>CM040634.1:2975339-4175339 GCA_022818045.1 Neotoxoptera formosana
TTGGTATTTTAACCTGTTTTTGAGGTACATAAAAAAGTTGAAATTATATTTTAAGAATGTTCTATTTACCCGATTTTCTGTAGTTCATATCAATATAATCACATCAAATTTTAAAATATGATGAATGTCAATATTGGTCATTAAATTGAATTTTGCACAAAAATTTTGTATTTTAACCTGTTTTTGAGGTACATAATAAAGTTGAAATTCAATTTTAAATATGTTCTATTTACCCGATTTTTTTGTAGTTAATATCATTAAAATCACATCAAAATTTAAAATATGATGAATGTTAATATTGGTCATTAAATTGAATTTTTCACAAAAATTTTGTATTTTAACCTGTTTTTCAGGTACATAAGAAAGTTGAAATTCAATTTTTAGAATGTTGTATTTACCCGATTTTCTGTAGTTCATATCAATATAATCACATCAAATTTTAAAATATGATGAATGTTAATATTGGTCATTAAATTGAATTTTTCACAAAAATTTTGTATTTAAACCTGTTTTTAAGGTACATAAAAAAGTTGAAATTCAATTTTAAGAATGTTGTACTTACCCGATTTTTCTGTAGTTCTTATCAATATAATCACATCAAAATTTAAAATATGATGAATGTTAATATTGGTCATTAAATTGAATTTTTCACAAAAATTTTGTATTTTAACCTGTTTTTGAGGTACATAAAAAAGTTGAAATTCAGCTTTAAGTATGTTCTATTTACCCGATTTTTGTTTAGTTCATATCATTAAAATCACATCAAAATTTAAAATATGATGAATGTTAATATTGGTCATTAAATTGAATTTTTCACAAAAATTTTGTATTTTAACCTGTTTTTGAGGTACATAATAAAGTTGAAATTCAATTTTAAATATGTTCTATTTACCCGATTTTTTTGTAGTTCATATCATTAAAATCACATCAAAATTTAAAATATGATGAATGTTAATGTTGGTCATTAAATTGAATTTTTCACAAAAATTTTGTATTTTAACCTGTTTTTCAGGTACATAAGAAAGTTGAAATTCAATTTTTAGAATGTTGTATTTACCCGATTTTCTGTAGTTCATATCAATATAATCACATCAAATTTTATATTGTCATTGATGAATTTTATTTTTGGTAAATTTTAACCTGGTATTTTAACCGGTTTTTGAGGTACATAATAAAGTTGAAAATTTCAATTTTAAAGGTTCTATTTACCCGATTTTTTTGTAGTTCATATAATTAAAATCACATCAAAATTTATAATATGATGAATGTTAATGTTGGTCATTAAATTGAATTTTTCACAAAAATTTTGTATTTTAACCTGTTTTTCAGGTACATAAGAAAGTTGAAATTCAATTTTTATAATGTTGTATTTACCCGATTTTCTGTAGTTCATATCAATATAATCAAATCAAAATTTAAAATATGATGAATGTTAATATTGGTCATTAAATTGAATTTTTCACAAAAATTTTGTATTTTAACCTGTTTTTGAGGTACATAATAAAGTTGAAATTCAATTTTAAATATGTTCTATTTATCCAATTTTCTGTAGTTCATATCAATATAATCACATCAAATTTTAAAATATGATGAATGTTAATATTGGTCATTAAATTGAATTTTTCACAAAAATTTTGTATTTTAACCTGTTTTTGAGGTAGATAATAAAGTTGAAATTCAATTTTAAATATGTTCTATTTATCCAATTTTCTGTAGTTCATATCAATATAATCACATCAAATTTTAAAATATGATGAATGTTAATATTGGTCATTAAATTGAATTTCTCACAAAAATTTTGTATTTTAACCTGTTTTTGAGGTACATAAAAAAGTTGAAATTCAGCTTTAAGTATGTTCTATTTACCCGATTTTTCTGTAGTTCATATTATTAAAATCACATCAAAATTTAAAATTTGATAAAAGTCAATAATGGTCATTAAATTGAATTTTTCAGAAAATATTTGTATTTAAACCTGTTTTTGAGGTACATAAAAAAGTTGAAATTCAGCTTTAAGTATGTTCTATTTACCCGATTTTTCTGTAGTTCATATCATTCAAATCACATCAAAATTTAAAATATGATGAATGAAATATTGGTCATTAAATTTAATTTTTCACAAAAATTTTGTATTTTAACCTGTTTTTGAGGTACATAATAAAGTTGAAATTCAATTTTAAATATGTTGTATTTATCCGATTTTCTCTAGTTCATATCAATATAATCACATCAAATTTTAAAATATGATGAATGTTAATATTGGTCATTAAATTGAATTTTTCACAAAAATTTTGTATTTTAACCTGTTTTTGAGGTACATAAAAAAGTTGAAATTTAATTTTAAATATGTTCTATTTACCCGATTTTTTGTAGTTCATATCATTAAAATCACATCAAAATTAAAAATATAATGAATGTTAATGTTGGTCATTAAATTGAATTTTTCACAATAATTTTGTATTTTAACCTGTTTTTCAGGTACATAAGAAAGTTGAAATCCAATTTTTATAATGTTGTATTTACCCGATTTTCTGTAGTTCATATCAATATAATCAAATCAAAATTTAAATATCTCATCAAATAAATTTAGGGTTTCTTCTGGCGTTCCGCAAGGTGGACATTTATCACCACTACTATTTAATATTTTTGTTAATTCAATATTTAGCAATGTCCCGTCGGTCCGTTTACTTCTTTTTGCCGATGATGCTAAGCTGTTCTCTAGGATATCTTCCAGTACTGATTGTGACATCCTTCAATCATCGTTCAATGATTTTATTAACTGGTGTCAGGCTATTGGCCTTACCCTAAACTCAGATAAGTGTAAGATCATATCTTTCTCCAGATCACGGATCCTAGTGGATTACATATATACCTATAATGACTCACCTCTAACTCGAGTATCTGAAGTAAAGGATCTAGGTATAATATATACTTCCTCACTTTCGTACAGACCTCATATTGATTATATCACCTGTAAGTCCTTACGTCTACTGGGATTCATACGCCGCCACACTAAACATTTTAGCTCTGCACCTTGTATTATAACCCTTTATTCTGCTCTTATACGTTCAATTCTCGACTATGGGTCAGTCATTTGGAATCCTTATCTTAAAACTGAAATAAAATTTATTGAGCGAGTGCAGAATCGCTTTTGAGGTTTTTGAGGTACATAAAAAAGTTGAAATTCAATTTTAAGAATGTTCTATATACCCGATTTTTCTGTAGTTCATACCATTAATGTCACATCAAAATTTAATATATGATGAATGTAATATTGGTCATAAAATTGACTTTTTCACAAAAATTTTGTATTTTAACCTGTTTTTGAGGTACATAAAAAAGTTGAAATTCAATTTTAAGAATGTTGTATTTACTCGATTTTTCTGTAGTTCATATCAATATAATCACATCAAAATTTAAAATATGATGAAAGTCAATATAGGTCATTAAATTGAATTTTTCACAAAAATTTTGTATTTTAACCTGTTTTTGAGGTACATAAAAAAGTTGAAATTCAATTTTAAGTATGTTCTATCTATCGATTTATCTGTAGTTCATATCATTAAAATTACATCAAATTTTCAAATATCATATTCATCATGAATATTAAAATTGGTCTTTAAATTGAGTTTTTCAGAAAAATATTGGATTTAAAGCTGTTTTTGAGATACTCGAGTTCTTGAGCTTGATGAGCGTGATGAGCGTGATGAGCGCGATGACCGTCAACCCTAATAAGCGTTTTTTTATAAGTGCCTTTTTTCCATTTGGCATTACATATATATTGATGAATATACTCATGAGCGTCTTTTAATGAGCGTCTTTTTGTAAACGTTTTTTTTATTAGCGTCTTTTCTTTGCTCGGCAATACATATATATTGACGAATATACTCATAAGCGTCTTTTGATGAGCGTCTTTTTATAAGCGTTTTTTTATAAGCGTCTTTTTTTGCTCGGCATTAACCGATCGAACGGTTTCCAATTTTGAATCGCATGTGTACATCTTGCGACGTCCTTTGTTTATACAACGGAAAACATTTTACAAACTATTTTGTACAGTATACCTGATAATATACATTGAAAAACCTATTGCATTACAACTAAAGGCTAAAGGTGAATAATTGCAGGTGGTCATTGGGCAGACAAGTTAGAATAGTATTCGAGTATTAGCAATTATTATTACATTGGATTGTTCAAATAACTGTGAAAAATTGCTAAAAATATTTCTACGTTTACATTTTGTTTTAATTTATGGTAATTTTTCAACTTGTATTCGTAGTAGGTAAACCCTTGATAAATCGTTTGCAGAATTTACAAAATATGAATATTTACGTGACACCTATTCTGCAGAATAAGATATTGTTTTCAATGCACCTTAAACAATAAAAAAAAATAACTCATCGTTCTAATTAGTAGTAACCTGCGACATCCTGACGACTTGTTCTTGTTTGAAAAACCGTTGGGGTCCAACATTTACCTCACATAATATGATATTGATAGGCACAGACAAAATGATAAAAATATATATTATAATATGTAAACACCTGAAAGCGTGTAATCGACGTCGATATTATATTATTAATCTAACCGGTACACTGCAGCTAATAGGTTTTATACGTGACATTAGGTTTATTTTATTTGATAAAGCGTGAAAAGTAAAATCAAAATATTCAGTAAAAAGTGACTGAACGATAAAATATGAAATCCGCTAACACTGAATATTTCCGTGCACAGGGGTGTCATATAACGCGGCTTTCGTATGATATTACATCGAAACAGTGTACATATTTTGGTTTTTTGACAAAAAAGGAAATCGCAAACGTTTAAGACGACACGGCGATATCGTTATGACACCACTTAAAATATAATAATATCTATCACGCGTACGACTCAAATCTTTTTCCGACTGACGACATTATACGAATGAATCAATCGTCGTCGCGGCGTATAATCGTGGACCCGATTCGAGACCGATCGAGACCGATTTGAAAACAATCCGAGTGTCTGTGTCTCAGTCCGTCCGAAACGATGAAACGATTTTCCTCGTGCTGAAAGAAACAAAAATTGCAAGAAATGCGTCTGTGCTACGACTCGCTTTTCCGACCAAATTCTCGGCCACAGTGCGTGTCAACTGCAGCTGTGGAACCTTTGCCGACCATACATTAGGTGCGCATAGTTATTAATATCCCGAAGTCCGGTCCGAAAATCGTCAGAACCGTCTCTCAGTGTCGACAGAAAAAAAAACATAATATTTTCATAATGATTTACGACGATATAATAATAATATTATTCCGCCGACGCTGCGGGGCGGTTGATCCGAGTTGATTTTATCAGAACAGCGCCCCCGCCCAGGAGGACAAAACATAATATATTATATTATAATATAATAAGAAATTAATCAAAACGTCAAAAACATGTACGATTATTGTGTTCAAAAAAAAGTAATATATTAAGATCCGAGCTTCGAATTGTGACCACTGCGGGGTCTGTGTATTCACTACAAGTTTTTGTAAGACCGTGTACATGTTTAATACTAAAATCGGGTAAATAGGATAAGGTAGGTTTTTATTAGTTAGCTAGCTTTCAAAATATATTAATTTAGGGTGGGTTAGGTTTTGTAGGACTTGCAACTTCCGCTGTGCTCATAAGACTATTATAAGTCGTAACCTTGTGTCTATTTTACAATTCGATTTTTGACTTCATTTGAAGATAAATCTCTTGAGTACTTTTCAGGATAGCTGTTAGAAAACGGTAGTCGTTTATAATGTGAGAATATAACCCTATGACCGTGTTATGTTTTTTAGTTATTAATTAGCATCGACTAAAGGACAGATCGCGAAGTGATTTCTTGGCGCTACTTATGGTGTTTGACATAAAAGCCGCAGCTTCCATTACGAGTGTAATTAGATTATTCAATTATCAGCTGTTTTTTCAACGGCGCGAAAAGATTTTTAACTAATTTTTAACTTTATTTTTTGTTCTTCTATAAGTTGTGGAGTTTATAACTATTAAATAATTTAGTCGTAGGTGAAAAAAAAAATGTGTGATAATCTGTACGCGATTGTGGAGTTATATTCATATATTTTTAATAGTATAGAAACGAATGTTCGAGAATATTGTTTCTTGAACAATATAAATTGTTATAGGGGATATCGAGACAAAAATATCAAGAATATCAGATTTTTTTCTTGAAAGAAATTGGACACTATGTACTGATCGTGTTGGTGTTGAAAGTATATTTTGCAATCCCCCATTAGTAGGCCGCTGAAAACAAAACAATGCGAATAATACATTTTGTTTGCTTAAGTTTAGGATTTTTAAATATAATTTGACTATTTTTTAACTTAGGCTATCAAATATCCGTCAACTCGTTATCCAGCGAATCGTTTGATGTATGTTTCTTACAAGACTGCATCAACATCAAAAAGTGAAATGGAAAGAATCATATCCGATAACATAAAATCTCTGTCAACTTAATAGTGTATGCCTAATTTATATTTTTTTTTGATATTAACAATCATTAAAAGGTTGAATTAATTGTAAATAATATACGAGAGTACTGGATTTTGTCACTATTTATCATCATTCATCTAACTATATGATTTTAATTTTGAAAAAAAGATTTTACTTTATTAGTACCTAATATAAAGACATTTATCTTAACACTTTTTTTTTTTTATTTCTTCTTCCTTCATTCCAAAAAACAAACAAGCAATAATGGAAAATCTTCAGTTATTTATTATAAAATTAAAACAATAAAACAAGATTACCTGACAACCTCGACAGTGCTCGGGACAGGTTTCAAAAATATTTACTCGCAGTAAATCATAATATTATTTCAATTAGTCCTCTAAAAAAGCAAATGTAAATCATGTGTTTAATGAATTAACGGTTAAGGTGCTGTGACGTCTACATTGCATATTTAACATCGATCGTACCTACATGATTGCTAAAATGTCATGTCGACAATTTTTAATTATTCTTTTGGTCCATTGCCAATTCAGAGTATGTACTTTTCAATTATTTACCGTTCGTATAATACAATTAAAAATAATTTTCACAGTTATTTATTATGATTTCCACCTCTGTGAATCCCAACGTAATAATAAATATATAATTCAAAAAACACGCTCTTTAAGGGTGACGCTTGAAGTACTATAATATTATAATGACGTGCGATTTTAACGATCGTTTTCGTAAAAATAATTCAGCGCGTATTATGTTAATAACGATAGTTGTAATAATATAATATGTCGAAATGTGTGCTTTTGATGTGGTTTGAAAACGGAATGTCTTAGTTG
Organism: Neotoxoptera formosana; assembly: GCA_022818045.1. Lineage (NCBI taxonomy): Eukaryota > Metazoa > Arthropoda > Insecta > Hemiptera > Aphididae > Neotoxoptera > Neotoxoptera formosana. The sequence continues at coordinate 2,982,638 of CM040634.1, forward strand.
AACGCACAAGTAACAATATATTACATAATTATACTTGAAACGCATAATATGCAAAACACCAGCCATTTTATAACACACGGAGTTTCGTTTCGTGCGATTACCGGTTTATAAAATGTCTATATGATGGGATCAAACGTTTATCGGAATCAAAGTATAAAATCTTAAACCGAAACGATATGCTTGTAACCGCAGCGTACCGGCTGATTGAATAATTTCTATGGATTTAAATCGAAGCCGACGATTAAAATGTTCATCAAATGAAATACGTTTGCCGTAATAAGTATTTATCAACTATTGATTATATTTTATATTCTTTATATATTTGTTCTCTCTCGATAATACGTACGAAGCGGTTTATTCAATTTTTGCATGTATAATCGTCAATAATAATAAAACAAATCGTGTGCGAGTCCAATAGAATCGAAATGACCCGCACCAATGCTATCGCGGCGGAACTCACAGCAGTCCATCGCTATAATATTATACGCGTGTTTTACTGCGAGAGAACGCATAATTTAAAATGAAATACAATTAACAATCGAACTTTGGCGAGATGATCCGTTCGCGGTATTATAATATAATATTTTATGCCGTTTCGGTATTTATTTCTAGCCTCGTCCGCGATCTACTTTTGCGTTGTATTATTATATTTTATTGCTTTCGGAAAAACGACTTATATTGTAATATGGCAAACGGCCACGTGGGCCGCGAGACCGTCGGTGACTGAGTGATGACCGATTGAAACTTTTTCAAATATAAAAATATAAGCTCACCGACGTGGCGATTTTTTTTCGCATGTGCTTATAATATTATCTTCTTGTCTCGGAGGTCTGAACATAATATCTGCATATTCCCAAACTTGTTCGGTTTTTTTCTCGACTTTTACAGCCTTCGCAAACGGCTATGTTTTATACACGATTTTTTAAAAATGTTACATACTATTGTTATTGTGCTTACAACGCACATTATTACCTTTACGATTACTTGTGTTTATTATTATTTTCGGTTTTTTATTAATGTTTCCCCGACGTCGTTGTCATCTAAACTTAGTGTTAACGGAATAACATATTTTGACATTTAGAAAGTAAGTAACGATAAAGTAACATAAATCAGTAAGGATGATGTAATCGTGTTCACCGACCGTGCTTTACAAAGTTTTAAGTTCTAACTAAATTGAAGTAACAATAATATAATACATATTTTATGTTTTAATATTTACAATTAATAAGATAATACATCTTCGGCGTACCACTTAGTCTGTAGAATTCCACACTGCTAGCAGGATTTATGCGGTTGAAAAAATGAATTTTTTTTTTATGTACTCGGTTATTGTGGGTAGCTGGAAGTCCGTACTTGTACTTATTAAAACATGCCATATTGTAGTCATACTGCGGGCATAGATGCCTTTCATATAAAACATTGTAGAATATCGTTTGGTTTGTTTTTTTGAACTGGGTTTATTTTGTTCTTTCAAGTACCTACCTACCTACCTACCTATACATGTACATAATATAGTCGAGCGGATTCCGTAAGACCGTTGAGATATTTTACCGTACGCTATGCTGACATAATATTGTTATTTTTAGGGCACATATCCTTAAGGCGCATAACATAATATTATATTAAGACGTGAAGAAAATGTCTACACATTGTCCTTACACAAGGGCCAAAAAGTACAATGCACTTTAGACAAACCACAAAGTTTGCTTACCTCGTTTTAAAAAAAAAAATGCCTTTGTCCGTTGATCGTTCCATATATAGGTACATTAACAATAAAAAAAAAGCACTGTAAACATACGTCGAATCAACAGCACATCCATCAAAATTAACAGACGCTGGCGATATCATATATACTCGTTTTAGCAAAACGGTTTCGTCAAGTGTTCGTCTCGTGTTGATTTTTCAATAACATAACGCATCGTTACAAGACCACGTAAAGCGCCATATCTTCAAAGGCTCAATAGTTCATAACTTTCAATCAGAGTTGGCCGAAGTGTTTTTCCGAATAACCTGGTGAAAATCGTCGAAAAACGGGAAAGATTGTGCTCCACCATGTATGCATTAGATTTAGATTTGTTAAAAAAAATTAACAGTTTTTTTTAAGTGTGAAATTTCCTAACATTTTCTCCGATCGCAGCAGGTCTTGTAACTATTAATAATAGTACCCACATACATTTAAATTATATTATACTGTAATGTTGTATATAATAATATAATATAATATGAATATAAATTAGACGCCTTTGTCTTACGCGCGCCACGTTATTCGCGTTTCCTCACTTTCAGACGTTTCGTAAAATTCTCATGCAGTAGGTATATAATATTATAATTATAATGAAATATCTGTGCGTGTTTCTCTAATTTTCCCGGTCGATTTCAGCAAACCAGAATACCGGAATACCGGTGTGGCGAATCACGCGCAAGTGTCTGGGGGTCGTAACGCACACAGAGACTTATTTTTATAAAATACAATATTTTCACATCGCTCAGACGGGCTCGTGTGCAATCGTGATGGCGTTTCTTGATATAATAATGGATATACGAGCGAGTGCGGCGCTTAACGCGTATTGCACTACTGCAGTCATTGTGACATTTCACGACTCGAGACCATATAATATATTATCGCGTTCGTGATTTCTGCGAGTAAAATATCGTTCGCCGTAAATTATTGTTGAGTGCACATCAAACGGTCGCCAGATCATCGTACATATTATTAAAAATAATAATGTATACCCAGGTACTAAAGAATATAATATAAAGTATTCCTGCCGAATCGAGCGGGCGGGGGTCAGGGTCGGAGGAGTGACGACACCCCATAATATTATATTATATTATAATAAAAAATAATAATATAATTCGTTAAAATAAAATATCGTTTTCATTAAGCTCGGGCACACACACACACACACACACCCGTCCGACGAGACGAGTTATATAAATTACACTTTGCGACTGTAATTTGTAAATTATGGCCGTCTGCTCTGTATCCTGTAGCCGGCGCGACCACCCCCCTTCGCGGCGGGCTCGAATCGGCAAAAACTACGCTCGCGGTACCGAGGGACGACGCGAAAATTCGTTGCCGAAACCGCGTAATTGGTAAAATTTGTCGGGTGCGTTTCGGTACGCTCAGACATGTAATGAAAATATATTGTAAGGGTTTTGCTCGATTTGGCGGGGCCACTGACCACGGCTAATATTATTATATTGTGTACACGACGAGTGGGCGCTGGGCGCACACAATCGATCCACAAATAAGTATACTGCGACACGACGTGTGATAATAATACTATAATAGTATAGTTGCCTCCGGCCGTAGAGGATTGAAGTTATTATAGATAGTAGTTTTAGCCCTAATACTTAAATGATTTTTTTTTTATTTTGGAAGTAGGCAAACCTCTTGTACACGTGCAATTCTTCGATTATTGACGTCAGTTTTATAAAATTCGACTGTGAAAAGTGCGGCCAATATAAACTATAAAAATAATTGTATTCCACTAACACCGATTAAATTACGTGTATGGTTTTTAATTATTTTCGTGCAGGCACTGCTGACAAGTTTAACGAGTGTAATTGAAATGTAAGGTTTTTAAATAATTATAGATATAACCCCGAAAACTTCTTAAACTTTTAATCATCGGTTCGCCACACGAATTAATGTGCCCTACTCTTTAGCGCGCGTGTACTCAACTTTTTGCAACATTTCGCAACGTTATATTATAATATATTATGTACCCGCGGTGGCCGCTGCAGTATTTAAGGACTGTGGCGTGAGACTTTTGATGACACGTCATGATAATAATATTTTATTCGTCCGGATTGCCGACAGTATATTAAATTATATTCACCGCCGTACACGCAGGACACCGCGTATTGTTTAATCGGCACCAGGACGTCTGTTTCTCGTTCAGGATTGTTTATTTTATTCTATATAGCGTAATATTATTATCTACTCCGAACGAGGACGGTGTAAGACCCGATGGTTTCGTCCGCACCCGAATTCGTCATGCTCGGCGCATTTGCACGCATTCGACATTGTTTTTCCGCGCTAACCGTACGCCCTACATTGCGTGTCCGTCAGACGAATTTCCCAACTCGTAGTTTTTCTCGATCGACTTGTGCATTAATTTAACGAACGATCATATTCGCTCGTAATAATATAATATAGTATATTATACTATAATTTCCTAGTCGTAATCGTACATAACGTGTATTATACCGATACGAAATTTCGATCATAATATTTATTCGACCTTAAAATTACCAACGGTATATTTTTTCTTGAACTCACCCCGACAGTATTGGAGTCGAAAACTGTTATCGACACAAACATTTGAACAAAAAACAAAAACGTGGGCGACAGACGAACAGTATACAATATATTGTTACGATTTACGAATTCATTGACGTGCGCCATTAAAACAAAAGTGGTAACAATAATGGTCACCTATCTGAAACCTGAGAGGTCGTCTCCTCCAAATGTCTATAATACGTCATCGCCCCGGCAATCGAGACGAAATTCCCAGTCCTGAGCGTCGCCTTATTTCACGGATCGTTGCGGAAACTAAATTGAGTTAGAAACATATTAATATTACGTGGCGTCAAAAAAGATAGTTTATACATTTTATTCCATTACCTCTGACCGGCGGTGTATAATACGAAACGTTTATTTATTTACCGATACACAGTTAAATCCACCTCCGCTACACCGACGACCGTGCAAGTATAACTACACGTCGGAAAAGTTCTTCGTAATCAGGACAACAGACTCGTGTTGTAGTATAGTTTTCGTCAGTGTAATATTGGGGTCGTAGTTGTCGGACCGGATATATAGATAATATCTTAAATCGTGGACCGAATTCGCGCCATCTCGTATTAATCTATATGGCTGTGTCGTATGAGATCGTGTGTGAATATATATATATACACATCATGATGTATTGTATATAGTGACCTGCCGAGCAATTTAATTAATTTATTTAGCGGGGCCCACGAAGCCGGTCTTCGCGGGGTCGGATGGAATTTCGAAGTAATTTCTATGTGTTCGGGCATTACGGCACTGTAAATTATAGGTTCGTATGTATGTATGTATGTATGTATGTATGTATGTATGTATGTATGTATGTATGTATGTATGTATGTGTGTGTGTGTGTATGTATGTATGTATGTATGTATGTATGTATGTATGTATGTATGTATGTATGTATGTATATATGTATGTATGTATGTATGTATGTATGTATGTATATTGTTCGGAACGGATAAATTAATTTCAAAGGATGTAATTGCAGCTTTACCGTTTTTCTTGAACAGTATTATACGTACGTTTGAAAAATAGTTGTGCCTCAGATAATTCAACATTCCCCACCCACTCCATGTATTGTTTCGTGATAGCTCAGGAAGGAAATTATAACCTGTTGATGATGAAATAGCCTTTGCAGTTTATTGAAACAACAAGTGCGATGTCGCTTTTCATATGCGTTTTCGTTGCGTATAATATGGCACTTTTACACTGCATTGGTACGGAAAGAGTACCTACTAAACTGCCCCATACTTGTCCGACATCTTAGTGGTTCTCAATCAATGGTATGCGCATTACCATTTACCAACATTGGTACTTAGGAAGCAAGGCTTGAAACCGATTTCGGATACCGATTTTGAATACCGGTTAAAAACGTTAAAACCAAAATCGATATCGAAAACGACAACGAAATCGGAAAAAATCAATACCGGTATCCGAAACCGAAACCGAAATCGGAAAAAGTAAATACCGATATTCAAAACCAAAAACGAAATTGAAAAAAAAAGAGTAGGAATTTTTGAAACTAATAACGAAATCAGGAAAAATAACACTGATATCCGAAACGGAAATTGAAAAATTATAACATTTAAATAGCTCTAAGAATTTAAAAATATATATCTAATTGAATGTCTGTTGGGAAGCTATGAATAATATTATAATCTACATTGCATAATATTATGGTAGAAAATAATAAATATCGTGTCTGTGTATAATTGCTCTACCATACAGGGCAATACATATTAAATACATTATAAGTTATGGATTTTGGAATCGATCGGAGAATGTCGGGAGCTGCGTGAAGTTGGCCCCCCTTAATGGTTTTTGGGTTATAACTTTATAATGACTCATTTGCAAATTTTGAAAATCAATTTTCAATTAATTTGCAAAATATTGACATGTCTTGGAATTATTTATCGATTGATTAAGTTCCAACCCACGAATATCAATCAGCTCATCTCACTAATGAATTGAGATCATCTTGTAAAAGCAATAGTAGTCACTTACTGATTTCATTTTTAAATATAATTTTAAGTCATCTGCAGAAAGAAAGGATTTCCAGTTAACAATACATCTTTTAATATCATTCATAAATGATGCAAATAACAAGGGAGAAAGATGTCCACCTTGTGGAACACCGGATAGTACATCAGTATTATCAGATTTTACACCAAGCACATCAACAAGTTGCTTACGTTCACGAAGATAAGTGCTAAACCAAAGCCTGAGTCTACTATAAAAAATAACGTTGCAATATAATAATACATTCATATCTTAAATAATACAATACAACAATAGTATTACAATACTTAATACGTTAGCTAAGTACTTGAAATGTTCGCGTTGTTTCAAAAGCCATTTTTTCTCGTGTTATTGATACTGAAACGGATTGTTAAAATCTTGGATTGAATACCTACCGATAATATTATTATTAACATTTTAAACTAAAGTACTCAAACGAGAGCAGACAACGATAGGAATTAATGCGCTCGTTGGTTTTTTTTTATAATAATTGAAGGCTCAGTTAAAGAAAGAAATACGTTTTTTAAGCTGCCTATTATTATTAATATAATATTCTAGTTTAAGATACGTTTAATCGTTGTAATGAAAAGGCGGACTTATAATATTTCTTATACTTAAAGATAACGCCTTAGTAAGTAATCCAAGGACATAAATAGCCTTTATTGAAGTGCAAATTAAGTTTTTGTTTGTTTTTATTTTCAATTTATTTTACCTATCTACTGAGTATTATTTTGACATTCAATAAGCTGCTTACGACTTGAAGCACACACTAAGTGCATACAAAAACGCGCATTTGCAAATCAATGAACTTGTGATAACTATTTACGACAGTTTCGCGTTTTTGAATATGGTAAACACTAAACAACAATGTAGCTGTAGCCTGTAAATTGACAGCAAACAGAGCATTTGCGCTAAAAATTGAGTTTAAATTGGAACAAAAAATAACAATGCATATTATGTTCATACATGTGTGCATTACAGATTGATATTATTATGTTCATTTTTGTTGATCCGCACCGTCCAAATAATACTAAATCGATCTGTAAAATTGATAAACAGATGTGAGATTAAAAATAATTTTATATTGAACGGTGTCGTATTTAGAGTGTCCGATTTGAACGAAAATAAGATATAAATGAAATTCTTCATAGATAACTAACGATGATGGAATTTAAAAATGTAATTAGTTATGTGTATAAGCCTTACACACCCTGTAAAAATGGAAAAAGATCATGTGACCTCATTAGTTGAGGACTCGTTAGTTCGATTCGATGTTAATTCCAAATCGAACATGGTTACAAATAGGTATTTATATTAATAATTCGTATGCTGGGTTAATTATTTCTAATAAAAACTATGGCACATTCAACGAGCCGCTGCTGATATTAAATATTCATCGTAATTGATTACAATTATCAAATTAAATGTGTGTGTATAACTAATAATCATATTGATATTACATGGATGATTGTTATACTTACATTAGGTAGCTAAAGTTGATAGCGATATTATGTGTTCCTTGACGTCGAAATATAAGTGATATAGCAAATCCGTTGACTCTGACATAAAACAATAAACAAAAAAGTGAGTAAATATATGTTGAAAAAAAAGATGGCTTAAAATAATTGCGGCGCAACGTGTGCGTATATCGGTATCAATAATAACAATTATTTTTAATTTATTGCCATATGCCCATATATACATAGCTATAATATATATTATCATTATGTCAGTGGATGTAACATAATTTGAAATTTTAATTAAAAATTACTATCTAGATTAAAAAGTTATACATAATATTAAAACAACTTTCAGTCTGCATTTAAAAATGTTAATTTTAACTTCTGAATTAAAACATGGTGTAGGTAAAATATTTTTTTTTTAAAGCACTACTATAACAATATATCAAAACATTCAAAACAATCTTCTTTTAAGGTGTGATTGGACATACGTTGAAAAATACACAACTGATATTGAAGAAAAATTCAATACATATCGTTGTAAAATAGTCACAGACCTCGCCTGTTTATTTTATTTTTCAAATATGGCTCAGTATAATTGAAATGGATTTACGTCGGGTTTACGATTGCATTACAAGGAACATTATTATATTATCCGTATCGTTCTGTTCTATCGAAACGTATAAACTTTAATACGCTACACGTGGACCCGATATCCCGATGATGGTAATCGCAATCGTACAAAATATATAATAGTGGATACCATATTATCATTGCGTTTTCAACGATTCGCTTAAGAACGATAATATTATAGTATATAATCCGAGGCTATAGTGCCGACTTCGTCTCTATATAGCGCGTATAGCTGTTGTCCGGAGAATCTCGAGGAAAAGTAGAAATATTAATAAAATAACTCGTATAACCCGAAGTATATATTATTATTATTTATTGTATATTATGTTTTTGTTCGAGACGCCGCCGGTATCGCTGGACGAATCGATTGTTTCGAACTTTCATTTCGCTCGAAGACTTTATCGTGCGACGTCCAGCGTTTTGGCTTCGGATGTTAATATCGCGATGTACTCGTACGTATGGTATAATATTTATTTCTCCTCGACGATATCCCCGGGGATCATTACCCCCCCCCCCCGGATCGCATCGGTGTATACGAAAATCAGAATTCATCACTGGCGGCCCCGGGGATTTAGGCCAGCTGCAGATATTTCCGTCTTTGAAGTGGATAATGTGTTTTTGATTGTCCCTCCGAGGAGTGTATCTCCGAATCGACAGAAAACTATAACTCAATAAACGTTATAGTACCTATATATATAATAATACCGAATTTCATTTTTATTGTTATTATCAATAATATTATTATCTGAGTGTTCGTGTACCGCATCGATGTATAGTAAAAATCGTTCTCGTCGAATCGCCTCCACCGTCACGGATCCTACCTGTACAAACTGGTAGGCTCGATTAGACTGAGCGGCGAGATGTGCATATTATGGCGGTTGTTTAAAATTCGTAAATATATGACGTGCCTCCTCTGTGGTGTAGGTGAGTCCTTATAGCCCGATAAAAATGACTATACTCAAAGCGCACGTTTAGATTAAATTCGCATCACCGTAATAATATTATTCAAATGCGTGGTACGGCGCGGCAGTGCGGCCACAAGCGAGCGTTCTCTTTCGACTGTCGGTCGGTCAAAAGTTAATTTAATAAACGTTAAAGGCAAAAATATATATTGTATAGTCAGAACGAGACATTACCTTAATGAGTATTCGCCGAGACATTCCCGTGTGACGGTAGAAGAGATTATTGACAAACTGGCAAACAGATGTCGTCGCTTAAAAAGTTTCATTATGTAGTTTAATTACTATTAATTTATTATGGTTTTTTTCATTTTATTTTTTTCACAAAGTTAATGTTTATTTTGAGATATTAAAAAAGTAAAAGTTTTCTACGTTGTTGTAATTAATGAATACGATTATTGCGGCGGCAGTGTTTTGAGCCCCTCCCCTTCAATAGTACGGATATACGATTTTAAAATTCCGCCCTTAAACGAGTCCAACATATTATTATTATTATTGCAGAGTTATGGACGGAGGAATCCGTTTTAAAACTGATTACCATGGAAACACATTCGTTCGTGTGTACGGACGGACGCTCGCAAAGGTTTTATGACAATAATATTGTTAATTATTATCGCACACGGTCGTGGATTCCCCGCACAACGTCAAGAATACGATATTATTATTACGCGGAAACACGAACGAAAAAGTCTCTCCCGAGTACCCGTCGCGTAGTGCTGTAAATAATAATAATAAAAAAAAAAAAAAATTGAAAACTCGGAAAATATGCTTATGCGCACCCGTATAATATTATACACCTATTCTTGTGTTATAATACGTACACCCCTACACGTGTATAAAAACATAAACGAGATGTGCGACGTGCGCGCTTTGTATAGAAATAACATTGGTCTTGACCACCCTAGGCCGGCCGGCTTGGCGTACGTTCTACGGGGGGGGGACAGCAGGGGGATGATTAATGAGTATAGAAAGGTTATTCGGGTTTTCCTCTGTGCAGAGCGAGACCCAAAATATGGTGATGTTATTAATACGCGTATATATATTTTTTAAAAAAACCAAAATAAAACCTGCCCCTCGATTTCATCCCTTCTCCGGATATATATATATATATATTGCCATCGTGTAGTGTGAGCGTTTCCAGTGCCGTAAAACTGTACAACACATATATTATTATTATTATTATACCTATCGGCTCGCAGTTATTAATTAGTCTTGCAGACGTGACCGTCGACCGATCGAATCGATATATACGCGTAATATATCGACGTATACGCACGATACGTTATTATTATTATTATTATTATGTAAAGATATAAATGACGGGCCGGCAAAACGATCCATCCCTTAACGGATTTATCGTTTACCCGGTCAAGGCGCTCTCGGCGAACCTTACATAGCACGCGTTTACATATAAAACAGTATATATTATAACCGGTCGCCGTGTGCAATCTGAACACTGTTCCGCGTAGAGCGATTCGTTCACCAGGTATATTATATTATAACACTAGCGGTATACGCCGGATTCGTTTATGGGGGGGGGGTGACGATTTATGTATAATATATACTATGTGTAAAAAAAATGTTTACAAAATAATGGTATTCTTCTTATATTTAAGGTCATAGCACGATGCAATTTTAAAAAATGTATATTTCATTGTCTAACAAAACTACTGACTTTACAACTTAATTCGTCTCGATGCTTTTGGTAATTCATCAGGTACAGCGTCTGTCGAGATTTCAATATCATGATGAATATTTAACATATTTCTAATCCATTGCGAGATTTTCCGGTTGTATTTCCTAGATAGGTTTTGAGACGGCGAAGAGTCGAAAAAGTCCTCTCGAGGGTGACGTCGTTACTGGTAAACTAACAAGAATAACTAGAAGTTTTCGTACAATTAGAAATATTTTTTCAGCACACCAATCTAAATTTATCATTATTAAAAAAAACACATCATACATGTAAATCTGAATGGGTATTTAAGTATTTTTAGAATTTTCATACTTGCGTACTTCGACGATAATCTAAGTACTCCGATACTTTCTAGTTCACTGCAATTAACGATCTTTTCATAACAATGTATCAAATTTACAATGTCAGTCTCAAATGTTCTCGAATTGTTTTTTAATTTAAAATTATTTATTTTTGATTGCAAAAAACATGGAAAATTTGACAAAATTTGTTTGGATTTTCTTTGTTTGAATTTGGGTGGGTAATGAAAAAATTTAAAAATTGAATGAATAATGAAACACGAAAATATAGGTACTTCAGGTGAATCTGTTTCAATATTACTACAGTGTACTTGCCAGCCAACTCTTTGTGGAATCTTAACATCGACATCCCAATCAGAACAGGTTTTTTGGACAGCTTTGAAAATATAATTAAATTATTTTTTACTATCATTTCGCATTTTAAGTAAAATGTCTTCAATGTTTGTTGTAAGAGTCATTGCAGTTGATAAGTCAAGATTTTCTGTTTGTAATAAACGACTCAAGGGGGAAGTGATACCAAAAATCTTGGCGGTAGTACAGAGGGATATCTGGAATTCAACATTCTGGATTGCAAGTAATAGTTGTAAAGGTTTAGAACAAGTAGTTTTATCTTCCCACAAAGAAATGGTTTCAAGAGAAATCTCAACAGACTTTTGAAGTTCTAAGAAAATTAAAACTGATTCATGTCGCTGAGCTCATCTTGTGGGGAACACTTTTTTAAGTTTAGTGGCTTTTATATTTGTTACGTTAGTACTTTGCCCGTAGGCGTATACAACCGTGTCCTAAGATGTAACATGGTACAACAATACTAATTATTTTTCTAACGATTATTACCTTTATTAAATGTAATATTCCATAAAAGAAATCATAATACATGTCTTACTTATGGCGCGGGGGGGGAGGGTTAAACCTTAAGCCCCTTCCCGTCGGTATACCATTGTATTATAATATCATAAGAGCAATAATTTAGTGACAAATAAATGTATAATAACTAATTTTAAAAAAAGCAATGGTTTTAATCCGTTGTGACTCACATATAATATATTAATATATTATATTATAATATTAGATCTGATGTTCCCGTGCACTTCCATTAAAAAAAATGAATAATGCCAACTCTTTACGAATAATATGTTTTTTTTTATAATATAACGGTTAAAATATACAACAATATTCAATTTAGTGCCATTCGGCGTTGCCTGGGCCAAATATTAAGTGGATTAACCTGAAGTGATTTACATGTATATAAACACCACTTTGGTAGGCAATCCACTGCATTAGATCATGGGACAATATGCGAACAGTATATTATCAGGTGGGCAATCCACATGCGGTGGATTGAGGTCTTCATGAGGCACGTAGGGGAGTGAAATCAGAACTAGGTAGGTACACGAAAAACATTGTGACGGTTGCCCGTGCCAAAGATATGTTTTTTTCTATAAATTTATTTGCCAAAATATGTAGCTATATGATATTATATCGTTACTAATATTATAATAGTTATAAAATATGTGACCATTGACAACATTATAGATAAGCAGAGATATATTTCCATCGTGGATATCAATGGCTCTATACATTATTTCTACTATTAATAGTAGAATCTGTAAGTATTGTAACCAATGGCAACCGCTTTGATAAACAAAAATAAATTTCGATATCCACCGTGAATCTCAAAATTGTTGTGTGAGCACCTCTTCAAAACATCTTTCTGATATAGTTTAGTATGTATTATTCTTGACGGAGACGAATCCAACAAATAAAAAATCATCAAAACCCGTCCTTACCGTTCTCGAGTTATAAAATATGGTATAACTAATCCGACTTTCTTTTGTATAATAATATAAAGATTATTATCTAACCGCCACTCGCGCGTAGAGCGATTCGCTCACCACTTATACTTTATCATAAGAGTAATAACTTAGGGACGAATGCATTTATAATAATATATAACTAATAAAAATTGTTTTATTTAAAATGTACGTGAATAATAATTCTAACGCTGCTTCTCTCGCGTAAAGCGTATTCGCTCACCCGACACGACAATTTTTTTTCGGAATGCAATATTTTTCCTTGTCCAAAGTTGCCGTGTTTGTCGATAAATCTATTTGTTCCTTTATGATGTCAGGGTGAATTAAGTGGGAAATATGACTACGAGCATGCCAACGGTTCTCGTCGTAAAAATTATGCGATGGAAATATTCTCACACGCGGACTGCAAGACGGGTCAAGGGAATAACCAGAACTTCCTAACCCTTAAACAGGTGTTTATTATATTGTAATATAATATTATGTGTGCGTCGTATTGCGCTCGTATCGTCGTCCGTGTTTCGAATATAATAATGCACTGCACAACAATATATTTTGGTGCACGTGTTTGAATTCGACGGCGGCGTGTGCCTTTGAGACGTCATCGTGGGGTGGTCGTCGATTATAATACTTCCACGGAAATTGATCGTACGCGACTCGGAAGTCCGGTACACGATAATAATAATAATACTTACTCTGCCCATGCCGGCAGCGTTCCAATAATTTTGATCTGGTCACTGCGAGTGGTAGCAGGGTGGGGAGAAAGGTTTTATTTTTTTTTTCTTATCATATAACTCATATGGGCACGCGGAGTGTCTCCACATACTCGCGCCCACATCAATCGGCTATCCGAATTTTATTTTTTCGATTGACGAGGTATTCGTTTATTTTTATTTTGAAATTAAATAAATTGTCGTGCAGCTAATTCGACAGTTTTGTTACGACGTATTATAATAGTACAACTTTATAAATCCCTATCGAAAAAAAAAAAATCAAGCCCGACTCCCGTGGTTATGGGAACGACGACGGTCGAAACGGTATATGACGATGACGACGACGACGATGATGATGATAATAATAATATATTGTTATTGTTTCGCTCGAACGAACCTCGGCGGCGGGCGGCGGTGCAGAAAAAAAAATAACCGAGAAACGATGACGGCACGCGCGCGCGTTTAATTTATACGCCGGACGTTTGTTTTATTAACAGCCAGCGCAGACGTCGCGAACAAAACGACCGTATAAATAAACGCGTATTATCGTTGAGGATGTGCTGCTCCGCGGAGGGGGCGTTTGGTTTTCGTTCCGGTGTTTTTGTACGGAGATTTTCTGGAAACGATGTGAAATACACACAACAAATGTTTTCTTTTATTCGTGCGAAAATGTGACTGCGCTGCTAATACAGTAGTAGCAGGTACCTATATATATATATATATATGTGTGTGTTACACAAATCATATGATAATAAACTAGAAAAAATAATTTCGTTTGGGATGTCCCTTTTTGTATTTCGAAACCACTCGGGGCGGCGGTTAGTGTGCGTTTGCAGAAATGCTAATCGCCGACCTTAATTTGAATTCGTTGGGTCAGCCAAATATACGGCCTGAATTAGCGTTCGTTTAATTAAATAAAACGAATTTTTTAATCACATAAAGATTTTCATACATGCGTGCAATTTATATTAATATTAGGCAAACACGTGAAAATATCAGGGCAAGTATCGTGTTATTGTAAATAATTTTCTTTTTAAAATAATTTTTTTTTCATAATTATAGCATAATTGATCGTTATTACTCATATAAAATATATATATTATATACGTGCAAGGGTGATTCAAAATTTATGTTACAACCATTTTATCTCATTAATATTTAAAATACTGAAAAATGTATGGTACAAAAGTTTTCTGATTTAGAAACAACTAAAATGATTTGTACAATTAATAATTATTACAATATATTAGGGGGGGGGGATTATGGGGTCAACTTTAGAAATTTAAATGGGAATCTGCTTTTGCAAACTAATATGAAGAAATTTATGTATACATGTTAGTGCTTAAACAACATTAATATTAATGCAAAATTATAAATGTACAAATCATTTTAGATGTTTCTAAATTAAAAAACTTTTGTATCAAACATTTTTTGTATTTTTTATAATATTTATGTGATAAAATGGCTGTACCATAAATTTTGAATCACTCTGTATTCGCTAAATTTTTTAATTAAACGTAAATGCAATTTGCGTGAGGACTATCAGTTATCAAATCTCAGCCACAGAGATATTTTACGGAACGAACATTCGTTTAAAGTATAATTGTATCATGCAAATGTGCAATATCTAACATAAATATATTTTCACATCATTTTGAAAAAAATATTTATGCTGTATTTTAACATTATAATTTTTTAGTTTTGTTACTTTTTTTAAATGACGAAATATTAATACATTTTATACTCCTAATTATAATATTTTTCTGAGAATCTCAATGTAGTTATTATACAAATCGAATTTTGAACCATCGATATGCCACTCAATACTTCACTCAGTTGAAATTAAAATGTTACTTTATTACATCTGGTAAGATACGTAAAACACGTACAAATTATAATAATAAAACATATGAAAGTATCTAGTTAAACATCTATTTTTTTTTTCAACAATGTCGTTTCATAACTTTAAAATTATAAAAAATACGTAACTAGAAAATGGCTGTTGTATAGTGATTAAAGAACGATGTTGTAAACTATATGATCTCATCTATCATAACCTAACCCTATACTTAAGCATCTAATCGTGATAATACATGCGTGTTTCGATACAACGGTTCGATATTAATCGTTTGGGTCTCGCGCGTTTGGGCGAGAAATCGATACCTCCGACGACGTTGGAAACATCGCACGTGTAGTAGACGTGTACGGCGAAACAAATTTCACAGTTTTAGAAAAATCGCACATAATATTATCCGTTTCACATACATTTGTTTGTTTGTTTGCCCAACACGTCGTCGTCGTGTCGTAGATGCGTTTATGCGCGTCCGAGTATGAATAAGACGCGTTTATGCCGGGTGACGTTTTGCGGATAAGACGGGTCATCGTGTACGGACAAAAGCCGTATCGTAAGTATGTATAGGTCTCTTACACCTGTTCGTACGCACTTGAACTACGATTAGTCGATTTATTGCGCTGACGAGGGAGAATGAACCGTATAGGCGAGGTGTTCGGACATTGTAATCGGCGACGGTGGGTAACACGTTTTTTGTGTATTTTTTTTTTCACACACGTCGAAATCGTTCTACGCGATAACTGCTATTACATAATCGGAAACGTTCTTCGTTATAAAACTATTATATTATTTTACATTTTATATCACGTTCTTTTCGCGCACGAAAAACCACCACACCGCGACGAATGTTATAGCTCTTCGGACAGACTGTCGAACGTGGTAAGCTGCAGCAGCTATAACTAATAAAATGATGCCTAAATTCAAAAATCCAAAATACCAAAAATAAATAAATGTACGTAATTTTTCATCCAATATTCCGGGAATTATAATTAAGGACCGTGAGCATTCGTCACTCATACGAATATTTTAATGATTGTAAGAGGACTTAATGGTAATACGTTTTAGAAATTATTACTTCAAAACATTGTTGCGAGTGTTTTTTGAGTTTTGACGAATGCAAACATACAAAAATGTAATGTGTTATAACCGTGGTATATTTAAAATTATTATTATGCGCGATGTGTTGCGATCGTTGTAACACGGCGCATCGTATAGGCAAATTAACACCACCAGTGTAATGTTTTACTTCGTTGCAGTTCGTACCATCCATATTTTGTAATATCTGTTCGGTATAAATAAAATTAATAATAACATAATATTACATAATGATCGTCGTATAAATATATAATATTATTATTTCACCTCCTTCTCAGATCGTTTGTTGTAACGGTTGTTGAGTACAATTTTATGCGGTACGTGCCATGGGGTGCGACTGCAATAATAGTTACCGCGATAATATTATTATTTCCAATGTATACGGGAAACAGCGACGGACCCCATAATTTTGTTCCGAGCACGTACCGGCAAATAGAAAATTTAATAATCTCGTCATAACATTAAAATGTCAAACGATCACTTGGAATTGTTCGGTCCCGCGCTAAGATCGACGACGACGGAGACAATCTAATTACATATTATAGTAATATTCTGTCCGCCGAAGTTGTGTTTATCGCCGCATCTCGTAGTTCGACGTTTATATTACGAATATTTTTGAATACAAAATTAAACGCAACAATACAATATTATCACAAAATAAATCGTTTTCTATGAATTTGATGCGGACAACGCGAATGATTTATTTTGATACATCGTACAGATATTATAATATATTACAGTTGTAATAGAACGTGTTACAATACGAATCAGTTGAATTAGTGATGAGTTATTTTTTTATCACGTCCCTAGAAGAATTTAAAGATAAAATATTTGTCTGTATTTTAATGATATATTTTTTTTACACTTCCCGGTTTAATACTTTTGTAACTTGTGTTTCGATTATGATAATTTACGGCAAACCTTAGGTAGAGATATATCTTAAAAACTCTACAACAGAAAATGTACGAAAAACTATAATCTGAACTAACAATCTCTAAAATAGCTAAATCTCACTATGATGTTTATTGCCGTATACTGTAAAAATAGAGGTTTCTTTTAGAAACATCAAATCTAATATAATAATTTAATTATACGAAGTATAATATTTTTTTTCAATATTATTTTAGTATAATATTATCCTTTCCACGAAGTTGCATATTAATCCAAGTTCATAATCTAAATAAATATTTTGAAATTTGGTCTAATTCCTTCAACACCCATTTGCATATCAGAATGAATAGAATTTGTATAAAATATAATAATGATTTGACACCTTTACATTTTCTCAAACACCTTTTTTTTATCTAACGGTCTGGCGTTTTTATTGGTAATGTTTTTCACTTTGTTTTTCTCTCTATAGCTATTTTTCGTCTATAACCATCATTTACGGAAGTAATAATTCTCAGAATCATTTCAGAAGTAAGTTTTATTACGTCCGTGCACACGATGATAAACGAGGACAGTAAATACGGGCGCCATTTTTATAATGTCGATCGAAATCAAGCATCGTTCGGCCTTTAAAAGTCTATTGTGGTCTAATCACGCGCCGATCGAATAATATTTAAATTCTATGGTACATTTATAATTTATTTGTTTATGCCGTTTGGTGTACGATAGTCCGTAATATTAATCTCGTGAAAAATAAAATATATTAATTATTCAATCGCACAAAATATGAGGAATCTTATTTGTTAAAATCGAAGGCTATCGTGAATTGTGAAATACGCTTATATGATACGTCTGTAGTATTTTATATTATTTATATATCGATATCGTGGACTAAAATAATTGTTGAAAGCGATATCGAATCAGAACTCGATACCTGAACCCGCTCAGGATTGCTGCAGTTATTATTTTGTTAATTAATTGTTTCGTGTTTTATTAAAAAAATAAAAATACGCACGGCGTCGTATCGCTGCGGGTGCAATAGTTGTATATACCTATACTGCTCAGATCGATATCACAGTAGTTGTTAATTAATAATAATATCCTGAAATTAATTGTGTTCATCTAGACCTGTCAGGTGGTACATAATGATATCTGCAGAACGTTTGTCTGCGTGCGCAACGGACAGACAGACGGACGCGAAACCAACGAAACTTCGTGTATATTATGTTTCTCAGATGTTCGAGTAATATCGATGTAATATCGTACTCGCGCTCCTAAAAAAACAACGAAATCGTTTTCGTACGACAATTATTATTATTATACAGTTCCGTTAATCCTAGCAATTAAATGATCGCAATAGCTGAACGCAAATCCGCGTTTACTTCTAAGCCGTTTCACAGTAATTATTAAAACGTTAACTTATTATTTATCGCATTCGTCGTGCGGTTGAACAGTAATTTATTATGTACTCATTGTGTGCAGTGCAATCGTCTCCGGCCGACTCCGGTGGTTCGATATTACTACGATATACCCAGCGGTAAGATGTCTCATTAAAGCATATATTATGGGCATTAAAAGGCGTTATTATTTTATAATGCGGAAACAAAAAATAAAAATAATATTATGATTACCTGGGTCGGTGGTTTTCCGTGGCGCGCGTCGATCACACGAGATTACAATAACTATTAAAGTTCGCGACGTCTGCAAAACGTTCCAAAGATATTATAAACGACGCGGTTAATTTTCCAATAGGTTAAACACGATAATGCGTACGAAGAATAACGCTTTTCTAATACACATCGGTTTACCCGATCGGTATGAGCGCGCCGCCGCCGCCGCCGTTTAGGGTGTGCGTGTAAACCGACGAGGGGGTTAAAAAAATCTGATATATTTTTATTATTGCGATATTATTGCGCTCTCGGAAAACGATCCGCATCGTTACGGGACGGAATCGCAGCGTTCCGTTTCATAATAATAATAATAATAATGTGCATAAAATATGGGACCGAAGCGGGGAAATATATTATTACACTGGTCGCCGTCGTAAGTCGCGTCCTTTACCGTCCTGACCGTTTATAGCAGATTATTTGCCGGGGTCATATATATTTATTAGGACTTACGGCCGACGCCGATTCGGTGACACGATTTCGCGGGCCTCGGGATGATCCGATGCGGACATTTATAATCATCGTTTGCCAGACCGTCGTCGGAAAATCCTCGATCGGACGTTCTCGCCGCGGCCAAACTTATAGCCGGTCGGCCCGCAGTAAATAATCGCACTGTCGGATTAATATAATAACACACGACCCCACGACCGCACACTTACCTGACATTATATTATTATTATTATTATGTTACGGTTTGCCTATAACGGCGTGCGGGTTGCGAGCAGAGTATTCATAATAATAATAATAATAATAATATTTTGATTTTGCAAAGCAACTCGAGACACGTTATATAAATACAATATACATAAATTAGTTAGTCGCTGCTGCACCCCCTATAAGTATAGCTTGTGCTGGGGGAGCCGTTCTTATATTGAATTAACTCAAAATTAATACATACGATAATAAAATTAATAACAGCAGATATTAAGAAGTAGAAAAGTATAGTTATACAATATTATAAACAGAGTAAAAGATAATTAAACATATAATACGTATTAAACATAATATATACTAAAGTATATAGTCAATATTGGTCTAAATTCGACCGGGGAATACGTTTTAACATATTTTGTACTTAGACACGTTTGAAAATATTGCATTTTCTCATCGCGCACACAAGCGTTTGTGATTCATCTCCTCTTGTATTCGTATGAACGAGTTTTATATGTGGGCAAGACCATTATTTAATTTTGTACATTGGTCAGGCACCTAACTGCTTTTTATACTTCGTATGAATGTGTTACCTCGCGGTCGAAGCCGGGTAAATTAATTTTGCTAATTTTCTTGAGTTTCACCTTACCAAACAGTTGGTATCACTGCTGTTTTACTATTTTCGTAATTTACCTTGACGGTAACATATTATTTTGAGTAATAGTTGTCCGTGTACATTTACTCAACAATACCTTTCCGACAATATATATATATATATCATCTATTTCCCCTTTTCTATGTATACGTGCGAAGACATCGGTACGGCAAAACAGCGCTTGCGTATTAATATATATATATATAAATATACATATGAGGTAAACGGGCGAGATATAATATGTGAGGTCATTTTTGGAATTTTTCTTCTTTCCGGTCGAGTCCCATTTTGATTATAGCTACGCTACGCGTCGACTCGCTCGGCCGGTCAAGTATACGTACTTTATGTACAGAACGTGTGTGGGGCGAATGCTCCGTTTCGCGCGCCTGACCAAATAGGATTTCCCAGCAAAATCTAGTGGATACAGGATGGCCCAGTGTCTAGCTGATTCACGTGTTTTTTTCGTTGGCTTTTTATGAATTTGATAAAAAAAAGATTACGTGGCATTAATAATACATTTTTGAAAATAATGTCGGATCACCCTGCAGTTGCTTTTATATTAGCCGTCTACATAATATTTCCCGAGTACTTTTATTTTTATTTTGCGTCGTGGCTACTCTTTTCTAAAAACGCAGGTACATAAAAAAAAAAAACTAAATAAATAAATTCCTCTCATTTGTCCTGTTCCTTTGTATAACATAATATAATATAATATATTATATTAAACGAATTCCAAAATACAGCATTCTGTTGGCAGTTGATTTTTTTTTTACGAACATTGACGAGAGGGTACCGAGTCAACCGACATGGATCACCCTGTATACTCACTACGCGAATACGTCCTCCCATAGCTATACGTATAGCATCTGCACACAATAATGATATGACATAGCTGCACGTATCTGTTGTATTCCCCGTTCTATTGTTAATTTATTTTTTCTACGAAAATTGACAAGAGAGCACCGAACAACACGGATCACTCTGTATATACACACTGCGTGAAAACGTCCTCCTATTTAGATATAATAACTGTACACAGCATCAGCACACAATAAACATATGATATAGCTGCACGTACCTGTTGTATTAGCTCGACGACTGTTCTGACAGCGGACGCGTTTTGGACCAGGTTTCGCTCTTATATTATGTTCACTAAATATTTTACGTCACAGTCGAACAAACGCATCGCAAACACATCATAAATCGTGCGAACCATGTGAGCTCCGAGCACGTGTTAACACATAATTTCGGCGTACAATATTATAATATAATGATAAATACTGCGTGTTCGCGAGAATGACTTGTGCTCATCAGCCTTCACTCAGCAATTTTTTGTTCACAATCTCGTTCCCCTACGTCCCTACGTCACAATCGCGATTATAGATATTCAGGTTACTCGACGCGTACAGTCGATCCCCAAAATCAGCATGGGAAGAAATACAGCTAGGGCTTTTAGTGAGTGCAATTAAATTACCTTTATACCAGCTCGAGTGCTAGATTCTCTTCTAACAGGCCGTAACCGAAGATATTTAACTGGGTATCAAAATAATTTGTCAGTTGACCGACCTGTACGCCATCTTGAATCGTGGTCACGATCCACGTTTAAGTCCAGCAAGTCCAGAACGTTCGAATATTAAAAGCACGACTTACCGGGTTATTTTCTTATGGATGTTTCTCGCGGATCTGACCGCAAATCAAGCTGATTTTGATTATTGGATCACTCGACGGATTCGGTTTAAACTTCATAAACGCCGTAGCCATCGGAATCGGTTAGGTATAGACGTGATAGTTTTGAAAAATTCGAATAAACCTAAAATCGTAGCAAAAAAAAAAGCTAATTATTTGATTGCGACGAGTCCACTGCGGGTCACTCTGTATAATATTATATTATTAAACGGCGTATAGAGGTACAGCTGCTGCGATGGTAATTATTCAGACGATTCGGATTTATGGACGTGTATTTTTCATTTCACGAATGATTGAATTATTTTACCAACACTATTCACATAACTGTTAAATATATTACTTGTTACGTGCAGCTGCATAATATACTTGTACGTATGTAAATCACGAATGAGCAAAACATATAAATCCTAATAATCCGGATAACCGATATTGTACAAAGTCCTAATTGTTTTCGGGCCGTTTTTAGCCAAAAATACGGTGTACATATTATAATCCAATAAAATATTAATTTAATCGCGGGTAGGTACGCTAAGACGTGTTTTATAATATTTCACATCGAAATTATATAATTATACACACCGCGGCCATTACGCGTGGCGGCGGTAGCGCTGACCGATTTAATGCGACTATATACCATAGCAAAAGTTCGGGTGCAACCGCGGTCATAGATAGCGGGTTACCGCGACCGTGGTAAGCTTTTCTCGATACCGTGCGTTTTTCACGACACTACTCCATTATAATAGCAGTGTATAATAATACATCATAAGACTGTATATTACGCATAATTTCGTCTGATATTCGCGTCGGGGCCAATTTATTTCACCTGTGCACTGCAGAGTCGCGAGCGCTCACAAAATCCGTGTGGCCTTAATTATAGTCCTCGTGCTTTGATAAAAACACGTGCTCTTGCCGTAACGATCAATCATGCTTTCATCTCACGTGATGCGTAATCACACAAAACCCTTTAATTTAATAGTGGCTTTCTCGAAATAAAGTAGCAATAGAGTGATGTAATATAATACAACTTCCTACTCGATCAGCACGAAAAAACCATCAGTTATAACATATGTTATATATATATATATATTTTCGTGTATACTGTATAGTATAGTGTTTACGAATTCGGTTAAATTGCATTACGGTCGGAATTCGGAGCTGTCGGACTTGTGGAGTTGTCGCCTTCCAAATAAATAAAATAATAACGACAAAAATTCCGACACGTTTGCCGAGCTCGTCAAGTATAGAACAGAGTACCCCAATACGGGACATTTCACGAAGTGTTTACACACAGACTGCTTCGTATCACGGACAAAATATTATTTATCGGCCTAATAGTTGTTTTATTCGAATGGCCGCAAGACAATATTGTACGGCGAATTCAACTGACGAAATGTTATGATGACAGTATGACGTATGGTTGGCGTTTTACTGGCAGAAAAAAAAAATCACATTTAGATTTTTGTTGTTATTACTACTCTACGACGTCGTTATTACACGACGCAGATTTAGGGCGGCCGTTTGTAACGGAGAAAAAAAAATACCTCAGTTACGACAGGGAGGATAAGATTAATTTTATAGCGCGAAAAAAAAATGAAAGCGATTAGATACCGCCGCCCCTGCCGTCGCCGCCACCGCCGAGTGGACGAGTGGAAAACGGAACGATGATGGATCGGAAAGGTAGCGGAAAATGTGGTGTGTTGTGTAATAGTGAGGAGGGAAATAAACCGAGCGCACGTGGCCCCCGCGGGTTCGTTGTGAAAATTCCGGACGAGCGTCGAAAACCTGTAGACGAAAAATGCCCACCGAAAACGCTGTACCCACGTGGGCCGACATTATAATATTATTAAAGTATTGGAGTGGAGGCAGACCAATATTTTTAACACTCAGGTGGTGTTCGATGTTTCGAAACGACGAAACGAAAGTCGTCAGTCGACGGCGCGGCGTTAGGCATTACATTTAAAGTTCGATCTCAAGACGGCGGCGCGGATAGCGTCGTTATTAGAACGCGAAAACGATACTATGCCATCTCGGTTTGATAGTATTAAAATATATTTTTTGATTCGCGCGTGAGAACGTTTTGACTTGGGTCCCCCCCCCCAAAATCATACACCGTTATTCCGTGATAAATAAAATTTGTGCCACGTCAAAAAAGTCGTATGGGTCGGCCACGGTTTTGAGGGTTTCCTACGGAATTCTGAAAACCAGTTTTCAATTTGGTTTGGTGTAGACAATAATGACGAAGCTTACTACTGTTTTGTGTGTTGTCATTGCAACGAAAACTTATCAAACGGGCGATTACAATATTAAAATCTGCAATTTTCAATGACGCTTTAATATAATGTTGAACTTTTATTAAATTGAAAATATGCCAGTAGACACAGTTGAAAATTATCTATTATGACTCTTCGCCTCCTCTAAAAAGGAACGCTGATAATATTGACATAATATTGTAGACCTAGGTAATACTAATACTATTTATATACTATATATACTATATAAATAGTATTAGATTTTATTAGATAATGCAAAATTGTAACTTTTAATAAAACGAATATCTTTTTTTTTATGTATCATTGAACTTAATAATGTTAAAAAAGTAGCAGCTACCTGCTATAATATTAACTGCTATGTATTTATTTATTTAACCCATAAACTTGGTAAGTATATTATATATTATTAATATGGTTGACGGTTTTTTGTATATTGTTGATTATTTAATACCACTTGAACGGTATACCGTAACATATTACATATATAAATTTTAAATAATATAACTATGAGAATTTTGGTTTCACCTCAATCAAAAAATATTAAATATATTTGTGTTTTGGGAAGAATCTCAGTGAACACTTTTTAAAGGGTATTATATTGTAATCTAAGATATTATACATTTTTCATTATTTTATATTGTTCTTAGGTATTTGTATTTTATCATAATTGAGTATTTTATATAATAATGGTATTATATCGATACCGGTATACTAGCTGGTATTACTTTTAAATATCGTTATTACGGGAACAAAATTAAAGTAGGTATAGTAGGGATAGGTTAGGTATAAAAGTTGTGATAAATTATATTGGTATTACGGTATAGGTACCAGTATAACGGTATTCTGGTATGTTTCTGTCTTACTCTATTACAGTACGTACTGGTATAGTGGTATGCCATCACATACAGGTTTTGAATTCTGAAACCACATTGGTAACCGGCATCGGGCTTAACCCGTCCGCCCCAACTTTATACAAAACATATTATATAATTTATATACAACACAGTATATAGCATTAATATTATAAATTGTTAGAGCTGATACGAATCTTTCATAAGATATTCTTTCTACGTAAATTTGTAATCCAAATATCGTAATAATATTAACTGAGGGATACTTTTTTTTAAAAATAATGTTGAACCGATTGAAATTATGTCAGGATCGTGCAATTTTTTTTCCTAATTGAAAAATGTCGTACGATTTATACATCTTTTTTGATCACATAAATCGAAATTTTGATTAATACGAAATTACCTAAATCAATAAATATAGTTGTAATAATATTTAATTCGTATTCACACAATGAATTTTGCATTATTGACTTTTAAATGTGCATACTTATTAGTTCCTATGTTGGAACAGAAATAAAACAGTTTAATTTAAATCTTATTAATTATTCTGTTAAACTAAGCCTCAGCAGTACTTAAAACAGTTAATTTTAGTATTATTTAACTGAGTTTACAAAACAAAACGGTAACTCTGATAAATGAGTCAACTTTTTTTAATTTCACTAAAATATGTGTAATTCTTAATTTAGTCGTAAAAAATAAAAACGAAAACCGTTTATTTTCCTTTACATGACTCATAAACAACAATTTATTATAAATGTTTCATTTGTACTAGACAACATACATATACCTAATATATATCTATAAATATTATTATACTATACTTCGGTACTAATTGAAAGTTTAAAGATGTGTGAACAATTTTATCTTGGAATTTAAGACGTTGACCTAGTTTGATAGGTAGCATAGTTTAACAGCAGTTTGAAATCACAAACTAATATAATAAATGTATTATTTTTTGATTATCTAATGATTATATAAGACAAAAAAGGACTTAAGTTTAATTTAATTCTCGTTTCAAATTATGAGTGGGCATTGGGCAATAGATATTACTTTCTTTTGTCATTCAAAGAACAACGCGTATAAATGAAACGAAAACACGGGTGGTAATGGTTTTTGTAAAATAATTTTGCATGTGATTCTTTACAAAAGTATATTAACACAGTGGAAAATCGTTTATTTTGGCAGTTCAAAAAATATTAATAATAACAACATAAAAGGGCAAAACGAGAAAACTTCTTCAAGGGTTATAGTAAACTGTTATATATATATATATTATATTAGGTACATTTATCATCGAGCACGCAAATATAATATAATAGAGATTTATATCAAAAATATAAGACTAAAATAAACGTATTATATCAGTGTTTTTTTTCCGACCGAGTAACAATAAACTAATATAATTGCAACCACAAAGGGGGGAAAAAAACACTAAAAACCTACACACAAATGCCATTCGAATTATACGTTTGTTGTAGTATTATAATATTGTAGATCGGAAAACCTCCTGCGAGCTGAGGTCTCTCGGTGTCCTCTACAATCAGGACAACCAGCCGCCCACGTTGTAAGGGTCCAAGGCGTGCGTAGCACAGTTTAAGGAAATCTATGAGACCTTCGTCCCTCATCGGACTCAATGGAACATAATTATGGAAAATTGTGTATGTTAAAATATAGCTGTGAGACGAGTACGCAGTACGTGGTTAGGTTTTCGATGCGTATGACGTAATTGAATTAAATACATTTCAGCGTCGCATCTTCGGCGCGGCTCCCACATAATATTCTGCGGCGCTGCGAATCGCCAATAGTTAAACGACGCGCGACACGACGTCGCATAATATTATTAGACCCGTTTATACCGACAAAAATACTAGTGGAACTGAATATAATATTATTTAGGCAGTGTTGAGTAGTATTTTAAATAATCCCGAATTTCCGAGTTCGAAATTCTAGTAACAAATAATTACTCTAACCGTAATACTCGACCGCGTACGACCGCATATTATTATTGTGTGCGACCACTGCGGAGTGGCGTGCTTAGACTCAGACATCTGGTAGGGGCGGTTTTTATTTAATGAATCGAGTGAACTCGACCGAAAAAAAAAGGCGTTTCGTTTCGCGTCAAAAAAATATCGAAAGGGAGGTATTCTCCCAAATGTCCCTTCCACCGCCCGTTAGCACGCCGACGAACCGCTGTCACACATTCATAGGGTTTCCGTCCACTGTTTCACACACACATACACACACCGTGTGCCTACAATACGTGTGTACACACTAAACGGCCGGAAAACTCGGCGGCGGAATTTCACGGCCGTTCGCGCGAGCGTGTGAAAATGCACAACGAGTGTGCTATATAATATGTTGTTTGCTACAACCAAAATGTTAACAATAAATTTACATAGGACACCTGACGTGCATGTATGTATGTATGTATGTATGTATGTATGTATGTATGTATGTATGTATGTATGTATGTATGTATGTATGTATGTATGCATATACGCGTATATAATATTATATATACACGTTATCGTCGTTATATTATTATAATATACACACGCGGATATAATATACAGAGAGAGAGAGAGGGTCGTTCCTTGGCAATAAGTTACTACTGCACCGCGTGTATTGTATTATTAAATAATATATACTGTCCGTCGGTTTTACGACACTGCCCCCGTGCCGCGGCGGCCGCGGGGAGGGTTTCCGAAGCATAAAAGTCGGACATTGTGTTTGCGTACGGCAATAATTTACAGGGCGTTCGACCGTGTTTTTCCGTCTAGAATTATTATTATCAACGGCAGCGATGATATTGTCATTCATGCGCCGATCATTTTGTGAGTAAAAACGAAAATCGAATAAAAACCGTTTTCGAGTAAAACACATATATGGTATATACAATCGATCATGATGATATAGTATTGCAGCATAATAATACGCGTTAAGAACTATTTTTGAGTGAATATGTTCGTATGGCAAACAAAGTCGGGAAATCTACAACGCGTCACTTTTACTGAGATAATCATAATAATTAAATAAGACACGTATATTATCCTAACTGTGACAGTGTTTGTTTGCAGCTCATCGTTTTCGATAACTGCCCATAAGTGAAACAAAGCGATAGACAAACAAAACGTTTTCGCCCGAAAGTTGCTGTGATTTAAAATTGTGACTTATCGTCATTAAAATATATTAATATGGTGTACTGCGAATTGTCTGCGATTAATAATTATTTTTATTTTTTTATTATAAAGATAAACCCTCGGCATCGGGGCCATTGGGCACTATAAAATTATTACAAAATGTTATGTATTAGGAGGCTAAGAAAAAAGTTACATATTTAGTATATTTTCTTACCTTTGGCGAGGTGTGCAGAGATGACGCGATGAATTTTTTTTGATATGTCATATGGTTTGTGAGTGTTGGCGATGCTTGTTACGGAGCTTAAGGAGTCACTAAGGATGACGAAGCTATTATTTTGTTTTTCTAGTGAATATTCCATAGCTTTTAGGATCGCGATTGCTTCAGCGGTGTATATAGAGCATTATTATTTTTATTGTTATGGTTCGAAAAATATATATTTTTCTTTCCCGTAAGACTTTAATTTATCTAATCTATGAAATCAGAACATAAACACCCACGTGAATGATAATGTATACATTATATTTGTTTGTTTATGAGTCTCGAACGAGTTAAACCGCTCGATTTCACACATAAAATGAGATTGTACAAAATCTTTTTTTTCTATCTCGATTCAATTTATGTGGCTACATATTGTTCATCTCGCTATAATGATAATTTAAAAGTGCACAGATTGCATTTAATGATTTTATAGACCAATAATAAAGGACTGAGATTAAATGCATTTTTCATCGTAAAACTTTAATAGATAAGAATAGTTATGAGATTACAAGGGCAATCCTGTACAGATAATAAACAAATACATATTATTCAATTTATTTAGTGTTGACAACTTTCTAAAAAATTATTTGTTTTCATTATTAACATTAATAAACATGTTACAATTTGAAAAATAGTAAATTAAATTAAAAGTATTTTTTGCTCGACGTTTCTTATTTCATTATATTATTATATTTCTTAGCACTCGAGCTATTGATTTAAATTCTCAAACATAGTTATTGTGATGTATTTAATATTCAATATCCGAACCATGAACATATAATTCAGGTATAATAGTATAATACTACGATATTTTGTATATAATAACGATTAATATATATATATATACATTGTACAATAACTGCATATTATATAATAATTTGCATTTATAATTTCGTAAAGTATAGGAATCATTAAAATCTGTAATCTCTCTCTAAAATTTGGAATACGATATTTTGGATAATACATTTTTTGTTTTAAAATTATAAAGCACAAAATTGTGATAAGAGTCGTTTATTCAATTTTAGTACGCTAATAATGTTAAATAGTATTTTTCAAAGAAGATTTTCTTTTTTCTTATTTTTCTATTGTATTATAATATTAACAACAAAAACACTTTATTGTTTACTTTATACCATAAAATCGTCGAAATCTGATATGAAGTATATAGTTCGGCAGATTTAAATACGAAAAAACTGTCGTTCGAAGCACGATAATACAGCAGTAGATTTTTATTACGTCCCGAATCTTTCGCGATCTCAAACTCGATTGAAACCCCCCCCCCCCCCCGAAAACAATTATTACCGTTACAATAAGACTCGATGATAGTCGAAACTATTTCCGTTTTTCCCTCGTGGGTTTCCCGTGGCACGACGGGAGACACGACCGTATTATAATAATAATATGTAACCGTGTTTCGTGCTTATTATAACACTGCGTGAAAACCTTTTTGCACGTGTACAATACTACTAGTAAGACGTGTTGTACGTCGGTATAATTTATCGTGTTGATATTCCACGTGTGGGAGGTGGGGGGCGGGAATATCGTTGTTATATTATATTATGACTATGACGGTTTCGTTATTTTTACTAAACAAGAATTATAATATAATATATGTTTCGTAGACTACTGTTTGAACACGTCAGACTTGGCACGAAACGGCACAGCTGTGTCGTAGGTACCTATACTGCTACTGCGCTATTATTATACTCGACGAAATGAACAATAATTATTTCGAGTTTCGCACGGATTGAACTTTAATATGCGTTTCGTACACGATGTTGACATCGCGGGGCAATGGTGTACTTATTGTTCGGAGTCGAGAACGAATCGACTTTGTACCAACAATAATATTATTCAACAATATTAGTCTGTACGCGTTTTGCAAACTACGAGTTGCGATTCGCAGTCAAACGTTTTGTGAATTTCGCCATTTCTGTGTCTTTAGACGGCTGCGGCGGTCGTAAATAATTTTGTTATTGTAAAAAAAAGTAACACGAGCGAAACATTATTATAATAATATTATATAATATGTGCTCGACTATATATTGTGGTACAGCGAACGACGAAAACGATAAATCATTATGATGTCCCATTAAAATTTTGCTAATTACTATAGACGAGTCGACGGAAAACGTGTGAAATATGCGATAAAGGGAAAATGCATACTATTATTACATTATGTTTTGATTTACGAACTGCAGATTAAACGTTTAGATAGACGAGTCGCGCGGCATGTGCCCGTGTTTCTGTGCACATTAAAAATATAATAATATTGTGTTCCGAAATATAATTATTGTGTTCGTTCGAAACCGTATTTTAACTCGACGTGTTTTGCCGGTTTTACTCGATTCTGTTTAAATTATAATAATATATTATTAGATTGTGTGTACGAATACGTACAATATGAATATTTTATTCCTGATTAGACAATAACACGACTGTATGGCCGCACTACAATGATAATGATGATAATAACCGTAGAAACGAGTAAATTGTAAATTATTTTAAACCCACAACTCGCAGAAATACAGTGTAGGTGACCTAAAAAAACATATAAAATATAATATATAACATATATTATGCACTTAACGTTACACAGTTCACAAACGATATGGTGAATATTATACAGTGATGTGTTAATCCTGTACGTTTACATTGTAATAAAATTGCAATTTATGACTTCCCAATAAAGTACTGCAATAATAATAAATAATATTACTATAATGACAAAGCGTGGTAATACACAGGGTGGTTCGAGGAGCAGCACGCACTCTCACCACCATTTTACCCTCCAGCTATGCATTTATTTAAAATATGTTTTTTATTTATCCGTGAACACCATACTTACAAATAAGTTTCCGAAGTTTAACAACCGA
The DNA here is from genome assembly GCA_022818045.1 of Neotoxoptera formosana. Taxonomy (NCBI): domain Eukaryota; kingdom Metazoa; phylum Arthropoda; class Insecta; order Hemiptera; family Aphididae; genus Neotoxoptera; species Neotoxoptera formosana. The sequence continues at coordinate 3,014,413 of CM040634.1, forward strand.
GAAATTATTACTCGCTGGAATTTCGATATCGATAGATCAAAGTTTTCGTCTCGTCGACAATAGCAGCAAAAAAGTGGTGTTTCTCGTTTTAAAATAATAAGTCGGTCTGTGCTGGAATCCTAAAGAGTATAGTTTCCGAGTTATTAAACTTCACGAACTTATTCGATTCTATGATCTTTGAAAGTATACTCGCGAAAATTCCGAATTCCGAATTTCAATAAATGTGTGGAATACATGGCGGACGGGGCCGGCCGGGGTGAGGTTAAGGCGGAGTTGGTAAAATGTTAACACGTACTTACACATCGTACGAAATATGCACACAACAATAATACCTTTGCACAGTATTGTTTTCGCGTTTTTAAAGTTCTTTTCGGGTTTATATATAAAATATTATATCGAACGGATCTCGTTCAGGTTTCAAACGTCGGGGGAGATTGTTCGCGTGGCATTATATAATACTCGTGTGCGGGCGGTCGCGTACACAATTAAACATATGAATATCCGCGGGGTAGTCTTCGTCGACGTCGAGTGGGCACGGCTGTACAGATGACGATGATGATGATAATAATAATAATAATAATATGAAACTTATCGTGAATATATATAGACACGTGTACGCTTATACACATATATAATATACAGGGTGTAACAGAAAGACATGACAAATGAAATAACTCGTATTCTAATCAATATTTTAAATTTTTTTTTTTTTTCATATAATTTATAGACGTTTGTACTACATATTATGTACCATAAGCACTTTTTTATTTTTATTTTTTTTGTACAGAAAATAAGAAAATTTAAATTTGATTAAATTTTTTTTGAAAAGAATCAAAATAGCCAATTTATAAACATAATGAAAAAAATAGTTTTAGCGTTTACAATTTTTAATTTGAGTAATCCGTTTGCGACTTCTGAACGGTTAAATAATCGTTCAATTTTCTGCTACTGTGAATCAAAACCGAAAGTAAAAACCAGTAGTCGAGATGACGTTTTTATCCGAAGGTAACGATAATCCATATTATTACTCTATGCGATAACCATATCCGTATACTGATAATAATATTATGTACATTATCAAATTTAAATTTTCTTATTTTCTGTACGAACAAATAAAAATAAAAAAGTGCTTATGGTACATGTATAGCGCAAACGTCTATAAATTATATGAAAACAAAAAAATTCAAAAATATTGATTAGAATATTATATTGAGTAATTTCATTTGTCGTATCTTTCTGTTACACCCTGTATACTGTAGATCACGACGGGACGATTACGACGACGGTGTGTGCGCGCATTACGCGCGTGTCATAAAATACTATGTCTGTTCAGTCTTGCAGTGTGCGGCGATGACTCTAAAACGGAGTGTATATATTATTATAATATATATATATATATATATATATTTAACACTACGGGTTTTGTGTGTGGCGAACTCGGATGCGACGCCTCGACGGAAAAAATAACAAAAAAATACACGGTTATAACAATAATAATAATAATAATAATAATATCTACGCCGCGGTCTATGTGAAAGCTAGTCGCGCTTGCGAGCTGTCGTCCGTGAACTTTACGTATACATTACTACAGACTTTGCGATTATCATAAACATATACATATATACATACATACGTATATATATATATTATATATGTGCGTGTGTTGTGTATAATATAATGCATTCGACGCGAGAATACCAAACTTCCGGCACGGCGGCGGAAGTCGAGCGTTCGGCCTCCGTAAACGTTATACCGCCGTTGAATATTATTGTCGTACAATATATAATATTATTATCGTACCCCCCCCCCCCCCAAAAAAATCGACAACCGTAATCGTTGGCGACCGCACTGGTAACGGTTAATACGTCACACGCGTCATCGATACGGTTACCACGCGAGGTGTTCGCCCGGGGCCGAGTCGGACGACCACGAATATACCTAACCTGCGAGAAACTCGTACTGACGAGTCGCCGATAACGTACTATTTTTAGTACGTTTTAAGTACAGCCTACTGGCTGTAGTACAAGACCGTACAATATAATAATAATTTTTTTTTTTTTATTGGTCTTGAAATCATAATATTTCTGCTCGGACTACTAGGCCGTTATAGCAATACATTAATATTGTATACACGTACAATACTTACAATTTTAAAAAAGGGTAAAAAAAAATTACAGTTTTAAATTGAATATTTTTGAAAAATTCAAATTCGTTGTCTGGGTTTGGGCCTAGACTTGTTCTAAATAAGGATAATGGGCTTATGTTGAGTTCCTCTCTTTGTTTCCCGTACTTTTACATCCCTAGAATATGTGTTTGATTGTGAGCGTTGTGCCACGTGATTAACAGATAGGTAGATCACCTTTAGCCATCAAATGGGCTAATAATTTTAAGCGGGTGATTTTCGGTAATTTCGACGATTGCATGTTGGTCGGAATAATAATAATACGACATCGCTAGCTATTAAAATACGTACCCGAGGTGCTCACAGGCCTCGTATTTTATGTACAACTTAATTACAGCCGTTGTTATATTTTATCACCGAAATCGACTGAAAACACTAGCCACAGACGTACCCGATAGACCACGCGTGTACCAGATATTATATAATATAATAATTTGATTTATGACCACCGAAAACGTGACAGTATTAGTCTTATCGCAGTATTTCAACCCACACCTATGACGAAACCGCCACGTCAGTGTCCGACTGTTATATGTTGTGTGTAGGTTGTATAGATAATAATATGTCGCAATAAAATATCAGAAAAATGATGATCACTCCATTAGTATTATAGGAGAACAAGATAATCTCCAACGTTCATATAACTAGACAAACAACGAGACTCGTGTTCGATACAATCGATGTTTCAGATCTATCGATAAGTAGAGGTCAGTAAAAAAAACGACATACATTCAAAATTCGCTTGTCAATAAATTCCAAGTACAATCTAATATAATATTCGAAACTTGGAAACACAGTTAGAGCTCATTATAGTGGGTACCCAGCGTTGCAGACATGAACTCCGCTGGATACTAGGAAAAAATTCTTTGTATATTCGACACAATATAGTTTTGTAGCATTATAGGTACTATATTATCGGTATTATTATAGATGAGTTCCATAGATATTAGTTATTTCATTATTATAATTAGGATTCATTGATATTACAAGTTACTATAGATAATATAGGTCATTACTCCAGCAATATTTGAATTACAACACAATCGTTTATTGACATTTTTGACAATTGTAAATTAAAAATTTACTCACGTTTAACAACATTTAAAATCTAGTCTAATTGTGAATATAATGACAAGTGAATATTATATTGTACTATTATCCAAGTGTCATTTTATATCATGGGCAATAGCACAACCGAATTGTTGAACAATATTTAAAAAGTTTCAAGAAGTTCGAGACTAAGTAGATTTTAATACTAAATTATTACCACTATATTGATAATTATTGATATTACCCAAGGGCCGAGAGTACTCTGTTTATATAATTACCCCGAGGCCCGAGTTATGCATACACTACCCTTGTAAAACATTATACTAGAAGCGAGTACCTAAACTTCAATGTGGTGTATTTTGTCGAGTTCAGTCAGATAAAGTAGACTTTACCCATAGTCACCCACATCAGACATCACGCACCAACAGCATACAACACAATAATAAATATGTCATTTTTCGAAAACCTAATAAATATTGCAATAATACCTAATATATATTATTTAAAATAGATATTCTTAAAACGAAATTGTTTACTGATATTCTTTTTATTTTTTTAAGACAAAAATAGTTTTTTGAAAATATTAATATTCAATTCACGATAGTACATAATATATCTATTGTTGAAACAATTGTTTGGTTTTCAACTATTTTTTTTTTTTTTTAAAGCCTTTGAATTCTAGATAAAATATTCTACCTAATATGGTAGAACACTGAAGATTCCCGTAAAATATTGTACTGTGAAAATATATTCTTTTAACTATCTTATAACTTATAATATAAGTTATATCTACATAAAACTATTTTAAACAAACTAGCTCTTATTTCCAAAGTTCAAAATTATGAATTCAAATTTTCAAAAATATATTTTTCTCCGTAAATCATTGTTCAAAATCGAAAATGTAGAATGCTTTGATGTAAAAACAACCCATAAAACCTAAAATCTTACACAAACACAAAAAATAATTACCAAGTGTTTGGTTTTGTGCAAAAAATAAATTGTATACAAATTATAAATCATTATCTATGCATAAATTGATTTTTCCAAATAACAAATATTGCAGTCTACGAAATGTGTTTTGAAAGTATCCACTGTTACGACGAATAAAACATCTTTGCAACATTTAAATAATCGTATGCAGTTCAAAAATCATTGCTGAATATAATATTATAATCATTAAGCATTAAATTATTGTCGATGGATCGATTGGACACAGTTATACCGCAGGTAGTATATATCGTAATATAATATATTGCAAAGGCGTTATTGGTTATACACCGATGACGTGTCTATCTTTTTCTACGTGTTTCGGTACCGAGTAAAAATTCTCAAAAGTTTCATACAGCTGCACGTCGATATAGATTTAAAAAAATATTGAACGCAGATGGTACACGAAAAACGTCTGGCTTAACGGTTTTAATCTCAATAAGTAAAGAAATTATGAAAAATTGTAGCAAATCGCGTTCAATTATTCTTACAACACGTGACGGTAAATAGTTATTCGCGTGTACAACGTTATATCATTGTATTCGTTCGAAATAATGCAATAATATGCATGTCCCAGCCACCCGATAAGCCTATCATCCCTTTTGCGTTGGCCAAAATACTCTCCATCAACGTGGTTTGGGACCCTCGGACAATAATTTTTTCGCCTGGTACATGAGATACCGCACAGAATCGGTCGGTTGCTCTGACGGGCCGACCGTGAACTCGATAGTACGGTTGACGCCGGAAAGAGTACTGATAAGAGCTACCACAACCAGGCTACGACCATCTGAGCGGTTCGAACCTGTGTACCGTGCTCGGGTCTAAACGGCGAAGGCACCACCGGACTGCCCACCGGTCGCAAATAATTGGTACGTCAAGGTGCAAAAAGTCGATTGATCGATTGGTGGGCACGACGCGCGCGTGCGTCACTGACGATAAATAATAATATTATGATATAATATGGTGCGATATTATGCTTGTTACGCATCGTTTAACTTTTCGATGAACTACAACAAGCTCACGAATTTCCAGTGGTTACTGACATTTATAATCATACCGCGGTTATCGATGAAACGCTGCAAAATCGTTTTGCAGTCGCAGACGTAAAACTATTGCACTGCACGTCATACTTGACTCCGTCTACTCCGATGCGGCAGCCTAGATCCACAGGTGTTTTCACATATAGTTCTCATTACGCAACTATAATGACGACTTAAACGTCAGAACGACCGCATTAACCGTGATAATACTCGTAACCAGCCGTTTACGACCGTATACCGCGTATAAGACGCGAAAAACACTACCCCGCCATAATATAATAGCTCGTCTCCTCGTTGAGTACGGAACGACGACGACGACGTCGACATATCATCATAATATGGAACCTGTCACCGTGCAGTTCCGACGTGTACTGCTGCTGAAACAGTGCATAATATAATATTATATTATTATATTACAAATTACAATATAATATGGCATTATAGACGGTATCGTTACGACGACGACGACATCCGTTCCCGGAGCGGTCGCCGCACTAGCGTGTGTATTGGCTGTAAATAAATCGGACGTTATATTATTGAGTACAGCAAATCCAAAGGGATGAGGTTGCCGTTAGCCCGTACACGATAATATTATTATTAGTGTCGAATCGGGATGGTTTCCGAAACCGTGAATACCATATTAATATTATCGGTGCCGTGAATCATGATATTACTACACCGCAAACGACCTGCAACCCTTATCGAACATACGCGTATTATAATATATTATTGTTGTTGCGTCGTTAGATCAGTGCACATAGTTCATTCGAATGTCCGGTCCACACACACACACACACACACACACACACGTTAATACTATAGTATGACGTACATTATTGTCGCGATAATAGTGTAAACACAGAATATAAAGCACTCACGTGGTAAAAAACAGGAGTATATTATATTATTATTTTAAACTTTGTACCTTCCGAACAATAAAGCGTGTTCACTTACTCGAAAAACAGTGTTTTAAAATAATCAAGTTTTAAGATTTTGGACTATAACTAAACTATAATTTAAACTCATAAAGTCATAACATATAATATACAAAATTACGCGTACCTACCTATTTCACATCCAGATCTTACGGTTTGGAAATCGTGATACACAATTCGTACACAAAAAAAAATGAACACTGCACAAGTGTCGGCAACGTATTTAACGTATTTTTTTTCACTTAAATGACTTAGTCGTGGACTCAATCACGTACCTATAGTTTAAAACGAACAATGTTCGAGTTACCCCGCACGCACTTATGCTCCCACGAAAGTATGATGTGTGATTATAAGAGAGTTTTTTTTTTCATTTTAACCTCGTCTCGTGCGGTGTATAGGACGGACTCGTCGTTAATCACGTGGTGCACGTTGCCCGCCCGAGTAACTTTTTCGGTCGATCGGGCGCGTCCGAAGGAAAAAAAAAAAAAAAAACAACTCAAAATCACTCGAGAACACTTCGTGTCTGGCTAGTAATCAGCCCCGTTTGCAGCCCGCATCTGGTGCGTCCGATAACGGACGTTTACGGATTATATTCGCGATTTTTGCGTTTTGATCGAGAAATATTTCAGTCCGTTCGATTGGGGTTACCAGCTATGGTCTTTCGATTGTGCGTACGTATAGCTTATAAAGATATATTATGTAATGCGCAAGCGCCAAGCGGGAATTCGTTTGAAACACACTTTGTGGATTTTTTTCCGAGAGATTAAAAATATTGTTTTTTGTTCTGTGGTAGTATAACTCTTCTCGCAATATAAAGCTGGTATATCTGTATACCGTTCAGGTTATAATTCATACTTAATTTCGTATACGAATTAATCGTTTTCACCTACTCCGCTTCGGCTCTTGGGTGCAATAAAACGAAGTGAACTTATTTTTTTTTTTCAAAATGCCAACTACATTATATCATGATTTATCATAATAATATTATATAATCAAGGAAATGTATAAACACTGGAATTATATTTGAATTACACTGAGTTACGCTGAAATCATTAATGCGGGCTGAAATATGAGTAGAATTCGGCTAGGCGCGAAAAACAAACTTTAATATACTGACAAAATATCACGACTGTTCATGAGTTTCTGACTTCCTGTACATAACAAATTACACAGAAAATATTATGTTTTATACCAATAACGATCATTTTTGAAACAATTTTCATTTTATTTTTTCGTCAATTTCTTCGTGTTTTAATTATTTAAACAACAATTATTTTTTGCCACGTAAAAAATAATCTTACTGTTTAATATAATTATTAATTTTCTGAATGTTCAACAGGCCGTAAAAACTTGCAGGTATTTCATTCAAATAATCTAATTAAAAATTAAAAAATGTATAAATAAAAATGAATTGCGATATCGGTAAAAAAAAAACCACCAAACGTTGTGGTGATTTTGCTTTTAAATGCGCATATTACCTATGCCACGATAAGATATTTCATTCTAGAAACTGTTCATATTATAAACAATACCCTACTTTTACGTACATACTATAAAATGTAATAATTCATATGGGTACAACGTACAAAATAAAATTATTATATTATTTGAGCTAGAATTGTCTTACCAGTTACCGTTAAACAACAGTTTACACGTATACGATGCGTTATTATACTTGAGCTTTTGTAAAGTGTAAAGACAAAAGACCCCAAGATCGTTTTGAATGAGAAGAAATTTTACAAGTTGAAAAAAAATCCCAATGTACGATTATATGGGTCTTAGCTTTTTAGCATTAGCCTCAGTTTGCCCTCCTTAATTCTGTATAGTAAAGCATATTATTTGTATTTGATTGTCATTGATAATTTATTGGGTTTGTGAACTGGTTATTGCGGTGGATAACGATTTATTATTGCGTTCGTTTATAATATTATATATGATCATCGTGCAAAGGGTTTTTAAAGCCAAACTAAATATAAATATATATGTATATAATATCATGATTAAAATCTTATATACATGTATGCGTTTAAAAACTAATTGTTATTCTAAAATATTAGCTGATTTAATGGATTGAAAAATGTAACATTTCTTCACCACATAGGATAAATGTTGTTGTCAAGTCTCGAAGAATATTGTGCTACTTAAAGTTATAAAACGGTTGTAAGCTATAAAAAAAAAAAAAAGTTGGCAAACGACGGTATTCTCGCATTAATGTCGGGTTAATTGTATGCCTTCCTTTTGGACCGCTTCTTCTACCACAAACAGTCCAATGGTGTACGCATCGGTAAATAAGGAAAAACAATATCTAGTAAAAAATATTTATAAAATTCGCTCTGCTCGAAAAGCAAATAGTTGTTTACACCGAGTGTATAATAATATTGTACCATTATCAGTAATTTATATGACGGTTTCTGCATTATATTATAGAAGATTTCAAATAATATAAGGACCGACAAACTTTGGTGTATCTGGCTAAGTTAAGATTTTAGTTATAAATTAATCACTATAATAATGCCCCCCGGTATGTTTGAAATCTTCCTTATCATTACGACGACTTGCGCGGTGAACATTTATTAAAGTGTGTTAACTCGCGTTAAAATGGATGAATAAACTTACTAAACTCCGACATAACGGATTCCGCTGAATTTGCAACTCACAATAAACTAAACAAACACTGTTCGAGTGTATAGCATAGTAATAACAATAATAATGATATGGTGTCATAAATCGTTTAGCCGCTTCTAAAATTAATCGAAAAACTCAACATCCAAATCATTAGGAATCGGTTAGTATATTTTTGGTCCATTTAACATTGTAAACTGCGCAACCAAATATAAAAACGATATTGAAAATCTTAGGTAATGACATTTGAACGTATTATTATTGCACAATAAAAGAAATACGTGTATCTAGTTTTTTTGTTTTTAATTAATAAGATTGTACGAAAAGCAATGTCTGCGCACGAGCGCAATAAATTAAACAATTTATATTAGATTTTAAATTAAATGTTCTAATTTTTTTTTTATCAACGTCATATTCGCTTCGTGAGTATACTGAGTAATAATTAATAGTTAAGAGTATTGAACGAAAACGTCTTGGATGCAATAGTTACGGTTTGAAACAGCCGTATAACCTTTTAAACGTATACGACTGGAAATTTAAAGTTCATCTCGTTTAATAAAACAAACATTTAATCAAACGACAGTTAAAAAGAGTCTGCAGAGTTTAAAATTTGTGATTATAGCAGCGCATCTAGACTTTAATGAAATATTTCTTTGACGACCATCGTCGACTCACGGGCAATTAAGTGGCAAAGAAGGACGTACGTATACGGTGAGATACGGTCATCAAATTAGAAATTTTAGGAATAACAACTATAAATCGTATAAAACTTTATTTTATCTATATCATATTATATTGTTTTTTTTCCCTCGATTTGTCATCAGCATTGGGTACATGCGAATAATCCATAGTTAATGAGATCGTATTATTTTGAAATATTTTCTATTTAACCTTTTCTTTTTTTTTTGATGATCGTATGAAGTAACATCTATAGTCAACTATACGACTTCCAAGTTCCAAGACGTTGTCGCCCAATATTTTAATTAAATATGTTTGGACACACCAATAGGGAGAACAAGTGGACATCGGAAAGGATTTGGTGACAGAAACTGGACGAAACCGATTGATTTTCTGATTCCCAAATCAATCCTCAATCCTTATAAAAATCCAAAACTCCCTGAAATCTAGCCAAAATGTCGTCTGTGGGAATCAGAGAACACTTATACGAAATGGGGGAAAATCCGTTTCCACACTGGCCAAATACAGTCAGTCTCGTGTCGCGTTTTTTCGTCACTCAAAGTACTATATGATAACAACAACCGCATATTATTTATACTGACGAGTGGAATTCACGTCGTCGCACAGTGGACATAATATATTTTGTCAACTCCGAAAGACGACACACTCACACCCACACGCCCACACTTAATTACGCGGAGTGTGCATGTTTGTGTCATCGTTTTATTGTGACACTAACGACGTCGGCGGCCCAGCTTTAAGATACGTACACTGTTTTCAGATTTATAACTAGGCAGTGTGGGCGCAGAGACTCATTTCGAGTGTTTGACTTTTGGTTTAAAACTTGAATTTATCGGTTTCACTTCAGAACCTATGGTAAACGGATTACACTATTATAGTTGGTATGGACAAAGCGTAAGTTTACGCGGTTAAATGAATTAACCAGACACTAATGTTAGTTAATTTTCTTGTCCCGACTGAGGTCGATTTTAGTATGCGTTTGAATGTACGTATTCGAAGTATACCTCACAAAACTACATTATGATTCATATTGACCAAACGTGAGTGCTATAGTTGCAATTTCTCGACATTTATCGTTGTGTAAAATGGCAATATTTTGATAATAATAATTGCGTTTTGTGTTTTTTTCACCAGTTTGAATGTTGTTGTTGTGGTTTTTTTTATTTTTATTCTCTGCGCGTTCTATATGACGGTAAAATAAATCAATCGAAAACTAAATTATTTACATTAATAAATACTATTGTATACTTTATTACTTTATTTAAAAAAATACTTAAATACTTATTTTAAAATGCATATTTCATGCTTCAGTATTGTTGGATTATTGTTATAGTTCAATAAACATAGTAGGGTAGCTTTATGGTTACCTACAACAAACACATTAATAAAAACGTATAAGACATTTAGTTTAAAATATCACCACTGCCGACAGTGCTCATTCGTATGATAACTTATACCTTCCCGGATTTATGTAATCGTCATCGATTAAGTCTTTGAGGTGCCAATAAACAAAATAAATTATGTATAATATGTTGTAAAATATGTAATATGTTTACATTATATTTTTATCTTTCAATGTTTTTTTTTCCAGAATGTCGGAACAAACCACACCCAGGGTGCACGATTCAAACACGTTATTTCTGATGGAACTTCAACAAAAATGCTTACCGAACGCGACAGGTTAGAATATGCTTATGCTTACGTTTTCCAATGGGTTTAACAACACAGTTTTTGAAAACTTCGATGATTTACAGTGAAAACGACAAAGAACTCGTGCCCCCGGTATTTCGACGGATGGGCGTGCTGGGAAGAAACTCCGCCTAATGTCACAGCTTTCGCCCATTGCCCTTATTACGTGGTGGGATTCGATCCGTCCAGTAAGTCTAATTTAATATTATCGTTAATTGCAGCTGTGTATTAATTTCCGGTGGAAACCGTATACATTACATTACTGTAATAATTACCACGTGGTCTCAGGTCGGCACATTGTCATAACCGCAGTGAAAATATTTCTGTATTTATTTCAAAACGCGCACCACGGCAAGTCGATGTCTCATTCGAACAAAAAATCAACTTCCAGCATAGTGGTGCATAATATCGGTGACGAAATTATTTAACAGTAAATAAAATTAAAATAAATACCATCACGTGAGATACAAGAAAAAATATGAATTCAATAACTCGACCTCAATGACGGCATGTAGCTAAATTGCCTATATAACACGCCGTGTAACCTAATTTTATTATTGAAACACAACATAATAATATATTTCATTACTTAAATAACATAAATATAATATATTTTAATTTTCACTCGATTTAATTTATTTTTATGCTAGTTGTGTGTGTGTGTGTGTGTGGGGGGGGGGGTTATTATGTCGTTTAGTTGAAACAAGTCTAATTAATACGAAATTGAAGGTGAATATAATATCATAAAACCTACCCATCATCGCCACAATAATTATGACCAAACGGACCGAAATCTCATGAAAAATCTTATTATCCTAACAGGCGTGTATGTTGAAATGTCTATTAAACGTAGAAGTTTAAAGACACCTCATCGCGGACGCAATACTAATCAAAATCTGTACATGTTAATATATTTTCGCAAAGACGAATCAGTAAACATCACCTGGTATAATTGATACGGTTAAGTTTAGTACAGTAGTCGCTTAAAGACGTTTGACCGGACGAAGACGTCTAGAAGCAAAAATAAAATTTCGACGACAACAGTCGGCCTGCTACATCCGCCCGATTGTAAAGTGCTCGTCCACGCGGTCCGAGGCCGGATGTAAAACGACGCGAGAGGAGGGTGGTCGACGAGCAACAGGAGTCAAGCGGAATGATTGATTATTTGATATATATATTATATTTCACCTATTATAAACGGTACACGCTGTACGCCCCGCAGGAACGCGTTTGTAGTAGGTATTATATTATTATTATTATTATTATTATTATTATAGGTCCGACGTCCGGATGGGATAACACGATTTCCGGTAGTTTGGCTCGAGCGTTTCGGTTCCGATGGTCGTCGTCTCCGTTCTGGCCGCGTCGCATCCTAATATTATAACGTCATAATCATTATAATCTCGCCGGTCACTTTCGGCCGGATCGGTTCAGATTATGACATCGGTTTATATTAATAACGGACGTCAATATTATTAACGGGCCGTATCGAGGCGGTGTTGGTCGACGGACGTTCGCCGACACCGCGGCATTTCCGGTAACGGTCATTAAAATATTTCGTGTCAAAAGATACGAACACGCCGAGGGCTGTCGAATGAACAAAAAAACGTGCGTTATGAGTCACTGCGTCTCCGATAGGGACGTGTGGACTCGTTGGGTGACCGTAGCCACCAAAAAATACAATATCCTCCACTGTTCGTTTAATTAAAAAAAACAAATCGGTATCATAATCCGTCTCTTCGCCTCGAGAAAACTGCCCGTATACGTAAATACTCTTATACCGAAGATATTATCATAATAATATGTCATGCACATTAAATTTGAATATTATATTATTAAAGTACGATGAGTACGTATGTTATAATAATATATATAAGTATAACTTCGCTATGAATACCTTAAGTAATCGCGAGAACAATGCTCGGAGTGTGAAATGCAAAATTAAATTAGTGGGTCATGTAATTTATTTTTAAAAATGCTCGTAATATTTCGGGGGGGGGGGGTTCGTCACTGTCATAGAGAATAAAACGCATGCCGCTGCGGCAGACAATCGTTTTGATCTTTTACTGCAGTCGACCAATAAAAACAATATAATATGGATCCATCCACCACTCGACTTTCACTTTTTTGTTTTGCTGTCTGTATACGCAACGGTTGTAGTTACATAAATCTCTGGACAGAAGAAAAAAACTGTACCGTATAATATTAAACCGTCGTCTGGTCGTAATATTAATAACAATAATAATAATAATAATAATAATATATAATGTCCGATAAGACGGGACGGAAAAAAAAATACGCGTACATTAAACCTTTCGTGGCAGCGCCCGGACAAAAGAGTACGATATAATATTATAGTATAGGTACGTGTGATATTATATTATATTATTATTATTATTATTATTATACCTACCAAGACTGGACCGTAACTTTTATTGACGTTCAGTCAACGCCGCTACCCGTTAAACGCGTATAATATAAAGACCAATATTATATCTTAGCGTTATCATAATAATATAATATTAAGCAGCATCGTGTGCCATACGACGCACAGATCCGCGTGTGACATAATAATATGATCTTACCGTGATTTTACATCGTAATAATATATTATATTGTATCATAAGGTACAGGGCGTTTTAGAGTTTTCCACGACATATTTCGAGAACGATCTCGCGCCAGTGAGCTGAATCTAAAATCTATAATATATTAGGTCAGGTTTGTAATAATATACTTGTAAGCCACCACATGCAGGTGGTGAACAGGGACAATATTTCAGGCCAGAAAGTTGTTGCCAGGAAGATTTAATCAAAACAATTGGTATTTATTGGCTATAAATAGTCAGGCCAGACCACCCGTAAATCTCCCGTCTTCTTGCCAGTCCAGTCCGTCCTTGACCGCACATATCGCGTAGTTCGATAGATAATCTCAAACTACCAATGCATATAGCACGCGACGTGCGAAAACAGGGGAACGATAGTAATTTAGGGGAATCAATTTGTCGTTAAAGGGCTTATCGAATCTAACGAAAAACACGAAATAAGAGTGCACTTTCTCATGAGATATGTGAGTCTCAAAGTGTTTAGAGAAAACGCTGAAACACTCTGTATATAATATGATATACGAGCGATAATAAAAAAAACTACTAGGTACCTACATATTATATTTTATATTATGCCGTCGGCGGCCGTATTCGCTGCAGGTGTATTGGCACAATAGCCAACTTTATTTTATTTATTTGTTTGTTTTTTTATCGTAGAAAATTAAAAAAAAATGTTAGTGAATTTCAAATAAATAACAACAATTGATTTAAATTATTTTAATCATCATCTGGATTGCTGCAATTTTAATATTAATTATAATACACACTCTGTCGGGCGAGAGTATACTCCGATTCTGCGCATCGAAACAGGTTCGGCTGGGTGCCACGTGAGGATGAGCAAAGGAAACGATTTTCTTCGGTCCGTGGCGTGTCCTTTCGCTGGACAGAGCATAGGTAATCTAATGGATTACATTTTATTTTTTTAAATACAATGTTTTACACTTTTTTGTTTACAGTAGTGCGTTTAATATTGTTCAAATAACAACTCTGGTGTAGTGTGTTTTTTTAAACTGAAAAATTAATTCAAACATGATTCCAATGGCTTAATGTCTTAATGACGTACTGAAAATGTATTACTATATTATCATATTATTGTCACTACACTCAAAATACAACACGATATATTGTGCACATATTTTGTAATGTAACATAAACAACTAATTTTTTTTCTCTCACCAAAGCCGTTAATACAATTTCTTGGAATGATAAATATAATACATTTGAATAAAAAAATAAATCTAAGCAATAAATTATTACTAGCATTGAGAGATGATCTTAAATGATCTGCGAGTAGTACGCAGTGAAAATTCTTGATACTCTAGCTGCTGCTATGCTATTAAACTTTTGAACTTGAAGTTGAAGCCTAGCCCACTTCATAAAATAGAATATACGATCAAAAAAATAAAATTATCTTGAAGTATAATTTATTGATTATTGTTTTCTAAGTACACTTACTGCCAGCGTGGTCACTCACTCGCCACGCTCGCTGGGACATTAAAATCAAAAATATCCCTCGACTTTCTGAGTGAAACCACCTCGGGTGGATTACGGATTTCATCGATATTGTTTTCTATGCAACACCACTTCGAGTTGGTCACAGGGTAACCGTTGCATGTCCGGTTCTTTTTCTTATATATGCAAAAAAGTGTAAAGTCGAGGAATGTGTTGGAGTGTCTAGCAAGTCAGTCACGTCAAGTGAAACTAGTCCGCGACTTAAGGAACCCGACTGCGTCGGATCGCAGACCTTGCGTGTGTCACATTGTTTTTGACAATACTATGTTTAAAAATTAAAATGTCTACAATAATTATTATACTTAAAAAAACGAAACGAAAAATGTGGGGTTATAAACTTATAAATTTAAAGTTATAAAACCTAGGATTTCAGTTTCTAAATTTGTGCATCCAATTCCTCGAAATTACAGAATCGATAGGAAATAAACAAATCATATAGGCTTAGCAATATCGTCCTATAAATAATACATATTATATTATATAGAAGTTAAAGTTCGATCGAAAGGATTTTTTGACAAAATTCAAAATATTTATAAGATAATATTTTATTTATTTATTATAAAGATACATACCGAGCGCTAGTTTATATTGTATACGTTATTAAATATTTCACAGTCTTAGAATTGTGTACTGTGCGATTTTATTGGACCGACACTGTGACGTGTATGACGTCGTATAGTGAATTTTTTAAATCTAGTTGGATATTTGTCCTTTTTAGCTTACCTAAGTGAAACCGGAAATAATAAACTGTTATTATACGCGTTTGAATATCCAATGTCGTCAAAAATGTAAATATTTAACCTCTCGCCCAGTCCAAAAGATTTCCGCCGGAGGACGTTCCGAAGCGATTTTCCGCTGTAATAAATATTTACTGACACCGAAACGAATATTTTCGGTTCTGTTGAAATTACTGTCCATAATCGTGTGTCGGTTTGGAAACGATACGGATACGGTTCGCGGTGGCATTTAAGTTATGAATGTTATATC
Source organism: Neotoxoptera formosana (assembly GCA_022818045.1). Classification (NCBI taxonomy): domain Eukaryota; kingdom Metazoa; phylum Arthropoda; class Insecta; order Hemiptera; family Aphididae; genus Neotoxoptera; species Neotoxoptera formosana. Next base: position 3,030,718 of record CM040634.1, read on the forward strand.
ATAATGGCAATGCGTCATTATTGACTACGTGATTATAATATTACTGCAGTATTGGCGGCTATTGAGATATCGTTTTCCAATTAAAAATATATTAAGCTCGTCCGTGGCGAATACAAATTGGTCGGGCTCACGTTTGAATATTAATAATGTCAGGTATTTGAAAAGTTAATAACGATTTGTTCGATGGGATAGAATATAGTAACATGTATTAAAGTCCAATAGATAATGGATTATGTTGATTGTGTTATTGCCGATGGTTTTAAATGCGGACGACGGACGCAATAAAAATATGTTGTTAGAATTGTCAACGACCGAAATGGAATAAAAATTGCCCGCTTATTGTACTATGTCTTTACCTGTGTTTTTACGACACGACGACGTGCAAAAGTAAAACGTGTTGAAGTTTTCACATTTTTCTTTTTATATAGAGGTAGACGTTTTTGGAAAATAATAGTTCTCGAGTTGAATTATTGTTATGTGCCAATTCATTTGTCCACTCTTTGTCGATCACGTCTGTCGAGAAAATATCGTATTTAGATTTTCGATATCGTAGTTGATTTGGGCGTACCTATATTAATTATAAATTATACGTGATGTATGTACAATATTCAGGTTTTGAATTAAAATGTTTAAGCGTTTGGGTGAAATTCGGGTTAAAAGTTTTGAAACTTACATAATCATTAATAATTGTAATACATAATTTCATATATAACCTAATTTGTTATTGAATTAGTATGAGAATAATTATTTTCATATTAGCGTAATAATTATTGTAGTAATTAGTTGATAAAAGCGTATAAAGTATAATCTATTAAATTTATTACGACTTTCGTTTATTTTATCATAAGTTAACTGTATAGTTGATTATATACTCTAATTTGAATAACTAATCAATACATCATTGCTAAAATATCTTAATTGAATCTAAAACGTATATTATTTCTATTTTATCGCTAAACGATTTTCGATTTAAAATATATATTTTTATCGAAAATTATTTTTGTAGACTCATGTATTTTTTACGGATTATAAAGTGCGTGTTGTTGTTTTCGTAGTCTATAGTCATAACCTAACCTAACTAGTCTATAACCTAACCTATCAAAAGAGTACTTGAAAAAATATTTTCATTATATTAAATATTAATATTTTATACAAAGTCGAAAGTACAAAAGTTGAATTTAAACGAATATCATCAAAATCGTTTTGTCATAAAATTGTATATTAGGTATATGTTACTATTTTTTATTATTAAACTACCAGAGTGTGTTACCCGATTTTACAGACTTGTCTTTATACTTACTGTTAAAGTATTTAATATAATTCATTGTTATATCAATGACAGTTTTAATTAGGTAGTTACTATTGATTAATAATAACTATTAATCTTCCATTGTTTCGTTTGGGTGGGTTTATAGTCAATCGTTTGAAATGTATGTGAATAAATCTGGAATAAATGATGTTATTCCTATTAACAATAGTTTATTTATTTTTCATTGTCCGGATAAGTACATACAGAGATACATAAATAATTTTGGTTTTACTCTTGATACGCCAATAAATAACAGTAAACTGTTCTGAGCAATTGTCCACGGACTATATCCATGTAAAAATCAAGTAAATTGTTCTAAACTTTTCAGGAGTAAACTTAGTCACCGCGAAAAGTTTAACAGAGAGGACATGTAAATAATATATGGTTTATACTGCCGTAAATGTGGTTTAATGAAAGGACAATAGGTCCCTGAATACTAATTTTAAATTCATACCTACTTATAAATAACTTAAATAATTATAATTATTTCAAAACTATTTAAAACTCCTATATTTATGGGTTTGAAAAGGTTTTAAACGAACATCGTTTACGTTTTCCGAATAAACATATACGTCGCGTATATAAATAATACATAATAATATTGCAACGATAGTTGTTGTGTGTGCAGTCATCATAACGTTATCGGACCGGAACAACGAAAATCGTTCCGATTAATTGAGCTCCGGAGCGACGGCCAACAGCCGAAGTTTTTATCTTTTGAAAAACATTGTAAAGAACGATATCTCAGGATAACAATGGACGGTTTTTAATCTCGGCGCACATAAACCACTTTTTTTAATAAACGAAATTATATTATAGGTATATGCGCCGCGCGCGTGTATATAATTTTATTTATATCGTATCTAAACGCTCACCAACAGGACTCGATACAATATAAGGTTTTTTGAAAACTATTTAAGTACAAAAATATATATATCTTAATATATAAAACCGAAAATTGAAACCTTTGATGTTAATATGTTCTCGAAAACTACTCAACCAATTGTCTTAATTGTTTTTAAAAATGTAAGATTATATCACGGAGAAGAGACCTATCGCAAATAAGTATATTTAAGTATAATTTAAAGAGGCGTTCACACAAAGATTTTGAAATTCATGATGAAAATCGAAAATTTGTGTTTTGTTTATAAATTGTTGCTATATTGGTTACGATTATTAGTTATCAGTTACAGTAACAGTTTTTCCCACGTACATATTATCGTACGCTAAAAATTCTGGAAAAACTGAAAGTGCTATTTTCGGTGAGATATATATGAATAATCTCTGTTTATTTATATAGGGTTGTCGATGATCACATATCTTATAACTATTATATTTAGAGATATATTTATTTGGCATATACATATTTTTGCAAATACATTTATAAAAAAAAAAACAAATATTTGGCATAGGCTACCATTGCGATGTTTTTCGTGTGCCTAATATTCTGATATCACTCACTTGCTTCTTTCATCTTTGACTCGGGCAACGTCGGGTGGGACAGCTAGTATTATATACTATACCAGCGGTCTCCGACCTTTTTTTATGGCGGGCCAAATTTGAGATACGCTTTGGCATCGCGGGCCAACATTATTCGAGAAATAGCTAGGTTATGAAATTGACGAATAGATAAGAATAGATAGGATTTATTTGAAAAAATGGATGTTATTTATATAATTTTTTTTTTTTTATTATTCAAAATTTGTTTTATTATGATACGAGTAAGTTACTTAGTGTGGGGGGGGGGGCTAACTATATTATCCTAGTATATATATTTACCCCCTAGGGGAAGTCAAAATATCCTAGTATATAATATTTACCACCGGTAACTATAACCACGGATATTTTTACCGGGGGAGGTAAAAATTATTGAGGGTAATAGAATCCTGTGACACCGGATCCGGCCAGCGGACCGTAGGTTGGAGACCCCTGTACTATACTGTACCCTGTACACTTTTACAGGGGTGTCGGAAGGAATTTGTTTGCATTCAGTGCTCACGCCACGTCGCTACGAACAACAAACAATATATAGGTACCTAATAATATATATTGGGTATACGACCCGATCGCGTTTTAATTCTTTACTTCGCGAAGATTATATTATATAATAGGTTGGTACTCGTATACTTATACCCATACGGTAAGAGGCGCTCCCCGAGAGGCATAAACCTCGAAGCGATATTGCATTTCGAGTCATCTATAAGACAATAATAATAATATATTTTGTGCACACGTGTATACCGCCAACGCAGCTGACACTTTCGATCTAAGCCACGTGTAGTGCCTTATTGAAGCTAAATCGATATTATAATGCTATAAAATATGGTCCGTTTCGTGTACAACGTCCACTGGTCAGCATCTTCGGACACGTCTCATTTAGGTACCCACTGCAAGCCCACTGGCTTAAAGACCGAAAGAGTCCTTTACACGGATCGACGGGGCGTAGGATTATTAAATAACAATATCGTATGATAAATGTGCGTATAAAATGATACAATAATATTATTCTATAACACCTGGGCACGCTCGCTCGCCACTCGTGCGAATATTGTAATATTACATCATTGCGAGGTGTTGTGCAGCAGTGATCGGGATTTGTGATTTTACATTCGACGAAACTATCCGGGGAAATGTTTTTTTAGGCGACCTTGTAATTATCTTTAAAAAACCGTTTATATCCAACAAACCGAATGTGTATTACTGTATCGTTTTCGAAACGTCGCGGCGTCATAGGAGAAAATAAAAAAAAAAATCGTATCGCCATAAAGCAATAGAAAAACACGGTACTAGAGTGCAAAATTCAAAAATAGTACGACTAAAATGTTGTGTAAAAAAACATCACCGACCAACTATAAAATAACATTATTGATCGCATTTATAACATTTATGAATTTATGCGGCACTTGTTAGCCTTTTTTTTTTCGTGTTATCCATTCTCTAAGTCGTTGACTGCGACTATATACTCGGTTAACTCATGCAACAAACTAGGTATACTGATTTATAAATTTCAAACCATGTGATGTGGAATAAAGATAAACATTATATTATCTTATTTTTTACATGGAACACTATTTTATGAATATTTAATGTAGGTACTTAAATACCAATAGTCATTTCTTGAGATTCGGAATGCCTAGAAAGAGATTGCCGACATTACCATTTTTAATTCTGTTTATAAATGTTTTTAAATGTTAATTACTTACAATTATTGTTGAATTAGTTTTTCGTTAAACTTTATAAAACGATAAAGTTGGCGGCAGTTATAGTAACTAAATAGTTATTAGTTGCTGAACTGGACGATGAAGTTAAACAAAAATAAATAAGGAACATTGTTGTTAATTTAAATAGCACATTAAATTCAAACTTTTTTTTGGAATTGTATATAATAATAATTTTAGTGTAATATGCTGAGCTGTAGGTTGAGCTGTAAGAATAATTATTTTTAATTATTTTATTATTTTATTAAATGAATCTCTTTTCTACCTATTACATTTTATTAGTGAAATAATGAGATTACTAATGAAAAGAAAGTTTTCAACAACGTTAAATAAATGCGAAAATTAGTAGTAACATTCCATAAATAATTCAACATTTGCATTACATAACGTTTGAAACTATAAAGAATTGTTTTAAATATAATGCAGTATGTACGCCTACTACACAATAATATTATAATGTGTGTAATTTAAAACAAAATTAAAATGCATTCCAAGTAATTATTACACGTTTATTTAATAAACACATTTTGCAGTTATGATCGTTGTTAACTGACAGTCATGACTTTATTATAATATGATGCGAGTAAATTAACTCTTTATACGATTCTCGGAGTAATTTATATCTCGTCTGTACGTACAATAATTTTTAAAACGAAAACGTAGGTATAATTTGAATACTCCTAACCTGACCTAACGCGTTCCTCGACAATCTGTAATCCCCCGACCCCCAAAAAAAAATGATGATGGCCAATGGATCAATAAGAAAATAAATAAATAAAAAAAATAGTTCCATCCGAGCAGGGTGCCAACGGTGCGGTAACGTAAAGCTGGTTCTGTAGTATGCAGTGATTTAGGAATTATTGGCAGCACTTGTGTTTATGATAGAAAAATATCTTAACCGAATAAAATGCACATAATAATATTATCCAAATCAAAAGTACAATGCTGATATACAATAATATGTAAGTCGTCGAATGAAAACGATTAATAATGACGATGAGTCATTATTAATGACTACCTCCTACCTATATAAATACGCATATATTATAACTAGGGCCCGGATTTATATGGCATTTGCATGTTTTTTCTTAATAATCCAAAAAGTAGCTAGGTAAGCTACAAGTTTGATTTGTAATCTATATATCCGAAATATAAAGTTTTATTTTGCATATTTTTGCATATTTTGTCCTTTTTTGACATGTACTGCATATTTCTGTATTTTACGATTTTTTCTTTGCATATTTTTTATTTCATAGGATATATTTCTATAAAATAAGAGCATAAATGCATATTTCTTAGGTTTTTAGAGCATATAAATCCGGGCCCTAATTATAACATATCGAAGTCGTTTAACTACGCCGCCGCAGTTTTCAGCTCAATAAATTATATTTCCGAAATTATTGTGATCGGTCTCGTTGCGTGATAATAGACATATATATATATATATACATATTATACACCGACTGCTGTCTGCAGCCCACGTGGGCCACAGTGGGATGACATCAATTCTAGCACGCCAAAAATCAAAAATAAAAACCGTATATAATAAGATATATTGCAATAATTTTATATTCTATACATATTATTGATATAAATAATATACATTATTATGGTCCCAAAATGTCTATCTAATGAAAATTGAAATAGCACATGATGCGCACCCGATATCGAATAGTATTAAGAATAATTGTAAGATACGCTCAGTTATCGTCTATTCACCATGTTACCTATAACAGCTATTGATTTTAAAGTTTTTACTATTTTAGTAAGTTATTTTGCTTCATAATAATATTTATTGTTTCATCAACGTAGACAATAATAATATATTAGGTGAATTTTTAAGTTAAAACTACATATATCATTAAAACAATGACTTCAAAATATGAAATTAATATTATGTAGCATAGGATGTTGAGAATTCATTTTTGTTATTTTCGTGATCCGACACCGTCCGAAATAATTTAAATTAATCATTTTCTGTGATAGATTCAAGTTACCAACTTCGAAATAGTCAATATTCATACATGGAATTATTTGAAAATTAAAGAAAAAAAAATATTCCTGTAACTAAAGATAGTTTATTGAAAAGTAGGGAATATAATATCTTCGATATTTTAAAAGCATTATACTATGGAGGCATACGTACATGGTCACATACTTGGGTATGTAGAGACTATAAATTAATCATTTATCGAACAATTAAGTGATAGTAGTGAAAATAGTGATAATGACCTAGATTTAAGTCATGTAAGTTTATAAAGTCTATTTACCTTAAAAAATTGTTTTATTTAAAAATTAATTTTACTAAAATAATAATTTTGGCGCGCTAGAATTGATTTCATCCTACTGTGCGCGTGCCGTGCTCGTTGACAAATGTTTGGTTTGATTAATACGGGAACAGACGATATTCACCGCGAAGAAACGAAATCGCTTCGGACGATATCATCATACGTACATTATAATATAATATTGTGATATCGATTCAGCCAACTCCTCGAGACGGAGATTTCGGATCGACCTCAACAAGTCTCCCGAGTCGCGCGTGTTGCGTCGTCTCGCGCCGTGTGCAATGTGCATATATATATATATATATATATATATTACATACACGTTATTTGTTCTATATTATGTGGCCAGATAACTCCCATGCGATTTTCGGTTTTCGTTCGCACGTCACGTCTTCTCGTCGCTCGTATCCCGCACAGTTCGTCTCGCTACGATTTGTTAATAAATTACCCATCGCGCGCTTTCAACGCGATCCTGCGTCCTATTCTCGCCGCGAATCGCCCCAAACTCGGAACGCAGAAAAATAATAAATATTTAACGGTGTACTACGCTGTTCGGACGAGTCACACGAAACGCGGACAGACACAGCGAGTCGACACGAAACGAACGTAATATAATATTATGTATTATACGTCCATCGGGGGAAAAACCCGAGTTTTGGCAGTCGATATACCGCGCATACATATCGCATAAAAATAATAATAATAATAATATATTATCGTCGAACGATATATCGCGTGATGATACGGAATCGTTTCGTATTTTTTTTTTTTTAAATCCCGTTATGTCTTAAACAAACATGACACATTATATTATATTGAACGGATACTGACTACGCGTTTTATTTTGTAGTCGTTTAAACTTTAATTAATTATAAATGCCATTGGATATTTTCAACAAAAAAATCATACTGACTACTTCACTGGTCAAAAAATAATGCACGTCGAATGATTAGATCAAATATCTTATAAAGCGTGTAATATATTATATTTGACATAATAACCGCTGTGGTAAATGCATATTTTTAGAAAAATGTTTTGCAACAGAATATGAAACTGGAAATATTATGGCTAACAGTAAAAAATAACTAAAATATAAAAATAATAAATAAATATTTTCACAGAATCGGTTGTAATAATACGAGACTCGTTTTAAATTTACAAATGATTACTAGTTTTACTACCCGACTCCACCCGGGAAAAATTAATAAATGTAGTTCTGTAGAAAATATCGAGCAACTAATGCATTCCTGTTTCACCACTGATTTCTTTCGTATCAGAGTCGACCACGTTGTCGTATGCAATTCAATATGTCGATTAGGAGAACCGAATGTCCTCGAACCCGTCAATGAATAAGTGTGTTGCGTATGAATAAAATATATATACTATTTATTTATTTATTTATGATTCTCGTTGATATTAAACGTGTCGATATCAAGTCACTTGTAATTTAGGGAAGTACCCCGGGCACAGCTTCCCGATTTCAATCCACAGGGGTTCTAGACGAGTTTTACCCAAAACAGTATTTTTTTCAGGTCATCGGGTTGTAAGTCATATTCGTACCAAGTTTGTTTGAAATTTCTCCAGACCTTTCAGAGTTACACAGGACTCCGCTCCTCTCTGAAAAAAAAACAAACATCAAATGTAAACAACAAAAAGTTTGGACTTGGGCGAGTGAGCGCGGTTTCATGGCAAAAAACTGAGATAAAATCCGAAACACTCCCCGAGTTCCAATTATTATAGTTTCGAAGATCAGCCGTTACAAAGACAATCGATATCAGTCGCATACAATACATTGCAGATTATTTTAGATATATTTTATAAGAGATTGTTTTTCGTAAACCATTTATCTGAGAAATCGGAGAGTGTTATGACATTTCTACGTGTTCAATAATATTATACTCACGAGACGCAGAAATAATTGAAAACAATGTTGAAAGTACCGTTTAATTGTTCGTGTCGTTAAGCCAGTATATAAACAGTACACACGCATAATACATCTACATAATATACCTGTACATAAATAATGTCCAATATCGTACCGATCGATAAAAACCTTTTAATATATTATTATTTGGTCTCGAGTATATATTATATAACTGACCACGCAGGACGACTGTTGTTGTAGATTAATGAATCTCCTCTATTCGACCTGTTCCAACCGTTCCGAGACACTGCACCGACACTCGTCGAACCATAAGTCACCGCCGTAGAGAGTATTGGAATCCGTTTTGGGAACATGACGACTTCCTACATCGTTCGTGCGGTTCGCCAATCGGTTTAACGAGCGACATTTTCTCTCGACTACCAAAATTAACGACATAATAAATTAATAATAATATTGATAACATATTATACCCATAGTATACAACCTACCTATACCTACCATCGTAATATCAAACTACCAGATTATTAAATATTTAAGTTTACTTACATACCTATTAGAGTCGTTTACTCAATTCGTAAATGCACCTACGCTTATATTTCTATAATTTTACAAAATTAGATCAAATTTTCAACTCTATCATAATGGTATTTTTTTTTTAATTTGTTAATAAAGAAAATCTTTATTTTTTGTTCACTACATAGTCTGAAACGAATTATTTTTCTCGATATTTTAGTGTTTAAATGTCGAAAAAGGATAAAAAATATTATACTATGTTGTTTATACAAGTTTAATGACGAACTGAGTATCTTAATGAATCATCATAGATGGTTTTAACTTCATAACCGCTAACGAATAGTTTAAATGTTCAAAATATGTAAATATAAAAGATGTTTTTACGAGTTTCAAAAATGTTAAGAAAAATATCGTGCTCTGTAGTATAGTTATACTATATTGATAGTTTAGATATTTTATAGTAGGTAGACATATTATAATCATTTTAAAGTTTTCGTTCAAGAAACAACAGCAAAACGGTGCTATTCGTATAAATTTAAAAAAACAAAAAAAGAACTACTACAATATGCGACTTACCCGAGAAAATGGCGGTATATTATGTCGCGTTAAAAAAAAATCTCTCTACATTATAAATGTAATCATAAAAAAAAAAAATAATAAATGTATATAGTGTATTGCATTGTATACAACTCTATCCGATATCTGAATAAATGAAACGAGGGCTGAAAACACGGGTACTTGACATATTTATTTATTAAATCCTTTCTCCAAATATTATAGTGTACCCTCCTGCAAACGAAATCGCCATTCAAACATATGTGATTTATCGACGCGACACGGACAAACGTATTTAGTTTTAAATAAAATGCTATCGGTTCTGTTGCCCTGTCCGGTTGTACACTTGTGTGTACCTACAGGGTGTCTACCGAACTATATTTCGGCAAAAAGTATATTATGGCATTTGTGCTTCGGCCATTATAACATATTATCCAATGAGCGTTTGAGTTCGAGAAGAGTAAACCGCCACCGCCGCCTTTGAATATAATAAAGAATTAACTATAGAAGTTTTAAAATTGTTCGGATAATTATGGATTTTTTGTCCAAGTGTACATTTTAATTTTATGCCCTTCCGGTTCCGAAGTTTATATCTTTCCGAAAAATGTTTCCATCTTCGAGTACCTATCTATAGTTATAATTATTATAAATAACAACTTTATAATATTCACTCTGTATGGCGATAAACTAATTATGTTCGTGAATAATATTGCGTTTTGTTTTATGAATTCGTTTATACAGCAAAAGCATTTCTACGTCGTTATACTCAGGCCGTTGAGGTAAAAACTTGATTTAAAATTTTAACTTAAAAAACCGCCCACTTGTACGAGTGGATTAGAACTGAAAGGTCTTCTAGCGTACTGGTTCCGGGACATTTGCGGTCGGCACCTTTTGCGTGCCATTTGCGGTCAATTTATTTCTAACTACCTGACTATAAGATTTGGGTGCTAATATAATATTTTATATACTATATACTTAATTTATGTTAATAGGTATAATATAATACAGTAAAACCTCTTTTTTTGTGATAAAAGTCGATGAAAACCCTCGCTAAGACGGAAATATAACATGATTTTCATGTAATAAATATGTATTTTCCTATTGTCGATACCCGATAATCAATATACGAGCGCTTATACGATGACATTAAAAACTAATAAAATTGATATGTATACCTACACTATACAACATTATTATCTGAGTTTTCCCTCCCAGTGTCCAATAGTGAGATTTTGGATTTGACTTCGAGAGCCAAGGAGTGTGTTTAACGCGATGCCTTACGAAATAAAAATCAAAAATCAATAACCGATTTTATTAAAAAAATATAACCATGTATTATTAATGTATACTGGAGGCTAAAAATTTATATGTAATAAATAAATAAGTATAAATATAAAATTAAGTTAAAACTATAAATTGTATGTATGACGTATTATGTATAAACTGGTTTAAGATAAATATGTAATTTTTAATTTAATTCAATTTAATATTTTTGAACCCCGTCAAGACGGAAACCCCGTTAACACGGAAAAATTGCATGGTCCCATGCGATTCCGTCTTATCGAGGTTTTACTTTACTATTTTACTATAATTGATATAATTATATACTTGTCAATCACGATTCACCTACTTACACGTTATACTATATTAATTATCGGTGTGGTTTAATAATGAGATATTTTTCGCACTTGATCGGTATAAAATATCTCGTACTTAGGATATTCCGCCGTAAAAGTACACGTGTCGTAATAAAATAGATATATTTTAATATGACAATAACTGTAAGTGTGTAAAAATGATTGATCAGTCTCGTGACAAATAACAATGTATACTCTAAAATTATCATATAACACGATATTATATTATTATGCACGATACTCTTGAGGGTACATAATTTTGATTTTTTTTCGCGAATAGCTTTAACATTAATTGTTTGCCCTATATAAAAAAAATTAATTCGTACATAGTTTTAAATAATATTTTATTGAAATTACCGATCTCGCGATTTAAGCGCGACAGGCGTGGCCATTCGTTCGGCGCACAGAGGAAAAGGCGACGACGACGTATTTATCGCGCGGACAAAAGATAACATTTCCGAATATTCGACGCTCGTAACACCATTATTATAGCACTACAAATACAAATACAAATGTCATTATATCGCGTTATTATAATGTTATGTCGCGCATAGTTATTATCAGCGCAAACAAAGAATTATTTCGAATAGAAACGGTCGTTTCCGAGAGCATACGCGATTATTATTATTATTATTATTCTAATCCTCATAACAAATATAATAACAGTCCTGACTGTATTACAGGGGTCGATGTCGGGCCAAGTTGTTAATTCGAAAATGAAAAAAATCACATCTGTACCACGTTTGATAATGTTATTATTTTCTACGCGCGTGCGATAAATATTATAAATTTTAATACATTATTAATTTACACGTACCTGAACGGACGTCGTGCGTAATACACACACTCATTTAGGTATAATCCGTTAAAAAATGCTTTTATTTTTTAGCAGGATGTCGATTTCACACTTTTTTGCGATGGTCATGCCGAAAAATATTAATAAACCTAATACGGTTCCGTACAGGTCGAAAAGGCTTTGAGCTCGTTCCAGTTCGAAGATTATAATATGTGTGTCCCAACGAGGTTTTGTTTCCTCGCTTTGGACTCGAAATGTTCAAATGTCGTTTGATTTTGAACTGTGACTGTTCGCAAAGTATAAAAACAACATAAATATTTATTGCGGTTTGATAAAACGTGATTTTTTTATTTGTACAAATCTGACAAAACACAAAACAGTGATAAATTATTATGATGATGCACATAATATATATTTGTATAATGCTTCCAAGCGCAGTTAGTCGTCAGTCGTGCGTGTGTGTAGGTTTTATTTATTTAGCTTGTGCGTACGTGTAATCATTATTATATTGATGTTTCGGTCCATTATTCGTACTGCACATGTCGTGTCTAAATGAATAGGAATGATCAGATTTTCTTTTTAACCTCGACAACTTTTTTGGAATTTGAGTTTTGATTGCGATTTATTTTAGCTATTATAGTAAACACGGTTTACAAAGCATACAATATATAATATGCACACAATAATATTATGTTATAAATATGAAAATGCACTCGTGACAAAACTCGACGGTAAAAATATGATAATTTATAACCAACAGACAAACGATTGAATTCCAATTCTTGCATGTTGCATATTATTATCATGATGATATTACGCGTAACGTGAAATTCTGACCAATTATTATCATTATATTTGCACATACTATTCGAATGTTCCGAAACGGACAAAACGGTGTCCTCGTTTTATATTCGTATTGTTCGTCCATAGTGTTCGTAGAAGATCAAAATAAAACAATGTACAGTAACTAATTTATGTACCTAATATTTAAACGTACTCGAAATGTTATTATTTTCGGCTATCGATTTACTGCGCTTAATCGATAGACAATTTACCGGAATATCCATTTAATGTAAGTCAATCATTATTTCAAAAACGGCAGTTTTCAAAACATAAATACTTTTTAATATTTTAGATCATTATAATTTTTTTTTAATATTTTACTCTTTCAGTGGCACCATGCATGTTTAGTTTCTTATTTCAAAGCAGATATTTTTTAGAGTACTTCGATACTCAAAAATCTAATTTTAGACGAGTAGCTTATGAGTGAAATGTATTTTAAGTTTTGACGAGTGGAGTTCTACAGCAGATGTACCCTGCAAAATGTTGGTCCAGAGTGCTCGTTTACACTATATAATATACTATACTTACTTATAACGCCAATTAACTACTTGTCCGAATTTTGATTTTTACAAATCGAAACACTCTGAATTTTTTTTCGCTCTGAATATAAGAAAATGAAAATGAACGTTATCGTTCAAATAATAATACGTATATTTTTAAAATAAAATGATTACATTTAATAACAGTACAAAATATAATATCGTCATGAAACCACTTAAAATCGTGTAAAAGAACACTATTTTCAAAGACGTCTGGGTGTTAAGACGTCGAGTTTCTCGCGTCAAACGGATCATCCCGTATACATTGTAGGCATTATACAATATACTGCCAATCGACATAATATTATAGCGACGTGACGTGTAATATATGAACAATCGTCGGACGTCCGAACGCGCCTCGAAAGCGTATTATTATTGTAATTTCGCGCGGAAACCTCGCGGATATCGCATGTTTTATTATTATTACTATTAAATAAATATTATGATATTTATGGGCGGTCGGGCTTATATTATAGAGAGCGGCATCGCGTAGGTATGCGATGTATCCTCGTAATATTATACATAATATACAGAAGCGCGCGTTATTGTAAAATGTACACAGATCGTAAAAGCGTTATAGTTATCAGATCGGATTTTCATACATTTTTGTAAAAAAAATATCGCGTGTATAATATGATATGCGCTCGCGATGGCATAATAACGTAATGGCCACTAAAACGGAAGCCCCGCGAACGGGACCATAAAAAAAAATCCGTTTAAACGCAATTTTCCGTCTTGCTGGGTTTCGACGTAAGCCTATATAACACTCGCTCGCCCGCACACGCACACACACACACACACACACACACACACTGTACGACACATATTATGTACACGAGTGTGTTTGCTCGAACATTATTTTTACTTAAGACGAGTGTCGTGCGCGGTTCATTTCAGACGGTTTGTGTGCAGTAATATACCGCCGCCGGAGATACCGGACTATTGTGATATTATTATACGACCCGAGCAGACCGTTCGAACGGGGGCACAAAAGGCGTTCGCGGGGGGGGGGGTATTTTGGATGCCCAGGTGTGAATTTGGCGAATTCGGTCAATATTTATCGTCGCGCAAACTTTTCCATTGTAATAGCGCACACGCACGGTCCCCGAATGCCGGCGGTATGATAATATTATATTCGCAAATCGTTTCGACAATGCTGATTTTTCCTCACAAATAATATCGATAAAGTACGCTATATTAATATTTTGTCCCGCTGCAATACGTACGTAATATTATTATATAGTATGGTAGGTGGACGGAACTCGTATGCCTGCAAACCGAAACGGTCACCGCCCCGAAAGTTCGAGACGATAGCCGAGGAGATAATGACGTATAGTAAACGATAATATTCTTATAATTTATCCTCTCTAATGTTATAATTAATTGTCTGGTGTCGCGTAGAAAACCACGATCCGTGTTTTCATAAAGCGATTGATTATTTTAATGTAATAAATATTTTTATTTTCAAAAAACATTCACCTGTAAATATTTAAATATAATATTATATTATATACTTTTGTGAGGGGATATTACAGGAGGGTGTGTTCAGACTGCTTAACCGTCTCTTCTACCACACTTTTATGCGGCCAGGTGACGACGTCGTTAGAAAATCTATATTTCAATAATAAATATAATTAATATATTATGATACATTAATTTAATTTGTCAAATTAGTTGTTCGACTATTAAAACTTAAATGGTAAATAATAAATGAATAATAATTATCAACGCTAAAATATTTTAAAATAATACAAAATATTATTTTCACCAGGTATATGTTTAAATATTTATAATATGTATTAAATATAAATTATTATACTCATTCGACACGATCATCACCGGTTAATCACAGTATGTTTTTCAACACAGGCTTTAGGCTTGCAGATAAAATAATAGAATATATTATTGTCGCTTACCAATCGTAATGGCTTACACGTAGTTGTATGCGCGATCGTGTATATTGTATTGCCAATGTTTATTTTTCAGGAAAAGCCTTCAAGAACTGTTTGTCAAACGGCTCGTGGTACCGACATCCGGAGACCGGAAAACAGTGGGCCAATTACACCGGTTGCGTGGACATTGACGACTACGAGGTACTCGCATCGTAAATATAATATGTGATAATAATAATTAAATGACCACAACCACGGTATACGTGTAGAACGCAGGTGATACTGCAGCTAGGGACTTTCACTGTATTCAGAGATACTTACCTATATTTGTTATACGCTTATACTTATAAGACGAGTATGCCGAACGGTTGCTCTATAATATTATATTCTGTATCGCCTATTGAAGTCTTCTCGTTGTGTTTTTTTTTCTTCCAGTTTCGGGAACTGATAAACACGCTGTACATCTTCGGCTACTCCGTCTCGCTGGCCGCTCTGGTCACGTCGTTGCTGATTTTCTTCACGTTCAAGTAAAACAAAAACCAACACATATTTTTTTTTTAGCGCTCTTGCGAACCCGCGGGTTTACGGTCTAAAACTATTGAAAAAAACATTACAACGTCATCCAGGGTTTTGCGTCTGTTTAGCCGTGTGCCAAGTTTGAGCACACGAATTATTGATATGAGATCAAAAAAAAAACCGTATTGTAGTTCTCAACAGTAGTCGCAGTAAACTTGTCGACGATTCTTTCCGCGTTTGTTCTCGCATTCCGATTAACATTATACACACCCGAACATATGCACGTTTGCGCGCGTGTGCGGTATAAAACATTATTATATAACACGTATGCGTTCGGTGCATATTGAAAACGTGTCCGGAAAGTTTAAAAACTATCCTAGAAAAGCGTGAAGAGAACACACGCGCGTAGATGCGATAGTTCGTCCTTTGTTCGCAGCAAACGTTTCCGAATTTCACATTCGATCACCAACGCGTGTGCATTTTAATATCTTATATGTGTGACCGTTCTGCATCCGTAAGTGCGCGAACGACACACAATACGGTACACTGGACTTACAGCTCAAGACGAAACAGACGAACAGTTAAAGGGATTATTTTAGAGACGAGATTAATCTTAGAACAATAATAATTATGGGATAATAAACCAGATAAACGCGCGTCATAATGACGTGAACTAAAAAGATAGGTCGCGACCGCGATATTCGAATATCGAATAAACTTCGAATATTACCCCCATTGGATGTTTGCTTTTAATTCGTTTACACGATTGTTACAATAATATTATAGTTAACAACAATTTTGCGCGATTCGTAAAATGAAAATTTAAGACCAGTCGATCGGAGAATTACGCTGTAGATCTGCACAGCGGAGAACGACGCAGCACGATATTAATAATTATTCTTGAGCGTATTGTCTTTCGAATTCCTTATAAAAACGATCACTCAACACGTCGATGATTAATACTGTCACTGTGTTTACAGGACTCTGAGGTGCACCAGGATCGCCATACACGTACACCTGTTCATGTCGTTGGCGCTCAACAACCTCACGTGGATCATTTGGTACAAAACGGTCGTACAAGACCTGTCGGTCGTCAAAGAAAACGGGGTAAGCGTAGTCACTGCATACGTGTACAGGTTGCCGTGGGAAAATAATACGGACTCGTGAAATATAATAATATATTATGCAAAATAAGGATTATTTCTTTCAGTAATTCTTTATTAATATATATTATATTTCTTTAATTTCTAGTATTTATTATATTTTACGTAGGTGGTGATTTATATTACATATTGTATGTTCTCCGATCATTCCTATTTTTCCTTTAATATTATTAAAGACGGGCGTTTCTCATTTGAAGGAAAACAAGACGTTTATATCGCTGCGGGACCACGTGGAATAAAAAAATCGAAGGATTTAAAAATATAGTCATGCACACTAAAATCTTATTATCTGTAAAGTGTTGAGAAAAAAGGAATCACCCGGTATATTATTTTGATAGACGGGGATGTATATTGTACAGGTGCCGATCGATGAGTTTAATAATTTGTCTGGAATTCTACGATGCTATTGGACGGTTTACAGCTGGTATACAGACGTATCATTGGTTATTTGAAAGTATATTATGTTAATTTATTTCGTAATAATACCAGTCCGACACGTTGATTTGTATGCTCGATACGCGCGTGTATAATGTATACATAGCACAACACATACACATATTAATTTACATAGTGTCATGAGAACCGGTAATAAGCGACGGACCCTGAAAGATTTTTACTCTTGCAGCATGGTTATTTTTTTATTATTTCATTGTTCATTTTTACGGTTTTTCGTTTGTCTCGGCGAGAGAAAAAAGTTTTTTCAGCCGATAAACATAAAACATGTCAATAAAAGCCTCCGGAATAAAATACAATTTATGTAATCCCAAAATCCATTAATCACGCACTCACTTAATAGATACGGCATGTATACGATATGCGTGTGTTATTCGCTGCTATCGGCTCGGCTTAGGAATAAATTACAATTTCTAACGATTCCGAATGAATTAAAAGCCGCAAAAACGTCAATATTCACTAATACACTCGCATTTATAGGACCGACTTACTTACGCGTTCATTGCTGATATCGAGTAAATATATCGTAATATCGTAAGCCCGAGCATTATATTCCAAGTTATACCTTTGCCATGCTATTTATTTCTCTTGCATAAGAAGTTAATTTTCTCAGACAACTCGTGTGTACTTAAAAATAAAAAATAAATGTGTATTACGATCGTAAGTATTTACTTATACGTATATTTTTTCGTCTGAAAATTTGAACTTTTAATGGTTATTTATACTTGTGTAGAGGATTATTATATTAGGTCTAATGAGAATTTTAATGTTTTTGCCATTTTAATGTCAATTTGATTTAAAACTAATTTATTAATACCTAATGAGCAGGGCAATTAAAATAACCGTACGGAAACATTTGTCAATAAAATAATGTACCAATTGTTTTTTTTTTTTTGTGTTCCGGCGTTTAAAAAAGACGAATGAACAAACTGTACACTAACAGATTTTGTAGTTTTAAAAAATTACAAACCAGCCCCAGGGACAAGCAATACAACTGTTCAAAAAGCTTTTACGCAGCAATGCTGCTATATTGCCTATACAACACGCCGTTCAACAAATTATGACGTGTTTACCGTTGTAGCAGTGACGTATTTACGGTAGAAGGGGGTTGGATTTGGGGATAGATAACCCCCACCACCGCATTGAATGTGTTTTTTTAGTAAAAATCAAAAAACTTGAGTGACTTTACAGTCATTTTTATAAGCGTCTAAAGTTAAAATTTTGACAAAATACAATTTGCAATTTTGTTTGATTCAGAAATTCATGAAATTTGTTCAGTTTAAACTTCAGATTTGAAAATTTAACACGAGATTCCTTATAAGTTTTTACCTTTCACAAAAAAAAAAAAATTATGTCGAAATGTCGTTAAATGATGAATGTTACATTACGTACATGTCACATTCATACATATAATAATTTAATAATAATATATCATCGAAGTAAAGAATGTTCAATATTAAAATTCAAAAGTATTACTGCTGTGTAGTTCCTTTAATGAAAACATTTCTGTGCAGAAAAAAAATGCATCACATCAAAATATATGATTATTAGAAAATAATATTTTTACAGATTTTTTATTTTTAAATAAATGATCAACTGTAGTTATACAATAAATAATGCAAATAATTATATGAAATCTAAGTTATATGTACATTTATGAAATAAGAATCGAACTATACTAAAACAATTTTGGCTTAATTGATAGTTACTGATTAAAATAATATCTGAATCATTTGATTCTGTAAAATTGTAAAATTTGAGAAAAATGCTAAACAGAAAGACTTAACATTATGCTGAACAAAGGACGATAAAAAATATTTAACGAATGAAATTTATTTAAACAATTATTAAATAATGAATTTATTATTTTTTTTATAATTATTTAAGGAGTGTATGATATCATAGTACTTTGTTTTAAGAGCTTTTTTTTTAATTGCAGATTTAAATAAGGAAAGACCTGTTTGATTCAAAGAAATATTTGTTAACTAGAATAACATAATTATTCACGACAAGTTTTTTTCCAATATAGGGTCAATAAAATGGATATCTAATTAGATAGGATCGGTTAGTGATGCTAAGTATTTAGTATGGCCGAATTAAATATTAAATCAACAATCGTAGGACTCTTTTCCAATACACCATATTTTTGCAACTTTAAACATACAACTAACAACTTACTACAGCTGAAGAATATACTTTAAAAAAATGTATTGTTCAAATTAAATGCATTGAACAATTTTAATTAAAAGTGAAAAATTATTTTTTTTGTAGTTGAATAAAATATAGATTTTGTTGCTTTTACGCAAATAAGCTAAAAACTCTATTATATTATAGAAGTATTGAAATAAATAATAATTTTAACGTTAAGTGTCAAGTATTTATATTATATATTTACACGAAATAATATTATCACAATATCACTTTATATGTTCTTCTACAATAAGTTACATACATTTAAATATAATTCAAAACATGTAATTCGTTATAAAAGATTGTTGGTTTTAAGTTTTACACAGTCGTAATATTATATTAGTCAGTATATTGCTTTTTGCAAAATTCTAGCATGTCGATAAATTTACTGGTTTAACAGTAATAATTATTGTTTTCAATTTTTTTCTTTTTAATGTATGTCTGTTATTATCAGCTTTGTTTAAAAACGCAAAAGTTATAAAAAATGCTTTTCAACTTTGAGAATGGTTACTGATAGTAAATCGGTTCTGGTTGGTTCTTTGAGAAGTCAAAAGTAAAAAAAACGTAAAAAACTCTATTTTTCAAAATAATCAGGAAAAACAAGGAAAATGTTACTCCAAAACGATTTTGTTTTGTTTGTTGTAATTCAAAAATAAATAACCATAAAGATTCGAAAGTTGTAATATTTACATTTTTTAAAAATGATGAAATATTTTAGCTCCACGGCGCTATTTATATTTTATAGAAATTTAAAATTATTTTCTTTCGGTATTTTTTTTTAGATTTACGTAGGTATAATAAAATGTTTGTTTCCATCGTTTCTAAGCGAAAAGCTTAAAAGTTGAATGCACTACATATTATACATAATACGGTTTTAAATATTGTAATGCCAGAAAAATAGAAAAGTTTATAGTAATCGGGAATTCAATAGATTTCTGTAATTATATTCATTTTAATTCAAATATTTGCAATGTAATTATATAAATAGAACGATAGCTAAAAACCGAATTCTAGCTAAATGTATTCGCGCGTCATCGCGTTTTGAACCTCTTTTTACGGCATTACCATTATAGTTAAACTGCAGAATTTTAATCATATAATTCTCATATGATTGGCTTAGACGGTACGAAAACAGAACGGTGTAGTTTAACTCAAAATTGGCATACTCACCAATAATAATAGAAATAATTATAATAAGAAAAAGTTTATAGAACACGATATTAGCTCCGGTTGATATTGCGTTACTCGTATCCAATTTAACGGTCCGACGAGCATCAAAGGCTTCCGAGTAAGTTTTCAAACGTTTTTTCCAGTATATTATTAACGAACTTCAAAGTAAAATAATTAACTATGCGATATAATAGTTTAAACTATCACATACAAAAGATCATTCATAGATGAATTCGTATGATGTCGTCATATTTTGTATTTTTACCGTGGTTTTTGAGCTTAAAAACTTACCAAGCGGGAACCAACATAATTGGAATAATAATAATAATAATAATAATAATACCTAGTCCATTGGTGGAAGTTCAACTAAAAAACCCGTATTAATTGTAAAATCAACACACGCTTTAAATTCTAAATAATTGCATTTCTTAACTCACTCAAAGTTCGGTGTCGACGTTTGTGCTTCTTCTCTTTTTATACATACGAACATTTCATATGAGAAAAACGGGTGTTTCGTATTTTAATTTTTGAGTCGATAAGCTACAATGCATACGAACAATGCGGTTGATGTACATAGTTTGAATAACAAACGATAATTAACTAATATTTTATCTTACTATACACATTTTTCAGGTCACTACTTTTAATATATATATTGTATTACTCGAATTTAACCTGAAAACATGATTTGTTTTTCATAAATGATTTTTTTAATGTATTTTACTGAGTGACGACGACACTGCGGCTGTATTCCTATTTTTTTATTTTGCCCAACATTTCGGCAATATTTGTGTACAATTTTTTTTTATGCGTCTCTATTCGACAATACCATTCCGATTATATATATACATATATAATTTTCCCCTACTTTGTGAACAGGGGCGGAGTTATTGGTACGCAATATAAAGTGTTCAATATAATATAGATAACAATGATAATAATATCAAAATTATAGTACCTAACCATCTTACCCTTATCTTATTGGTATGGAATATGAAAAAAACAAAAACCAATAACAATAATAATATAGGAAACAAAGAAGTAATAGATGATAACAAGCCTGATAATATGACAATGTCTATAGGTGCATTGTACGTTTTAAATTTAAAAATCAATGATGGCAGTACTACACGAAGTCGCGTTAACTAAACTATATAAAAATAAACTGCGTTAGATATCGAATCTAAGAGTGTATTATACTTGCACCGTCGCAGCTCACGGTTAAAAGTAAAATATTTAAATTCAAACAGAATTTATTTTATTTTTTCATGCACATTAAAAAAAAAAACCAAAAATAATCTTAATACATACGTCAATATACTCTGCACAGCCGTGCTACCGTCGACGGTATTTTTCACACCACCAGTTGAGAATATTTTTGTTCAAAAAAGTCTAAAGCATTTAAAGTCGTTGATTGGTAGGATTTTTAAAAATAAAAGATTTAATTATTATTTTTTAATTATACGTCTTCGATCGAACACCGTCCCGTTTAGAATATTAATTAGAAAATATTCCGAACAATCCGCAGCTATAATTCCATAGGTATTGAAATTATCGGAAAACAATACAATTTAAAGAGTTCTCTGTAGAACTCACAACAGGTCAATATTATTGGCGTGAGTTTCTTCTGCTAAGCTGAAGTACAAGAGTCGATTGCCGTCGAATATAAAGCTTAAAAATTAACGAAACATTAAATCAGTGATTAAAAATCTAAGAGAAATATATTATGATTTAATCGCCGACTCAGAGGCGTCGAGGACGGGGCAAGTCTCACGAGTCCACTGACAGCCGTCCGATTATCACTTTTCGTCTGTTCTCTTAATGATCGTCGTGACGTCGACTCGAACAACAATCTGCGGTCGATGAAAACTGTGACGGAAATAAATGCATATGACTATAATATATATATTAATATTCATCGTCCTCGTACGAGATTCAGCAGTATTCATCATGCAGTTGTCATCACCGCATAACGTTTCGTCGGACGATTTATTTTCCTCTGTTGACAATTTTCTGGACCGGTCGCAATTATTGGCGATTGGATACAGATGGCAATTCGAGATTATGGACGGAAAAGTTTATTCGTACGTTACACGCACTGGGATGGTGAACCCTGAAATAATATTAAAACTTAATACACATATAATATATTATTCCTCTGGGACCGGAATCGGATAATTAATTAGGGCTACTCTTGTGGTTGATCGATATTGTTATTGTTGATAGTTTTTATTGTGTAAAATACAAAAGCTACCTGTTGTGTTACGTTATCTGAGCGATCCAGTAACGCACAAACACAATATTAGTTAGCTGTAGCGGTAGGTTAGCTGCGCCTTTGAAATACAATGTGCCAGTAGTAGGCCCCGAGTAATAACTTTAAAAACTATTGAGGGAAATAGTCTACACGCTACTATAATATTATGTCCAATGTCAGATTAGAATTCACAATGCGAATAGTTTGTGAACAAATTGTCGACATAGGTCATAAATTATTCAACCCGTGCTTTTTGTCTTCAGTATTCTGCGTCGATTTACACTTTTACACTTTTCACACGTTTTAATTTTGTTAATTTTATAGTATCGGGTACTAGAAAATTATTACGAATAATTCATTAAATCACCATAATAATATAGTCAATGATAATGTTTTGGCTTTATAATATATCCCTGAACGAACTAAAACGGGTTTAAATTTGATCCCCTAGATTTTAGGCGGTCGGAACATTAATTATTATACCGTTCTACACCCGAAACCGTCCCGAACGTCCCTTTCATTCTTCGTCAATGAAATAATAACAATATGTAATACTAATAACATCTTGAACCACGTCGATATAATGTTGTAATGTACGACTATATTTTTGAATCGAATCGTTTGCATGTATGGTTTAGATGTATTGCCGGTCGCTGCACGTGGCCCTGCAGTTCTTCATGGTGGCCAACTACATGTGGATGTTCTGCGAGGGACTGCACTTGCACATGGCCCTGGTGGTGGTGTTCGTCAACGACGTGAACGCGATGCGCTGGTTCTACGCCATCGGCTGGGGCGCGCCGGCCGCGCTCACCGTCCTGTACGTCTCGTGGAGGAGCAATTCCGAGGACACCGCCCAGTGAGTTCACCGCCGCCGCCGCCGTTCGGAAAACGAGGAAAAACCCAACGTTTGTCCCACCGCCCCCCTCCACCCCCGAACGCGGCAAATGACGTCTCTCGTATTATAATATTATTTTATATTATATTATATAGGCCAGCTCGTACCTAGCTGTTATACGCGTACGAGTGCAATATTCGGTTTGCTCTACGACGGAGACTATACATATTATATACTGTTCTGCAGTAACGACGACAAACCTCCTCGAAGACCCGGTCGCGAATGAGAGATCACTATTCCTATCGACGAAAAACAATATTCATACTACTTATAATAATAATAATGAATATAGTATATATGTAACGGTCGGTGAACTAGTGGAAACACGACGAGAGTGTCTTTTCACGACTGTTAATTATTGCAGTAGACGCCCACCCACCATACAACATTGTACAAAGTGATCAGCTGGCAGTAGGCGGTATTGTCTATTATACCTGGATAGTGTGACCTACTCTTCAATATTATACTTGCATATAACTTTGATAGATATTTAATGCGAATTAATAATTCAGATTCTAAGATGTTCACGAGGTATAACGTACATAATTGACCGTCTCAAAATTCCACATAATACTATACATACTAACACGCAGAAACACAATTTTCAATTTTTTTTTTTTTTTTATTATTATCTCGAGGTCGTGCAAACCGTAAAATATATTGTCACGTTTATAGAGAACGAATTTCTAGACATCGGGGTTTAAAAAAAAGCCTTTCAATCCCACCTCGAAACGAATTCGGGCACTCAATATAGGTAACGCGTAGATAATGGTACGTTATACGCCTGCAGATTAGGATGGAGGTATTTCACGTTTTTAAAACGAAAGAGAATGCCTCGAATTTATATACGTTCGTATAATAAGAGCATAATATAATATATATTTTTGCGCGCGATCAGAAGAATTTGTTAGCGGTTTCGCATGGAAAACGTTCATTTTGTGTATGTGTGTGTGTGTGTTTGATTAAACGAATAATGTATTGTGTCGCTGTTGTGGTCAGTCAATTTATTAGTTGCCACGAATAATAGTTTCCGTCCAGGTCGAAACTAATATTACGGCTAAACATCGTGCGGAATTGGCTGGCATCTGCCTCCCAGGTAGAAGGAATTTACTCGTTGCAGATATCGTGTAGGTACATAGAATAATAGTAGTGAATGCCACAATGTCCTCCACCCCTGACTATTTACTCTCGTCAAACCACCAGCCGTTATGCATCGCGCACACCGACCAAAGTTCAAAGGCCGATAAACACAAAATAGTTGTGTGCAACGACTTTCGACTTCTTTCGGATTATTATTTTTCTAGAGTCGAAAAAACTCATTGAACGTGTGTTTTGATAAAGTTACAAATTGTTTACAATTTCATTCCGAAAACGAGTAGTATTATATATTATAATGCCTTTCTTAACAAAATATAAAATCAACAACTAAAATTGAAAGGTCATCAATTCACATCAATATTTTGTATGCCGTCTAGAAAGTTTCGAACACTCTCAAGTTAATATTGGTCCACGTTGAAATAATAATACAGTTAAATATTTACAAACAATAATAATCATTAAGGCTGGAATTTCATTACACTTTGCATTATTTTCCGAAGCTGCTACTCGATGCTCGTTGTATAACATATAAGTTTCATGTATTTTTTAATCAGAACAAGAAGTCATTTTTAGAGTTTTTGAATCAAAATTTTGAATTTTAAGTTATATTTTAATAATTTTTGTAAATCAAATAATGTTT
The DNA here is from genome assembly GCA_022818045.1 of Neotoxoptera formosana. NCBI lineage: Eukaryota > Metazoa > Arthropoda > Insecta > Hemiptera > Aphididae > Neotoxoptera > Neotoxoptera formosana. The sequence goes on from CM040634.1 coordinate 3,056,572, forward strand.
TTATATAAATTAAATAAACTATAAAGTAGGTGTTCGTACTATAATATAAAAAAAAAATTTTAAAATGGATGGAAATAATTGTTTTTCCAGATTACAGAAGTTCCTTCTGATCAATTGTGTCTGTAAAACATTTTTACAGTCCATTAAAATGAATATAATAATTTAATAATTTATCAATTATCATTTACACTAAAATTATTAAGAATAAATAAAATGTTAGTGCATTTTTTTATTGCATTATTTAGATTTTTACTGCATTTAAGCCCCAGTCCTAATAATCATACAATATATCGGCTTTTAAACGCAACACAATATTATTGTAACTTTTTTTGCGTATTTAGGTTTTAATAAACCGAGAGTGAGCTTGGTTGGGCACCGTACAAATCTAATCGTACAAATCATATGGACGTACAAATATAATAGTTACCGAATAACGTGCTTTAATAATATAAATAGAATTATGTTTATGAGTTTATACAATATGCTTTGGTATGACAACAATCGGGTGATAAATGTGGGAATGTGGGAATGTGCGTGTGGGAAATTTACGCGTTATTACTTATATTTAGTCATTACCAATTGTTTTATAATATCACACTTACCTGCAGGTGCGAAGAGACACATCTCGTAATATTGTTTTGAATATAATATGCACGTGATTACCGTTGATTGTATAGGTGGCAGTCGTGTTCTTATTTTTTTTTACGAGCATCAATATAACATTCCAATACTTCATAATATATATAACCAGAAAAAACATAATATTATGCATTGTAATCAGGAAAATATATGATAAACATTGTTACAAAACAAACGTATTTAAATAGGAGTGACGATTGTATTAAAACGCAGTAACGACATTGAACTTATATGTGTAACCAAAAAAAAAAAAAGTGTTAAGATGATAGAAAAAATGATTTAAAAAGCAATAAAAATTGTCGAATGACAATAATTTTGGTTTCTAATCTGTCTACGCACTAATTTCATCTATACTGGCTAGTGGGTACTTAAATATACTCATAAATTATGACTAATTCCATTCTTCGGTGCCGTTTCTGTGACAGTTAAACATCATATCGGCCACATTTGCAGGTGCAAATGATAATAATATGTAATCATTATAAAATAATAAGATTTAATAACTTTTCACTTTGTGTTTGACGTGTCACCGGATAAAAATATAACATTTATCCGGATTTAATAGCTTTTTTTCATAAAGTCAGTCCATCACTGATAGTGTAACAATACAGACGGTGATTCATAAAACACGAGCTCGCTTTCAGTTTTTAACGACAAGCGTTAATTTCTATCAATGATAATAATATTATATTCGCATTATATAATTTTTTTTTAATAGATTTTACTAATTAACATAATATTAAACTAGGAATTTGCATATATGATCATATCGTATAGTCTTTAAGGACATAACTACCAGTTTTTCGTTAACAACAATTATTTTAGACTACTGCTTATTATATAGATAGAATATGTTAACATTTTGAAGCATAACAAATGTCAGAGAAACTCGTCAACAACTGATAACGGGAAGTTACCACTTGAATGAGACAACTAAGTTTTCAGGTGTGGTTAAAAATATTTTTAAAAAAAAAACAAAAACGATTTTAAACATAACTACGTATACCACGTGTGCATACCAAATGTACGGTTAAAACAAAACAGGGTGAGCGTGTCTAAAATGCATTTCCAAGTATACGTTTCATCATTTATAAAGTTATGATTATAATGATTTTTTGTACTTGAACGTAGTTCGTGTGTATAAGCTCCAATATGCATTCTGCAGAGCATTATGTGCATTCAGTGGAAAGGCTGCAACGACTTTTGCTATCGGCGTGAATCCTAATCGAAAAACAATAACGACATTTACCCTTTCCGATGCCCCCAAAAGTACGAGCACCGTTTAACGACGTTTCCATTGCGATCGAAGCGTACCGCACTTAAGTTACTGCAGTTCTATATGAGACCTAGTCAAAACACCTAACCCGAGCAAAAACTAACGGTATTGTTTTCAAAGTGTAGACTCTTGAATTTTTTACGAAATTATAGCTACCTAGATAGTAGAAAAATAAAAACTCGAGTCTTTCTGGCAGACGACCCTTGACCTACTTGCTGATCACTTCGCGTATTATACTTCAGGTACCTAGAAAAAAAAATCGGATTATTACTCGAATCCATAAAATATCTTAATAAACGTTTCTTGCGATTTGTATAGAGTATAATATAATATTAATGTTGTTATTTCGTTTATTATGTAACTCGTATATTTTGTATTTCACAATTTTATTTCATGAAAAATATTATTTTTGAAAAACTGCAACGGGACGATAGTCAATTTGACAGAGACACGCTCTCTCGGTATGGTTTCAATTTATGCGCACTGTATCAAAAATCTTGTTGAACGCACTTTAGTGCGATTGTCTAGACACCTCTAGTTGAATATTGCTTCATTTAGCCTTAAAAAATCCGAATAGGTACTTTTAATCTTAGCCCTGTTTGTAAGATGGAACAAAATAATACTTATTTATTTATTTTTAAGCAAACCATACAATATTATAATATACTTATAATAGAAACATTTGATAATCTCTTCTTATGAAATTATGAGTGCAATACAGATAAGTTGATGCGGGCAACATTTATTTTGATTTTTAACACTTATATAAATCAACACGGTCACAATATAATATACAATTTTAATACTAAACTTGTCGAACGATATAGATGCCCAGGACTCGGAACTGTATTGATTAATTTATATTTAAAACCTAATTCAAAACTGACACATCGCGTGCACGTGATTTCGAATCCATTATAATATGTTTTTACATTTAAAAGCGTTATTTTATAAAATCTTAATAGTGTATTTATCTTTCCAAAACACTATATCTATACAATATTATAAATTTACAATATTACAATGCCGTAAAGTGCATACGACTCCGAGCCCCAGTGTACATTCAAAATTAACATTAAACGTTCGCAGTAAAATATATTATAATCTAAATATAATATAAAAGTTCTCTTTACGATACTGTTTACTCGCAACGGCATTACTAATCGTCGTCATTTAAACTTCACCTGGTACTCTATGTATCTCAAATCACTGGCGTTTCTCACATCACTATCCCATACATGAAACAGTGTTTAAGTAATACACATTCGATCGGCCTTGACAGAACATTTGGCCGCGACGGTCATATTATATCGTTATGGGTTAATCATTGTAGTTTACTATACGAATACCCAGGAACAGGCATTCCCCGACTATATGTGCCAATACCGGATTAAGCGCGAATAAACATTTTCTCCCGTTTTTCGAATATAATAATATATAGGATAATATTTAGGGCGATACGATATATTATATTTTTATTATACGAGTATAATAATAATTAGTAAAAAAAAAGAGCACATAAATACGTATTATATGCGACCTAGATCCGTGGCCGAACTATACTGAAGTCGTACGATTTCGATCTGTTATCGTGTACGCGCACGTGTAATAAGACAATCAATCTTGTAGATTAATCATCATCGTGGTTAAAAAAAACCATTTATACAAATAGACATTTTTTGAACACGTTATCGTGTAAATAATTGTAAAGTACCGACACTAACCGCAATGACTTTACAATATAATAGTAATAATAATAATAATAATAATAATAATAATAATAATATGTTTACGACACGACAAAAAGATTATAAAAAAAAAATAAAAATCTACTGTAATCTCGTGATAATAATATTGATATTATAAATCGCAGGTGTTGGATGCACGAGAGCCACTGCCAGTGGGTGCTGACCGTACCGGTGTTCGCCTCCATACTGACCAGCCTCCTGTTCCTGATGAACGTCATGCGAGTGCTGCTCACCAAACTGCACCGGAACTCCACGAACCCGGCGCCCATCGGAGTCCGGAAGGCGGTCAGGGCAGCCCTGATCCTGGTGCCCCTGTTCGGCATACACTACATCCTCATACCGTACCGGCCCAAGCACAAGACCACCGTGGAAACGGTTTATCAGATATTTTCCGTGGTACTGGTGTCGACCCAGGTGAGTGACAGGTCGGCTGCAGGTCTGCTGATGACACGTTGGCCTGCATTTTATATATTAACAGCCGTTAACGTTTTTCCAATAATAACAATAATAATAATATATACATTTAGAAAATATTTATTACGTTTATTAAGAATAAAATAAACTGCTAATGTTCGCGGGTTCGAGGCCTATCCATACTCGTACATATTATTGCCTTCCACGTTCGGATACCGCGTGTAGTCAGTGTCGGGCAAAAATACTCCATGGCTCACGATCGCAATGATTTTAATTGTAAAACAATTAATTTGAAATTTATAAATTTAAATTAAATACATTCATTGGATTCCCAATACTAATAATAGGATTAAGTTGAAATAAACCGACTATTGATGTTAAAACAAATCAACTTTCACTATAAAAAAAATGAGTTGGTAAAATTAATACTAAACTCCGTAATTAAATATTGAATCATTGTCCATGGTTATTTTTGTTTAGCTTTATTTTTTATTAATTACCACAGTGGGCTTCGTCCCCTGCTCGCTACGCTTGCCTACTGCCATAGACTTTGCCGATCCCCTCTGATGTTTTATTTAAAATGATTTTTATATTTCAATACTCATAACTGTATATTGGTATTTTTTTTAAACCAGTATCTATTTACGTTATTATTTTATCACAATGGCAATTATAAAACAATAAATGAAATTTTAATAACTTTTTATATAATAGAGACAAAATATTATTAAAATCATTCATAAATTATATATATTTTATGATATACATTATTTATTTATTCGTATAAGCCTTATTTGTGGAGTCTTTTGCCCAACACGTAGTGTGAGGTGCTCAGATTTTGGAAACTAAAAATATGACAAGTATATTTTGACCCTGGTCAACCTTAGGACTTAAGGAAATACCGCACTAACACAATAGAGACATTCAGTGTGACAGGTGGTCGCGTTACGTACATTCGGTATGACGCGACTAAAAAAAAAACTCGACTAACCTAAGGTCGACTACACTTTGGGGGTTTTTTTTTCGAAATTAAAATCAATATAACATCATAATCCCATCGAAATCGACGACGGTACGGTCGATCGGATACGGGAATCCGGGGACGTATGAACACACCTCTAGACTCTAGTATAATGACCGCCGCTTCTGCCGCCTCCGCCTCCATTTTCTAACCGTGTCGTTTGTTGACGTGTTCCGCAGGGCCTTTGCGTGTCCGTGTTGTTCTGTTTCGCCAACGTGGACGTGCACGGAGCGTTTCACAAGTACATCCGGCGGATCAAGAGACGCGGCACCACGCACACCAATGTCACGGGCACCACGCAACCGGTCCAGTCGCAGATAAGAGACGCAGTCGTCTGAACGGCGACGGGAAAACATTACATCATAATATATTACACGTATTATATTGTACAGGAAAAAAATAATATTAATGTCGTAACGCGCGTGTTGTGTGCCCTAGAGTTGAACGTTTTGAAAACATTCAGCAGAATCCTTTCGCGGCAATACTTGTATGCTTCCGGTCCTCTGAAAAGAAAAAAACAATACCCTTTGAATAAACGATAGTGAACACAGAGCCGTTGGTCGATATATAATTATTATCATTGTACAATATAATGTAAGAAGTACATTTTTTTTTTATGGTAAAACGCTAATTTTTTTGCTCGGTTCTTTGAAAATACTTTGAATATTATAAATACATATTATATTAAATACAAATACGAAAACAAGTGGTGGAATCACCTGGGTCTGCTGGTCTTCGGTCACCAATAGCCGAGGGTGGTGTTGTGGCGAGGAGACGGACGTGCCTCTCAGACAAGGATTCCACGATCTGTTCTTGTTGATCCAGCAGTGTTTCCACCGTTTCTTCATTTCGGAAAGTACCTGCGCGCATCCAAACAGAAAACTGTTGTTATCCGACGGCAAATATTATCATATTATTTTATTCTTATTCTTATTATCGTTATTATTAACGACGTCGTCGGCGTATTCACCTCTCCGTTGCAGAAGCAAAACAACAGCGCCACGCACAAGCCCTGGCAAGAGGCGACCACCGCGGATGTGACCTGGTACACGGGTTCCCAGGAAGTGCCTGGTTCCGGTCGGAACGGCGTCACGATGTACTGGAGGCCGAGCAGCGGTATCAGGATGAGCGTGGCCCGCACCGCCTTGCCGGTACGACTCGACGACGCTGGCGCCTTGTCGTAGCTGTCCACGCTGCAGTTGTTCCGTTTGAAGCTGTAGGGCACACGGGCACAAGTGGTATTATTTTTGTCGTAAGTCCGATCGGTAATTACCATCGATACCGCTCAGTCAACCGCGCTTTTGGTACCTGAACGGTTTCCGGCTAGCGACCGTACTCACCTCCGGAGGCTGAACGACTGCGCCCGTTCCCTGGTGGCCACGTGCTTCGGGCTGGTCATGGTGATCTGCCGGGCGTGCAACTTGACCAGCAGCAGTCTGACGATGTTGATCAGAAACACCAGGTTGGCCAACATCGACAGGCACACCGGACCCGACAGTATCCACGAGTAGAGAGATTCGTGAATCCAGCAACTTGCGTGTAAAAATAGATATAATAAATAAATAAAACGCTATGCATATTATACAATTATTATTATTATATTATATAAGACGTAGTGATAGAATGATAGAGGTTTTGTGGTGAATATAATAACGCGTATTACTTGTATGATAAATAATAACGGTACAGTTAGATTTTATAATAATGTAACGGCTTGAAATGAAAAATATAACGTACGATATCGATAAAACGAAAATTTATATTTCAGTCCAAAGCCTGATTTAAAACAATTATTTAGATTATATACAGTTCAACTAATTTATACGTTAAATATATTATTATCTGAATTGTCTATGACGTGGTGTGCAATTAAACATTTTATATTACATTTATATTTTTAAGTTCGAGACGTCAAAAAATGTCACTATAATAAATGTATTTCTCTCTTTTCAATTTGAAAAAAAAAAAGTTTATCTAGTCATTAAAATAAAATTGTTTAAATCAATTGGTTTTTTTATACTCTATTATTCTCTTAATCAAATGTACCCATTTTTTTTTTTATACATTTATGATACGAAAATCAGAGTCAAAGTTAACAATAAGATAAAACAATTTCATATATTTATAATAAATCTTACAATATTTTCACGAAAACTGCTTGTTTTGTACACATTAGGTAAAATATAGCAAAATTGTAAAAAAAAAAAACACCCACATGTTATATTAACTCCTTCAAGTTTTGTTATTTTTACTTGATAACCCAAGCTAGATTTAGTTAGCAAGCCTCGGTTTTTTTTCTTATAAATTATTATAAATACTAAATTATTTAAAATATTAAGTCATTACATTATGGTTAAAGTATGTTGAAAACAAATAATAATAATAAAATAATACAAACACTGTATCTGCTGTATGTTATTTGGCCAATTTTATTTTTGACAGATACACTCTAACATATTACGAAATAAAAAACATATTTCGATATGGGGGTGGAAAAATATTTCGTTCTCTTTTTCTTTATTGAACACAAACCGTTTCAATGTTATTTGATGACGATTTCATCTTGGAAACATATTTTATTTATTGCTTCCATATGGGAATAATATTATATTGCATGTTACATGAATATTGAAAGCATATAAGAAATGTTTCATTAAAATATACAGCACAACGTCGAAATTACATACGAATACAACAAACATATTATATCATAATATACGCATTATTTTAGTGAAAAGAAATATATTATACAATATAATATGCACACCACACGCTTTTATGCTAAAATGAACGTTTATTTAAAACAAAACTGCTTAAAGTGTTTAAAATCATTATGCTTGCGAATGAGTCCCGTTGTTACCGGCATTCGATGATGAATCGCAAAACTATATTAAATACGATTATATTAAGCACGTCGTTTTTAAAACACATAATTTTATGAGAATTTTATTATTGTATTTGATACTGTTAAATATGAGGTACTTGCAATGCATAGTGCAAGATATTATAATATGTATAGTATTGTAGAGTATCGTATATAAATAAAACACATTTATCAAATTGGAATATATAAGAACATATACGTTGTTAGGTGGCTGTTGGTGACACTTTTAAGTTTCGAGAAGTGATCAATTAATTATTGTCATTTATCTATTTATTTAAACAGGCAAAGCCCATTTATAATATAAATTAGTTATTAGTATACAGTTAATTATTACGCTATTATGGTACATAATTAGAAACATAAAAATAGTATAAGAAAGTAAATCATTTGAATTTTATCTTTAAAAACATTAATAGTCACACAAAGAAAAATATCAACATTATACTTATATTTACTAATATCATACATCTGTTAACAAGAGCATTTAGATAAAAGTTCGTAGACTGAAATGACACGTAAAAAGTAAATAAAACAAATAAATTTAAATTTTATTCTATTTTTATAAATATTTTAGATTGTTTGGATACAGTATAAACTACTTGTGAGGAACCTTGACTTCAATTTGTTATCCTCAGCCATAACAAATAAACGTTTTCGTGATTTTACTAATTTTGACAAAATTCTCACTTTAAACGTTTATAAAAAGATATTGTGACTGTGCATTTTTGATATTTGATTTATGACCAAGTTATAGGGAACCTTTCTATAACTTTTCAAACATTTTGACCCACCAAAAAAAATTTTAATCAATATTTATAGAAAAAAAAAAACTTAAATTGTCAAGTGTCTAAAAATACCTCAAGACGAGTTTATATATTTTGACAATTTTACCTCGTACGTAAGATTTTCATAAAAACATGTGGTGAGTACTTAAAGTATCTACGGTTATTTGCTTTTGAGAAACTACAAAAAATCAAAATCGATTTTGTCGAAAACCAGTATTGAGTTAAAATCCCTGTTTTTTCTGTTGTTTTTTCACACGCTTTTGAAAACTTCTGAGAATTTTCTATTTCGACTTCTCTAGAGTACCGAATAGACCTATTTTTTTATCGGAAACCATCCCCAAAGTCAAAAATCAACTACTTTTCAGGACGCGTACACCACAGACTCGAAAAAAAAACAAAATAAAAAACACACATCCTTGTATTAAATCAATACAATATCCATCGTTTCACTCAGAATCTAAGACGTATAATATGATATTACTCTGGAATGCAGAACAGCGGTACGGAAACGGAATTTCTATTATTTTATTCAACCATACTAAATACAAATTATTCAATCATTTTTCTGGACAAACCGCAACCGAGTCCGGTCGAGTGATATCGTACGTTTACGGCGCGGTAGATGGCGTCACAAGTTTAACACCGGAATACGACTCGGTTTTTTTGTGAATTCCATCACGGTCGAGTTAAAAACACTCTCAAGTCGTATACCTACGCCGTGTGCTAAATGCTAAAACCACCGCGAGATTGGATATCGCGGACGTCAATAGGGGTTAAACCTCAGAGCGCCGTCATGTAATGCAGTTAATTGTCCGACGTCTATACGTTCCGGTGACGACCGGCAAGGCAGCAGCTTCTGCGATCGTTTATCACATTACTTTCGCAATTAAATATAAACTTCGCCCGGACGTCTGATAAACGGCGGGTCTATCCTTGATAAAAGATGAATACAATTATTTTTCTCCGTCTAATTTCAAACGGTTCATTGTGCTCGATCGCCCCGCGGACCGACTATTGAAACGAGAATTAATGAACTATATTGATTTTCAAAACGGTTTTCGACGACTATCGCGACATCGCATCATGTGATTCGCATATTATAATTGTATCCCATATTTCATTAGGCATAGACGGACGACGTTTCGAACATAATCTATAGACGATAAATTGAACGTCTCTCGTCCGCAGTGGTACGCATATTATAGTCTCCGTCCCGAGTACACGGTCGCGTTCCGGACTGGGTTTCGTTCAGTTATCTACTGCCAAACTATTTTATGCGGAAAAACACGATACATAAATTATTATACGTATACGGACCGACTTGGGTTCTTTTCGCACTCCGATCAATCACTATCCAAATAAATCGCAGTAAAATGTCTTCGTTCACAGTATTAATAACACTATTGAACGCTGCATGCGATCCAGCGATTATAATATTATATTGATGCGAGTAAACGGTACGTATCAAAACTTATAAATATTGTTGAAAATAGATAACGATCTGTGTGACGATTAAATTCAATAATTTAGAAACGACGTAATATTTTTTAGTCTAAGTATTATTGGATGAAGAAAATACTGTTATTAGATTCATTCTGTCCCCATACCCATGGCAGAGCAAAGAATATTAAATACTTAGTCAAAGATAATAATTATGTAATAACTCTCAACATTTATAATTATTTTAGCAGAAAATAAACACTTATATTATAAATTATAGAACCGTCAATATTATACCGTTTAACACGTAACGATAATATGATAGTACGGTTACTCCGTTGGTTTATTTCATCAAAATCGATAGTTAATTACTCGTTAGAAATAATCCATGGAATACAAATTGCATGTCTATAATATTAATAGATATATATTAAACTTGTTAAAATTTTCTGACGAAGACCGCATAATAACTGTTACTATTAAAGGTTTAATAAGTAAATTACGTAATTCAATTATAAATCTATCATCACACTGGGTACTGACCTAAATCGAGTTTCGTCGAGCTCATACAACAACATTATAAGATAAAATAGATTTTAAACAAAAATGATTGTAATGTGCGATTTAAAACAGTAAATGTTGGTGTAAAAAAATGACGAGTGGGGTGAAAACATTATAATATATTTTAAGTATTGAATAAAATTTTTTTTCTAGTAAAAAAATACTCAACAATTTTGGTGAAATTATTTTGTTGTAACTAAAAGAATCACATAACTTTCAATTATTTTCTACATATTATTCACTTCATATATTTTGTGACACGCACAATTTCATTTTATTGTAAGGTTTATGTTTATCATTATTTTTTATCAAAACTAATTTTCGTTAATTATTTTATCTCGAAGATCGTAAATCAATTCTCAAATAGTGACCATCCAACGTCGGCCGTCGTGCAACGTAAAATAACATCTGGTTTTAAAAATACATTTTTATATTTCGTACATGCAATAATGATTGCGAGTTTCGCTAGTGCGCCGTAATATTATGTTAGGTATATTAAAGTTTTTGAATTTATCTTAGCGATAGTTGTAGACAATTTGTAGGTTACGCACAAAATAAACGAAAGTTGTTTTAATGGGAAAAGTTTATGATAAGTCATGACAGTAAATATGACAACTGTAGTTAAACATGTTTTATAGCAAAAAATTATGGTAAAAGAAAAATTATTTTTCATACTAATAAATGCTTTGCATAACAGTCTGGTATTATTACAAAAAGTGAATACAAAATGACGGTTAGGCTGCAGATAACGCGTATTTCGGTGAGACTTTTTGTTTAGTTTTTTATGAATCTAACATGCAAGTGCCGACACACCTACAATAACTGTTGTCACTGAAAACATAAAATATTATAATACTTACGAGAATACTCATATTCGGCTTGTTTAAGCCCGACCAGGTGGTCTTATCGAGCTTCTTTTTTATTCAAAGCTTGACAAATTATTTTAATGACAATACGTCATAACATAAAAAATTAATTTTTCACACACGATAAGGATTTCCGCATTATTACATGATGCATTGGCTATCATTTTAGGTTTACATTTCAGTGGTTCAGTAGTTTTTTTTTTTTCCAAAGACTGCACCTTACTAAGGTGAAAAAGTTTACACTATTCAGCCATATGAATAGATCAAAAACTCAGAAAAACAAACGATATGTAAGTACGTATCAACTTCATATTAATACATCGATATAGTAGGTACTTCATCGCATTACACGGCTTATCATAGCCTGTCAGGAATTACTTTGAACTTTCTCGGGCAAGTGGATTGTCTGACCTAAGTGGCCTGCCAGATTAGAGTGATAAGACACCATTCGATTCTTTTCTCTAGAAGTTAACAACATTTTGAATTTACACGTATAATACAAGTTAAAATTTTAAAAAAAAACGTATTTTTATACGATGAGAGTCAAATTAATTGGTATTTTTACATAATATATATTATAATATTATTGTTCTCCTGCAATTCCGTGTACCCATATTGCCTATACGATAAGCCGTGTTACAAATGTCATGTGAACAAAATAATAACATTTTCCGAGTTTTAGACTTATTCACGTTTTACCATATTATTATAATACGTTTTTATAATATGATTACGTTAAATTGGTTTCACGTCTGTACTCTTGTGTAATCAAATAATATAGTGCTTTACGAGTGAAATTTTTTTGGATTCTCTCTATTTTTTTTAGTCAACCTGTATGTTGGTTTACAGTTATTCCACATTTCTATTTGTCCTTGTTCAACCAATCATTTACCATTTCGTTTAATCCCTTATACGAGATAGCTCCCGCTACTTTCTTTGAATGTCCTACGAAGGAGTTTTGGAGTCTATAGAACTTAAACTATTTTATTGTAAAAATGTAATTTAATTTTAACACTAAAAGTTCAGTCGTAAAACAATCGATAATTATTATTGGCCATTTTTATAGAAATCGACCCGTTACTGGAGAATTATCGATATTATGTTATTTCATCGTGATTTGTGTTGTGTTACTCGTTCAAATCGTAAATCCTGAATGTTAGCATCCAGAGCTAGTATTGTTGTTTGTTATTGTGCAGAGAAACTTCATAATATTATAAAATATATCTGTACACGCTTTAAACATATTGAATAATGAACACACTAAACAGAACTAATTACGGCTGTTAAATGTATATACATATAAATGTTTTATTAAACGGGATAATTTATTTTTTCTGTCTGTTGCCAAAATCCCGTAAGGATTGCACGATCGGAAGTTTCGCAAAGCCACCGGCTTAAGCGCGCAGTCGAGTGGGTTATTTGAATGACACGGATCACGGAACCTCGAAAATAATGACATTCGATAGTGCCCTTATACCCCTTTCAAAATGAGCCATTCCGGAAGCTGAACGAGTTCTAAAGCCAAATATCACGTTGTACACGTTTCATACACGATCGGGTTTAATATTGACCTTAAACATCACACGGCTATTAATATTAAGAGCTTTTGAAACTGTTTATGCTCGGAAAAATCGTTTTGCCGTGATCATAACGTCATATTTGGAAATTTGGATGTCTCGGGAAATAAAAAAAAAATACAACTCAACGACATGTGCAACGACGAATAATGTAGTTAAGTTTTAATTGAAATTCATATTCTTATATTTCCTCGAGTTCATTGTAACTCGTGTCACTCTTTATTTGTACCTATTGAACTGACGTATTGATTTACACCGATTTAACCACATTCTTGGTTTTTTCTTGGTTTTCATCTAGTCCGTTTCTCGATTTTATATATATATATTTTTTTTTATCACTCCCACGTTCGTTGTAAATGTCAACAGTAAAAACACCGCTGTCTGCGTGTGCAGATGCACATTAAACGCATCATTGATTACTTTTCCAACAACTTATCGAAATATAAAATATTATCGATTTATACGTTTATTATAACGAAGGCGAGTGTTTAGAAACGTTTTGCGTTTTATATTATGTAAGCGGTTCTACACGACGACGCTCCGATTTCCACGAACGCTGGATCGGAATATAATTCGACGGTTTCAGTACGCCGAAAACAATATTGTATTAAATCCATCACAAAACGGTGTAACACCTCGGCAGACGACGTTATGCGGTGACCTTACGTCGTCGTTCGAGAACGCGAAGGTTATATTATATTATTATTATTTCGACAAAACGGTTTTCCTTTTCGGAAAACGCGCGCGCGAGGTTGTTTGTCTTTTTTTTTTCGACATACGCTGCTCGTACGGTTATTTAATTATTATTGAAATTCCCGAGGCGCTTCGCATAATCGAGTTTTGACTCAATCACGGCACAGCATAGTATGCGTGAGACGACGGAGATTCTGTCGTCGCGTGCAGCGGCGTAAGTGTTTGTTTTCGGAACAAACTGCCGACGACGCGGCTGCAGCAGGTAGCTCGCTGTGTCCTCGGGGATGTTCGTGGACCGCAATTACGCCGGATTGTTCGGAAGGCTATAATATAATGACGATTTTATCGCGTTATTAAGACGACGACGCGATCGGATCTATAATTAAATCCCGATCGATCTGTCGTCCCGCGGTTAGGTAATGGATAATTTCGAGTTCGCGACACCGCCGCCGAACCAGCCGGGAAATTAAGAACGCCGCGTTCGTCCACGGGGTGAATTTATTTTGAATTTTTTACATCTGTTGCGGAATATAAACGCCCCGGACCCCTCCTCGGCCGTCTGTTCCCCTGCGAGCCTCCGGCAAACTTGTGACGCCGAGTCTGATCCGTTATCGTGCAGTTCAGTCACGTAACGTTTTAAGTACCTGTTTAGTATAAAGACGTGCCACGTCGAATTAAAATCTAAAAACAGATTTTCACACCGTACACAAATACCATAATACCACTCGAACGTACTATCAGCCGACGGCAACCAGACCGTTAGTAATAATTATTATTATTATTATTGTACTGCCGTACATTGAGACTGAACTGAATTGGAAAATTAATTTTGTTTTTTTGTTATCGGATCAGTAGGTATTGATTGGTTTTTCGCCACACTCGTCGAACGCGTTCATCGTTTACATCCGACAAACGCATAACGACGTTAGCTATTCATGTCGACGACACGGCTACGGTGATGGCCTTTTTCGATAATCACGTATCTGGTATGAGTTTTACAACGTCCGTTCAATCTAATAATCGCAACTTAAACTGGTGAATAAAAATCAATGCTGACATATCGGTAGGTAACGGTTCCTTACAGTCTGTTTCGAGGGTCAAATCTATTATATTATTCCTAGGTACAATAATAGCCGTTAACCTTCTGAAGAGTTCCAACCGTCGTCACGGACCAAATGCTTAAGAATAGTCTTGGATAAAAAAAATAAAACATTCTCTGTAAAACATTTTCTGATTTGGTTAAAAGGTTTTAATTTTTTTTTTTTTTTCATCAGTTTTTTACGTCCACATATTATGCTACGTATGTAGATTTCGTTTTCTATAATATAAGTCAACATTACTCGTCAATAAAATATGAAAGTAAATAATATATTTTTATTATTATTATTATAATCGCAAAACTGCCAGACGTTAGTCATCGATAAAATTAATATGACCTTTACGGCACACACTAGGAGTATGTAGATCACGAGATATGAACTAAAAAATAAATAGAAACAAATCTTTAGGTCAAAATTTAGAGGTACAATAAATAATACTTAATTTGTAAACTTTTTTAATGGGTGCTGAATTATTTAGTAAAAAAAAAAAACTATATCAGACAATGTTTTAAGATATTGCGTAATGCATTGCATTGTATTTAGATTTATTATAAAACCGAAATAAAATATCCGGTCGTCATTTAATTTTAAGTACGGCTGCGAGGTATGCGGTATACAATATAGGGATAATACACAACTGTTTAATTCCAAGTACGTTTCACTTCAATTTCCTTTTACTGTCAGACGAATTTTCATCTCTAAATATGACTATTAGAAAGCGTTGGAACTAATCTAATACACGTACGTACTGCTACGCAACAATGAATTTTTTTCATAATTTTGACAATATTTTTCAAACAAAAAAAATGACACGTGAAAGGTATAGTTACACGATTTTGCTTTTTAATAACTATAATATAATTTAATTGTCAATTAAATATAATTTTTACCCGTGATACATAAAATACAGAAAGATAATAATAACGACTGCTGCGGTGATGATAATAATATGTCAGTTTCAAAAACAAATTTTGAGTATTATCATCGAATATAATATTATGCCGTGCTATCTGCACTAAATACGAGAAAATCTATATTAATAGTTAATATTTCTCGACAAATTTAATGAAATAATTTAATCCAACACACTGAAACCGGACTAATGAAAAGATTAATAATTCATTTTAAATTTGCTAGGTAAAAAAATGTATACGACAAAACTGCTGGTATAAAACGCAAAATATACACAAGTGAAGACTTTTGTTTTAAAAAAAAAAAAACATAATATAAATACAAAAGTTTATAACTTACAGTTTATAGCAATTACTTTCGTTCTATAAATAAGAAAAAAATCACTTCAATCGCTTGACAATGAAAGTATTCAAAAAAAGTTAGAGACAACGGTGATAATGGCGAATCATTGCACGATTGATGATAAATGAAAAATCGAATGGCAGTAAAAAGTTGCAATTCACAACAATGATTTTCGAACATTAAAATTGAATTAAAAAATGACTTGGAATTGGAATTGGATATTTGATTGTAGAATTTCAATTTTTGATAAAAATGGTATTGTAATAAGTAGCTGGAAATTAATTTTAAACTTTTTTTTCCAGTTTAATATAATACATTATGCATATAATTGTGTCGTCGCATATAGTTACGATTCAATTATAAATATCAAATATTCGACAAAATCCACTCAGTGCTAAATGTGTTGTCAAAATTTTAATAAAAACTACAATAATTTGTCATATCTATAACTAAAATTAAAACTAATATTAACTGTAAATTTACGTGCTTAAGTGTTTAAATCTCATCAATACAGTCGAACCACTCAAACGATCCAAGAGATTAAAAATAAACAAAATCAATTGTATGTGTCATAATTGCTGAACACAATAAACGTTTTCCAAAGTTCCTTTATCTTTAAAAATATAGTTTAAATAATTGGTTTATACAAATACAATGATCTATTTGATAATATTTAATTGACTCTGTTGTTTACCTAACCTCCATTACTACGTAAAATAATTTATTGCAGTATTTTAATTTTCAATTCTTTTAGATCATTATTGAGCCCATTAATACAATATTCAAATCATTTTACCAACTTTAATCGATCCAACCTAAACAAATATTGGATGGAAAATGTCTGACAAGTAATAATACCTATGTGGTTTTAATATAATAGTATATTATAATATAAACAGCTTCAAAAGCAATTTATTGTAATAAATGATTACACTTAACAGGTTTTTACGAAATTCATTGAATTATTTTAATTCAATTTAAACCCAAGGTATTTCAATGAAGCCGAACTGCTTAAAAAAATGGAATTTTTAATGGAATTGTTTTCATTTTTTGTGGCTTATAAAATAAATATGTACACATTAGAATACCGAAAAAATGTATAAACTATTCGATATATTATAATTGTATTTTTCTTGGTATTGCCGAATAAGTAAAAATGTATTTTGAAAGAAACAATTATTTTCAGACAGTAAGTTTAGTAAAAGATGAATAGAGTTTTTAAAAAAATCTTTAAATTGGTTAACTAAAAGTTTGATAACTGACTTGTTGATTTATGATACGAAGTTTCTAATAAGATCACAGTCATATGCCTTTTTGGTGAAATACATTATAACTCCGCTATAGCGATAATTCAAAATAAAAGTATAATAATAATAATAAGTTTATTGCAACATCACAAGTTTTTACATCAAAATATAGAAACTTTAAATTTGTTTATTGTAATAAATTGTAAAAGAAATTCATCAGTCAAAGTAAATATTTGAATCACATTCCAAATCAATTAGAATTCTAGTCTTTAAACCATCGCTCAAAAACGTTGTATTTTTAATAAAAATATAAGATTTATATAAAGTGTATAGTTATTAAAAACCATAACAGATTATATTGAAAGAAAAAACTAATAATAATTTTACAGCCATTTCTATAAATTATTTTTATCATAATTAACCATAACAACGTTGGAACTAAAATGTACTAAGTTATGTTTATCCATCTGACGTACTTAATACTTATTATTTTTGTTATAAACGCATAAACATGGAAACGTTTATAATCAAACAACTTAATACAAAAGTAAAGTCATATATTATGTAGGTCAACAATAATTTGTACAAATCATATTATATGAATACAATATATTATATTTATCATTTAAGAATATTATCTTTTGAAACAGTTTTACCGTGAAACGCATAAATAAGACTGTTGTATGGTTTTTCGTGTTTTATGAAAATTAAAGACATTATTCTATAGTATTAAAAGCAAGAATTTAATAAATATTTTACAGCATTTGCTGACGGTATTAAATGCTTATGAAATTATAATTGAACAGAGTCACATTGCTAGGCTTAAAATTTTAATCACTCTTATTTTAAAAAATACATTAATTATTCGACTGGTGATAAGTTTTATAACAATTGTGTACATCTCAAACGTAATTCTAAAAAGAACTCAAAATAAAAAAACGTTAGATCAAATCAATTTATTATGTGCTACACTTCTGCATGCGTGGTATTAATAAAAACCAAATCTTTCTTTAATTATGACTAACGTATAACGCGAATTGCCAGAAGATATTTTACTGAGCCCCATTAGTCCGAATACATCGGAAGTCCTTCTCAGTGCCATCGCACTCGTTAAAACGAGAACTTAAAACCTTTTCATAATGCTATAGTGTACGTGAAAAGTCTGATTTTAACTCGGAAGTCGGTCGGTTTAATCACTCGTGAACATGTTACCGGCAAAAACGAAAGACAATATTCCACGAAAGCGTTTACAATTTATTGCTCTTCCTCCTCGCAGTCGTCTCGATAGTTATTATTATTGTCCGAGTGAAATGAGCATTAACAACTGCAGCCCGTCCACCTATATTAATTGTTAAGACCGGTAAACGTTTACGAGGCGTTGTTGTTTTTATTATTATTATTTTGTACGACGGGTCGGAGGTTTTTGGGGGAGGGGCGATATTTGGAATGGAATCACAACAATCGATTATTGCGAATTTCTCCACGAATCGAACGAATAACGACTTACACCGCGATCACGGTCGAATATATTATTATACTGTAATAAGGGTGCGCTCACTGTAAAGTCTCGCCGGGAGTGGCGGTCCTGAGAGCCGCGTACGTGGACACCAACAGGGCCGGTATGCCCCAGCCGATGGTGTGCAGGAACGGCATGACTTTGGACTCGGTGAGAAAGGTGACCACCAGCAACGTGTGCAGGTACAGCCCCTCGCAGAACATCCAAAAGTACGTGGCCACCAGAAAGTACTGGACCAGGACGTGCAGCAGTTTGCAGCCCAGCTGAAATACATCGCGGTTTTCAGTCGGTTTTTGCGCGTGACGACGACGACGACCATAATATTAAATTGTTTTCGACGACAAAAATATATTGTTGTATCGTTAGTCGAAAAAAATAAAAACTAATTCGTCGTCCGTGGAAATAAACACGGCGGCGTCGAATTCGTTTTCCCGGTTCGCTTCTACACTTACCCCGTTCGTCATCAGTACCGGCAAATTGTCGACCACCGCCTCGTACCACACTAGCCACAGACAATTGTTGACGGCCAGCGATATGAACAGATTCTTGTGTATCTGAATCCTAGTACAGGTGAGGCTCCTGGAAATAATATTATACCCGAATGCAGTTATATGGTGTCTATATAATTATGTAATCGTACGGATTTTAGGCAGTTTTAAGACAAAAATATATATAAGCGATAAGAATTCCGTTTGTATTTTATGGTTTTCAGTATTGTGAATTGGATTTCTGACAAAGTGTCTTCACCGGAAGGCTTCTTAAATCTCTTTTTTCAAGCCATTTATCATTTATCTCTTTTACTTATCGTTCAATATTATTACGTAACAGATTGTAAATTATATTTTGAAAAAAAAAAATATTTTTGAAACTAATAATATATTATAATCAAAAAACGATTTTGAACGGAGCTTTACGGAGGTTAAAACGGTGTTTGAAGGTAGGGATACATCTTTAAGCTAAAATACAATTTTAAAAAAAAAACCCAAATGACCCATTCAAAGGACCATCAAGACTCGATTTTCCATCTTTAAAACTGCTACATCATTTTTTTCGCCCTCTTTCTGTCTTAGAAGTGTTCACAAAAAAAAGATAAAAACTTGTTAAAACAATACACTCCTCGTTTCAATTTAAATCTAAAAACATTTTTTTATATCACTTTATCCCTGCAATAAATCACATTTTTGGAATTAATTTGTTTTTTTTAAACTTTCTATTTTTCACCCCTAAATTTGTATTTAATTGGTCACCGACGAATTTCAACCTTTTTTTTTATAACGTCATATAATTTAATTTGTATTTAAATGTTTATTAATTATTTGTATTAATATTTAAATTGTATCAACCTAATTCATAATATAATATACACACCATTCACATAGTGTATACAACTCATACTATGTTATGTAACACAACTTATTGTAATTACTACCATAACTCATAAGATAATCAACTTATTAAAATAATCAAAATTGCTTATTTTACCCCCGAGTACACGAACGCGAGTCAACAGAAAGTTCAATGGGCTATAAACTTGTAACATAATATGATTACGTGTAAAATGTTCCACAGAGAAAAGTGGGCATGGCCGAGTATTAAAAGTGGGTGCATTGTAGATTAAAATTTAGTTTTACTAAAAGCTTATGGAAATTAACTTAATAATTTAAAAAAGTTATAAACAAAGCGAGCTGCTTTTAAAATACAAAAAGTCATCGCACATTGCAGGCTTAAAAATACAGTATTTTAGGGTTCGGCTGCTGTGGCATTGAATGATAATCATTCTATAAACGATTTGATTATATACCTAAGTAATTATAAATCATTTTCATAATATGTTATTTTATAAATTTAATACTTGCTATACACAGGTAACAGGACGTATAATATGAAACGTTTGAATGTATACATTTCCTCTGGCGCGACATTTTTAGCATCTATAATAATATTATGTCAAGAGTGTTCGTGTTTTACAGTTATGACTTATGACGCTTAACGTAAGTATATATTTTTATTTTAATGCGATACGTGTTATATCTATATTTGAAGTACCTAAATGTAAATAATAAAGTTAATATTTTAATAAAAAAAAAATATTGATCGTCGCCGTGCCAGCGCCGATGACATAAAACGAGAAACGAATGGCTTATTTCGTACGTCGGGCTGCCGCAGTTATCTTTTTGTCATTATCGTTTACATACACACATTTATTTTGATTAAAACCAAAAAAAAAACCTTTTAAAAATATAATACGGCAGCTGATCGAAAAATTTAAATTGACCGTTCGGCTGATTCTGGAGTAAATATGCGTGTTCCGAAACTAGAATAATTATTTATCGCGCAACTGGTGATTATTTATATTTACTACTGACGTATCCCATGGGCTGAGAACTACTGTGCGGGACCGCGACTATATACTACATAACAGTATTGTAGTGTTATAGATAGGTTTAGGTACCTAAATTCCTGTCCCGGTCAATAGTGTTATTTCCAGACCATTTCCCCCCCCCCCCCCCACACACGGTCAACTACGACCGTGTACTGCACAGCACACCGCCACCACATTCGCCGCCGTATTAATAATTTCGAACGCCAAATCATACCAAACATACAATATATATAATAAATATAATATACACGAGCAGCGGACGGCCTCGTTTTAAAGATGCATTCGCGAAGGGTAGTTTATTGTCCCCGGAGGTTTAATGCCGGGTTGATTTTAGTTGAAGAGTTGATCCGCGCCGGAAATACGAACGTTTCGGTGGGATTATAGTGTTTTCTTTTTGAAAAATATGCAGTGCCTGTAGTAAAAAGACATCGTTTCGCGCCAACTTGATTGCTTTGGGGATTTGATGAGACCCGTTTGTTTGACGTTCGAATTGTCTCATAACAGTAATTATTTAAACTGTTGAATGAAACTGTTGTAGTAAGTTGTCATCGATTAATTGTGTAAGATTGAAACGGTTTTAATCGCTGGTTTCGACCTAGTCGGCTAGACCGAGAACTGAGTTTTCGAGCGTAACGTTAACTTTTGCTATGCCACACGACGTACAAATAATACACACAAAGTAGGTGGTATACCGGGCGATCCGTCAAACACTCAATATTTCAATAATCATTGATTGCTTTAAAATATTCCTTTAAGTCGTCAAAAACCAAAATTTTTCTAAAAAATAAATATGTTTACTATTTCTTATCGTTATCATTTTTTTAAATGTTTACTTTTTTTAAAGATAATATGCATTTTTTGTACCTTATTTCAAAGCAGAATTTTTTTTCAGAGTACTTCGCCATATATAAATCGAAGTAGTTTATGAGTTATAAATCAATATATAATGTTAAGATGAGCTTACCCGCTCGTCTTAACTTCAAATACTTATAACTAATAAACTGCTTTCTAAAATTGTATTTTTATAGATCGTTATACCCCGAATAATATTCAGCTGCTGAATATAAAATCAAAATGTATGTTGTCATTCAAAAAAGTAAAATACTTTTTAAAAAAATGATAACGATAAAATAGTAAGAAATATAAACATTTTTCCAAAAATGTTGTCTTGTCAACTTAAAGGAATATTTTCAACACTGTTAGTGTTTTCTGAAATAAAGAGTGTGTTACGTTAAAATGTATCACCCCACGTAAAGTAAGTAGGTATTATATGTATATGTGTACGACTTGTGGATCGTTCGTATTAATATAACATAATATGCGTCCTCAACAGTCAATATTGAACGTGCTGACCAATAACGTGCGCAGTGTACCTTTATATACACTATATATGTATGTATAGTATGTATATATAATATATTATCATATATGTATGTATTGATATTAAAAATATATCGTAGAGATATTTCGTGGAAAACGGACGATGATACGTTTTTTCCAAGCGAATACCGTTTTGTGAAAAATATTTAAAAAAAATTCCACGCACGTAACCGAGCCGCAGTATACCTGCACTTTATAATATATGGGGAGCAATAAATCGAGGGGAGTGGAGACGTCGACGATCTATTACAAAAAATATTGTATTATAAAATACGTGCAGTGTATATATATATAGTACCTGAAATAAAAGAATATGAATATAGAAACCGCCAGCGCGGCCAGCGACACGGTGTATCCCCATTTGTAGATCATGTTGACTTGATTCCTCAACTAGAAACAAAAAAAAGAAAGAAAAATCGCTAAATTAAAAACCCGTCCTTTGTTGTCGTCGCGACAAAGTCCGCCGACGGAGCACAATATAGGCACATAGGTATGTTAAAGCTCGCAAGCACACACGCGAATAGTAAGCGTTTTTGTTAAAAGAAATCGTTGTACTTTTGTTTGTTTTCAAAGGAAAATTATGTCGGCCTAGGTGAATAGTGTGATTATTATACACATAATAGATGCATAAGTACGAGTGTACGATAGGAAACGCTCGATTGTCGAGAGTAATATAATTGCGTATAATATTATACTGGTTGCCTTCAGTGGCTGCTTTCGGCATATTTTATAAAATGTACCAGTCACCCTCGACCGAATGCACTAATAATATTACACGCGTCGTAATATAATATATAATGTAAAAATAGAAATATCCTTAGGTCGATTAATTTTTGTAAAATTTGTAAGTCGATTTACAAAAAAAATAATTTTAACTAACTGATCCTGCGGCGTTGCCCGTGACAAATTAAACAATGCCAGTGGATTTACGCGGTGTCTTAAACTCCACTGAATGAATAAATAAACTACACATATTTTTAACATAGTAATTTTGGTGGTTTTTACCAAGTTTAAATTAATACAGGTCTAGAATAATATATGATATTACAATTGTATGTTGTGGTGCCAATGGCCACTCTAAACAAACAACAAAAATATTTGTTTTTCGTGAGCCAACTAATCTCCCCTGTGTGAGCCGGTCTTAAGAATTCAAAAAAACTCATAGAAATTACTTGGTTCCGTAATTCGTGTATTCGTCTAATAATTCAGATCCGTCGATAGGTTTAAGATCGTGTCCTCGAGGCACTAAAGTGCCACCTAATACTCACTAAATAACCCCCCCCCCCACCAAAAAAAAAATAAAAAAAACACAAATATTTTGCACATAGCTCTTTTGACATCTATCAAACCTGCTCGGCGTCGTGACGTGTGACCGTCACATATACCTATAATACTCTATTTTACTCCAGGTATTGGCACCTGTATTAAGTAATTTTAATAAATATGCTTTTTTGTTTTTCAGTTATTTCATTTTTAAAAATTGTATCCATTAATAAAATATTAAATGTATGACCTACATACAATTAAAAGTTTCTTATAAGAAATAAATAATGCCATAAAATTTGTATTAACTTCTTATTACACAATATTATAAAAGTGTACAACCCTACTTCCCCCCCCCCCAAAAAAAAAAAATTGTTTTGTGCAATCGCCTGTTTAGTATTATTAGATTATTATATTCAGTATAAAAAAATATAATATAATGTATCGAGGGCAACTGGTGAGTTTCCTGTAAGCGTTTGGGGGGGGGGGGGGAATCATTCTAAAAAAAAAACAAAAAAATAATAATTCTGGTACGTCATTCACACATAATTTTACCGGTGTTATAATAATATACATAATGGTAATCGGTAGGTTAACAGTACGCAGAATCGTGTCGATGATACAATAACGTGTGCTAGGCACTCGTTGTTTTAGTTTTATTATTATTATTATTACCGTTCTCTGTATGTATAATATAATAATATATTGTTCGGCGCGTCGACCGCTTTTTTCGGACGACACGATAAATATCCGCGGCGGTTTCAATTGCCGGTATTGTACGCAGAACGTCGTCGCGCGTACAGTTCGGGGACAATGGACGATATGAGCTTACCTGCGCCACGGCCTGCCGCCGTTTTCGATGAATACGCATTATTAGGGCGTAATAATAATGATGATAATTTGTATACGAGCCGCGCGGAAATTATACGCGCATATTATTATTACTATTATATCGTGTGTACAATATTATCATCGCGGGCGGCGGCGGCGGCGGGTACAAGTGCGGCCATTATTCACTGCAGTCGGCGTCGTCGTCGTCGGCCTATAAATCGTGTCGCGGTAGGGGTGGGCGAACGTCGGGGGTTGGCAAAAATGAGACGTAGTATAATAGATAATAATGCCACGTCGTCGTATCCGACGCGCGAGTATAGGTACCGATAATAATAATAATAATAATAATAATAGGGGTGCCGACCGCGGTGAGGGATGAGCGCTCAATAGCAATCATCCTCCTCCATCCACCGCCGGAATCGAAAAGTTTGATATGTGTTGTTTTTTTTTTTTTACGGCACCGACCTTCAAATCGTCCAGATCGACGCACGTGGTGTAGTTGGACCACGTCTTGTTGCTGTCCGGATGCTTGAACCACGAGCCGTCCGGTAGGCACGTTTTCTGACCGAAACCTGCGAAAATCCGTCAAAAGCATTGTTATATTATATTATAATGATGTACTTACATAATATATAAATTTTATAATTGTGGTGGTCGCCGTAGTCTTAAAATTTCGGTTTTTGCACGCACGCACGCCCGCGGTAATAACGTTAACAACACTATACGCTATTATGTCGTGCGTATTTCGTCGGGTTTACCGAAAACTTTGAGCGCGAACGTAAATCTAAAATTTAATGCATTATGCTAATACAATATAGTCGCATATATTACGCCGGCCAGGTATCAGGGTAGGAAAAAAGACTATTTTCATCATTTTTTCACCGCGCCTGGGGACCAGACAAGGTCACTCGAGCGCTGGCACGAGGAGTTTAAATCGAAAATATCCATCGAAAAAATACAGTGCCGGTTATAGATTACAAGGTAAAAAATAAATCTAGTGAATTTTTTAGGGCACCGGAGCAGCGGTGCGATATCAGTTTTACTTCGCGAGTAAGTCCTTTTACCGTGAAAAATACATGTATAGAGTCTTATATTGAGCATTTGATATTTAAAAATGATATAGAACGAATAATAACTGACAAACATCTTTTGAATTCGGTTAAGTTGAAATCTTAACCATGCGCTATTGTTCACTCAAGTAGGTACGGACACGTACTTCAGTATATTAAATGTCACTACGGATCAGAGTTTAGTTTATTTTATTTTTATAAAGCTCTTCAAATTTCACAAAGGTATGGATTTCCGCAAATATTGCAAAAATGTTCAAAAGTTAAAAAAATAATAATAATAATAACATTTGTGCTGCAAATGTCCATAAAAAAAAAAAAGGTATATCCTTTGTATTTTCTTTCAAGTATAATTTACTATCTCCGTGTAGGTAACGTAATATTAATTAAGGTTTTTGTCATGTGTTTTGTATAATAAACTACAGTGTTATACATATTGTGTATCATTAATTATTATTATAAATAATCAAAATATACTCTTTAACAAATTAAGAATAATAAAATGAATGCAAAAAAAATTAATTCAAAAATTAGTTGCTCTGCTGTGCACATAATAGAGGTTATATTTACCTCGTCATTGAGTATGTCACTTTAAACTTTAAAGAGTGTATTATATTTTTATTCAATGATAAATCAATATATTATATGATGAAAAACGATTCCGAGAAGAAACGTTTTGTCAACCTGTATATTTTCAAAGGATATTTTATCATACATATTATATTGCTATTGGAAATGCATTTTTATATCGATAAATAATAACTACCATAATATGTAGGTTGAACTAATGTTAACCAAAAACAAATCACTTTATAAGGTAATTATCATAATATTATTTCATATAATACTACTAGCATTAATTAACTTATTGTAACGATGTATTTTTCGATATTTTTAATTTCTGTAAGAACAACCCTACAAGAAAAATTTTAATAAATGTTCAAGCTTTTTTACTCACAAACATACAGATACACATTCATTCAACAATACACTAAAAAAGTTAATAATTTCAAATGACTAGCACAAAAAGAACCTAAATATTTTGAGATGGATATCATGTATACAAAATGCTATTTTAAATATGGTAAAAATCCCAGTCTCTAAAATGTTCAATTTTAAATTATATCAAAACAACAAAAATGATTTTTCGAAATCTGGACTTGTGTAAAAATTCTCGTTGTTCCATAATTTGTTTTTTGTCCGATGAGACAATTTGAAAGTTAATGGATTTTATAAATAGGTCCGATTACCCTGCATAAACCACTCTCAAAATATTAAACTTTTACATAATATACTGAAAAAATAAAAAAATAAAAACACGTATTATTGTAAGATCATTGCTCAGCTAAGAATCTAAAATAGTAAAATATATTGCGTTCTAATTGAGTCACACATTTAGTGAGCTGTATAACCGATAAAAAGTCTGCATTAATATTCACAAAATCACTAATAATAGTTTTTATTTAATGTAACACCACTCACCTAAATTAAAAAAGTATATTTTTTGAACATAATTATTCACATACTGTTGTGGATAAAAAAATTATAATATACTTGTACGCGCTGATTTGAGAGTTGTCCTTTGTTAAGAAAAATGCATGCATTATATTATATACATATTCATTTACCGTTTCGTAGTCATTTAGAGATTAAAATATTACTCTGCATAAATAACTAAAAGTCACATTTTTATATAATATACATTATAAATGTGTAAGGTGTTTTTTTTCGATTTTCAAAGTAAAATGTGTGGAAAAACATCAGTAGAGTGAAGCATTAATATAAGAGGTGCTGTGGACAGATTAAATGCATAACTGTTTTGAAGTTAAGGGGGGTATTCGTTTCCAAGGTTATATTTTTATAGGTACTTTTTTTTATTGTATACAACCCGCGCCAATGACATACAATATAATATATACCAGCTAGATGAAGTCTAGTATTTCTATACATTGTGCCGGGTTCGTCTAAATTTAATATTTACTTATTCAATAAATAAATAAGTAGTAAGTAAAAGTGTAAAGGTGTCACGTCTTTTCGATAGATCAATCAAATTGTTATTTCATTCATGTAAGTACCGCAAGTGATAAAGCCACATGTAAATAAAATATGAATATGATACAGTTCCGTTCCCCGGATGCGACCCACTTGATTCCTTTTTCTTTTGAGACATGTAAATCAAAAATGTATTTTCCAAAATAGAATAATACACATTACGACGACTTAATCGTGTTAAATACAGTTCTTGACAGGGTGGATACGACAGGAGCTTAAGGTTTAAACGAGGCCGCACACATAAACAAAATATGTTTAGTTGACCTTTTAACTTTGTACAAAGAAAAAGGATTTTTTTTTTTTATGTTTCATAAAAGGCGCCCAGTTGAACTTCGCCATAACAACGAAGAGTAAAATGATGTTATTATTTAAATTTAATTTAATTTTCATTGAATTATGATCTCTCCGCCGACCTCTAACCGCCTCGCGACCACGACAACACAACCTGCGTACGACAACGCCACGACGCAACGGTTTTGATTGTACTATTATACGAAAAATATTATAAAAAAAGAGACCTTTTAAAACACTAAATTCGCTCGGCGCGCATTATAATATTTTAATATACCGCATATGTTCTACTACGTTTTCACGTGCGCGGCTCGAATACTAATCAAATATTGTGTTTCGCGGCGGTGCCGACACACGTTTATCGTTCAGTCGGTTTTCAAAGATCGCGCGCGGCGGCGGCGTATTCGGTGCAGATATATTATACGAGAAATATTAAGACTGCGATATCATTTATCACGGTGGAGGGGGAGGGGGGGTGCTATTGAGGGGTTCGGAATTTCGAATCTCTATACAAGCCGATTTGGCGGTTTCGAGCGGCGGCGGCGGCGGGTCTTCCGAGTTTTAAACAAAATAACTTGACGCGTGCACATTCTTCTCTGCCGGTCTTAATAATAATAATTATTAAATAGTTTTAACGACCGGGGCGACGACCCGAGGTAGGAGACGTACACTGCGACGGCTCTGAATACACTCCGAACGATTCCGGCGCACGTTTATCCCCAAGGTGTAACGCGCAAAGACCGCGGCGTGCGGACTCGACGAATGAGACCGATACAGAAGCGACAGTGTATT
Organism: Neotoxoptera formosana; assembly: GCA_022818045.1. Lineage (NCBI taxonomy): Eukaryota > Metazoa > Arthropoda > Insecta > Hemiptera > Aphididae > Neotoxoptera > Neotoxoptera formosana. Next base: position 3,085,652 of record CM040634.1, read on the forward strand.
ATTTAATAACATTATTATGACGAGTCTCACTCTTAAGCGGCCAATCCTTTTTTCCGGAGGTACTTCCCATTTTTTTTTCCGTTCATACAAACGTATAATCGATTACGCTTAAACGCCGCCACGCGGCGGTATCTTTCTCAGTCGTTCGTCGTAATTGATAACACGTAAAATATTATCATCTCCGACGCGATTTCTCGTCTTCTTCTTCTTCTTCTGTTCGTTTATTATTTTTGCACAAATCTCCAAATCTGGGGCAACGGTTTGGCGATCCGCCACTGCCTGGAATTGAACTTTGGGTGTACCTCGGGGACTGGAATCTATTAGCCGAATCCTGCTGGTCTAATGCATGTGTGCACGCCGATAGCTTATACGGTTTCAAAAACACTATAGGAAATTTAAAAACGTTCACTTCTACAATATTATGCTCTTATCTAAATAATAAATAAAAAGGTTCATTCCTAAGTGTCGCTATGATATTATATTGTCTGGCGACATTTGTTAACGGTGTAAATGGTAACATTATAATATTATGTAAGTACCATCTTAACGTTTTTATTTATTACGAACAAAATTATAATATACACATTTATCCAAAAAGATTGATTACAATTTAATAAAAAGCCATGTGGAATGCATAAAGATGTACCTACAAAAATAAAGAATATTGAAAAAATCGAAATCTGTTCAACGCATAAATGGAATACCAAACATTTTAATTTTAATTGTATTCAATTAATTTGACATTTTCATATTAGAAAAGCTAATCACCTATATTGTATATGACGAACATAATAAAATAATACTTATTTAGCATAACAACTATAAATATAATATTCAGTCAGTTTACAGTAGTTTACAAATAATTTATATAGTTTTAAATTATGTACACTGTACATTTCAAAATAAATTTGCGCTAACATTGCATATTTTTATTTTTCACGGCATTATAAAATATAAATAAAACTTATCTTAAAGCTTAGAAAACATTGTTTTTTGCAACTTTATTAAAAACATTTTTTATCTTCGTAAATAGTATAGGTATGTTAAGGTAATATTAACGAAATAAATACCTATTATTGTGGAAACGTTTAGTTTTGTTAATTAAAACGACATTTTTATGCATAAACAGCGGGTTACAAAATAAATCAAAATATTATGCAAAATTTCGTAAAGGTTAAATTTATAGTTAAACTTTTGTACAGTAGGTTAGAGTTGATTGTGATTAATATATAATCATGTTTGTAGAAGGGTGTTTGACTCTAAAACAATTTACAGTTGATTCCATAAAAAAACAGAAAAACAAAATCATAAAAATGAACTGAATACCTACTTTATTTTATGGTTCGCGAAAATTAAATAAATATTTGATCATATAATTTGGATTATTATTTTTGTAAAAGTAAATATATAAATAATTTTCTAATCACACGACAGTTTAATGGTTGAAAATCTGTATAAATAATATTACACAATACTATAGTACCTATTTGCCTCGTTAAAGTATAATAAGTACTTAATTCGATAGTTATTTATATATTAAAAATGCACTCATTACAAAATTAATAAAAACTAGTAAAAATATTCTATTACCTGATATTTTAAGTGATGGTATAAAATGGTTAATTAATTCAAAGTTTTGAATTTCAAACACTGATAGTATCTATAATTCAATTTTGGTTTGACTGTTTAGGGAAATTGATCTATAGCAAACTACTTAATTTATTTCTAATATTAATCGAAAACTGCAGTAGGTATATATTTTTTTTATTAACCAACATTGATCACTGTTTTGTCAGTTGTAACTCTAACCATAGTCCGTATATTTTAAAATGACAGAATCGAAAATAAAAGTTTTATCATGTCATAAGTAATAGTTTATTCTCAAATATATAAGAAGTGATAATTAATAATTTAAAATGATACCAATTTAACATTTTGAAACGTAAATAAAACTCAGATTACTCGTATATTAGTATTTCCCGGATGGTATTTTCTATCTGTCAAATTTTACTGAAAAATATATGCGATTGATGCAATTTTTCAAATTTATTCATAATCCAGAGGTTTTATTTAAGACTTTGTAGAGCAATATAATATATCTCTTGCCACTCTTGGGAAATTTTGAATCCCCCGACTTTTATTCCTACCGAAGCCGATAAATATTCATACCCGCATCGGATACTCAAATAACCTCCTAGCTATTTTCGGAAAAATAAACTAATAACGAATTAACCTTGAGGATACACAAAAACATAAACAACAAAATTGTTTTAACAGCGTGTAAAAATGTATACTCGATAATATATTTTATAATCGATAATTGTATGGCATTCTTCAGATGGCCAATAATTATACCATCTGAGACGTTAAAAAAAATGTATTTTATAACGTTTTATACAATAATTATTAATTCTTATAATGCGAGTATCAAACGATTGATAATAGTCATAAAATATATTCATATCCGGACAAACTATATTGTCGTGTTATACTATATTTTAATCACCATTAGCGAAAAAACGCGTCTCTACCCGACTGTTCTAAAAATAAATAATATGACGAAAAGCGAGTGGGTGTACCTACTACATCCAATTAATAATAATATGGTATATCAATAGATTGTTGTGAAGCAACACCACCTGCGGCTTCTATGCGGACTCGAGTGAGGCGAACGATATACCGTGCACGCGGTACACTAGAGAACACTTCCTACTACAATTATTATTATCATTATTGCGCCCACCGCAGTCCTGCGTTAATTACTCGAAACCATTTTCTTATTAATCTGCAATAATGAAATCAAGTCGAGTTCAGACCGCGATACACTACTGCTGCGAGGGTTAAATGTCGCGTCGGAGAAATGCTTTTGTAATCCCAGCGCACCTGCACCACTTATATATTATAACACGCAGCTATTATATGCAGTATAGGCCATAAAATATAATACAATATTATATATATTATATTATATTATACGTAGTGATGTGCCTTGGGAATATTTCCAAAAGAAAGAAATATATAATTGGGAATTTATCGAGAATATTTCCACAACATTTTTTTCTTTCCTAACTTGGGAATTTTTTTTCCCCGTTCTATTGGTCCACACCGTTAGAGGTTCGCTAGATAACATAATTCATAACAACGGTTTAAGTGTAGTTTAAGATAGAATCTATAAATTAAACCCGCGATAACTATTAAACCCGCGTGTGATAACTGATAAACGTGCGTCTATGGTATAATTTAAGTCTAGCGGAAAACAATCGTGGTTACTGGTTACTAAGTTTATAGTATATTAGTGTATTACGTCTTAATACTATGTAGTATGTACTCATTTTTCAATTTTCATTGAGTTAAGTAGGTATTATCATAATATTATTCATAAGAATATAAGGACAATTATATTATATTTTATTATTTATTTTTAATTAAGTTAAGGCTTGAAAATCTGAGGTCATTAGCAGGCCACACCAAGCCATTATTATATTTGGGCAGTGTTTGAATTGGGAATAATTTAATTTTGACTTGCCTACTGGAATTTTCAAAGATATAATAAAAATTGCCATTATTTGGGAATTTATTAAAAATTCCGGAAATATTCCCTCACTTTTGATTACCGGGAAATTACCCATCACTAAATGTATACGTCGTCATACTATATATTATACATAATTAACTTTTTTCGAGATCATTGTTTTAATTCATTTAACAATAAATTACGATCGTTTATTCTACGAACACAATAATAATATTATAATAATTCATTATTATTATTATTACAAGAGTTAAAATACGACTATTCGTAAAATCGCACCACTCGAAATGTTGTTCGACCGTACATAATATTATTATAAATAATTAAATACGATATAATATGAGAATATGTGTACCTACAACACGTTATTCTCTAACTCGATATAATAGTTATCGTAATATTATCCGACAAACAAATTGTTTGAAATTTAACAACCAATAAATATGAACGCATAATACTACTTTGTTGGTCACGCGAGCCTTAAATTAACAATTTGTATGGTTTTTTTTTTTATTATTATTGTATGGTACATAGCAATTGTTAACCAATATTAAACGTCTGTTATTTGATGAGGTAACAAAAAGTATTCAATTGAGTACAATATTCACATATTATAATATTATAATGTATGATAGGTACTTATATATATTATTATAGTATCTGTATAAATAACTGTCAAAAACATTCTTTAAAATGATACACAACGAAATATACTTGATTTTTATTGACATTCTTTAACTGCTTAATAATTACTATGAATATTAATATAAGAATATAATATCATTTTATTTTCTGTGTTAAATATGCATATTTTTGATGATGAATTAATCATGATTTGGAAAAGTGCATTAGAAGAACCCTGCTACCAAGATACAACATTAATTACTATAAAAAAAAACTCTTATAATAGTTGTATTATATTTTAATGTAGTAAAAGCATTGTTTTTGAATAATATGAACGAACCCTTACCAAATATTTATTGGTATTTCTAAATTTAAAACTAATGATAAGGTTTATTATAATATTTTATTAGTAAGAATATTAAATAATATGTACAAAAAAAAAATAATTTTTAACACGTTGTGTCATATAATTACGAAAATTAATAAGATAATATGTTTATTGAATGAATGAAAGTAAATAAGTTTGGATTTGTTGTTATGCAAAATAAATCCTTTCTATAATTACTGTCAATATAACAATATATTTTTCATTACAAAACTTAAAAGATGATAATGTCAGAGTAATTTGGCCATCGTCCTACATTATTCATTATTCGTGCTTTAACATTTAAGACAGTTATGAATTATGATCAATTAAAAACTTAAAAATAATTATTTTTACATTAAAAAATGTAATTTAAAAAAAAAACATCAGCAAGGCTATAGGTATAGACGGTTCATTCCTTTGTAATAATAATTATTACAATATTTCGTTATGTCATTATCTCCATTAAACATTTTATACTCAAAATATACAGATTGTATATAATTTTAATCATTTAGCTAGAAAATAAAAAATACGTAAATACGTTATACTATTGTTTAGATAAAATAGGTAGGTTAATAGAAATATTATTGAGTAAAATACTGTTTCGTATTATATAGCAAATGACATTGTCGTCAAAAAATAAAAATAAAATATGGTATTTTATGTATTTTTTTTAAGAAGCACAACCAAGTCTTCTAGTTCAGTCTTTCAGTATTATTTCTATATATATTATTATAAAATTACTAAAATTACCTCTAGTAAATATTTTTTTTTTGATAAATGTCAGAATATTTAAAATAAAATTAAAAGTAAGAATATTGTTATAAACTATAATAGACCAAAATGTTGTTAACACACTATTATTTCATAAGTAAAAGGTCTAACTGTTTGGATGTCGATTTAGATACATCAACATTTTCAAAAAAGTCATATGCACAACATTATTAATTACAGTAAGTGGCACTCATATTTTTAAAAAAGAAGTTAGGTAGATAGCATCAAATTTAACACTACTATTAAACTCTTGTAGACAATTCAAATGGCATTACAAATCTGAGTAATCGAATATTGATAATATAGTATATCTAAAGTATAGCTAAAAATTCTGAAAATCAAAATCGGATAAATATATATAGTTAAAGTAGAAATAGGGTGAATCACGTAATATATAATACCATTGACTATTAAATACTAGTATTTATAATCCAATGATAATACATATATACAGATATAATACCTATTGTGATTAATACATATTTTTTGTTAAATGTACATCCATTACAGTTAAACGCACTTTGTTCCTCTATAATATGAGATAGAAACAATAAATAGTTATTTCTGAAGTTCAACCCAGTAGACTGCGAATGACTACCGTCTGTAATAATAACCATTATTTTGTATAAACTTAAAAACAATATAAATAAGCTATTATGCATTGTTAATGAATAATATCGTTAAAGCTAATAATAGTTGTAAATAATAATTACAAAGTTACATTAGGGGCTTTGGTGATTGGCTATGATATACCAGCTGTATTATTATGTTATCTAAGAATGTCATACCTGCAGTAAAATTGTTTATTAAACCTTTATATAAGTTATATAATAGCTATGCTAACATAAACATATAGAACAGTTATAGGGATGCAACCTATAATGTACCGAACAATTATTTTTCAAATCTCATTCCTCTCTACTATCATAACCTGTTGCATTTTTAATTTATGGTTAAGGGTTTCATGTTTTCCTCTAATTGGAAAGAAACATGTTTGTCTTAAGACTTTAGAGAGAATATTATATTATAATTTTCGGGTACCTTTAGTACCGTTTTCTCCCTCAATATACGCATGTAACAGAGAATAAATAACCTTGATGAATTTTGGATTTCCGAGCATGAAAATAATTACCCCCTTTGCAGGGTAATATTATAGTCGACGATTTATCTCTTCATCTTACTTTGATATTCAGTTTTTATGACATGGCTGATTAAGTTTATTATATACATGTCAGTAAATAAATATAGGTAGGTATATAAAGTATTACTCGTAAATATTGTCAACGCATGGAACATGGATTTATTCGAAATTAATAACTATATAGATACCTATTTGTAAGTTAAAATGTAAATTGTATAAATAAATAAAAAAAAAAATAATAATATTGTGTTAAAAAATGTTTGTTGTTTATGCCCTCTTAACACGTTTTAAAAATAATATTAGTTCTTTCAATAGGATATATTTTCGACAAATTATTATGTAAAACTAAAATTAAAACTATAGTTATGTGTATTTGTGCATATGTGCCGATTAAGGAAGTCTAACGTATTTATTAAGAAATATTTAATATAAGCATAAAATCAGCAAGTCGATTAAATCAACGAGAATATAGAATAATATTCGTGTCATACAAATATAAAGAATCGATTATTCGTTTCGATATCTAGATACCACTGATACCAGCCGTACTTGGAAACGACGTCTTTCGAGAAACCGATCAAAAAGTTATTGTCATGACTTTTATTTGTCAGCTCGACACTAATATGATCAAATGTATTGTGTTTGATCTTGTGTTTTCACATAAAATACGTTGTCTTCACCTTAAACCTTCTTATAACTTCCCTCTCACTGCACACTTTATAAATCATTGGTGTGGTTTGCACTTTGTCGAGTCACAATACTAAACCCTCAGCTTGTAGAATGTTTATGGTTCGCCCATCACCTCTCATTCGTACTCACAATTGTTTATAGTTCGTCCATTAATTCTTACCCGTCGTCTAGCTTATTGAGACGTTTGCCTGTTAAATTTAAATTCGATACCACTTTGTTTATCTTATGCTTGTTGATAAAAATCGAGTATACTATTTGGACGTATAACATTATCATCGACTGACTTGTCGTTAAACAACATTCAAAATTATTATACACAGTAGCAGAAAAGTTTAAACTACATATTATAAGCATGAATACATAAAATATATTTAAATACAAATGCAATTTAAATTGTGAACTATTTTGTTTTCCATTTAAATAAAAAAATATTGAATAATATTTCACACACACACACACAAACACACACACACACACACACACACAAATATTTTTAACAAAAAATGTAAAAATACTTATTAAAAAAATGAATATTACTAAAACTGTACGATTTTAAAAATGTTTATCATTTTTATACCAATTTATTTGTAACAGTTTATTATTATAAGAAACGACTAAAATATTAAGTTAAAAAATCTAAAGTTTATAAACAATAAACTAAATAAACTAGTTAATTATTCCATATAATACACATATATATATTATAAGAAATATAAGTATTACAACAAATATTATTTTAGTTAGGTAATAAGTTTAAATAATTATTTCAATACATTAAAATTAAATTATAAAGAATTCCTACAAAAAAAAAATCCAACATGTTATGTTTGTTATGTATTATGAATTACAGGTCCTATGTTATGATTTAAGGGATTATAGACTACGGGAATTGGAATTGAAGTATTGATTTTGTGCATTTAAAATGAGTACTCTGATTGCCCATTTCAACGTATTTTTTTTTTTATCAAAAAAGTCGAATATTCATGTTATAGCGGTTACCTACGCTTTATGTTACAAGTTATTGAAAGTTATATTATATAACAAGAATAATCTATAAAAAATAAAGCAAAATATCGCTTCCTTAATTAAAAATGAAACCGAAACTTGTTTCATATATATAATTCATAATATTGATGTAATTTAAATTAAAAATATAATTAAAGCGCATAAACATTTAAAAAATAATTCTATCGTCAAGTATTCAAAATCTAAGGGAATATTTATAAGCAATTTAAATAAGTTTAAACTTCTTTTACTACCTAATGCATATCTATGGTTTCAAATAACTTAGATTAGTTCATAAAATATAAAAATTATACTGTAACAGCACGTCAGTACCTAATAATAAATGTCATTTCTAATAGTCAATTTTGAAACTCTCGACTCGACTGACATGAAAACCACGAATCTTGATTAATCCCGTGAAAAAAATGTATACTTGAATATACTATAGTTGTATATACACTCTAACGATATTGTATAATGGTTTAAAAATTACTGACGATAACTCACTAATTGCACAAGTGAAACAAATTAATCCCATCAAAACGGAAAACCCAAATTGCGTCTAAGGTAAGGTTTTCTAACGACAAATATAAGTAATATGATGAACACAGCATAATAATATCGTACAGCGCGTACACTGCTCGTAATTAATATAAAAGGAACACTTAATCGTATGTGTCATCAGCGTCGTGATATCAGCTGCTATGACATTATAACATTCGTAATTATATATTTTTATTTGTGACCGTGGGTATAATATTATGATGAAGTTTCACTATTTTTGACGAAAGCAGTGGACAAAAAAAACATCATTCAGATACCCATCATCATTATACAGTGGATCCAGACGAGTCTGGGCTCGGGTAGGCCTATCCCCCTGTGGTTAATATTCTATTCGTTTTTAACGTAATGTTTATTTTATGCGTGTGCGTAATAAAGCTTATGACCAAAAATATTATGACCAGCGGCTCGGCACCTACAAATTAGTTTGTCACAAGCTCCGCGCGCATGCACGCAGTCTCATAATCCGACATTAAACGAATATCTTATAATATTACGGTTTGTTATCCGAGGGGCAAATAAAACGAGGCGCGACATAATTGGATAGTAATATTTCACGAAACACCGGTGATGGTAGTAAAAAAAAACCTCATAATTCCGAAAAGTATTGTATGACAAAAAAAAAAACAACAACAACCAGTAACGGTTTGCTTGTTAGTGGCATTTTTCGATAACCCTGTGTTGTTATTCGGTACACTTCTTGGTTTTCGATGTGGACGAATGTGAATAAAAAAAAATGCCACAAAGGTAAGACGAATAATATATATTTTACAGTAGAATATTACGCGGTAAAACGGCTTTTGTTTCTCGTCATAACCCGACACCCCGGGTCGTCTACTTATCTCATAAAAAACTGGGGAAAATAACGACTAGCCGGTGTTGTAACCGTAAAAATGGCACGGCACGGGAACTCGTAATATCATTCAAAAGGTATTAGTAGCCGTTCAATGGGGTTTAAAAGTTTTTTTAACTCATTTTTCGCCTTTCGCCTTTGAAAAATAAGAGCATCGACGACGAATCAATCGCACGAAATAACTCATTAATCAGAACACGTCTATTATATTTTTCTCGCCCTCCGGCGGTGGTCTTTTTAAGGTCTCGTAAACAAATAATAATAATAGTATATAGGGAAGAAAAGAAGACGAAAAAAACGGACGACGATCCGCCCTCCGCCGCCGCCGCCGGTTTGCGGACAAGACGTGACGTCAATGGCCGTCCGGAAACTTATTGGTTCGGATTAACCGGGATATAGGCAAAGGTAAAGGACTCCCGAGTCGAATAAATTGCCCATAAAACGTATATACACGCCAAAACGTATACGATATAATCCTTTACGATAAACCACCGTCGTCGTCGTTCTGCGGCGGACAAAAATGTTTGTCGTGACGGAGTGCTGTGCACTGTTCATGGCCGCCATCGGCAGTTATTAGAACATCGCCATCAGCTGCACGCGCATAATATACGCGATAATAGTAATATAATAGAGACCGTCGCCGCCGCCGCCGCCGCCGCCGTCTTGCAGTGTCGGTTAAAAGGGGGTTTTTTTTAATCCAAACGACATGCGAGTATTAAAATATAGTTCATCGCCGAGACGAACTCGTATATACACCGCGTCGCAGTTCATCGCGGCGTGATGCACATAATATTATACACTCGATTTTGATTTTTTTTTTTTTTTCAAGGTTTTATACGGTTTATTAGGTACATAATATTTGAACGGTAAACCTAAAATGTCGTAGAGTTGCGTGCAACGTTCCGAAATTCGGGTGTATAAAACTATATGTATACTTATATCTAGTAAAAAAAAAGTCGCTCGAAACACGTTACATAATTTAATGCGATTTTGTACGGTAATTATTGATTTTATGGATACTGAACCACGGTATACGTACGCTTTGTATCGAACCCCAAAATAAAATAAGGACATGGAAATTTGGCTACTTCGCCGGCCTTTGTCCGATTAATACACGTCCAGCCATCAAATTCTCCGGGACACCAGGCATCACTGTCGGCCACTGTAAAACAATAAAACATTTTAAACACTCACTATAAATATTCGGCACTGATATTATAATATTAGGTACGTACACTATATAAATTATTTTCAGACACAGAAATAATAGTTTTCAAAAATTTTCATAAACGGAATCAACCGTTTTACTCGTAAACAAAGTAAATCATTGTTTACTTTTCATATTTTTTTTTTTTTATTCTTCGCTAATGGTAAATTAATTTTACAGACTCGTTTTTTATATTGAAAAAAAAACCATATAAAATTATTATTACCCTAATATAAAATAATAATCAAACGTATAAAACTTCTCCGGTACAATATGGTAATAGAATATTTAATACCTACAATGCCTGTTGCATGAAAAACTAGATAAAAATAAACGGACTTCCTAAGTAATTATAAACCCATTTAAAATATCCAAATAATTAAATAAATTTGTTTATGTAGCTGAATTATACATTAAAAAGGTACTTCATTTTTAAGTCCACGCGTGTATATTTTTTACATCCCTGCTTATTGTAAATCCTTCTTCGGAGGAATTAACCGAAAGCTGTAATTTATGTACATATTTTTATCCGTTGTTTCTCTAATTTTTGTTAATAAATATGATACGCGATAAAATATGAATATAAAGTCAATGTATGGAGATCATAGTATTATAACGCGCATGTATTGTATTACAAATGAATTTAACGACGTAAAAGTCATGAAAAAAACAAATAAATATTGCAATAGCTCGATGTTTGCATTTTTATGTATATGATAAATATTTTTTTTTTAACGCAATAGACAGTAATGATATAATAATACGACGTAGGTATATATACAGCTAACGAGTACCGCTTGTCTTTTGATTACAACCGCAAGTTAGCAAAGCTGAAATTAAACTAAACAGATTTTAAATTCTAATCAAGATACTTAATTCAAATAAATCGATTTTGCTGCATAGGAACTATCGTAAAATAAAATATATATATATATATAAGTATAAATTAACAATAGTAATACAATAGTTGTGTACAATAATTTAAAATCACTTTGAGTCTTTAAACATATTAAATAATAAGTTAAGATTATAGACAAAAAAATTAAGTTTTTACTATAGAATTGAACTATATTTTTAGTTATTATTATTCAATACTTTCCAGTTTTTTCAAGCTAATATAATATTTAACGTATTTTCAATTAGATAAAATCTATTACAATTTTTTCGGTACCTATCGAATGGCTTTGTAACGCTGAAACGATAATAAACTTTCTACAGATATTTGACATGCAAACGGTTAAACGGCCACTAATTTAAAAAAAAAAGATAGGGTTGCCTTGGCTCTCACAAATTATAAACATTTTTCCCTTACCAATGGACCTTTTTAAACCCATTCAAATGCATATATAATGTACTGACATTTACAACCTATAGAGTATAAAGATACTATTTAAAGTTAAATAACTCGATGTTAACTTCATACAATATACATAATTTTTCCAAAATCTAATGTAAGCACTGCGAGTTTGTTAATCTAGATTATTTTAAACTTTATTTTTCGTAGTTTTTAAATTATAATTTATAAGTAACATTGAAATATTAATACCAGACCACATTAAACAGAATATCAGTAAATACAAATCAGATTTTTCCAACATAATAAAATATACTATTATTCACCCCCCCCCCTCCCAAAAAAAAAAATATAAATCCCTGGAAACAATTTGAACATCTAGGAAAACAGAAATAATAATAAACCTACTGACAATCGGTCACACCCATCTTAAACGAAATGAACCACCAACAGAATGTGGAGTGGTACCTGCGGTAAAACTTATAATGACGGAATACAGATCCAAAGAACTGGAAAAGAGTTCAAAATAGCAGAGAACCTCTAAGAAATAATCGGACCCGATTTCCAACCAGCATATTTCAAGTGTTAAGCAAGAGTTAATGGCCCTGATGTCAAAGCTTATGAAAAAAAAATGTATAAGTTTCAAAATATGTTATCTGGTAATATATATAATATATATTATATAATGTATTTAATTAAAATGTACGCTATTGTCATTATACTCAAATAAATTCTTTTCATTCAACATTACAACATCATGTATTAATATTTTTACCACTTGAAGTCATTAAAGAGGAGCGTATGATTCTCGCCCATATGAAAAGATATTTTTATAAATTTAATGCGCCATAAACTAAATATTCTATAGTTAAGTATGTCATACCTCTTACTAAAAAGCTTTTAAATTTTTAGTTTACTCAAAAAACTTTTTTCCTTACTCGTGCCAATCAAAAAATGATGAGATATTGGCTAAGTGTTTACCTGGTAGTTCACTAAGCCGTTTTTCATAATTTACGATATTTTACAAAGTAAGTTGGAAAAAAATTTCCGTGTCTGCGGTAACTAAAACTTTTTTCATCAATATGCCACGTTAAATCAATTAAAATTCATCGTATAATTTTATATTAATAAAATTATTTTTAGTAAAAAAATAACAAATAATGCAAAACTGAATTACGTTTAGTTAACTTGATACTTAATTTTAATAAAACGTATGTTTTTGAAAAAAGTGATAGTATATAATATATATTTGAATTAATTAATTTTTATAAATTGTATAAGCCTAAATCGTTATGTGATAGCTAAAAATCACATAATAACATACGAAATAAAATTTTCTAATTTCAACACGTAAAAGGTAGGTATATCGACGAGGGTAGATACGAGTTTAATAATATAATAGTTATTAATATTCGGTATTGCGGTATAACACACTCGTTTATTATGCTATATATATTTATATAAAATATTTGTGTTCAAACATAAAAAAATAATTTTAATTAAAACATAAATAATGGTTGTAAAGTGGTGACAGGTACACTGCAGACAACACGAGCATTGTGCGCTCACACATCGTTAATTTGAGTAGGTATATTTTAACGAAATCACGTACGCGTTATAATTATTAATTTAGGCGCGCCAATTAAAACCGTACAATTTTCTCGACAACTCTCAGAGCACCTCGAAATACCGTGTCGTACTTATTATAACGACGAGGCTTTAGCGAATCTTAATAACAATACGTAATTGCGCGCCCCATTAATACATATTATATATGTTTGACGTTTAAACTTTAAACTACGTACGCACACGACAAAAGTCTGCGGCCTGGTCCCGACTTTGAAGTCGATATCATACGAGCAAACAAACGAGGCGTAATTAAAATGTCGTGCAAATGTACGTCGAAACGAACGTTTCGCCCGTGCGACCACTTTTTTTCTATTGAACGGCCTGCGAGGTGCGTGTATATAATATTATATAATATTATGGAGCTGGGCCGTAAGTGCGAAATCAGTTCGAAACGATATGGCTTATAGTCGGAACGGTCGTTTTTGGTGTTTACCTGAGCAGAGTGGGGCGCAAAGTTTACACCACCCCCCCCCCGGGGGGGCTTAGGTCTGGATGTGTTGTGGGGTGTGGCGTGGGGTGGCGTAATCCGATATTCGCCAAATCGCGGGTCGCCGAGACGGCTGCGGGGGAGGAGGCGAATGAGGGTTAATGTTATTGCTATTGAAGTCTGGGACCGGTAATCCTAATTGCCCGAACGTACGGTACGGTGATGTGGTGTACGGGCACGGTGTGAGAAGCCCGCCGTAATGGATTGTGTGAATCCGAGTATGTATAAGAACGACGCCGCAGCGCCAAGAAAAAAAAATGGTTTAATGGCGAGTGAAAATGAGCGATGTCCAAAACTATAATATAGCGAGAAATTTGTCGTAAGCCACGACGTTACGATTAGAATATGTATAGACTTCGTTGAAATATCGTAAACGTCACTATATATAGCCGCTGGCGTTTTTCACAGTTTTCCAGTCACCAGGTGGTTCCGATTGACAGGCGCCTATTTCCCGGTTCTCCTGGCTCGGACGCGGGTCACCGGACGCTCGACCACCTGCAGTCGATTTCCGGCCGATTCGGATTCTTATTTATTTCCCGATCGACTTATGTGACCGTCGCTATATCCCGCGGGGACACGTTTATAATACGTCCGTGTCGTATTCTACCGAAACGAAACGTCGGTTCAAATCGGTTACGTCGAAACGGATCGGTAACTCGGGGGCGGGGGCGACATCGCTCTCCGCACAGGACTGAGTAATATTCGGTTACGAAGAGAATGTTCGGTGGTACTGCTTAATAAATCGTCTTTATTCAAACGAGTGCATCAAAACAACATAATATTATTGTGATACGAGTATCAAAACATACTCAGGGCGTATATCGTATATTTCCAGACGAGAAACGAGCCGTTGGCGCCAGTAGTTCGTAACAATCACAAGTGTTCGACCATAACTTTTAGACTAGATAATAATACCATGCGTAATCGCCAAAATCGTTTCAAACATAAATATCATACTATACTACCGATAAAAACAAAAATACAAACGCACAAACATCGGAGTGGCGGAGTTTATTTTCGTACGTAATCATAACATTTTGAATTATATTGGTATTAGCTGCTTAGTAAATACAACAGAATATCGGCAAACGTTTGCTAAATATTTATAACTCGCGCCGCTGGTTATCATCAAACTGTAATCCATTATAAATGCGAGCAAAAATAATTTACCGTTTTGTAAAGACGCGTAGCAGACAATGCATCATACGATATGATTATAATTTAAAACGGTCCCATTATGATATTATCATCTGTATATAAATAATAATATTGTGAGTTCAATACGGTTAGTACTTTTAAATCAATAGTCTAGGGAAAACAGAAAAAACACCCTTATTTAATTTCGATTTTCGACACAAATAAAAATCAACGGAACACTAAAAACTTTTATACATTCACAAAATAATATTATTTTTTAATTATGTTTCATCAATAAAACGAGACAAATTATTTGAAACTATAAGATTTAGTGCACTGGTTTTTTTTTTGGTTTTTGTAGCTTTAGCTTCACTAATTTATTTATATAGTTTTAATGGTACACACAAAGAGTGTAAAATCGTTATTTATATATATACACAATTTAATTTAATTTAACTACTTTTTTCATTAATATATTATTAGTTTTATTTCTTTCTTTATTTAGTATTACTTTTTTTTTTTTAATAAATCGTTTTAACTGCTTTTTGGATGGTAAGCTTTAGAAATGCATTTATTTATTAGCAATTTAATATTGTACACCATTCATATAAGTTTATATAATTTATACCTTATGCTTATCGTCACCTTTATTACTACATCGCATAAAATTAACTATAAGCTTATATTGCATGTGACTAATGATACAAAAAAGTGTGATTACACGAAAAAATATTAAAATTATTTTTACAAAAACATTTTTATCACATAATAATTTAACTGATTATAACATAAGGTAACTAGTAATTATTTTTAATTCAAATTTTTTTGAAGAAGAAATTAAAAACTCACAATAGTTGACTGTTAAAACAAATAAAGTATTGAGAACTCCGAATTCGCATGTTTTTTCTCAGTCTTGAAAACGGAGGTACAACTAATTTTGTACGGTTATCTTTAATCTAAAAGTAAATAAAATTATCTTATAATCTAATTTAAAGGTATTATCTAGGGTAGGGATCAGCAATTAATATTTTTGGGAGGCCACTTTGGGAATTCAAATAGTTTTTTGGGGGCCATTAAAATGTAATGTACATGTTTATCAAAAGAAAGAAATGGCAAAATAAAAAATTAATAAAATGAAATGAATGAAAACCGCATTTAATTCTACATTGACAAAATAATTTAGAAAATATATTTCTTGGCTGCGGGCCAGATAAGGTTTGTCCACGGCCCGCCATTTTGTGACCCTGATCTAATTTTAAGATGCGTTTATAATATGATTAAAAACCAATGAAATACCCTAGATAATATTGTCATCTTTAGATTTGATAACTGATAAATTCACTATTATATATTTTAAGCTAAAAACATACAAATGGTTCTTATGTATGCAGATTTGTTAAATAGTAAATATTTTGTAAGAGGAAAACAACACAATGTGCGGGTTCGGAGTCATCTTAAATAGAGATAATAGAGAAATATTCTCTAGAGGTATATTATTACATTATATACAATCAATACATTTAAATTAAATAATTTATACGTCACTGCACGATAGTAAAATAATTAAGATTTCTCAAGTATTCAAAAGTACCTAGTAATATAATAGTATAGATTGTCACAAAAATATCGCAAAAGTTCTTGTTATTTATTTTATAAATTAACTTGTAAATAATAATATGGCGTATAAAACATACGCTAGCGTTTATTTTATAACTCACTAGCGATATTGAAGTTGAGCAATTTATTAAAAAATTCAATCATAATATAATATCATGTAGGTACAATATCAAGGTGACCCGACGAATCATATTTTACATTCTAAGTCAGCTGAAAATACATCCAGATATCCGTACCTATACAATATAATATTATACCCTTAGCAGCTTAAAAAAAATATATTTAGTATACACGTATGGAAATTAGTTGAAACTTGAAGTAATTTATACGCAATATTATTTTCGCTCGCGTGCGACACAGACGAACCCAAATGCGTATAGTCTAACACAATGTTACACCTGGTAATAACAAGCAATTATTTTAAACGAATTGGGTACTTATATCAAGCAGTAATATGTTGAAGTGATTGTGCGTTCACAAGTAATTAAATTACTAAGGTAAATGTTGGAAATATTTTTTCAAAGGTGTAGAGTAATTAAAAAATACTTTTAAATTATAGTATGAACATTTTGCTATACCTCTATTATACGCGACTATAAAAATATAATTTATTCATACGTTTTGGCAAATGAGTAGATTTAGGTGTCCGATAATATGTGTATAAAATTAAAGCATGTGGTAAAATGTATATTCCGAAAACTATCACCTAAATATTGTACTACTATCGGGATAATAATAATTATTTTATTGTGTTTATATGCTTAGCCGTACCTTTGGGTATATTAAACTTTTGTACACTACAAAAATACGACCCTTTAAGGCTAAAAAAAACATTGATGGAATTAAATTTGTTTCGATCACAAAATATTATAACCACGTGAACTGAATTCATTACAAGTACGTATAATGGATATCTCATTAAAAATATGAACGTATATGACATATGCATTTTATCTCAGTACTTATGCACCAGATAGTTTTATCTGCTAAAAAATGTGTCGAAATGTATTACGCATATCTGTAATATACACTACAAATATAATAAATTTATTCTCAATACTACAATATTGAATATCCTTTTTTTTCGATATTTTTTATGCATAAGTTTATGTAGGTTACTCATAGTTCAGACTCCGCATAAAACTTAACAAAACTAATAATTTATTTATTGCTGAATAACGATTTTCATATACAGGTAAACATAAATTGTACTTATTGTAAAATATCAATAAAATTCTCTATATTTTCTATATAATATACATAATCTGCTCTTTTTTGAAATAAATCTTTTAAAATCATTGTTTGTGTCGAGTCAATCATCATATGATGTACAAAAAATATTTTGATTCTGTCTATTTATTTAAAGTTCATTTTATTTTTTCTAGGAACCCGATAGGTTTTCAATAACTCTTTGGAATCAACAATGTTGTTAGTTCGTTAACTCTGTTGACGCTATAGAGCAGCAATGTATAGGGTGTCATGACATAGCCCTGCAATATAAGTCAAATGTATATTTTGTTATTTTCAATATATAAGTGCAATCCAAACAGATGATGGTTGCTAGCGGAAATAAGAAAACTTTTCTACCTCTTTCAATGGACTACAATACGCGAAAAGTTTTTGTTTCACAACAACAGCGACAATACCATTTTTATATGAAATAAGCAGTTATAATCTTTTCCATCGTACTATTATGAACAACTAAGAATAAAAGGCAAAAAATAAAAATCATAATTTTTTAAACCTATGAAACTTGGTAATAAAAAAACAAGCAAGTTACTTAGAACGCGAATTAATAACACATTAACAATGGATTATACCTTTATATATGGTTTTAATTATAGTTTTCATATTGTATTTCACTACCTAACATAAAATCCACGAAACAATTTTAAGAATTTTAAAAAAATGTAGATATTGGATATTACTAACCATCATCATATTTCATTTACTTAACTTTTATGTCAATGTATGACCTTTAGATAGTGATATCTTAAACACCTGATGTGCAATATGCTTCGTATCCATAATAATCCTTAAACTCACAGTGTTCAGTCTGGATAAACATGCCACACTGTATGTATGACACATGTTAAGATAATTTTAATGATTTATAGAAAAATACATTTCATGAATGCAAATGATAAAAATTTCAAATTAGATTTTCACATTTGTAATGCACAATTATCGATATGTTTTATGGCGATAGATTAAAAAGATTTTAAAATCAATTAAATTTGATTTCATATTTTCTTTGTAAACAATATACAACCCAACACACATTGAAGTTCAATAACATATTATTACATTCAACATACATACTTTTAATTTTATGAAAGTACATTTTTTTCGATAGAAAAATAATAACTAACAATAATTGGTAATTATTTTTTAAAACTGATACAAGAATATAACAAACCAAAAAATTTTAAATAATAATTTGTTTTAATATTCAAACGAAACCTAAAAGTACTATACTAATAATAATAAAACAATTATATTTATATTGGAATTTAAAAAAAATATGTTATATTACAAAACTTTATAATAAAATGCACGATTAATGCCTATTTAAAAAAACATATGTATATAAACATTTAGTCTTTCGGGTGTGTTCTCTGATTTAATCTGACACTCAAAAGTATATTACCTAATAATGAATTAATTTAATAATTTTTAAATAGGTACTAAATAAATATTAAACAACCATACCTATATATCATGTTAAAATAGTTGAATTGAAGTTTTGTTTATACTATACATAAACAGTTTACAAAATAAACTCACTCGTATGTTTATTTAAACATTTGAACTAATATTGAGTATAGGTACTTCGTTTGTATATTTAACTCGATATGGATAATCAATTATATATTATTTAATTAAATAGTATATTTTTTGTGAAGTTTTCGGTTTTCTTTTACCTTTTTGCCGATGAAAAAACTTATTGACGTATCAATAATTAATTGATACACTTTCAATAAAAACCATAATGAAATGTGAAACTAAATTTAAAAAATACAGCTTATTATGTTACGAAAAAAGGACTAAATTACATTAAATTCGTGTATGTTTTTTGAAAGTTTGTCGTTTTTAAATATGCACGTAGTATAGTGGTAACCACCTACGTAACGTTTCATAACAAGTAAATTTCATTTTAACAGGACCCTATACTATAATCCAGACTATAGAAGTACATTTAAATTACATAAATAATCTATGTATAAAATAGCAATCTTATACTTCAAAATGTAATTTGAGGTTAAAGGAATTTTAATTTGGTACATATTATATTTTTTTATGCACAAACATTACCTAAACTTAGCGGTATTATTTCAAATAAATACATTTACAAACAAAACAGTTTTATTTAATGTTCTTATTACACATAACACTGGAAAACAAATAGATAAAGAATTTGTAAAAAAACAACTCGAGAACAAGAAATTATTGTTGAAACTAAAAGGTATCTATAATTGTCTTTAAATAATAAGTTTCAAACTAAAATTTAACAAAATATCAATACTAATACCAATATCTATTTTATTTTATTAATTCGATGTATTTTCAAACATCTTATTATAGTCGAACATAGTTCAAATGATTTGTTTGATGGATCACGTCAACATTTAGAATTGCATTTTTACTTGTACCAACACGTTAATTTTTACAGTTTCAGATACACTATTCCTTTGAATTATTACAAATAATATGTATTTTCCAAGTAAACGACGAGCGAAGATAACATGTCAAATTAGTTTCATCCTAGGATGTCACGTTATTTGAACAAAACCATGGGAAATTTGTAGAAAAATATCGACAGATATTATGTATTAAAGTCACACAATAAATGAATAAACTGTTAAACAGTATGTCAGTATAGAATAAAATGTAAAAGCCGCCAATATCACAATAATAGTATTATTTAAAACAAACACATCTTATCACGTTAGTTCGTTTAAAAATCCGTTACAAGTCTGTACAGGCAACTGGTGGTCCAGTAGCGTCTAACCATATGTTGAAGGTCGGGCTCGGCCCTAAAATGTGGCCGCTTCATATTTTTACTTTACCTCCCCCCCTCCAGTATACTATTAGGTCCGAAATTTAGATATTGCCTTTTTAAATATTTTTCACCAGACTGCATTCTTAGGACTTTGGCGGCACTGCCTGGTACCTACAACCTACTCAAAACTCACTGTTACCTACCTCGCATCGTTTCATCACTCATACAATTCAGATTCTGAGCTGAGCGATCAATTTTCTGGTATTATGATGGTCTTCTTTTAGATTCCGAGCGAAGTGATGTAGGTATTACATATAACGGTGTGGTTTTTTTACCGTGTCCGGAGGCACTTTTTTATGTTGAAAAATTCTTTGATTTTCAACTTCAACCAATCTGTTTTGGTAGGAAAGTGAATCTAGTTGGTACTTTGGGATGTATCAAAAATAAAAACATTTCAGTTATTTTTTTAATATTTGGAAAAAAACAAAAAATTAAGGAAAACGGCTTCTTTTGAACTACCTATTTATAGACATTTGATAACTTTTTTTTTCTTTAAACATCGACGAAAAAAATATTTGATCTTAGTCAAAAATCTTGATAATGTAATACAAGGTTCCTCGTAAGTTTTTATTATAGCTATTTAAAAATATTAAAGATATAAAGGCCCGATTTTTTTTAAGCTTTCAAAGTTAAAATGTTGAAAAAAGCCTTGAAAATCACGAATCTATTTAAAAATAATTGAGTAGATAGTTGAAAACGTATAAAATGTTTAATTTGTATATATAAGAATTGAAAAATGAATATAAGATTCCTTATGAGCAGTTCACGCTGAAATAAAAAAATTTTAACTCAATATTTTTTTTATAAACATTTGAAGTTTGAATTTGGACGAAATTAGATATTTAAATAAAGTAGTACGGTTTAAGTCATTTCGATGTAATTTAATAACTATTATTCGTAGGGACTTAAAACATTTGCTTGTATCATTATATTTGATATAAATACATAATGACGTTTTTAAAAGATTTTGATTAATTTATGCTATATATTATCCATTTATACTACCATCGTATATTCGCACCGTTCTACGGTAAGTCAGTTTCGATTTATATGTTAATAACAATAATATACGATAGAAATATATCATCAAATATACTAGTAATATAATCTAAAACAAACAGTCTTCGTTTTGATTTGATTTTTCTATCATTAATTTCAAATTTAACACATAATATATGTGACTTGCTCAATGACGAGGTGTACCACTCGACACCTATTACTGTACAGCAGAGAGTTACTTAATCCTCTCCTTATTTTAATATTTATTTTTTATACTAATGGTACATATTAAACTAATAATTGCATCGGAGAGGGATGATAACACGCAAGTGTACGGGGAGTCGATGACCGATATATTCGATATATGAATTTGTATTCATCTATGAAATACGTCAATCCATCGCATATGACAACAATAGTATATAAATTCAAAATTAATATTTAAAAAAACGATTTCGGGAAACACTCACTTGGTGGGTCATCTATGACGGATTCGCACATTTTTCTTCGTTTAGCAATAACTTGATGCAGAATATGATTGTCCTGGATGTTAGACAATCCATATTGATAATCAGCCATCGTAAACTGTAAACAAAATATATTTATAATTTTATTTTATATTACCTTTGATTATTTACCTATTTTGGCATTCAACGCATTGTTTTTAATTTAATTCAATATATTCGATACATTTATTGACAAATGTCTATACATGATATGAGTCATATACTCATATTATACTACACATTTTATGAACCGCAAGCAAGCCGGTCGATAAAATATGAATAATTTATAAATTACGTAGAATAAAACTAAAACGAATAACTACATATTATGTAAAACTCGTATTTGATTTTTAATTTAAACAATCCGAGTAAAAATGTTGCTTTATCAATAAATATATAAGTTTATTTAATAATTATAACCAATTCTAATACAGTAAGAATGGTATTTCAACCAAACAAAACACGTGTAGCCTTTAACTAAGCAAACTGATAATATTGGACTTTATCATAAAATAATAATCTTCTAGTTTCGACTAGTAACTTTACCTCTTATAATGATATTACCATATTCATAAATCACAAAAAATAAGAAATTTCGAAAATTACATATTGATCACAGAATGAGAACACATTTACCTTTTTTTATGACTGAATGTGAATGATATCTACTCAATTTATTTAACCTAATTTTAAAAGAAAATGAATAGGTTTTTAAATTATTTTGAATATTTTTAGTGATAATGTCAAGAACTAATTATACTTATATAACTGTATCCGTAAATAACTGTAAGTCTATGTTATTGAATTTATAATTAAAAAAAATATGAAATAGTCGTATATTTCATTCAACCTATTATTAAAACAAATAACTGCTAATACCATTTCAGTATCTATTTTCTTATTTTCATAAATTAAATTTCATAAATTCCTCAGTATTATTTTAGTTATGTTTGAATACATAAACTGTGAATAAGGTATTCAAGAATTCTCGTCTTTGATCAAATATTCATTAAAATTAAAACAAAACAATTCCGTTTTAGTTCCTGCATTTTTAAGACACGACAGAATAATGGTTTTTAAAACTGGAAAAGGCATAACGAAAATATTAATGTTCCAAGACGACGTGTACATCGTACCTGCTCGTATTAATTTACGAAAACATTGCATAATATAATATATAGAGGTAGAGGTACGGGACTGTACAAAAATAATTGTGTTCGTCTCAAAAAAACGAAGTAGATGCGCGTGTGCCCGCCGCCGAAAGTGTCGAGCATAAAATATAACGATTATACGATAAATAAAAATATCACATAGATCTGCGGCATCGACGATCGTTACGAATTTGTCGATATTTCAACGATGAAAATAATAATAGATAATATCATTACGGGTTTTTTTTTTACGAAATTCGAAAACGACGGCATTTGGATGATATTATTTTCAATCTCCGTTGAAACAATAACGAAAACAATATTATGATCCGAGGCCTTTCGCGCGCCTCTCGCCGACAGCGAAATATACGAGGTCTGGCTCAAGTCGGATATAACTGTCACGACTCACGATGCGCGCCCATAATAGCGTCCATCAACGTCTTCTGTTCGGCCATTTTCCGCCTCGTCCGTTACATAATATACGTCCGAGCGGCGCAAAGCACAATCGCCATAGTCCATTAGGTTTTACCTTTCTACTTTTCCGTCCGATTCAGCTGTATTATTATTATATTGTTCGCTGGGCGGATTGTTATTCCTCTTTATTATTGCGTTCCTCTGCGATTTGTTTTTTTTTTCCCCCGAATTTCTGCTGATCCGTTATAATGTGTGTGTGAGGCTGCTGTGCAGGTCGCCCGTTCGCGATAATAAAATATACGTTCACCTAGCCCCCATTGTTCGGCCCCGAGTAATCCGCCGAAACCACATATTATATATTATTATATACGATATACCCCATCATATTATATTCCATTATCCGCTACGACTGAGGCGAACAATATTGAATCTCGAGTGTTCCTCCTCGTGTTCCTCATTGTACGCTCGCCAAATTATTTATCGCGTTACCGTCCGTGCCGAAATTAAAATTATACCAAATTACCGCCCGTGAGGTGTTTGTTTTCCAGAGTGATTCTTCAGCGCCGAGAGAAAAATTTGAAAAGCAATACTCACACACGCGCGCGCATTTATATTCGTCACACTTAACATCCCCGTCGACTAACTGAGAGACACCTTTTTTTATAAAATAATCAACAAGTCTTGAAAATATTTTTTTTATCAAACAATAGGCAATATGGCGTAGGTATTATAATTTTTTAAATGATAAAATACTGAAATAATTTAAACTTTTGCGTTTTGTCTATGCGTACCTTTTGAATAAGCACCTCGACCTCACACGAGTGGAAGTTGGAATAAATGCCTTTACTTCACCACTTATTTAACAAGATAAATTTTAATTTAAAAAACACAATAGGTATTACATTAAAACAATCAAACAGTTACCTACGAATTACAAAATTACGATTGAGTATAACGGTTTGAGTAAATAAATTACTTCTAAGATTTATAGTTAATATAATGTACTCCGCACATTATTTTTAAATAAACCACTATCACAAAAAATATATATATGACATGACAATTTTAAATAGCAATTCCGCAGTTCCATTTAAAAATAAAAAACGAAAAATAAATACTCAACTCAATATCTAAGACGAATATAAAAGGCAATAATAATGGTCAACAATGTTGTTTCTTGTTACAACAAGATAAATCGTTGATACGAATAAGACAACAACGATATTTGCAAAAGCTAATAAAAAGCTAAGAATTGAAAATTATTATTATCGAATGATTTACATTCAATATGATTAATATACAATTTATTTAACCCTCAAAATAATCAAATATTGAAATTGAACAATAAAAAAAATATAAATTACATTTTCAATGATTTTATTTTAAAATGAACACTTTGTTTATTTAACTATCCTCAAAATGATTGTTGAAAATATCAAATAAAAATAAACAAAAAGACAATTTAATAATTAATAAATATATCTAAGCCAAAGTAAAATTAACCAATAATACTTTTAACATGAATACTTGGTATAATAGTATGAATTATTTACAATATATTTTATAACAATATTATTGTACAATAAGTATTCCAAAAGTTGGTTTGCGTAATACGATTTAACTACTATCTTGTTTTCTTACTTACCTATATAAAAACTAAAATGCGAATATGTTATAATCAACTAAAATATACAACAATGATCAGATACGTATTTTAACAATTACTGTTTGTAAAACTCAATATATCAGATAAACATATTTAGCTATACCAACTCTATAAGAGCTCAATATTGTTGCTCAACCTAATATTTATAATGTTTATTTTATTTCGTTACCTTATAGAAAAGCCATTTCAAATTCTTAGAATATTTTTAAATTTAAATGCTTATTATTTTATATTATACATTTATATCCATTAACCAGCTAAATTATCATATTTTCATTCTATTAAATTTAATTAAAAATGTACAAATATTAATCGTTTTTACTCCAATTCAAGTTACATATAAATTCATTTTCTTTTTCCCGTGGTTATTTGTTGAGAACAATAAATTCCCTGTCAGTCATTCACTACCACGACAGTTCAGTTTTTTACTGACTTTTTGTTTATTAATTAATGTGATATCGATTTAATTTAATATATATTTTGTATACAACGTCATGATTAAATCACCTATACCTATTTTATGAAAATTCTTGCATCTTAAACATCTTATTTGTTTTATTTCACACCCATTAAAACAGTTGCAATCTTATTATAATAGTTATATAAGAAAACTGTTATGTAATTTTGAACTTAGTTAGATAAGTAAACAAGTTTTAATACATACCTCGAAGTTCTCAAACATCACAAAACACAGTTTTCGTTTTTTCGATATCTAGATGGAAACACAGTATTTTTACATAAACGAAAAAAATAACTGAACGTCCACTATACGTTTATAAGTTAAATTATACTTTTTTCTGTATAACTGATGGATAAAAGGAAAAGTTTTTATTATTTATTATTTATAACGTAAATTTTTCAATATTTTACCAAAATTATGTACTTTTTTATCCTTTTTTATCCGTTGTATATTAATAATTCAGAAAACGGAAAAACTTATCGTACAAAGTATTTCAATGATATAAGTAACTACTTTTATAATATATTTTCATCGTTGTGTAACAACTTTTTCAGTTTAATAATTGTTGACCTTAATTTGTCTCATTCGATATTGTTATAGTATTTTATTAACTTCACAGCACGTTCCGCAGTACCATTTAACTACTTTTAAACTATTCATTATTTTTCGACCGTTATTTTATAATCAAAATTAACTTTCCACGAATAAGGGGCACGTTTTCAAGACAACTACTATGATTGATATTATTACCGTGCAGAGAGAAACTCCGTTTTACTATACTGAAAATATTCGATCAAATTCGTCCTTTTACACACAATACTGTCAAGAAAATTACGTAATAATACAATATTAGCTGTGTATATTATGATATATTTACAATCCAGTTTAAAACTTTACACCACATCTAAGTATTAAATAATTAAGAAAATTTGAACAACTAACTTATTATGTACATCGCGCGGTATTCATACAACCACATTGTTTACTTAGACACCGACTAACCGACAAGATTGTGTGTCTCAGAATTATTTAATCGCACTGCTCAATTATTAAACTCATTGCGTATTACAGTATTTTTTAAATTCAAAATTATACTGGACGATTTATTTAAAAACCATTGAAAAACTATACGCAAATTACTGTACAATTTAACTATACTTTAAGTCTTTAACACACATTTTTCATTTAATATCTTTGATATAGAAACATTGCATATTAGAATATTATTAATCTAGAATATTTACTCACAGTGTTATAAGATTGCGATAAAATAACGCTGTCGGCGTGTATAACAGAAAATCGTATTTATCAGTTTATTATATTTCGTCAACAACTATTTGTTGACATCCGTCGATTTATCGCCATCTAGTCATCAAAAGTTGTTTTATATCAAATGACCAGTGAACGATGTATAATGAGATTTTTCTATATAGAGACATTATAAATCCGAGAATAGTATTATAGGATAGGTCGGTGAATTTATTAATGATATGAACCGATTTGTCAAAGCTGACATAAAAAAAAACTTCTTCGCCAGCATTAAAAACATTATGAACGAATAATTATTACTTTAAGGTCATATAGTGATAAATTACGAGTATAGCATTGAAAAAAAACTGTTTTATCATCTATCTTTTTATCTTGAAATACAACGATATTTTACAACACGTGTACTAGTTTGTCTTACGACCCGTGTACATGCCGGCTCATGCCAACAGTGGCTTATTTATTTTTCCGACATTAACGACCAAACCGAATACAAAATCTGGACATTCCAAATTGAAATTTGTATGACGACATTAACAATAAATCCAACTAATTTCATATGAAAACAGATAATAGTCAATAATAAATCAGTCATTTCTTAATTTAAATTACACGACACAAGCACATCTAGGTACCTAATCTATTTATGAATATAAAATATTTTAAAAACTAAAGTCACATTTGGAGGTGAAACAAATCATGATGATCCATAGGTTTTTAATCTCAAAAATCTATAAACAAAACTGAAATTGTTATTATACTTTAGCTAACAAGAAATATTTGACAAACAGAACTATATTTTAATGAACAAAATATAAAATAAAAATAACTTTTAGTAATATTAGTTTCATATTGAAATCATAAGCAAATTTATGGCATATTGTAATCCACTTGTGCGATACACAACCGAGATGAGAATTAAAATTGGTTTGCGAAATAAGAATAAAATATTACACATTCGTTCTACATTAAACGAATTGCAAACCAAATAGTTAGTGGAAAGTTGAGAAAGACGAATTATTCAAGTGTCTGTTCAATGGTGATAAACTAACTTGGTGCATTGAAAACAATGAAAAATGTAACCGTTTTACCATCGAAAACCAAATATTTTTTCTACAGTAAATCTGCGTTTGTACGGCTTATATGATAATGATAGTATGATTTATTTTAAAAAATACCAATTTGAATAAGTTAATGTAATGTTATAACTTTATAAGTTATTAAATTTTATAATATTTCAGATTATAATATTATAACTGAATAAAATCATACGAATTAAAGAATTTTGTTTTTAAAGTTATTTGGACATAATTACATTTATATTACAATTACAATTACAATTAATATTTACAATATTTCAGATTATAATATTATAACTGAATAAAATCATACGAATTAAAGAATTTTGTTTTTAAAGTTATTTGGACATAATTACATTTATTTACTATAGTATAAATAATAATAAACAAATAACTACCATAACATAAGACAAAAAACTGATTATTTAATATAGAATCGAGATATTATAGTGAATTATTGATGAAAATATAGGTACTTTAGAGGTATTTTTTTTATGTTTTCTAATGTCTAATCATTTTTATTATAATGGGCACATTTTATTTCAATACAAAACTCAATTTTAGTAATTTTAAACAAAATTGTATTTTAGTTTTAGATAGGAGTTGGGAGAATGAAAAGTCCATAAAAATTCCACAAAATATTACTTTCAATTTGTTTAAGAAAATATATTCCCAGCACTTGCCCTACACTAAATTGTAAATACATTTCTTGTAAATGGAAAAAAATACAGCAAGTCATAATATTGTGAGCACGTAATGTAAGTATAATTATAAAAAATAATTTACAAACAAAATAAAGGAAAATACAATAATTAATATACTGTACAACCTTATTAAAATCAAAACTTTTTATGAGATAAGTTCTTTCTATATTTATTAAAATATATCACAATTTGATTATATGAATAAAAACAATAAGTAACAATGGTGACAGAAAGAATGAGTACATAACATAAAACATATGTAGAAAAGACCAGTCAGTAACAGAATCTCAGAAAAAAAAATGTTTATGATTCTATTTTATGAGGTCTCTGGATCAGTTTCTTTTTAGCCGATGGGGAATTCGAGGCAATGTGAGAGAGGACATGTTTTTAATGAAAGGGTTTATATGGTTGGTTAATTCTGAGGGGAAACTTTTTATAGTGGAATTTAGCAACTTCGTTTACTGTTTAAATTTTTAGATCGTTATAGAGGGTTACATATTTTGTTATGTACCATACCACGAAGCACCGGTGATAAGTCTC
The DNA here is from genome assembly GCA_022818045.1 of Neotoxoptera formosana. NCBI lineage: Eukaryota > Metazoa > Arthropoda > Insecta > Hemiptera > Aphididae > Neotoxoptera > Neotoxoptera formosana. The sequence continues at coordinate 3,115,418 of CM040634.1, forward strand.
AGGGTAATTGACCAAAAGACAGGCTTATGGGGTATGGGTATGGGGTGAATATTCGTGGATTTTGTTGGGTCCCAAATTTGGATGCCATATATGACCAAACTGGTCTGATAATTGAGTTGTAAAAGAGTAATTTGTTTTTAAGACTCAATGAGATAAGATAGATAAATAAGAAAAAAATATTTTACTGCTGCTAAACAATAATAACATAATATGTTTACTTAAATAATATATATTACACAATTGTAAATCCATTATTTTATGTAAATAAACAAAGAATCTATATTTTATTAATGATAATCAACAAGTATAAACAATTTAATTTTTATAAAGCTAATAAATTATTATGATTTAAATAGAAATAATATAGTAAATAGGTAGGTGGTATTGAATGACCACTGAAAAACAGAATATTCTATTGAACGTATGTACCTACTTAATTTGTTTTTATTTCCAAATTAATAATAACACAGTGCATAACATCGTTTAATCGATAAAGTTTTGTCATGAATCAATTTGATGAATATTAAAATAAATATGAACTTAATACGCTATGATAATTTACATTATTATAATACTTTAATTATAAGATTATGGACTCTTATATTATTATGATTATACTTAGCTCAAATATATTTCAAAATCTATGACCTTAATTCGTATAAGAGTAGAAGGTTGTGTTAAGTCAAAGGTATTATGAATTTATGATTTATGCATATTAGCTAAATTACGAACTAATATTAACCATTAACCTTTCCTATCAAATTACCAAAAATACAACTACAATATTATGCTATAGATTAATGAACCAATTGTACATTATTACAACTAAATGTTTACCAATTATTAACTAATTTAATTGATACCATATCTCTGCATATTTTTATTAAAACAATAAATTGATTAATTAAAATGTTTACGGCCCTTTAACGCCTTATTAAGTTGTAAGTATACCAACAATTTTTTTTAAAAGTCAAAGAAAAAAATAGTAGAAATGTTTATTTAAAAGTCGATTAATTTTTCAGGAAATTATATTGAAATGAAATAGTATACGTTTCAATTAAACACACATCGCATAAGTAATTCCATAAAATAAATCTAACAAAGGTTGAACTAAATAACTCAGAAGAAGTAATAATCGTGATAAGAAGAACTACTGCTTTGGCAGGAAAAATTTAAATTATTTTATCTACTATAGGCATACATTTGTAGTGGAAGTCATAGTCATCTAAGACTGTGAAATACCCGTATTGCAGACTGTAGGTATTTATATTTTATACTCGGTTTTTTTTTCATCGCATTTTTATGTTTGTGGAAAACTAAAAGAAAAACCGTGAGTTGTACGCTTAAAATCAAAGCAACAAGCACTCAACACATAAAACTTCTCCTGCTAAGACAACTATATTACTCAAAAAAAACATATTATTTACATAAATTATGTCACGCTCGGATAACCTATTTTACATGCGAAGTATACATCCGACTTCATAATGTAAAATCACGTACCAAAATTATTACATTTATTCTAAAATGTGATTTGTGTCTCACATCTAAAAATAATCCCAACCACATTTAACCACCAATAAAAAAAAAACCGAGGAAGCAATTCTGTTTAAATCAATACCGATGTACCGTAGAAAGATGTGACAATATATAATACTTAAAATTAATCTAAATACGTTGAAAATTGCACTGTGTATAGAAAATAATAATATACGTACCTATAATGGAGAAAGTATCAAGCCCCTAGGCATCGTATTTTTTTAATTACGTCAAAGCAACTAAAATCCTTATTTTTCATTTAAACATTCAAATTAATCGACATTTGAACTTATATAAACTAAATCCCATGTAAAGTGTCACTAACGGATGGTTTCTTAATCAAGTAATTGAAATTTATCTTTCCTTCCACTTTAACACGTACAATTATTTATTATTGTTCATATAATGTACCTACATTTAGTGTTCATATTTTTATAAAAATAAAAAATAAATATTAAGAATTAAAATCATCAATAGTACATAATTTTATTATGATTTATTTATGAATATCAATACAATTGCATGAAATATAAATAGCTTTTTTTAGTTTCATGTACAAAATTATTTGATTACACATAACTTTATAATCTATGTTATATAACTAAAATTATTTATTTATCATAAGTCGCTGAGAAACATGATCACTATAACTTAAATAGTCTTTACTGTGCTGTCATATTATTATTTTTATATGCAGAAAAGTTCTTATAGGAATATACTCTTGACAAAATAAACTAAAGAATAATTTTGGGGTTAGTACACTACAACAAATCTGTTGTATAATCTATATTATACTTGCAGTATGGAATCATGTAAAAAAAAGTTACACATTGAATAAAGGGTAATTTATTGGCTAAATACTTGACTTAATGATTGAATGATATGCTGATCAACAATAAATCCTATGTCATACAAAATACAATAAGGTAAAAAATAATACACCCTTTCATCCAACATAATTCAGTAAAGTCTTTTGGTAACAGTTACAAAAACAGATATTGCGGTGAAAGTTATTTACTGGCACAGCAATATAAACTATTTTTTATCGTATCATTTTATTAACTGACATTTTAATAAATTTAGAGTTGGAAAGAAAAAATGTTGACATGGTAATGGTTCAATAACTCCAAGATACTAAATTTTATTTTTATTCAATCCATAATTTTTCACCTTACATAGAATCGTTCAGATGTTATAGTTATAACTAACTATTCATTTAGAATAGTTAGTTATAACTATTGTATGACAATTTATAATGCATTTTTTGTTTTTTACAATATAATATGTGGTTAACGTGAAACTTAAAGACAAGATTTCCGTTTATAGGACCGTGATATTTACAACAACAACAAAAATGTATATGAAAATTATGAATAATTTAAAAATATATTTTCGTCATTTTTGTTAAATGTATATTTTATAAATAATTTTATTAGGTTAAAGTCGTATATATTTTTAAGTGTTTACGCCAAAATACATTTTAATACTAAATATCTTATAACGTTGTTTGATTTTGATATACAATTTCGAAAATAATTGCTTATATATTATATTTTTCTATCTCTGGGGACGCTGTTCATTTGGTTCAGTATTCTATTGGTGTTGATCCCTGTCTATTAGGTGTAATTTAACGAAAATAATGTTTGATTTTGACAGTTTAAACAACTTCGACATCTGCCCAGAAATTGTATATTTAATGGTTTCAGAAACCCAAGTAAGAAGACTGTTAATTTACATTAATTTTGTATACCAAAAATTCACAAATTCATTTTTGTCAACTTTTAAGACAAACTTTTTTATAATACTACTCCAAGGATATAGATTTTTATTTATTTTTTCAATAAAATAATAGGCCCCACTGAACATCTTCATGTGGGGGCCCATACATTTAACACACTTATAAAATATCTATGTGCTTCCGTGTATAAACTGTTTTTTGTCACGTAGAATACCAACCACAGTACAATACACTTCTGATCAACAATAACCCAAAATTTTAACAAGTTTTTAAATTTTAACAATTCTTCAGAAAATTGTTGGATTTGAAATGCTATGTATAAAAATGTATAAAGTTTATGGGTCAAATCTCAAATGTTATGAATACTAACAAAATTTACTGTTTTTCAACAAAAGCTGGAAATTATTTTCAAAAAAAAAACAATTATAAAACAAAATAAAGCTTATAAATTATAGAACACGGTAATATTATTAAGTAATATGTCAGGGTTTGAGACACAGTAGACAGTGGCACACCCAATGAAAAAAAACGTTTCCTAAATAATAAATATTACAAAATATAAATGCATGTGTAACTATGTCACTCTACATAATAAGTTTTGCAGATAATATAATTGTAAGCAACCTCAGAAACAATGGAACATTAGTTTGACAGTGAATGGAAATTACTAAATTGATAGGCTCAGCTTAAACATAGAAAATACTATAGTTGGTACTTAAAAGAGAAGCCATATTCTAACAGAAAACGTATTGAGAGAATCATAAACTAATACAATAATTCAAATAGGATTCAGGATAAGATAAAAATGTTTAAATGCCAACTATGCTTATCCGACCAATTATATAGAAGGGTCAGAATTTTTGGTTGACTATAGAAGAAAAATGAATTTATATTAAGAATTCGGTTTGGACTCTAAGTCCTAAAATGTATAAAATATAAAAATTCAATTTTAAAAAAAGAATACAAAATATTTTGTATTTTCTCGGATTATTTCTCCTTATAAGTTTCCATTATAAATTTCACCCCACCAAATGTGATTCAAAAGATCTGAGTTTTAGTTATTCAGTCATCCCTTATATTGCTCGTTTATACCCACAACTGAATGTCTGGCAACGATTTATCAAAATGACTGGTAAAAGAGTGACATTTTAAGAGCATTTCCGATAAATCATGATGGGTTAAAGGTGAATCCACCTTACAACAAAGAAAAATAGAAGAAATTATAAGGACGAATATCAACTTGTAAATGGTAGAATAATTTATACTTCAGCGGTACAAAAGAATTTCTCTTATTATGTCAATTAGTTTATAAAATCGTATTATATTATTTGATCTAAATAAGTAAAACGTCCAAGAAAAAAAAAGGTGTTCTGGCAATTTTCTATTTAGATACATAATATAATCAAATGACTAATAAAAAAACTCGAAAAAACTGTTTTGTTCATTTGTATAGACTATAGATAATGATATTATGTTAATGAAAAGTAAAGAAAATAAAAAAAACCTAAACAATTGTGGGACAATTAATATGATATTTGATTTCGATTAGAACTTATAAGTATAATATAGTCACCCATATTACGATATGTACCTAACTATGACCATTGTAATTGCTCAAGTACGTATAGACACTTTTTTAATATAATTCACGTAAAACCAAATAATTATCAAAATTATTTTTTTCCTATCGAAATTTAGAATTAAGTAAAATTTTAAATATTGATATAAGCATTACAAGCTTTAACTAAATTTACATTTTAGAATAATTTTGTACAGAATGCCATCCGATATAGTCTAAGGCATTTATTAGACATTTATAATTTGGTTCCGTATAAATAATAAAAGGCCAAGGTGTTTTTTAATGTTTGAATTAAAATTTCTTTTAATCATAATAATTTTCTTAATACAAAAAGAACCTACAAAAAATAAAACTATTACTTAAATGAAAATGATTTTTTGAATGATTGAGTGGATATTAGGTTGACATAAAAACTAGAGAATAAATTAAACGGAAGCTTTCATTCTTTATAACTTACGGAAATAAACCTTCAACATTTTAGCTTCTATTTTTAAGTTTATGTAAACACTGCTGCTTTGATTTTTATAATAAGATTAATTTAAACAATTTCACTAATTTGGATCATAAATTAAAAATATTTATACTTTCCAATAATACCACTGTTTAGTGTCTAATTAGTAAACAAATATATAATACAAATACTGAGTAGTGTCTAATTAGTAATTAGTAAATAAATAATTAATAAATAATAATAATTTTGAAACACTTAAGTTATGTACCTATTATTTCATTAAAAATGAATTTGTATTATAATACATCGTACCTATAGATGTTCGATTTTAATGTATTTTGATGATATTTATTAGTAATAAATTATTACCATTCAAAATATCAATTTTACTTTTCTATCTCATTAAATAGCCTACATCTTTCGACAAATGAATGTAAGAAGTAATGAATTAATGAAATTGGATATTATTTTAGATAAAAGGAACATCAAGACTTATATCAACACAATCGTTTTTGTTTTTTTATTTAAAAACGATACAAACATGCTTACACTAAACCATACTCTACTCTATAAGAATCGCCAAATTACATTGTTTATCATCACTTTCGTATTAATAAATATGTAAAACAAGAATAAAACTCTAATTTCCGACAGTGTGTTTGTATATTCTGCCCATACTTGCTCTCATGTTCGTGTAGTTTCGTTCAAATTAAAATCAGTTAATGCAATTTATAAAGTACACATTGTATTGATAGTTATATATGACTTTACATTATAATATACACGTACAATAACCAAAGGATATTAAATAAATAAATCTGACGCACGTATTTTAAGCAATATGGCAAAAGTATTATAAGTACTATATAATAGCTATTACCCACATTCAATGGAGTATATTTTTTTAATTTTATTTACATCTATATGTATATATATATTAAACAAGCCTTTATTGTCGAATGAAATAATATCATTTTATTTATCTTCTTTGTCGACATTTTTTTCCTAAAACTATTTTCTCTTTTTCTTTAAGTTGTATAAACTATATAGACTACCTACTAAACAATGGACTTCTCGGTTCACCTTATGGCAGTGAATTCAATTCTAGTCGATGTGTACCTACTATACTACTTTATTATTTTATAGTGCATTCTCTATAAGAATACTCGGCAATCATCTTAATTTCATTAAACAAAAATCGTATTTCCCACACTTTTACATTTTTTTTTTTTTATATTAATGCTGGACTCATTTTATCTAAAGCCATACATTTTTCACGCTTAAAATAATATTATATTTATATTAAACTTAATAAACTATTATCAATTTATGTGTTTTCTGGGTACAATATTTTTAGTTTGAAAACTAACTTAAGCAATACACCACACATTTTAAATATTTAGTTTACCAAGTATTAATAAGATGTAAAATTTACTTTTTATATACTTTTAACTTTTCAATATTTATTTTTTACAGTAGGTATAAGCTATATGTACATAATAAATGCCTAGATAAATACCCACAAATGTATGCTGGTACCTGGAGCAGATTGCATATTTTGAGAATTTATATTTCTTTGACAAGAAAAAATTCATTTTGTCAATACCTACGATTGGTGATACTACTATTATTTTAACCATACGCATAATTTCGTATACGTTTTAAATCAAAAATTATTATCAAATTAGCTTTAAATTGAAAAAAAAAACATGTTTATAATATACAGTTATACTAATCAGAATAATTCAAACATTATTACCAATGTTTGTCAATAATCATTTTACTTTGTATTATTACCTATATTTAATATCTAAATCTTGAAAAATATAGAAGAGTATATCGAATACCTATATCTAATATATTATTTATGTAAAATACAATAACAATTATAAATTAATAAGTCCATCATATAGTACACTCAATCAGTGTAATACCTATTAATAATTTATGTACTCTAATATAACTTAAAAAATAAACTATTAAGTAGAATATACCTATTATTTGATCGCGAATAAAAAAAATAAAATTAAACAAGTTTTAAAATTAAAAAAATTAACAAAATAGTTGTGACAAACAATAGATAACTTTTTTAACGCTGTGAAAACAATTTACCCTCGTCACGGATCGTGTATTTGGTTGTTCGCTACAGTATAATATTAGATTTACAGTTGAAATATTCAAATTTAAGTGTCACCCTAGCCATTTTTTAAACCTAAATACTTCATTAAAAAAACTTAATTCGCATGCTCGCGTGCGCGCTTATGTATATTGTAATTCCATTTGTACGGCAACAAAAAATGTGAACAAACGCAAAAAAATTAATTCACGTAACAATAAAAATAAAAATTATGATAGAATCGTGACAACTCATAAGTATTATAATAATACTATCAATACGTTATAATATATTATATTCGGAATACAACGACTCGATATAGTTACGATAATATTATAGTTGTATACCACTATATGTCATAAATCAGTCGGTATCAACGCCGCTGTCACTAATCCCAATAAAAAAAAATTGAAATTAAAAAAAAAACCGAAACCAATAACTCCCGCGCGGTGTCGAGTCCTCGAGGCTCTCTAATGCAAGTCTGCCAGTGCTTTACATATTATATTTTGTCTAAAGGAATTTCACGGAAGCAATGACGACGGGGGAGCAGCAGCTGCGGTTACACTCTACGTTGCTCGAATCTGCAGCAGCTCAAATGTGCCCAATTTGAAATTAATATCGAGAGAAAAAAAAAACCCGCGTACCTTGTCGTCGACGAATGTGGATCGGTGTGCCGATGAGACGACGGTTTGTAAATGTTTTCCGGTTCACGGCGACGACGGCGACGACGTACGGTCGGTACGCGTATACCGGACATAAACACGCGCACGTCGCGGTGGAACGGGGATTCGTGTGTGTGTGGTGCTTGCGCGTGTGACGACGACGGACACCGCGACAGCGCTATTGAAAAACCGCGGACGTCGAGCTTTTCCGATTGGCGGTGGCGGCGGCGATGCAAAAATAACGTGTATATAGGTACCTATACTATTATTACAATATAGCTAAACCGTGGTGGTGCTGCACCGCAAACCCGAACGCGACCAATAAATTAATATAATAATTTTTGCACCGTGAGATATGTGATATTACTCCGTCCATAATATAATATGATCATTATCGTTCGTGTTTAGTTTTTTTTTTTTTTAATAGATTTTTATAAGATTTTGCCTTTGACGAAAGGAGCAAACACACACCAATAAACTATCATAGGTATTATTATTATTATTATATTATTATTGTTTTATAGTAATCGAACTCGCCGCCCGACACGACAGGTGGTCGAAAAGGGAGATTGTACTCGGAAGAGCAAACCCCTTTGATTAGCGCCGCGTGACACTCGTTTGCTTTGGTCGGCAAGACGAGGTAATCATATTTTTATCAATGTGTACTATAGTAGGTACTCGAACTTGCCAGAAGTCCAGCCCTGCGTGCAGCGACGGCCTCACTTTTGCACTCAGAAGTGTATTTAATTTACATCTTATATTTACTGCGTATTTTTATCCTGAATTTATTCATATCACACCGAGGCTTATAGTTCGATCAATAAATGTACAGGATAACAGGTGGATAAAATCTAATATTTTATACAAAAATTACAGAGTACGGTTTACACGTTCAGTTCTCAAACACAAGACCCAAGGTACGCTCGAATTCGAACTTTTGGAATTTTTAGGTAAACTTAAGACCATATTTTTAAATACTTAGTTTTTTATAACATATAAAAATACTTATTCTGTGTTACGGAACTATGGAAGTGATAAACACTATTTTTTGGCAAATGTGAACTAGCATACTTTTTTTAAATGTTGTTAATCAGATCATTGTATTTGAAAATGTAAATAGAACTAAATCGATTTGAATAAGTAGTTTCTGAGTTATTAAATTATATGTACTCAGCATAATAGTCCAATGGTTTTATATGAAATATAAAATAGATCTCATGCTTAATATAGTAGGTATTTATTAGTACCTACCTTAATTTGAATAAATTAATATTAATTACTAATTTTGCAAAATATCATAGATTCATAGCCCACTTATCTACAAAACCTATTTTCATAGACTATATAATATGGTACTTAGTACCTACTTTGATTTAATATTTTGTCTTAAGTCTTTGATGCTGATGTTGATCTAATTATCTTTGATATAGTAGTCAGGCTGTAGAGCTTCTCATATCTGTAGTTGTATGTGGTGTTTGATTCTCAAATCCTCGGTCATCCAGTACTAGAATAATTAAAACAATAATAACGATTTGTTAATAGATGATTGTAGTTTTTAAATAACTTTAACATAAAACAGCTCTAATACTAGTTGAACCATAAGATCAAATATGCACGCCTACCGCCCTGTAGTCGCACTATATAGATTATAGGTACCTACTACAATATAATATACACACAAGATATTCAAAATATGTGATACGATATATGTATTATTCATATTATAATAAAACGTGTATTATTATGTACATACAATATTATACCTCACATTATACTTTGCGTAACCGAAGAAAACATTTTTTATTTACACTACCCACCTACGGAAAATAAACTAAACTGGAAAAAAAGATAAGAATTTAACGAAATACATGTGGATATTTTTCTGCAGGATTTACGCCAAATTCTATAATTTAAAGGAACAAAAAAATGATACGAAGGTACTCGCGGGTGTGTATTGAAACACGATGATAAATAATATTAAATCTTCGAAAAATTGGTGGTAGCATCCGCGAGTTGGGTCCCGATTTAATTTAAGTACAACACTAGTTGGATAATGGATTATTTTAGGTGTCTATAAACACTTTGGGTCCTTAATGTTTTCTTCTAAATAGGTAGTGTCGTACATCAAATAGACGTGATCAGTTCTAGACAATTGGACCCAAACATCGTTTTAAGGGGCATATCGTATACAGGTACATTGGACGCAACTTCATATTTTGACGCATGCCGATTCCAAGTATAGGTGCATTACTTACCGAAAAACATGCGGAACCCAACTAAAATTTAGTACCTTTTCTTATCATATAATCACGCAGAATCATCAGACGAACCCGGTTACGGCAATTTTTCTGGTCCTACAGCATGTGTCATAATCGTCTATTGTGAACAACTTACGTAGGTATGTGTACAAACTTCTTAAAAAGTTTATTACAAAGAGAAATGAGGATCTCTCACAACTCTGATAATGATTGGCCTTCAACGCACATGCAATTAATCTTATCTAGTGTAGTATCTAAAATAATCCGGGACCCAACTTATATGGCGGTACTAGCTGTAATTATTATATCTGTATAGTGTCTGAGACCCGACTCGGATGAGCTGAAAATGGCATGTCTTTGACGCTATATCAATGAAATGGGCGATTTATAAAGGCGATTAAAATACTAAATAGTAAAAACTTAGAACAATCGAATGTCATAATATGTTTCACTTTCTTGGTGTATGCCTTTATAAAGAAGACAAAATAATACATAAATATAAACGCAACAAATTAAGAAGACCGGTAGGTTAACGGTCTTGTTAAAAACAACATTATTTATCAACTTGTATTACTTTATGTGGACTTATGTAGTCGTACATCCATCTATCCATCCATCCATCCATCCATACATCCATCCATCCATCCATCTAAGTATCAAATACATACTTTCTAGTTTAAGATGGAAATAATCCAACACTTTCAGCTTTAACTGAATGCGATTAGTAAATCCTAACCATTTATACCTAGTTTTTAATGGTGATCAAGATTTTACTGTAAAATAAATTAACTTAATATTACTACGTTTAAATGAAAAAAAATACCGAGGAAGTCATTCTGCTGTATAGTAACATTCAAGTGTCGTGTACTCGTCTCATTGAGTTTAAGACGTAACGGATGTGTTAAATTTAATATTAATTGAATTCAATGATAAATCATTGCATTGATACGAAAAATTGTTCCGAGCGGAGACGTCGTATCATATTTTATAATTTATTTATAATATAATTTATATTATTATTAGAAAGCAATTGATTTATTATGCTATTGCCTATTAGTATACATTATGGTAAGTCGAACTAATTTTTACGAACAACATCACATAATATATAGTATAATATTATATTATTATTATTAATACTTACTTATAAGTCAATGCCGACTTTTCACTTATAGAAAGGTGCAAACAGGTTTCGTAGAAAAAAATAAAAAAAAAGCTTTAAATTAATAGAAACATTTTGAAAATTGCTTTGCGTACAGACAATAATAATATACGTAAAAGCAAAAGTATTCAAATTCCCTGCTACAATTGGTATTTTTCAAATGAAACAAAATAACGTAAGTTATTCGGTGGTTGTCCTCAGTCACTAATGTGTTCTGAAGTCAAGCATCAGCCGGTGTCACTAGTTCCCGAACGGTTGATCACCCGGGTTTTTAGTGTTTAATCCTTGACCACGTATACACATGTTCTAATCAACCGTACACTCCCCCACAGTAACTTACTAAAAGTAAAAAACCTACTGAAAACACCTACAGGCTAATGGCTTCGGATGTTGAAACCTTAACTCAATAAAAAAAAAAATAATATTAATAATTTAAATCGTTTGTGTTTTCTAAATTTTCATTTTGTATTCAAACTGCCAAATGTTTGGAAAATCTTCTTAACTGAAATTGGAATTGAACAAATTAAGGTTTTCAAAGTTCAAATAATTTTTAAACTCTGTTTTTTAATAATTATAAGATTAAAGCCTATGATTGTTTCCAATCGTTAAGAAGTTTCTATATTCCCCGGATCTATCTAAATCGTGGGTCACCAACTAATTTCTATGGAGGTCCGTTTTGAAACTTACCAAACTTCCCGCTGTCCAAAATAATTCCAATGATTTTTTTAATAAAATATGTAATACGACCCGATGTACACAATATGCGTGATTTTGACGTACGATAACACAGACAATATTTTTTACCAAAACCACAAACTTCTTTTTTAAAAGTACCATAACATTCAAAATGGAAAAAATCAGATTTTACAATTTGATATAGAAATAGAGATATATTTTTTGAAAAGCTTTACTGTAAATTGTAATAGTAATTTTAAATTAAATAAATTTAGATGATGGGTTATTGGGTTATATCTGTTAATGCTCCAGTTTGGTATACTATATAAATGTATAATATTATAATACAGTCCGTAATCTGTATAATCAAGTAATTTCATCAAGTATATAGTGTCAAAAAAATTTTAAATAAAACAAAACTTTCCCAATTTTTAGGAAACTTTTTTTTTGAAATTTCTATCTCTAGAAATAACTGTGATGTTGAATTTTAAAAATATAATAATGAGAACAGTGGTCGTAGCCAATGAATTTTGTAAAGAAATATTCATAGAATGGCCAACACCAAAAATACAGATAACATTTTTAAGCAGATGACTAAAAACATCACTTAAATGAATAATGCTGAAACGAATACGAAAAAAATTTTACGTTAACATCCATTATTCCGGTGAAACCTGTGTCGTACTCATATCGCCAACGTGCAGAAAACTGCTCTGAAATAAAAACATTGTGATCCATAAAAAATAAAACCGAACTTAATCATGTTTTGTTCGTTGCAATTTTAGAACCGTTAATGCCGTCTACGTCCTCTGCAACGATTGCCAATTGACATAGATGATAGATTTTATATCTTTACGTTAATGTGAAAAATCCACAGATATAATTTATTACAACTATCGATATCTGACATCATCGTATTATTTGTATGAATCAAAAAATCAAAAAATAATTATGTTATTAATTACCTACTATGAATAAATGGTATAACTGCTATTGCCTATTATAGAGTTAATAATAAAATTATAACACGTTTAGGTATACAATTTAATACATAATATTTACCGTACCAGAAATACCAGCAGCTTGTAAGATTCAAAGTCAAACATTTACTCCGATATTGCTGATCATGAAATTAATAACTACTATTATTAAGTATATAAATTATTTTTATATCATATTATGTTTGTTATTATTTATAAGCTATTTAAAAGTATTTGAAAAGTTTTAATTTTTAGATATAGTTTATTCCCGATAAATATTAAAATATAATTTTTTTTATCAAAAACCTTGAAGATGTAATACAAGCTTTCTCATAATGTATGATAATATATTATATACCTATACCTACACAATGCAATTATGTAAATAATATGTATTGTAATTTTAAACTTTTATTGTTTATGAATTTATTTACACTACTTCCTATACGATGTTGTCAGTATTGCGAATAATAAATAATAAATTTAATTAAAATTGTATCTTATGACTTATGACGTGTATTTCTGTAAATTAAACTATGTAAGAGGAGAGGTATTTAAAACAAAAAAAATATTAAAATGCGAAGTATCGACAATATCCGTCACCGGGAACGACCCGCCATCAGGACGTATATTTTACAACTGACAATAATATAATCTTAAAATAATATAATTGCTCGCGGGTCGTTTGACCGCAACACACACACACACTTTAATGCATATTAGATAATCCGACTCCGGTCTACGGCTACTGATAAGAACGAACGTCGAAACCGGCAGTTATTCAAAAATAATAATAATATTCTACACTAAAATGTATGTCTATTTCATGTACGTACCTATGTCTTAACCATTATTATTATACAACCGGGACAACAACGACGACGTTTAGGTTAGGTATTCGAATTCGAGTATTATATACGTTGCGTGCTCAGAAATAAAATATGAGTACACGACACTTGGGTATCATTAAATATGTATTTTAAGAAAAAACGAAATTTGAGATAAAATAATACGATAAAATTGTATGATAATAAACTTACTTAGACTTCGACATTTTTGGCAAATATAACAAAATAATCCAAAATAACAAAAAACTAAACAAAATATTACATTTAACCTAGCTATTGGTTATTTATAAAGATCGCAATTGCATATAGCTTTTTAAAATAGGATATCAATTTATCTTTGGTTTAAAGAATGAAAGAAATATACAGGCTATGGCTGCAGGCTACTCCGTTTTAGGGGATAAAAAAAATTACAGAAGTTAATTATATGAAAAAAAAAATTGAAAGGGGGACCGGGCACCCAAAGGTATTTTCGTTTCAAAAAGCAAAATAAAAAAATAAAAATATTTTTACAGGTATAGAAAAGAGAGTGAGACTGCAGTCTAATTTAAAGATTCTTAATAACAAAAAATTAAACAAAATATAGTAGATTAGTAGATTAAATATAATTAAATTAATTTGTTTACTATTTGAAGTCAACTGTATAATAAAAATAGTATAATTTTTTCGATGACTTTACTATCATTTTTTATTTTATTTCTCAAATTGTTTATTTTTTAAATATACAAAATGCATTAAAATTGCCTATATAAACCCCTTTAACTTTTATAGGTACCTAGTTTGAATAATTACTTCTTCAACTGTTAAATCTACTGAACGGTGAATATAAAAATGATTGATACCATTTACTTTGGTTTATTCAACAGAATTTCAGAAGTATGTTTTGATATGTCTTAATGAAGAAAAACTTTTATCAGATTCACAAGATGTGATAAGAAAAGCCAAAATATTGTATACTTGCACAGTTGCACCTAATGCTATAAATGTCTGGCCACACGTCTTATGTTTAGGAATACATCCTTTAACCCTTATTGCACTAATCCATCATGATATATATATTTTTTTTGTTCTAAATATCTATGCCTTAGCCCAGAGATTCCCAACCAGGGTGCCGCGAAATTATTTGAAATATTTTTTTAGAAAAAACAATTTCATTAAAAATATAGCATTGTGAGTAATAAAACGGACTATAATAATATAAAACCTATCGTGTTTCATATATTTTGTAGAAATATTACGATGTTCGATCTATTTTAATGTATAGACTATAGTATAGACTCTATACTATAGAGCATAGCCCATAGGGTGCCTCCGGATTTTTAGAAAATGTCCAAGGGTGCCGCGAATCAAAAAAGGTTGGGAACCTCTGCCTTAGCCCATAATGGTTCTTCTGTTTCAAAAACTCCTGGATCTAAGTAATTTTATTTGAGAATTTTGATAAAAAAATCTGATAAGTAATTTAACGTATAAAACTATAATACTTTTATGGATAAAAAATCATTCATTGAATTGTTGAAAATGAAGTATGTATATTATCTATGAAAGGTATAAATATTTTTTTTAGTCATCTATTTAAAAATGTTATCTGTATTTTTAGTGTTGGCCATTCTAGGAATATTTATTACAAAATCCGTTGATTTCGACTTCTGTTCTCGTTATTATATTTTTAAAATTCAACTTCACAGTTATTTGATATTTCTAATAGATTGTAGTTGAGTAATTTTGAGTAAAATCGACTTACAAATAATATGTATTCATTAGAATTATTTAAAATAATTAATATAAATTTACTGTAGGACAATATGTTAGGAATAATAGATAAAAATTAATGCAATGCAATTTATAAAAAAAGGTAATGTATTGTAAGGTATTGTATTTTAATTACTTTATTCAGATTACTATTTCCTATGATGTACTCGAACATAATATATTCGAGTATTTATTCCAAATGCTTTTTAAATGTATTTTACCCACAATAGTCTACTAATATAAATAATACAGTACCTGAGTGCTGTTACTCTCTAGAAATTCGCTAACTCAAAAATCGGTGTGAAAAAAAAACGCACCGGGACGTTTGCACCATATTATTAACATGGTTCGTTATCCCGGTGCAAGATAATGTGGGATAATATTTTAAACCGATTTAGCCTGGCGAATTTCTAGTCCGTTTCCGGTAGGATTCGTTTTTCGTATGCAGTGATTAATAATAATAATTGTTGATGAATTAAAGCTTAACACAATCAACCGTCTTCTGTTGAAGTGACCATAGTTTAAATGACGATTGAAGAGGACTGAGGACACGACACACGACGTACACTCGAAACCACGATTTAATATTTAGGTATATTACATTATTTACATTGATTTTATAATATAAAATATTAATATTAATATTAATATATTTTTATATTTATTTTATATTTTAGTATATTCTATAATCAATGGTATATTATCATAAATCGTGCTCGAAACCTAAACAGCAAAACGACTTCCCGGTTTTTTTTTTCTTCTTCCATTGCTTTCCGGTCAAAACAGTCGCACGTTTTTTCTTATTGTTACCCGATGGCCGATTGTTATCCTTATCGCCGCCATCGCTTGACACCATGCTACAATAAAATATAATAATAACACAACATTAATACCGTAATATTGTTATTTGAATTTTTGAATCATCAATCAACTATCAAACGACAGTGTACGACACTACGACAGTGTACGACACTACGACTGTACGACAGTCGGGTAGACATCGTGAAATCAAAAATATGATTTGCGTTTGATGTTGTATTTTTTACATTGGACCTGAAAATAAACACAGCCATCATCATGAATATTTCCATTAGCTTAGCTTCGAAGAAGACCAGGCATGCCGTTCTGAAACCTACATCCAATCCGCCTATTATTTTTACTCCTGGTGAAAAAATTAGGGACCAAACAGGATTCATGAGGTAAACATTTGTATTCCTAGACGCTCAAATTATTTTTTTAGTAAATTATTATTATTAAATGAATTATGGTAAATGCTCTTAATGAAGTCTTTAGGAATTATGACTCAGTTAATATGTCATTATTGCAATATTAAATTTAAAAAATAGAATTCCTCATTTTTGTTTTATGTGTAATGAAATAATAGCTATCTAGTATATAGTAAGTTATTATTCTTATAAAGGAAAGTAATATTTACCTATAAAAACTTCTCTTGTTTACATTTAATTTGTTTATGCTACCTATATTCTATTATCTTATAGCTATAATTAAATTGTTTAAACTATTACCAATATAGAGGTCATGGAACTTATGTATCGGCAGGGTCATTGAAGGCAACTGTAGCAGGAATAGAACAAAATATTAATAAATTAGTCACAGTTAGTCCATTACGGTGTCGATACAATGGAGAGATTGGTGATGTTGTGATTGCTCGTGTCACAGAACTGGTGCATAAACGTTGGAAAGTAGATATAAATGCTAGACTGGATGCTGTGCTACTGCTAACATCTATTCAACTACCAGGAGGAGAATTAGTGAGTTTCAGATAAAGTTTTAAAAAAAAACTACAAAAGTAATATCACAAATTGTGGAAAATTATGTTTATATTATGTTGTATAGAGAAGAAGAGGTATGGAAGATGAACAATCAATGAGAAGTTACTTAAGCGAAGGTGACTTAATAAGTGCTGAAGTTCATTCTGTATTTGCTGATGGTTCTTTATCATTACACATGCGGAGTTTAAAGTATGGCAAGGTAAAAAAAAAATCGTAGGATTGCTTATTTTACTGAAACAGATATTTAATCTCAATTTTTTTTTAACAGTTAGGACAAGGAGTATTAGTAAAAGTGCAATCAAATCTAATAAAACGTAGTAAGAATCATTTTCATAACTTGTCAGCTGGAGTTAGTGTCATACTTGGCAACAATGGTTACATTTGGATCGAACCAACAAACGACAATAAAGATCTTGTTGGATTTGAAGTTGATCTTCAACAAGTATATTATTAATCTAATATATCAGTCAAAATAAAAATTACTAATATTATTATTTTTTATAGGTTGTTGATATTGGTGATAGACAAACAATATCAAGAGTTCGTAATGTAGTATTAGCATTGTCTTATTATAAAATGCTTATTTATGATACAAGTATACAGTATGCATTAGAAGAATCAAACAAATATACTGTAAGTATTAAAAGTAAAATTTGAATAGTTATATAGAAAAGTTATATGATAAATATTTAATAATTAATATTTTTTTTAATCCGGACATATTTTCTTCCCAAAATTGAATTAATGAAAAATATATTGCATAAAATATGTATTTTATTAAAAAATAAAGTATAATAAAATTAGATATTAAATTAATTATTAATTTAAGTCTTACAACACTATTACACTTCATTATATAATTAATAAACTATGTCTGTCTTAAAAATATTACTACAATAGAATTTAATTGTTTAATTTTAAATTTATTACTGTAAGACATATATTTAATTAGAATTTAAACATCTCAATAATTAAAAATAACCATAATAGAAGCTTAGAATCTATAATACACTTGGGAGAAATATCCATAAGTAAAAAAAAAAATTAATAAGAATATCCTAAAATCGAAATAAACACAACAACCAAATGTAGATTATTGTTTTCAATGTATAGCCCAAAACCTAAAAATGAAAATATGATTTATTTAAAAAAAAATCTAAATAACACATTTAGTTTTGATTTAAAATAATTTATTCTTTCGACTTACCTATTTTATTATATTTTATTTTTATTAAATCATTTTATCAATAATAAATCATAAAAAAATTAAATTAAAGAAACATATTTTATTCATACGATTATAATAATTTTAATATAATTTTTAAAATTTATCAAAGATTCTCAATATCACAATTTTACTTATCTAATTTCTGATCTTAAAATATAAGCGTAAACCTAAAATCCGATTCCAATTACTAAATCAAATTAACATTACATCATAATTCTATTCTTTTGTCATTAACATTATTAGGTTTATCAATTGAATTTTAACAGCTATTATAATCAATTACCATGTTTTAATGGGAAAATTATATTAATTGTATTTTACTCTGTATTTTATATATGTTTTTTTTTCTTTAATAATAGTTTTTCATATGAAATGATTCTTTTAGAATTATAAGGATTATAAGAATAATAATTAAGGATCAAATTTACCAAATATGGATAATATGAAAAATGGAAAATAAGCTTAAGAAAAAAAGATGATAAAAGCAATTTTAGAATTTTACACTAACAGTTACATTTTGATTTGCATTACTTAGATCTTTCAATTTTCACTATAACATTGACATAAGTCTTAAAATTCTGATTAAAGTACACGATAAATATCAAAAACAAATGTAATTAGAAGTAAATCGTATTAAATATCGGTGTGTACTACTTCCATTCCAATTAAACAAGAATATTATAAATTTATGTTTATACATTTATATTATCTTAGTAAAATATGTATTAACATAATTCAATTTTATTTGACACAGTATTTCTAATAAATCTGAATTATATCTACAGTAGTTAATGTAAGCTCCCTTTGTTTTTAGGTATCAGATTTATTAACAGCAGAAGCTTGTTTCGATATCGCAAATCTTACACGCCGTCGTTTACAAGCTATGGGTGAATAATTAAGGAAAAAGCATGAAGACTGCCAGAATTTTGAAGTATTTATTTAGTACTTAAACTTTTTATATAACTATATTAAATAAAAGTTTGATTCTGTGATATGTTTTCTAAAAAAAATTAATTGTGAATTAAGTTCAATAAAAATTTAAAAAAGTTAAGTGGTTGACAATATTGAGTATATTACTTATACATTTTAAATTCCTCGATATACTGTCCCTCTTTTAGTAAACTTAGGTTTAAATTATGTTAGTTTTTGGATTTGCCATGAATGATTTCACGTGTGAGCACTCCGACATTCAATATTACATATTTACTGAACATTCATTATGATTATACAACGATTAAAAGCTCTTATATAAATGTCTAAATAATAATCAATAATATTGTTTAATGGACAATACAAACTGAAAAAAAAAAATGTTTTTTTCTTTTTCTTTTATAAATTCTTATTGAGCATTAGGCTAACATTACAATAAAACTTTTTTTTATATATTCTATAAAATACCAAAAAAGTATGCAATACCTAATTAGTAATTATAAATAAATATCAAATAATCATGATCCCATCTGTAGGTTTAATATTTCAGCTAAATTATTAGCCTATTAAATTAATAATTTAATAATAATATGTAAAAATTAAAAAATGATTCAATTATTTCATTAAAATTAATGAAATCTACAAACTATAATAATATTATATAAGTGAAAATATAAAAACAATAAAATTGTGAGCGTAAAATTAACAATGATAAAGAAAATTTTTTTCAGGAACTAAATGTTTTTATTAGAATGATTTCCAAAAATCACTTCCAATTTTTAAAATTGATCGACAATACACTTATACAACTAGAATAACAAATGAATCATATAAAGCTGTAAACAATAATAACATGTTAAAATATTTATCTAAAAAAACAAAAGTTACCAAATGTCATGTATTTAAAAATATAATTATAATATTGTTGACTAGGTAACTACATTGTTTATTAAAATATTATGTACAAGGTGCAACATACAATATATAATTCTCATATTTATAAAGAAAAGCAATATTACTCATCTAGAAATATTGAAAAATAAAAATTGTTAATATTTTTATGGTACTTTATGAGCGTTATATACAGGAAAATTTGGTACACTACAACTGTATATAACACTCGTTATAATAGTTAAAATTTAATTATGATAAAAAAAAAAGAAATATAGTTAATATTCTGTATGCTGAACATTACACATAAATTATGTAAATTATAAATTATAAAATCTAGGGGTGGGTAGTTTCTCTCAAATAATTACTGCACAAATCAAACACATATTATAGTACTGCATACATAATTACTCAAACAAATGTTTATTCTATTGTACTGTGAAAACTGATTTCACAAAAGTATTCACCATTAATTATTCGTATTCCCTGTCAGACTGATATAGTAATTATTATGGATAATATATACAAATTAAATACTATGCACTTTATCTTTACTAGCTATATATGTCTATGACACATACAACTGGAATTCAGTTTTATGTTTGCACCCCCAAAATAGTCCATGGCATAGTTGTGTTGTAATATCGCTCTAAAGTACTAATCTAAATAAATTGGTGTTGTCAGCGCTTATCAGTCTCACTAATAAACAATTTTAATTTAATTTTTACTGTGACATTTTATAATAATTCTCAAAGAACTGTGACTTAACAAAATGAAAGTTATTTTATAAAATATAAACAACACGAATGTAAAACTATATCCCCATGTCCGATGAGCGTGTCTTAGTAGTACATAATATACTACTACATGAGCGCGCATTTCTCCCGTATCTTACGGCCACGCATGGACTTTTTTTCGGGCTGCAGCGATATGTTCCTATTCTTCTCCAGATTGAGAAGCTCCTGAAACAGCTCCTTGACGTTGTGGTTGGTCTTGGCTGACGTCTCCATGAAATGACAGCCCCACCGTCGAGCCTCAGCATCGCCATCTTCGGCTGAAACCTCTCGAGTGTCATTCTCATCACACTTATTGCCCACCAACATGATTGGTATCGACGGAAGTTCAGTTGCACCTTTGGTCTCTTTGATGACCTGTCAACAATTTATTGTTTTAATAAATAATTGTGTTTAGAGTATACATGAAAATTAATTGAGTATTATTTCGGGTTAGTTCTAATATGATAAATTATAATTAATAGATACCTATTTATTAATAATTTGAAGTTATTCGATACATTGTGAATACTTTTTAATCTATTTTGAATTAGTTAAAATTATGTTCTAATTTTAATTATTTTTTGCATAATTTTAAATGTCGATCCCTTATTAGTAAGTTTTTTTATGAACAATAAAAAAAATACTAATATATACCATGTCATGACCAAAAAAAGTCCATCTAGAGGTTGAAAAAATATTATATAAATTTATAATACTCCAAGTTTAGTACTAACCTACATTTTTTTATCATACTACTTTTAAATAAATACATTTCTAGAATTAAAGCAGCATAAGACCATATATCTGTATCAGTTAAAAAAAACCCTTACACAGTATAATAACGTATTTTCAACGTTAACTGCCTTGAGTGAATAATATGTGAATCTATTATTGTCCGAAGACTTTCGGGGAAATAAACATAGACCGCATAGTGCAGTTTTCCTACCCACATAATAATATGTACCTACCTACACACACGCATTACCCTGCCTGCCCACCTCAAATAACGAATTGCGCAAACAACATTTGACGGCAGTGTTTTTTTCCCGCGGGGACGAAAAATAAAAGCAACTGAAAACCTTTCAGTCCTCCCCCCCCCCCCTCATACCTCTTTAACACAATCGATAAACATGCACCAGTTTTTACTTCCTACCTATGTATACTTATATCATATTATTGTAGACGATTGCAGTCTATTCTGTAAAAAAAAAATATTGGAACACAATTATTATTATTGGACTCTGGCGGATAATGTACCGCGTCGATCCGCCTAGATTTCGACAAACACAACATTAAAGCCTGGCGCGTAGCCATGCACATTATATTATTTACACGACGAGGGCCAAACGATAGCACAACTGCACATCTTTTATGGGCAACGTATAATTATATAAATGTATCTGCGTGTTACAGTTACCCCGACAACAACGACGGGTTGACTTTTAAATTAGGTGGCGTAACGATACGAAACCGCAGCGTAGTCAATATCGATTCTCAAACTACCTATATTGGCCATGGTACTGTATAGGTACCTTCAGTAGGAGGTACCTACGACCTACCTATTTAGTTGTTCAACCTATACCTTAACATGGCTGTTATTGAAGTTCGCCAACCACACCAATTAAAAGTAGGTACCTACTGCCGCTAGATATCCGCGAGACAAATATTAATCATTGTGCAGTAATTATTTGCGCTTTAATTTTGGAAGGGGGTTGACGGGTCGTGCAATTGTTTTATCGCCCTTAAAATCTTCGCATAGTGTACGTATCTCTAATAGTTATATAGACCAAAACCGCGAAACATTGAATTTAGGTCGTTTAGTATTTCACACTAATCAACGAAATAAGGTTGAAAAAATAGCACGTGCGGGGTGCTATAATTGTAATTGCCCCACAGAGCAGTGGGGGGGGGGCGGCTTCGCTCCCCACGCCACCAACTGCTAAAACTACACGATCTTATAAGTTACAAACCTACAACAATCGATACATTAAGACTTTTTATACACACTTGAACACTTCATATTAATGATAAAAACAAAATAAACACATTACCCTTTTTATTATTTTAAATTTAGATTTGGTCGAAAATGTTAATATTTAACTTATGGGAGTTTACCAGTAATATTGCAGTCCGCCGCAACATACGTCTTTATATACAGCGCTATCAACCATAGGAATTTGGAATAATTTATAACGAATTATTATTACTACTTATGACCAAAATATCTAAAATTTGTTTTCGATAAATATTTTATAATTTAAAAAATGTATGGTTGGTATTTCACTAAAATAATAATAGTTAGATCTGAAAAATCAAGGGGTTCTAAATTTTAACTCGGGGGTGCTAAAATTACCTCACCCCCTATTTGCGCCAATGGTGGTGCAAACTAAGCTAAGCAGTCGCCACACTGCACAGTACTTCATCATAGATTTCAAATTAGAAAAGAATTATTTTTCAAAATACATCCCTTGCGACTTGCCCAACCATTGATGCATGCCGGTATACTTTTAGAATAATATAAACTGTATTATTATGTTTTTAGCTCAAAATAAATTAAAACCTACAATTGAATACTAATAATCTAATATATTGTTAAATATAAGATCCATTTAATTTCATGCACGAAAGTGTATTTCATTAAATAGTTAAGTAGGTATATCTACTAATTAATATCGTTTCTTTGAAATTTAAATCAGTAAGTAGTAAGTACTAAGTCTGCTGATTGTCGGAAAATTGGTACGGTCGTTTCGAAAGTGGAATATTGGCTATTAGAAATCAGTGTTTCTTAAACTATAAAAAGCCGTATGGTAGGTACTAGGTAATCACTACGCTGTACAGTTATAGGTGTCGACTGTCGACTGTTGTTAGGTCACTGTAAGGATGTGTTAAATTTGAATTCAATGATAAATCATTGTGACAGATAAAAAACGCTTCTGAGCAAAGACGGTTTAACTTTTTGATTTTTAACCTAACTTGCAAAGTTACCAAACAATTATTATTTAAATAGTTATATTAAAATCGATTTTCTATACTAGAAATATTCACCAAATTTTTTTATTAGCATTTTCTATACATGACATAATGATAATTACTAAAAATATTTTGTCTCTTGTTGAGCTATTTATAGGCTTTAGAAATAAACGATTTTTTTCCAAGAATTGGCGATACAAATTTGTGGATTGGTCAAAAAGCTTCAAAATTGAATACAAGGTTACTCATAAGTCATAAGTTGTTATTATAGCTATTTAAAAATATTAAAAGATACTAATAGTATAGGCACGATTAATCTTCGTATATAGGCTAACAGGCTGTGTTCATACCTATGCAATGATTTATCATTTAATTCAAATTTAACACATAAATTACACAGACTTCCTCACTGACAAAGTTAATTTGACACCTAACCTACTGCACACCAGAGTGGTAACCTACTTTCCCACGATTATTCGTTTCATAAGTACCAACTGAGAAATTGAAAATTTTGAATTTTGACTTCTTAAAAGTATCAACTAGATCCAATGTGCTACCATATTATAATAGCCTCCCTCAATGTCGACGATCGGAGAATTTCTCTACTAGAAAAATTGTCACCAGAAACAAAAATAAATTTATAAAAACATCATTGTAAAATCGATACATATTCTTCACTCGGTCGAGAATCTAAAACAATAATTCATATACGTCGCTGTCATGAAATTTATTTATAATAGGTATAGGTACAATATCTCAAATTTCATATGTAGGAACCATATAGTAATCAATCATTTTGGTTAGTTCTTCAGTTTATTCAACACGATGAAATGTACTCTGTAGGTTTACCGTATACAATGTAAATTGAATGAATACGTCATGAATCTGATATGCACGATAATAATTTAACTCTTTTATGAAAAATAAAATATCAGATTCACTTCACAACAAACTTCGTCATATTATTACTAGTTGTCCAAATAAATAAATAACAATAGATATTTTTGTATATTGAGAATTTTTTTAAAAATGTATTTGTGTGTAATTATTATCATTAGGATTATTATTCAAATTTATTACTTTTCAATATTTTTTGACAATAAAACACCATAATATAGTTCAAAAGACGATAGACCGTACGAATATTCCGTTTACCAAATCGCTGATGGAGTTTTAATTTCTATCCTACAAGGGCGTGGCAAATAACCTAGCGACGCGACTATCTGATAAACGTACACAATCAAAATATAGGATCAGAAACATAAAAACAAGCAAACAGACATTGTGTATTAAAAGCAATGTGAACATTTAAATTAATATTTTCATATAGAGTCGTATTTTTTTTAATCAATCGGTGTTGAACAGATATTTAATATTATAACGCCATAATCGTATTGCACGAGAACGAGGATATTATAATGTGGAATGGTGGCGTGTTGACCGTGATTTTGAAGTTTCCCGATATTTTTTTGGGGGGTGGGTGGTTAGGTGAATTAGTTTATGAAATATCACAAGGGTAGTAGGTATATTACGTAAGAGTAAATGGGTTAGGTTAGGTTAGGTTAGGTTAATTCAAAAAATGAATTGCCCTAGATAAAATATTTCACTTTGCCACGATACTGCACTGGCGTGGTGGACCTGGTCCAAGATTTTTGTCCGGAAAAAATGTATGGATTAAATACGATTTTTTTTTAGCGTTACACCAACTTAATGAGTTTACGGGCATAAATAAAATAATGTTAATTTTATCGATCGCCGTTGGAACTCATTTCTACCGCAATGTGCACGTGCCGAAATAATACGATTCGCTCGGTCTTCGACGTTTTTCCGCAATACGCATTACCCCATATAACTGCTGCAGTGTGCCAGTGTATGTATATAAATCATAATATAATAGTATTACAACATAGCATAATAATAATAGTACTTTGCGTTAGGTTTACCTAACATTTCTGACTTTCCGAGATCGGTATAACATTATATTATAATATGATGTATTACGCGTTTAGACTCGCATTGAAATCGCTCATATCGACGTAATACGACGATAACGAGCCAGCGAATATGTCTGACCTACATCACGTATTGGCGTATATGATTTTTTTTTTTTTTTAATAGCACATTACTATTATAGTTCAACAGTTTAAGTAATACAAAAAAAAAATGTATAATACAACGTAACTAAAGAATACATTAGGCTAATCGATATTAATGTAATATAAATACAAATTTCAGTTAAAATATTCATGTAATGATTTAAGTGGGTAATTTATTGGATATAACGTTTGTGTATTGGTGAGAAGAAAACTTAGTGGGTTAGTTAAAGCTGAGAGGTTTAAAAGAAATGTAAATAACGAAATATTGTTAAAAGGATTATTGGGTAATGTCATATTATTATGGTTGGATTCGAATGACGGTTTAATCTGGATAGGGAAGAGTTAGAAAATAATGACGTGTGCTTTTTACTCATAATGTGCTGATTGGCTTAATGGTTTTACGTCGTTTGAGGAGGAATTTGTAGACACCCCTATAATAATTGGAGGTATTGTCGTCTCTGCACAAAGCGCACTTTCTTTTTTTTGTTTGATTTTGTCTTTCGTTCATAACCCGGAGTTGTGATCTTCACCTCACTTGACAAAGCGTGATGGGTGATGACGATATTTAGAAGTGTGCTCTTAATCCTGTCAGTTATGGAAGTTATGAAGGACCATTATTATAGGTATTTCTACTTTGATTATGGAATGCAGTAGCGAAGAAATGGTAAGAATCTCCTTATTGTTGTCATAAGATTCGAGGATCTACAAAAAAACATTGTCTAACGGAGTGACTAGTACCTAGGGCAGTAGGACCATGTGGAAAGTGAGGGTTGAGTAGTGAAGGTTTCCAATAATTTCCCTATAGGGCCGATTCGCTGAAGTCAGTTTTGAGAAGTCCCGTTTAGTCCTGCAGGTGCTCTGTGATAAAATTATAATTTAGACGTTTGTAAGGGCGAATAACCAGAGCTGACAATTTAGACTTGCAAGAGAAACCATTAGTAGTTAGTACCAGTGAGTTGGACCAACGTGTTTATGAAAGCATAGTAGCTCTGAATGTTTTTCACGGCTTTTATTGACTGTACGATGGATGTACACTTGATCGGAATTGCTTTATCTGGTTTATTGAGTGGGACACCCGAAGTGTCGAGTCAGCTGGATTATCCTCATCAATAGCCAAGGCAAGCAGAAGGACTTCGAATTTGTTCTCATAGTGTATTGGTGAATTAGAAGATGATGAGAGCGTCCGTTTGGATTTAGTTGTTTAATGTTAAATTATTCATATCGAAAGCAGGTGCTTAAAATGTAGAATTCATATGAATAATGAGTTATGTAATCCCAAATCGCGATAACGGAATGAACATTTCGGATAACATGATACACGTGTGACCGTGTTGCAGGTCAACGGCGAAGCGTATACGGTTATTATAATCTATAATATTATTATATAATACATATTATACTGTATAATCGTATGCATAGTTTGCATAGAATGCATACACAAAGGGACCAATATAGTAGGTATTTAAGTAGTTCCACACAAAAACAAAATGCACACACCTGCATAATATATTATGTAGGTAGGTACCCATATCGAAGATGTAACTGTTTTGAATTAATTTTGTAGCAAATTATATTACTATACATACCTATAACTTATAAGTATGTATTATGAATCAGGATTCTCGAAACCCTCGACAATTTTGACCAGCATGGCTACAATCTACATTAGTGTAGTAAAAAGAAAAATCCCTTTAAACCGTCAAAGAAGAAAGGAGCTTGTAGAGACCCCGGTGGAGAATTAATAAGTATATGTGACTATGTCGTTAGTTGAGTACTTATATGTACTGAGTGGCGTCCGACGATGACGGGAAAACTGATTGATCGACGGACGCAGAGAAAAAGGCCGGTGATAACAGCGTTTTCCTAAGATAGAAGCCGGCTGCACACCTCCTTCGTGTTTTTATACAGCTATTTTGATTCGTCAAACCATACTTTTAATACCATAATTATGTAGGTACCAGATGGTAACATTGTAATAATAATAATTATGATGAACACGATTGTTACCTATTAATATCTCCGAGGGAGCCCGCGCGATTGCGACGTAGGTGTGCAGTCAACTCAACACCTAATTTTGGACTGCCCATTAAGAAGATACGACGGGGATTTGGAGGATTTGACCAAAGTAACCGCTGAGGTCTATGTAGGCGGAGATTGGTGGGGAGGGGGCTTACGGGGACTTAGCCCCCCTCAAATATCCTACAAGCCCCTCAAAACAGATAGCTTTTAAGTTGTGTGGGATCGAAGCCTTTCCACTCACATTGGTGTTAAAAATATTAGCCCCCCTGAAACTTTACTGGACTTTATTTACCTTATACGAAGGCTATTTAATTTAGTGCCATCGTTAAATAGTATTTACTTATGTTATACGAATAAATAAATAAAATGTATGCTGTTAAATTACACGTAGAGTTAACAAAATCCGGGGGTGGGCAATGGCCCTATTAGCCCCACTGCGGATGCCTTTGCCCGTATGGCCTCACAATTCGGCACCGCGGGGATAACGTAATCACCGATAAACGACTAAAATACCATCACGAGTGTACGCACCTGCCATATGGGTCGGAGTTCCTCGAGAGACTGTCTGGACGTGCACGAGTACACCAGTATGAACGCGTGGCCCTTGGACATGGACAACCGCTGCATGGCGGGGAACTGATGCGACCCCGTCGTGTCGGTGATCTGCAGCGTGCAGATGTTCTTGTTGCAGCTGATCACCTGCCGGTACGTGTCCTCGATGGTCGGTATGTACGACTCGCGGAACGTGCCCTTGACGAACCGGAGCACCAGCGAGCTCTTGCCCACGCCGCCCGCCCCGAAAACCACCACCCGGTAATCGTTGCTCTGTTCCGGCATTACGACGTCGTCGTGTCGCGGCTATCGCACGGCTACTGCAGCTGTAGGGCTATAATGCGCGTGCTGGACCTATACGTTTATATAAACACGATAATTGTTATTATTATTATTATTATTATTATTATTATTATTGTTTATTATGAATTATTATGGTACGTAAAATATGAGCACAGGGTAATTCACCACCGAGCATGCTCGTCCCCTTTTTCTTCTTCAACAATTCAGTTATTCAAAATCCGACTTTTGGAATTTTTAAATATACTCTAAGACCTTATTATTCTCAAATTCTCGATATTCATTGTATGTACTACTTAATAGGAGTGTTCCTGTGGAAATACAAACTTCTGTTTTTTCAAATGAGAAATCTCCAAGTTTCTACAATCTACTGTAAATTATTTAGTGGATGATTTTTCCGAAAATGTCTACGTATCAAAATCAAAATTCAAACTAGTTGTTTTTGAGTTATTTAACTTGGTGTACTAATAATAACAGGTCCATATTATAATGATGGGTTTGGAAGATAATATGGGAAATATGATGTTTTTAAAACTTTAATAATAAATATTAATTTATAAATATTTATAATTTGTGAAAATTATCCAAGTATAATAAATACTAAGCTCTAATGATATATCTAATTTATAGTACTATATAAACTTTAGTACAAACATCTTAATAACTGAAAAACTACTAGATCAAATTTTGAATTAGGTATTTAGGTACCTACATCAAATTTTCAAAAAAATACATACACTTAATAATTTATGGTAGAATAAAGGCGTTCTTATTTGAAAAAAACAGAAGTTTGTATCGCTACAGGACACTCAAGTAGTACAAATAATCGCAAGGAATAATAACAAGAATTTTAATAATTATTAAAAAGGAACAAATAGGAGTTAACGCGATCGTTGAATCATCGTGTATATGAATGATTTATCAATACATTTATAAATATATTATAATTCAAAGGTTCTCGGACGTACTTCAGTTCTGTCGCGAAATAGAATAGATGCATATTACTGCAAAGGTTAGGTAAATTAAACAAAAAAAAGGTCTGTAGAAAAAATGATTAAATGATAAAATTTGGAAACCAACCGAAGATGAGGTGCCAATAATTTGCACATAGGTACTTAAGAATGGCACTTATACCTAAACTTTATTTAATATTTAAATGGATTAGGCTTATATAATATTATACAGTATCCGTACTATAGTCGCCGACCGTCGTACGCAATATACCACGCATATCTAAGCATTACTCCTATAAATATGCCATACACAAACTGCATACAACATAAAATTACGTTAACTTCGAGGCAAAAAAAAAGAGTATAAGTATACCAGATACGGTCGCCGTTCGTCCATTTCGATCAATATCTAACCGTATATATAATATAGATTATAACCACGTTATCCTTTTCGGCAATTTTCTGTTTTACTTTGCGTTTTTTTTATAACCGTAGACTGCATACCTATTATTACCTTCAAGTGCATCGATTTAAGAATGATAAAACCTTGGTCAAACTCGACGTTCCCGATAAGTTATATGTCACGTGGTTGTACCTAATAATTGTGGAATTCCCCCTTACAGTCAGTTTCCAATTTTTAACCACAATATAAACTACCTAGATTAACGTCGTCACATTAAGATATAAATGTATATATATGTGCTAAAGGCTTATGCACTTATGCTCATCTATACAAAGTACAAACACTTAATTCAATTACAGCAGCTTACATATTTTATCGCTGATTTAAAATATAAATATTACACGAGTATACACACAATAATTTATTAAGGTTGTAAGTACGTAGAATACTATCAATCGAATAAGAATTTAATTTTAGGTTATAGGTTTATTATGAGGTTTATATGACTACGAAGTACTCATATTATGGTGTATAAAATATCATGTATGTATAAATAATATAGGTACTCCTCGCTTAGTATTTCAATTTTGTGTCTTAAAATGTTAAGAAAAGAAAAATATTAGTTGATAATCGTACCTATTTGGTTTTCTAAAAATGACATACACACATACATACACACACACATACATACATAAATACATACATACATACATACATACATACATACATACATACATACATACATATATACATACATACATACATACATACATACATACATACATACATATTACATACATACATATTACATACATACATACATATATACACACATACATTTATACAGATAGTATCATTTAAAAGGTAACAGTTTTATAATTCAATACAAAAAAATCTTACATTATTTATCTGACGGTTCTTTTTAAATCAATTTTAATTAATTAAATATTTATTTATTCTTAATTAAAAGTTGTGACACGTACTTTTTTATACGCAACTTGAAGAAATATGCTTATTTTCAAAGAGTTATTAAGTTTGATTTTTATATTTTTTTTCACGATTAAAATATTTCCCTCGTGAAAGAAATAATAACAAACTTTAAACAATTTTAACAATGAAGCAAATTATCTCGGTATTAATCTCAGATAAAAAATATCATTTAATAATAAGCTACTAATAAAAAAAAGTTGAAAAGAAGGATTAAAATAAAAAATCTTTTTGATTGAATATCGAACTCAAGAAGACACTAAATAAGAATAATTTTGGTAAATAAAATGCAATATTATAAATTGTATTATTCTTTTCAATTAATAATTTTCACTTTAAATGATTCATTAATCCAATTATTGCATGCATGAAAAAAAATAATTAGGCCATAATCAGAAAAAAATGTATACGAAGGAATTTTAAATAGATTCCTATATGCATAAAATATATTATATTATGTAACTTTAAATAATGTCATCAATGATCAGTAGGAATTTCTAAACATATTCTCACAGTTTAATATTCAAATTTAATAAATCTAAAAAGCTACACATTCATTAAAATATTTTACATTTCACAAAATATTAAATTCCGTAAGAGTAAAAATATGCCATGAATTATGATGTACCTATATTTTATTCTTGATGAATTAAAAACCTCTATTAAACCACACCTATTATACAGTTTCAAAATATTAATAATGTAAAAAAAAAAAAAAATGTTTTATTTTTGCCAGTTTTGTACAATGAGTAATGACCGGTTACTAATAAATAATGTTATAGTGAGATAAAAACTTATTAAGTATTTTGATTCTTCTATTGAATTTTCATATTGAGTAGTAATCAAAAATAATTCTCTTTCTTGATAAATATGTTTAAAATTCATCCTATTGTAGTAACGCAGTAGTCAAAGTCAGTTGGATGATTTATTTAAAATAAATCTATTAGTTCATTAGATACATTTAACTGTTTATCTTTTTTAAAATGAAAACATTTATATATGCATATTCTGAATCAGTTTTAAAATTAAAAATACAAAAAGTTTACTCATTTTCTGAATAACCAACAGATTTAGTTCGGGTAAAATTTAAAAATGAATGATAAGTGTATTTTATTTGTTTATTAATAATTAACGAGCGATGCTTTTTGAGTGCAAAATAGGTAGATATGGTAAATTCTTGATATAAGGACAAATAAATAGTAAACATGTCAATAAAATACAAAATTATAAAGAAATTTAAGGAAAAAGAAAAATGATTAAACAAGAAAGGTAGGAACTTCATTGGCGATAGATATTAATCGTCACATCGGCTCGTTTTTCATATAATTGCTTTTAAATTGGGGAATATGGAAGGCTTAGGTTACAAGGAACTGTTAATAGATAAATATTATTTTCGTTGAACTGTAAGTTACAAACTTTTAATAAATTAAAATTAATAAAATATTTTTTTTAATTTGATACATAGTGTTACACAGTGTTTAATATTTATTGAGCAAAAATTATAACGCTTACAGCAATTTTGTGTACATCAATATTATATCACCTACAATGATAAAAAAGTAAATTTCATTATCATTTAATTATTTAATGTAAAGCAAACGGCACATTAACACAATATTACTTTTAACTTGTACACAGTCTACACGCTACACATATTTTTAAGAATTAATGTATATAAATTAACGTCTTTCTAAAAAAATGTCAAATTAATATTAAATATTCAACTTTTGATAAATAAAAAAATGAAGTTTAAAATAAAAAGACAAAAATCATTTAGACAGACGACCGGAGCCACATACATAAAACAAAGAGAAAGCCAGAAAATATTCCACTATATAAAGTCTAAAAGCGACGTTTTTCTCTTTTTGTTTACAAAGATTAAAGAATGTATTGAAAGTTCGCAGTTTGTTGTTTTCCAGTAACCCACCCACTCGTAAACCCATTCATTCAGCTATTCAGGTAAACTTTCATCGAAATCCGTCAACCTTTTAAATAGGTTACAGGCGGCGCATAAAATAAACAAACAAAATGTGGGTCACCTGCAAATTAAAAAATTCATGTCCCTCGGCTCATAAAGGTGTACGCGTGATAAGGCGTACTATTTTCTATTTTTCTCATGGTCCGAACGTTACTTTACAACCATAATTTATATCATAATCAATAATATGATGATGATGATCATCATCATCATCATAATATTATGGGTCAAACGTATATAATATTTTTGAAATCCTCGAAATCGCCTATACAATATTGCTAAGATGTCGTACAGATGCGTGTGCGTAATAATTCATAATATAAAATCATCCTCGTACCTATACCATAGTGGCTATATCATATAGTGCGTTCTACGAATATAATATATTCCACCGGAGAGACGACGCAGCCGTCAAATAATAAAATACTATGCACTGGCACGTCATGCAGCACCGCCATTATTCATTCGGAATCGTCTAAACGCGATTCGTTATTTGCTGCTCGTTAACATTTGTTCTGGTACCTACCCAGAAGGGTACACGTCATAGTGTTACAATACTATATTATAGTAGTATAATAGGTATATAATATGATATTATTATATTTGCAAAAGCGGTCGACCCCGAGGGCTCGAGATTTGCGTCTACTACTACTATACTACAACACTCTGTAGTATCGAGTCACCCCGACTGCACTCGCGTACAGTGTAATTATTATTATTGTGTGTGTACCTGCTGTAAAATATTATTATAATACAGTCGGTGGTCGATCGACTGGAAATTCGTCACTTTCGTGTTCGCCGGTCGTAAATCACACGCGGTAGGTACCCATTCAATGTGCGCGCAGCGGCGAACGTGCACATGGTCATTACCATACGTGACGTATATATCGCCGAGCAATAATAATAATAATACACACATAGTAATAATAATAATAATATTATATGGGTAGTATAATATTATAATAATAATAATAATAATACCTATGGTCGTGTATGGTCCGCACACAGAACACAATGTTTTGAGAGGCCACGCACAGAGCTATATATTATAATATATTATAATATACGCCGCGATGTATATTATCATATACATGCACACGTGTATCGATCGTTTTCGCGGAGTATAATAATAGTATAATGTGTGTACCTACGGCAAAAAAACGCCAAAGATAAATAATTGTCATTAAGGTGGCGTACGTTTGAATCGCTTTTAGCGTATAATACGATGTACAATAATATTATTATACACACCGGTCTCGTTCATTTGTAGCTTTGCAAAATATAGTACACAGCCGTATGACCCGGTCGATCGAAATCTCGTATTTTGGGTCCGACGGGTCCTGCATAAGATCGCGTACCTATTTTATGGTGGGCGTGATGATCGGTGGCCAATGGTATACTCTGCACTGGCGGCCTGGCCATGGCCGATAGGCCTCGAACGCGTCCGGGGCCCCCGACCGTATTTGTGTCGAGTAGTACTACGAATATTGGATAGGTATTGGATATTATTATAACAAATCATACCATTATTATAATTTTTGGGGCCCATTAAGTACCCGCAGGCCGACACTGCGTTTACTGCAGTGGCGTAGGTATATATAGGAATCGGTATTTTCGCTATCCAAATTTTTTAGGAGTTATAATTATGAAACACGTACACATTATATGATACTGCTGTTTTAATTCAACCCGAAATCTCACCAAAACCATATCCCCTCCCCACTATATACGCCGCACTACTGCAGGTATCGTAGAACTGTTTTGTAGTTGTTTTTTTTTCTTCTTCCCCCGAGAAAAATAAGCCCACGACCACGACTCCTACATCTTTACAACTATACGCGTACCCATCTATATATAATAGAACACAACGTCGTTTTATTATTATTATTATCGCGCGTTACTGACCTGCGATCACGTCTCGGCTCTGCGGCCCCACTCGCGTCCTCCTCTTAAGACGACGATCGGACGCGGACCTCGGGCGGACGTAGCGCCGTCGTATTATCGCGATGACAACAACTGTCCGTGTACGCTGCGGCCGTCGGCCCTGTCGCGTTCGTCGTACCTGCCGTGCCCAAGTCCGCCGTGACGGCAGCAGCTGCCGCGGAGTCGGTGATGGTCTCGGTCGTCGTCTCGGTCGCCGCGGCCAACGCCGCCACGTCCATAACCCCGAGCGCAGTAGTCGTGATCGGCGCGCGGCGAGACGACGGTCGGACGGACACGCGACGAGTACGGTGCACGCGCCTGTGACGGATGTGACTGCGCGACGAGGACGGGCGCGCGGACTGGGCGCGCGCGGATCGAACGCCGGCGGCCGCGCGTACGATATCGCGGCGATTATTGTAATAATATAATATTATGTTTCCTCCGCCGCGCGGGGATCGCGCGAGCTCGTATGAATAACAACAACGATTATTATACGATCCGTATAATATTATTGTAGGTGTAACGATATACGATTTGCTAGCCACCTTCTCCAGCAGGCGTGCACTTTAATAATATTATGTATGATATGATGTGCCGTATATAATAACACGATAACAATAATAATAACGATATAATACGCGCGTATCTTGGACGTGCTCGACCGGACGCTCGGACGCGCGAGCGATATTTAAAATAAAATTCCGAAATAAATAAAACGTAATAATATGACTGTACCGCGACGGTAGTAGTAATAATAGTAATAGTAATAATAGTAATAATTTCGCGCGCATGACGATAGGAGCGCGACGTGTTGGCGATGGCGGTGGCGGCGGCGGCGGTCGTCGTCGTCCTAGTTCGGGGGTTGCCGACGAATTTTATTTCATTATTATTATTTTAGATTTTTTCCTCTCTTTTCGCGTTTAACGTTTGCGTCGCCCGTGTGTGTGCGTCGCGCATCGGTTGATCAATACAAAGACGTAGTCGGGGGCGTCAGTGGGCGGGGGGGTGCTCGCGCGTGTGGGTGGTCGGGGCGGGGTCGGAATGAAACGGGGGTTAAACGGGTACGCCGGAACTCCCGACTCCGCCGCCCGGTCGACCCGGTCAACGGCGTATACATAATAGTGTAAAACTAAAATGTATATAATAATAATAATATATACTGCACAGGGTGATTCGCCGAACGCGTTACGTCGCCTTATCGTGACTGCCACTCATAATATATATTATATACGAGTATAACACCGTAGAGTTAATATTGATATTTTATGTTTTTGAATCTTTACATAGGTACCTGAGATGAACGCGCTCGAAGACCACTTCGTCGAGCGCTTAGATTCGTCGTTCGTGGCGTTTTAAGTGACAAACGTCAGCCGTGCGGTTATTTTTCTACAAACCAGCACTCTCCGGTCGCTCTTTTACTGCGAACACTCCAGCCGAGTCACAGGTCTATATGACGTATGCTCGAGACTAAAAACCGAATGGGAATAGAGCTGCAGTCAAGCTGATATTACGTCTACTTGACTATATTATAGTTGTATGTCATGTAACTGGTTGTAGACATATAATATGTTTTTATAATACCATACAATTTATAGAATCCTATTTGGGACGTCAAACAGAATAATAGATCCGAAACTCGGTCGAATCTCGATGCGTCGTCAAAACGTCAAAAAAAGTCAGAAAATTACAACAATAACGTGTTGAAAACAAGACGGGCACTTCTCTGAAATAAGAGGACGGCACAATAAAACTGCCGCATCACATGCCGTTTTATATAGAAAAAAACACATTTACCATTGAGTACAGACAGTAAAGTCTCTCTATATACTCGACGATAATACTCAAAAATATATATACTCGTATGTTTTATATCGGAAATTGTCGAATAACCACACGCGCATATTATTATGCGATCAAAGGGTAAACAGATCGCGGCGGCGAAGAACTACCCTGTACAATCGTACACGCCGCCGCATGCGACGGGCCGCGTGACGTCACGGCGGCGTGGCAGTGGCAGCAGTGGCGGCAGTGGCGGCGGCAGCAGTGTCAATGATATTATGCGCTTGCGTCCGCGACTCCAGTGGCGGTCGTGTTATTATTATTACGGTACGCGCATAATATAGTAGCCGTGCCGCCGCCGCGAAACAGGCGATCCTCCGCGGCCATTAATGGAGACGACGACAAACCTCTCTGCCGTTTCGCCCGCCGCCGCCTCGACCGAAAATCGCATCGTCTGCGGCGGCGCATAAATACCGCACGCTCGCCGAGTATAATATATAACGCGATATATATAGGTGATATTATTTTTCGGCGAAAAAGGCCCTTTGAACGAACTCTGGAGGCCTCCGCACGAGCGTACTACGCGCGTATATATAGCATGCACTATAGCGTATCATCGTATACGCGCCTCCGTGCCCATTGATGAGTTTTTTATTTCACGAGCGCGTATAGGTCTCACGCCAAACACGTTACGATAATATTATGTAACGTTATGGAAAATAAAAAAGCGTACTTTTTATTACCGCCGCCGTCCTCGAGACTACTATATAATATACACGCGGCGGCGAGTGGGCCAAGTCATAATTCATCAGTATTAATTTTCGTGTCTCGTATTATTATAACCGTTTGATAAATATTATTTTTGAAACATTTTACCGATAAGCGCACACACGTTACGTTCGACGTTTCGTGTTTTTCGTATTTACCCATTCACTGCAGACATAATATTATTATTATATTGCTACGGTTTAATCGTTATCCAAACGACTAAATGTAAATATGGATTCTTTTTATACCACCGTATCTATCGTACAATATATTAATCCATATAGTGTCTACAGCGTAATAAGTCGTTCTCGTTCGTATATATTTTGTTTGCATTAAACATTTATATTATTTACCTCCGTCGTTTCTTTTTTATGTGATTACGATTTTAAAAATTAATGTCGCATTAATATTTTTCGTAAATATTTCATGTTTGTTAATATATATTTTGGCGAAAAAACAACACAAATATTTACATATTTGTACGCTTTAATTGCGTTAAAATCCGTACCCTAATAATAATATTATTATGTAGGTACCTATACTATTATGTACAATGTACTATACTATGTAGGCGGTGTACAATATTATTATAATATGACACGCATCCGTCTGACCTCGCCGACGCGAGTGTACCGAGTTTGACTATGCATTACGCCGTGTGACGAAAAAAAAAAGCCCGGTCAACAATTTATTTATTTTGAATTCTTTGCGTCGAGGTTTCAGATACAACGGTGATTATTAGTCCGTAATACCTAAAAATTGTATAAAATCGAACAATTTGAAAAATTTTCAAACGCTGTTTAACGATAATAATATTATTGATTATGGTTGCTTAGGTCCACATTGGTGCGTTTTTTCATATTATGCTAGCCGCGGGATCGGCTATCTTGATGAGTTTCAATATTTTTGTCGGGGACCGAATGCTTTTCTCAGTGAGGTGGTGTTGGATTCCGATCGAGCGTGCTGGTGGTTGGGGCATTCCAAGTATACGCGTCTTACCGAGAGTATAGGCACGGACGTGTTCCGCAAATGGTCCAACAATTTATTGTGCGTCGTCAAACGTTATTGTACATCAATTTTGTCAATCGCATTTTTTTTCCGAAACCACCGCTGTTCAATGAAATAATTATTCCGCGATTCTTATGATTTTTCTTGGTGTTATTAAACTTATGTACTACACGACACGACATAGGTCGAAATATAACTGAATACCAAATTTTTGTATTTAATGCTGAACTCAATATCATCGTTTAATCATAAAACTGCAAAAAACTGCCTTTAAACAATCACTAACAACAAAAAAGTGTACTACCATAAATATTCAATATTATCGACGCAAAAAGACTATGATCATTTTATTTATTTTTTGCAATGTCGACTCATTTTATAACATAGCAATCAAAACCTAATTCATATGTTTCTGTTATTAAAAATGACTTGAAGCTAGTAGCAGTTATAGTTATTATTTCTCAAGTGGGATTTAATAGTTTAAATTATGATATAGAAAACTTTACTTGTATTTTTTTACTATAGAGACTAATCAATATTTAATTGAATAATACAGTTCTAAATAAACGTTGGGCCATTATATCTTTGTATTTAAAATAAAATACTTAAAATTATTTTTAGATTTGACACAGATAACCAGTCACGTATAAATATACATTGTATATATGCATATTATATTATGTACGGAATGATTCACCGATCACGTTCACCCCATTTTTCCTTTTAATAATTTATTCAAATTCTGACTTTTGAAACTTTTAATTATAGGTTTAACAACAATATTTTCAAACACGTATATTTTTTTAATCCATAGCGATACATTTTTTTTTTATCAAGTGAGTACTAACCTTTTTACGGCAAATTATAAAGTAGATGATTTTTTTCTTAAAAATATTTATGTATCTAAATTCAAAATTCGAACCATTAGTTTCTGACATGTATTTAGCGTATACTACATATAATTGATATGAAAAATAGTTTTTACAAAACTATAAAATAAATGTTTTATTAAATCTAATACCTTTTAGACATTAACAATTTTGACAAAAAAAAAATGTTGATAGATTAATACTAATTAATATTATAATTTTCAAATCATCATATTATTATGATCCATATCAAACCCATGTCATCGAAACCTATTAACATAATGCACCTATACTTAGTGCACAGAGTAAAATAACTCAACAACTATTCTTTAGAATTTCGATTTAGACACATCAACGTTTTCAAAAGACTCGTCTACTTAACAATTTACAGGAAAAAGGGCAGTGATTATTATATTTGAAAAAGAAAAGTTAGTATCGCCACAGGACACGCCATAAATGTTATAGCTTAACAACGTTTTATACTTTTATCATCTAGATTGAAAATAGGGTGTGGTCAAAGGATGCTAGGCTCCTTAATGGAATTTAGGTCTCCTACAAATTATGTTATGAAAACTTAAGTTAATAAAGTGATTATATAATTTGCGTTGTACGCATATTTTAGCTCTCAAAAAAATTATCAATCATTCGTTAAAATTTGTTTTTAGTGTTTAGAACTAATGATTATGATAGCAATATACTTACGTATTATTAAAACTCTTAAATATTTTTTTTTTTTTAAACCAATGATTATTTTTCGATGTGTGGTTTTTTGTGTACATTTACGTTTTAACTTTGAGGGTGGCCTCTGGTAGCAAAATAGATTTAGTTGCAGCCTGCAGGTGCTATATAATATTTTGAACTAGTTTTTGCGGCCCTATATAATAGAAATAAATGTTTCGTTCTTAATTCTGTCTTAATATAAGAAATATAATTTCAACACCAGGTTCTTCTCCAACAAAAAAAAAAATACATCCAAAACTAATTCTAGAGAGGATTCTCTGCTGTAAGAAAATGTATTTATGCCACTGCCATTTCTCGAGCTTAGTTTAAAAATATTTCAAACTGTTTTGTTGATCTTGAGTATAATTTAGGTATAATATAATGACTAGCGTTCAAATGTTTATTACTGCATATTTTTTTTGCGCAACCCGAATTATATCCAAAGTTATAATTCGGTATAAAAGTTATATGTTCGATTTATGAAGTCTAGATTTCAAATCTGCATACTTATTTTGCATAATATATTTGCATATTTGACATTTTTAAGCAACATTTGCATATAATAATTATTTTTAGATTTAGTAGCAAATTTAGAGATTTATACAAGATAAGTACTATATTATTAATTTTAAGTACGCACCCCATCAACTCAGTTGACGTAAAGAAGATTTTTTCAATTTATGAAAAAAAAAATCAGACCGTAGGTATTTAACATTTTAAAAACTTAAAACATCATAGTAATTCAATGTAATTCTGATATTTAAAAAACTTTTATATATTTCGACGAACGTCCCTATGTCAAATTGTACTAATAGTATGCAAAGTTTGTTGTTTAAAAAGATTTTTTTCGTTTTTAAAACATGTGTAGATACCTATTTTTCAAATGAAAACATTTTAGCGAGTTTTTTCGAGTACATAAATAATATATTTTATTTACAATAATTATTACTTTGTTTTGCATATAATAGTTCAAAAATATAGAAAACATTTTAATTAAATAAATAAATGTATCTAAATATGCAATATGAACTATTCAGTAGCTCTTTTGTTTAGTGATGGCTCATTGTTTTTCATTTACTAGCATACAAATATATGGAATGAACTGAAGACATATTTTTAAATAAACTTCAAATACGTAAATAATTTCACGTTTATTCGATTTTACATTTTCAAGATTCCAATAGCTGAAAAGTTATAGTAATTCAACACACCAAAATAAATAATAATTTACACTAATTCTGGGAATCGAATATTTACCAGCTAATTTAGTGTCGAGTAAATAAATTACATTTTCGTAAACTTACAATATACATATTATACAACGAAATATCGTATACCAAACGTATGATGTTACTATACGCCTTCACTGCTGCACCACCGGTTTAATAAACATGACTGAGTTATTATTATGACGTCTTATACATGCAAAACACTTTTACACGAAACCGTGCCGCGTGTACACACGAAAACATGTAAACGTGTGATTCCGTTACATATTAATGCCAACGCATTTTGTACACTATTTGGGCGGCAGACGAGGGGCCCCGGCTAAACGGTAAACACATTTAAAAACACATTTCCTTTTATCCGAACATTTGCTTTCATTATAAATAAACAGCGACTAATATTATTATTATTATTTCCACGCGGCGGTTTTTTTCCTCTTCTATCAGACAAGTCGCATTTGTTCGAAACGTGTGTCAAACGGGTGTCAGTGGCCGTCAATCAGACCTGCGGCGCAGCGGCGTGGCAACGGCTAATGGACCACCCGGTCTGTGCGTGATTTTCCGGCGATTCCTCTCCTCCGGAGGGATGAAATAATAAGTGCGGTTTTCTCTCGTCCGACGTCGCCCCGGCGGTTTTGACAAGGATAGAGTGATAAATAAAAAATAAAAATAATAATAATAATATTAATAAAAGGAAAAAAGTAAACGCAGAAGAACCTCGATCCCCATAGGTATATCAATTACACGCGAGCGCGCGCGTGGTGTCGCGGAATTAAAAATCATTTGTCCCCGGCCGGCCGGACGACGAGGAAATCCGTTTTCGTCTGCGGGACCGCGAGAGGACGGCGGTGGAACGGAAGGCCGGTTATTCGATCAAACGTCCCGTGAAATTGAATGTAAACACACGCGACTATTAAGTTACCCGCGACGTTAACGCGATATCCAAACACACATACACACATATTATATTATATTATATTATATTATATATTAAACACACGCATGAAATCTTATACGACCGTACAAACACAAGAACGTGTGTGTGTGTGTGTGTGTGTGTGTGTGTGTATATAAATTCAACTTAGCCGCCGGTGAATCTGATTGATAGTACTACCGCGGCGGCGGTGTTTGTTTTTGAATTTGCAGTCGACCCCGAGGGTCCGACGAACGCTGCAGCATAATATAATATATATATAGGTATATACGACACGTCGACACACATATATATATATATATATATATATTATATACGTGATAGTACTTGTTGAGATTTTTGTTCTCGACGTCTTGGTTTTTGTCGGGTCTGTCCTCCCCCCCCCCCATCGCCAACACCTCTCCGCAGTCGCCTCTCTCGGCGTATACACACGAGACACGACGTCTGCACCAGATGACGGTTTATACACCGACACCGGGCAATTATATTATATTATAATATTATATATATATTCGTAACTCTGACGAACGCCGAGTTGTTATATACATATATTTCCACCCTCGCACAAGCCGACTCAAATTTTTTAATACGATCGCGACCAGACGAGTATCGGACTACGCGTTAGACGGGAAGCGATTGTGTATGATATTATATGTACTCCGAAATTCTCGCTATAAGACGTGACGACACGTCGCCCACGCGTCATTTATCCGTTATTATTGTTACGTCTTTTATTGCGCTATTTCGATATTTTGGTTCTCGCGCGTATATGATATCGCAATGTGCAAAATTCAAAACGAGGATTTGACGAGGGTGCAGGGGGTGCGATGCGCCGGCGTCTCGAGGCCGAGTTTGTCTTGGGGGGCAATACTTGGAAATATCAAACAAATGGTCAAAGAGGAAAATTGTTTACGAAATCACTCGTTTATCATATTTTATATTAAACTGATGTGGACTCGGCAGTACTAAGCCCTACTCGTGAATCGGTTTAAAGGACACATCACACGAGCCGTTCAGCGACGAGTCACTTATACCTTGTAGAAATCGAGACTTAGATGCAACAATGTGAGTACGCGGGGATTGGATAATAAATGGATAGTTTATAATCAGGATTTTTATTTTCATTATTATACGCTCAGTTTTCATTGCGTCGCGCCGCGTTGTGTATACAAACCGCAAATGTTAATGTTAACAGTTTCGTTTGGTATTTAGTGCGGTAATTCGTATACAATAATTCACTGATGTATTTAAAACCCAAGTTTTCGATGTTAAATAAAATAAACAACGAACATATTATTGACAAAGCGTCATTATCGTTTATTTTTTTACAGTCGTCAATATAAAACCATAAAGATATATGACCCCGGCAAAATAATCTATTTGCTCGAATAATATTATTGGATACGAGTTTGAGTATTATTCAAGTATTTTTCACCGACATAATGTGAA
The DNA here is from genome assembly GCA_022818045.1 of Neotoxoptera formosana. Classification (NCBI taxonomy): domain Eukaryota; kingdom Metazoa; phylum Arthropoda; class Insecta; order Hemiptera; family Aphididae; genus Neotoxoptera; species Neotoxoptera formosana. The sequence continues at coordinate 3,159,724 of CM040634.1, forward strand.
TTACGACGGTGATAATTTCTATAAGGTAGTAATTTATAACGTGATAATAAAACTGTCGGTTTTACTAAAATATCGACACACCGTATTCCGTTTCAATAAAATGCGATGCGTGTTTGCGACGTCTTTTTGCTGTCGCATAAACGAATGTCGGCATGACGTATTCAAATCGTTCACAATAGTGTTTGAAAACTCGTCAAAGTGGACACACACAAACACGAATATAACTTCTCGAGAAACGTTTCAAACCGTTTTGAAGATAGTCCAGAAATTCTTTTGTTTCCTGCCAAATGCACTATTGTTAGCCAACACATACGTTTATCGAGTTGTCATCATTTATCTGTGTTTCATTAATATTTGACTCTGTCACGGAACAGCGTAGGAGGGAACGTTATAATTTGTGTTCAGAGTTCAATGGACTTAAAGAATAAAAATTAATTTAATTGTCAGCCAATCAGAAGTATATATTATAATATATTAATATGCAAGTATTGAAGTATATAATATACATTATACATAATATTAAATATACTGCTGTATTTATTTATTAGATTAATATTAATTAATACAACTTATAATTATTATTATACAAGTTACGAACTCATACAAATATCTATATATTTATACATTTTAGGTGAATATATTAACGGTAATGACGATTCAAAATATTTCATATCTGTTGAGCTGCAGCTGATGCACATTCGGCGCAGTTGGCTACATGACATGATTCAGCTGATTCTAACAAAAACGGCGGCAAATAAAAAGGCGGTCCACACGAAACTCCGGTAGATTGGGTCCTAAAAATACAAATTCTCTGATTAAACATGTCCATTTAGTCTATGAATATTATTACGTATCTCTCTACTAGAAAAAAATGTAATAAATAAGATTTTAAAAATATATAATACAGTTATGGTGTTATAACGGAATTTAAGTATAAAAATCATTTTAAATAATAAAAAAACCAAGGTGGTTAGTGAGTAGAGAGAGCAAGGTGTGAAGTCTCCTTTAGTCAAAAAAAAATATTGAATAATATCATTAACCTATAATAATATTTGAACTCATAATTTTATCATAAATGTAATATTATTTAATAATATTTAGTATGTTAATATATTTGTTTAATGTATTTGTAAAAATATTTATCGAAAAATCAGGAAATTAAATTAACTTTTATACGTCTATAAAAATTTAAAAATATTCTTCAAGCCTGTAATATTTCTTAAAAAATAAAAGAATACATTTAAAAATGAAATATTCCTGATTATATTACCCATGTTATATTTTATTTACATACAGAAAATATATTATCCACAACCAAAGTGTTAAAATGTACATTCCCAGTAATGGATACATACGAGTAAGTATAGTTTTTAATGTTTTTATTCTCTCGCCGGTATTTTTATATAAATGATAAATCACAAAAAGCAATCTTAGTAAATTAAAATAAATTAATAATTAAGAAAATACCCAAAATAGTAAAATTGAATTAAACATTTTTTTTAACAATATCAATTTTTACCTAAAGTGATGAAACAGCGTAGTGGTCGGTTCTGGTACATGGTAAGTCAATCTAGTGGCCAACTGCCTCCGAGCGTTTTGATGAGCTACTGGTGGTTCACGGTGTAAGCCCCAAGGCATAAATGCGGAACCAATAGTAGAAGTCTGAGGTATTTCAACCTTATCTAAAAAAAAAAAAAGTAAATACCTATTTGTAAATATATTACAAAAAAACTTAGGAACACGCTCTGCTGTATAGTAGGTATAAAGGTGCTGATAATCTGGTCAAATACACCAAATTTATAATATAATATACTTATAATATTGGTACCAATATTGCTTGTGTTCAATTTTAATTCAATCATGAATCATTGTATACAAAATATTATTCTGAAGTAAGGAGACGGTTGGATCAGTCATTTCTAAAAATAGTTTGTCTAATATTATATTATATTTAAATTACTATTATTTATTAGTATTTTCATAATTTGGTAATTTGGTCAAATTTTTATGAAAAATATTGTTTAAAGTACTCGTATACCTTTTAACATATATAAGTCAATACCGATGAACCGTTGAATGATGTAAAGTTTTTCAAATATCTACGATTAATATAATTTTTTTTATTTCTACATAACAACTATATTTCTCTTTTTTTTATCTAAATATTCAAAAGCTTATATAAAATAAAATTGTGCATACCTATATGTACCTATTTTACATCATTTTAAATTGAAGTTACTTTTTACCTATACAGGGCTACAGCCTGTAAGAATATAACTTATGTTATCTCTTATGAGCTGTGAGTTATGACTTATGAGGGACCTTGTGATTATATTTTCAAGACTTAGGTTTTATGATTAAAAATTTGTTGAATTTATACCAATAAAAAATTTGCAAAATTTCGAATTTTAATCTTGTATTACATTTTTTAAGCTGTACGAGTGTTTAACATCGATCAAAAAAGAAACATAAAAAGCCGAAATTGGCAAAAAAATGTATATAAATCCAAAAGATCCAAAATACTTTGAAAATTAGGTTATCCACCTCAATGTTGTAGACTAAAGTAAATTTTCTTCTCCAAAATGTGACTTAATACAAAAAGTAAAAACCACACACCATTATAAAGCTATAATATTTCTCACCCCAGTAAAAATCTAAAATACATCGCGTCAAAATTTAAAATATTATGTCGGACGTATTTACCTGTGCTGATCTTTCGAGATTTCGGGGTGGCCGCCAAAGACTTGCATAAAGGTACACAATGCTCTATGGCTTTCAATAAATCATGTTCACATCGACGAAGTACCAGCTCCAGGACCGATCGTTTTTTCTCGGGAAATAGCCGACAAAGCAAATCGAGAGAACCCGGTGGTACAACTCCCTTGGCCCCATCTGATAACTGTAAAGTCGCTGTCGAGTTTTCTTCGGGTCGAGCAGTTTCTTCTTTTGCTAAAAATGTACTCAACAACTTAGACCATCCTCGTTATCGGAAATATTAATTTACTAACCGACAGGAGACTTGGATGTGGGAACAGTCATGCCAAATATGGGACCTTGTGGTAAGCATCCGTATTTAGTTCCGGAAGTAACCGAAGCCAATCCCAATGCTATAGCATCCTCGGCTGCTTGTTGTCTTTTTAATGCAACCTTTAAATTATTAATTAACATTAGTTTCATTTAACAATAAATCCACTGCTATCAAAAAATAATTTACGGAATCTAAATAATTATAGGTTCATGTTATATTACAAATAAAGTAACAACTAATTAATTTATGTGATTATAATATTATATAATATTACATAAATTTAGATCATATTATTAAAACACTGATAATTTAATAATGTTGGCACTATTACATACATATTAATAAATTATAACTGCTTAATATAAAATTTAAATTGTTTATCATTAAGATTTTGTAAATAAATATTACTTTTAAATAAAAAAAATTTATATTTTCTGACTAATATTTATACTTAATATTATACATCCGGTTAATAAAATTAAATAATTTCTGATAAAATTCATAATTAAAAATAAAAATGTAATTTATTTTTCTGCACAGCACTAAACATTTTTTAGTTTTTAACCTTGCTAATATGCTTTTGTAGTAAAACCTAGACGGCTAGACTTAGATATAATTTTATTTTATCATCAATTATATTTGTACTGATTTTAAATTGTATGGTCAATGATGTTTAATATAAATAAGCATATTCTTTAAAAAATAATAAAATACAAAAATAGATAATATTTATAAAGACCTTATAAATATAAAAAAAAAACAATTTTAAAATATACACAACTGACATAATAAATCTAAAATAATATTTAAGAAATCAAAAATGATTTAAAGAAGGATTTTTGACGACTCACTTGAGCGGCCATGACCCGTTGCCTTTCAGCTATAAGATTGCACTTCGGGCACACGCATTCTTTGTAAGAGCACCGTTTTTTGTGTCCCTTCAACCACGATATAACGCCGTGGTTCCTGCATCGCGCGCACTTCGGTCGTCTTCCCTCGGAGCTGTCCATAATGCTGTCAGCGGAATGATGATCGTCGATGACCTCGCGGCACGGTACCACAGCGATGCGAGATTTTATGGGGCGGAGCCAGCTTGTCATTGGTCAGCCTCGAGCCTAAGATCATCAATGTCATCGCACAGCCTCGCCTATATATACGTATTATATGTGTGTGTGTGTATATATGTATGCATATGTATCTGTGAACCATATATGTTGTGTGCATACACGCTATGTATTTAGTGTCTATATATGTATACAGGTAATGCTGTATAGGTACCTAATAGTAAAAATAAGCAAAACGTTTTAACCAAACACATCGTACACGCCTTTCGTGTACGAATTAACTTGTATTGTCAGAACTATAATAACATTAAAGCTATAAATAGGAATACGTTTTTTTTAAACACAAATATAAATGATTTATTTTCATAATATATAAACCTAATACAAAATTCAACGGAAAAGTAAACATACACGATTTCGTTAAGTACATGTATCGAGATTCTAACTTTAAATTAATGGATATCATTTATATGGATAACGTGCGTGTATTGTATTCGTCTTATACGCAAATACAACCATTTTTTGGGATAGGAGGACTCCGCGGAGTACCTACTTAAAAAGTTCAGAATAGCAGTAGCAGACACTTAAATCAGAAATCGAGTCTGCACGTGATGCATTGAAGAGGGGTAATATTTTTCGAATAAATTTCTCTACCTCCTAAAGAATAGGAAACAACAATCGTAAAAATATGTTTCGAAAATAGGCTCATTCGTTATGAAAGTACTCAAAAATCGTTAATTTAGATGCAGTCATGGATATAATATATAGTTCAACGTTTTTATACATGTTTATTATTTAAGTATATCAAAAAGAAATCCATATTATTTTTCTTAAAGTAAGTACCTATCCATCACCGTGCCTACTCTTTTAAACCCTTTTATTTAAAATTGTTCTCAAAAACATAATAATATATTGTATATAAGCACTATATCAAATACAAATATATACCAAAATCTCAAAATATCAATATCCCTTTTTATTATTATTTTTGGACAAATATAAGACGTAACAAATCTTGCTTTCTTAAAAAAATATAATCTTTTGCCGATATAATAAAATTGACGAATAAAGTACAAATTAATATTATAGTTATTTGTATATAAATTATTATTACGCATAACTATAAATACAAAATATACAACACCACCTAACGTTCGGAGGATAGAAGCTCTCGTCAACAGTGCAACACCGTGAGCTCATATTTGAACCACAGGGATCACTACTGTTTCAAATATTAGAAGAGTAACCAATACAAATACCTATATACTTAATGACGTAAGATCACAGTGGCTGACAGCATAGAGCCTAATCGATGCACATTTTTGTGATAGTATAAATTGTGGAGCGAAGAATGAGCAAAGACACATGTTTCAAATCAAGATCTCGTTACTATATGAACCCGGCCGGTATATGATAAGCGTGCCAAGGAAACGATGGACAACAATTAATCGGGCCAGGACAGGATACGGAAGGCGTGGATCTCTCTTATTCAAATGGCACTAGCTGGTGCAGCATATGCGACTGCGGAGAAGCGGTACAGACCATATGAATCACATTGGAAACATGGCGTGTATGAAATTATTTGAACGAGGGATTATATAGGAATCCACCGAATTACCAATGAGGCCAATAGGCCATATAATGGTTAAACGAACGTGACTCGAACCAGTAAGTATTATTATTACTACTATTTTTACTTTTATTTGTACGTTGATATTTATATACTAATAAGTAACGACTATAATATTATAATCGTTACAAGTTCACTTGTGTAACATTATTATGATTCGTTTTATTATTATTTATTACTATCTTTTACGATTTGTTTTAATTTGAGATTTTATAGTGTATTAGAGTAATATACATATGTGTTTGTCGTGTACGCCATACAAAATAAAATAAATTACTATACTAGCATCTCTGGTTTAGAAATCCATGACACGCAATTATAATAGAACTACTTTTGAAATTCCTGGAAATGTACCGAAGGTACGGCTTCTCACTTACAGTCGCGCGCGGCATATCTGTTCACAAATGCGAAAACAACATTCATACACGAAATACAAGGACATTGGCCAAATTATGGGACGTCTGGTCTAGGAAAATAGGAAGGGGGACACCGCTTACAAGGGAGTCCGCCGTACAGCATTATCTGATATATATATATATATCATAGACCAGTGGTTCCCAACCGGGAGGGGAGGAATTCCCCCCCCCCTGGGGAGGAATTTAGATACCTACTGCACTGGGGAATATAATAATTAATGGTGATGATGAAATAACGATCACCACGAATTATGGACTTGGTGAGAAAAAAACAATCCCAAATTTCTTACAAAATTATTTTTTCCGATAATATTTTATACAAAAATATTTATAAAATTGAATTCAAAAATTCAAAAATTATATTATTTTATAACTATAAAGTCGATTTACCTGTATTTTATTTTTAAAATAATGAAGAAAAGAAATAAGTCATATTTTGTTGTATATAATATAGCTATTTTGTAAAATTTATTTGTACGGCTCACCAAAAAAAAAAAATTCGTCTAAACACAAATTTAAGGAGGGGTTGTCATGAGATTTTTGAAATTTAACAAGGGGGGGGGTGTAGAATAAAAAAGGTTTGGGAACCACTGCCACAGACGTTGAGTCCTAATAGCGCCTTCACGCCACACGACCTGTACAATTACATTAATTACAATTATAACTCGTGTTTTATTAAATGAACAACTATTTTACATTCACTGTTGGAAATTATCCCGAATTAATTAAAAACCCTTCGCCGTCTGGATCACTGGCAGAGCCGCACGCAACAGCTGAACTGAGCTGAGCTGAGCTTTCATACTGTCAGACTTGCATGATGTGGATTTTAGGGCTCGCCTAAAATTCTTTTTTCCTACACTTTTTTTAGGACATCATAAATACCTTTAAAAACCTAATTTTTGTCCATATTTACAGAGGGTTAGTTTATTTCCACAGATCCCATTCCGTGCAAAACTTATACATTATACTCGATACACCACGATGTTTCCAAACAATGGTGACATTCGTTGTAGAAACACTGCGTGCACGTTACCAATACTAAAGCCGATTACCGAAACATTTTTGTTTCTCATGGGGCAGTCGCTTATTGCTGTATAAAAGGTTTATTCGTATACCTGCGTAGTGATTGAGTAGAATGAGTAGATCATAGTAATAATGGACGTGTTCAATTTGAATTATAATAATAATAAATCAATCATTGCATGAGCTGTAGTGGTATGTTATAGAAGACCATTCACATTTATTTATTTCAGTCAAATCGATTACAATCACTTAATTACAATAAATTACATTAATAACATGACTGATACGTATTCCAACTGAGCCATAAGCTCGTATCTGATACACATTATAATATTATATTATATAATATACAGTGGCGTATTTAAAGTTTTTCCTATATACCCTTTCCCATTCGCCGCCCCCCCCTCCCAAAAAAATCTTTCCTAAAGTTATTTAAAAACATATTTGAATATACAACTTGTTATATTATAATATTATATAAAAAAAGATACATTATTAATGAAAATTAAATTGCACGTAATATTATCTTTTTTACAATTTACAAACTAATTATATACTTAAAACTTTAAATTTTTTCTTCGACTTTTTTCCTCAGCAAATTCATCAATTTAATCATCACAATTTAAAGTCGACAGTAAACCCGCTTGGATATTCAATATTGCCAAACTTTGAGTTTTTCAGTACCCATAGTCGATCTTAAATAATTTTAAATTCGTTTAAGACATGAAAAAAAACGCTCAGTAGTACAGTTAGAAATTGGAGTACAAACATAATATATTCCAATTTCCAAGCAGGGCCGGCGAAAGGGTGGGGCAGTAGGGGTCAGAGCCTCGGGGCCCGGACCTCCGGAAGGGCATGGTGTCAGAGCCACACAGGCCCTGTAGGCCTGGGCCTAGAGCGGTGACATTTGGAGGACAAATTTTACTAATTTTTTGAATAGAAAAATTACTTTTATGCAAATTAAATATTTATATATTATATAATTTAGAATTACAAGTTAAAGCGTAAACATTATAGAAGTGCTATACAGCTTTATAAATCTCAGTAAAATAAGTATATATAAGTGAAAGGGCCCGGAAATAATCAGCCCTGGGAGAAAAATAGGGACATCGGTTTTACTGTTTACACGTTTTACTATATTAAGTTATAAGAACGAATAGGCTATAAGTGATAATAAATTAATATATTTTTAATTATTAAATTGTTCGTCTTTTTTCCTTGACCTTTTTTTACCGATTACCGTCCGTACGGTATCAGGCAGCGGTATCTACGACTGACTTAACGAACTTTGGTCGTAGTTTACGAAGAACCACGACATTCAACGACCGGTAGGCGGTAACTACATTTTCTAAATAGTAGATGGTGTTGCCGTGTACAAATGTTGTGTTGTATTTGATTTTTATATTTAAAATTTGTAGTATTTTTGATCAACTGCCAAGACTGTACGACTGTGTTTTCTTTTTTCATATTACATGATGACCACCGATTATTCAAAAGACGAAAAAACTGATCGACAATTCTATTTAACATTTAGACAATGTCATTTTAGTACCTTTTACTCGCGTCCTCGTCATTGAGTAGGTCACGTATAGTCACGTCACTCTAATCAATGTGTTATATATAGGTACATGACCGTATACCGGTATACTAAATTAATTAGAATGAATATTAATTCATGTAATAAATCGTTGTAAAAGAGAATGAAATTCCGAGCTAAGGAGTCGGGTAATATAATTTATTTCTAAAAAATAATGATAGTCTGCGTCTAGTATTTATATCATTATTTGATTATAAGTATTTACATAATTCGAAGGATTGATATTATTATTTATATCTTACTTTAGATATTTTTTAATTGCTATCAGTTACAACTGATGAGGAAACTACTATATTAAATTTGCATAACTAGGTATTTTAAAATTCAACGTTTTATGAATTTTTAACAAATTCAAAATAACTTTTGTATGCTCTTGACAATTTTGAAACACGGTTAGGATATCAATACAATTTTATAAATCACAAGTTCGTGTACAATCATCGTGCATTAGAATTAATTCAATTTCATCGGTATACTGATATGGCAATAAAAAAAAATTTCTATTTATAGATAATTACACGCAAATATAATACTGCAATGACCAGTGGCGTGGTGAAGGAGGGTAATCGAGAGGCAGCCATCCCTGAGTTTCTCAAGGGGTGGTGGGTGGGTGATTACCAATAGGCAATAGGTGATAATGCAGGATTGACTATAGTGTTTAAGTGATAATTGCGACACAGGTGGTTACAGATATGACAGTGAATGCGCCTTGTTTATCGAGTTATCGGTGCTGTAAGGTGGGTGAAACATTAGACTAGCCTCTGAAGGAGGGTAATCGAGAGGCAGACATCCCTGAGTTTCTCAAGGCGTGGTGGGCGGGTAATGACCAATAGGCAATAATGCAGGATTAACTATATAGTGTTTAAGTGATAATCGTGACACAGGTGGTTACAAATATGACAGTGAATGCGCCTTGTTTATCGGGTTATCGGTGAGTGAAACATTAGACTAGCCTCTGAAAAATCTAAAGTCTGCCATTGACAATGACGAAATCCCTTATACTCTTGTTTATTTTTTTATTTAATTTACTCGTCGTATCGACATGTGTTATTGTTTTCGTATTGGACAATTATTATCCAGTTTGACAGGTAAGGATCTAGTAAACAAACTTTGATTGCGATCGTTATTCAAACGATGGCGGGAATTACTATCCGTTTTCAAGGGGTTAAATATAGGCAACTTAATGGTAATCTCGGGAGGGAATACTGATAAGACCACTCGCAAGTTTCTACAGTATCGAACTTTTGTACTTTTGTAGTAGTCGTATCGGTTGTATTATAATATGTCGTATGTCACTGTTGTACTTTGAATTTTCATTTTTTAGTATTTCATTGTAACAAAATGTAATATTATGTAAATGGAAGTGATATCGTTTCCGTTTCGCTCATCCCGCAGACCACGGCGACTCGGAAAAAAAAACGTTACACAACAACAGCAACGACAACAACTGTCGTACGACAACGATAATAGTAATAATTATTATTATTATTATTATTACTGTTATAGGGCCATCACGCTATCATAGGATATTATTGTTGTTGTTCGATACCGCGGATTAGGCACCGCAGGATTGCGACGACGACGACGACGACGACGATGACTCATGACGTCGCACCGGCGGCGATCGTAACAGCCGATTACCGTGCGCGATTCGAATCGGACTAGTTGGCAAAAATGGATTTCAGACGAAAAACACGTCAGCGGAAATCCGTCGCACGACGCCGTGCGTGCGACTGACCGGCGCCCGCTACACCACCGCGTAGCACAGGTAGTATGATGGCCCGCGTCGCTGACCGCCCGACCGCCGTCTGACCGACCGACCGACCGACGCCGCGTCCCATCGTATCGGCCGCCAGCCAGCCCGCCCGCCCGCCAGCCCGCCAGCCAGCCAGCCAGCCCGCCCGCTGCCGATGTTGGCCGGCGGCTACGACATGGCGTGGCCGCTGCCCGTGCTGCTCCTCCTGTGCGCCAACGCGCTGCTGTGCCGGTGCCTGGACAAGGAGGACGTGATTTTCGCCGTAAACGCCGGCGGCGACGCGCACGTCGACAGCTACGGCATACTGTACCAGAGGGACTTCAACCGGATCGGCACGGAGTCGGATTACGGCAAGAAGCTGTCCATACAGCGGGTCAAGCCGCACGACCAGATCCTGTACCAGACGGAGAGGTATTCGCAGACCTCGTTCGGTTATGACATACCCGTCATGCAGGACGGCGACTACGTGATGGTGCTCAAGTTCAGCGAGGTGTACTTCACCAACAGTGGCCTAAAGGTGTGATCCCCGCCGAGACGGTTCGACGAAACCCGTTGTTAAAACGGTTTTTTTTTTTTCCTTCAGGTGTTCGATGTCGTCTTGAACGGTCAACACGTAGTGGTACCGTTGTTGGACATCTACGACAAAGTCGGATTTGGTTCCGCTCACGACGAGTACATTGAATTTACGGTAGACGGCACGACGTTATATTGGAGAGGAGAGATATCTGAAATCAAAGGAAATCTCGTTCGAGTGGATTTCATAAAAGTATGACTCGATATCAAAATATTGTATTTCATGTTTGCTCGCAGTACGCAGTATTGAACCCATTGAGTGGCCTACCTATTCCTAACTTCTTTATTTGAACGAGTTAACTCGATAGTTGATAGATTTTACTGAATCTTAAATTGCCTACAAGACTAACTTTCAAGTTGTACCTACATAACTGATAAAGTTGACAATTAAATATATTCACTCAATTATCAGTATGTTCAACAAACGCAATATAAAAGTAACAAGTTGTAATATTTTAAAGCGTAAACAAATATAGGTTAATCTGCAAAAAATGCATTTTATTTGTAATTTAAATAATTATTAGTCTCGCCACAATTAGAAGATAAAGTTAGTGACAATTTCAACTTGTAAAGTTTTTTGGTAATTTATCATCGGTAGGTAAATTAAAGGTTTTAAATATGCACAGATAAAATAGTATATAGAATAAAATCCGTCGTCAACTAATGATTGTCTATTATTAAAACTAACTGATAGTGATGACATTGTACATATATTTTGTACAACGCTTACAAATTTAAACACGTGATGCGTAAACGCAACTAGATGGGGGCTGGTAAAACACTTGGCTCCAAGCCCCTCAAAAATAAAAAAAATTCCCCATAGTGCTCTCAAGATAAATTTATGTTTGAACTCTATAATATCAATTCAAAATAAGTAAATAATATTAAATCATTTAACATATTATTGCACAGTAAAATGCTTCATTTGACACGCAGATATTCTAAGCCAATGACAACGATATCACCGCTTAATAGACATAAAACCATTTTTTTATTTTTACTTGTTTAATGTTCTGTTAAGTGTATTTATATTTTGTTATCAAGTTTTATATTGACCCATTTCATTGTGAAGAACTTATTACAGGCCTTAATCTGTCAAAAAGTTCAACATTTATTTTCTATATAATGTAGCCAAACGTCCGGTTTTATACGGGAAAGTTCCATATTCTTAGTCTATCCGGGTGTCCAGACAAAAGCTTTCATGGCACTTAATTGTCCCGTTTTTAAATTATGTCCTATTTTTATACTTATAAAAAATATACTTAAAGAAAATTACAACTGCAAATTAGATGCCAAAGATGCATTAACTTCTACCAGTAGTTAAGCATATTAATATCATTATATAAATACTCAAATAGTCTTTTGATATTTATTTTTCACCCTGAGTTATTGTTAGAATTTAGTACTCAATAAAGAATAATATGTTATTGTATTAAAAAAAAAATGTCCTAATTATGTACCTATATACCTTTGTAAAAACAAGGTAAATGATAATACATCTGATTTTAAATTTGTTAATTAAGGCACAAGTCGTGAACACTTTCATTAGTAATAGTCAATAGATAATAAAACAAAAATAATTATTTTGTTATTTATTATTTTTTTATAATAAAAATAGGCAATGTATATGGGGGAGGAGTTGGGGCCACCATCAGTTTACTTTTTGGGGAAATAGGGGCTTCAGTCCCTTCTAAAATGTCCATACTCTCTGCACCACTGGTGTTAGGTTATACACAATCAATGAAACTTCGTATTTATTTGAAATGTGTGATTATTGTATTATTTAATAATAATTACAGTTTTATATTTGACGATTTCATTAAATTTAACTATGTGTTAATTTATGTATTAGGGTGAAAGAGACAACCCTAAAGTAAATGCAGTACTTGTAGCCAAAGGCAGGATCTCAGGTATTTATAGATTAGTATTAACTATAAGGTGTATCTATTGAGTAGAACATGTACTTTAATTTTGATAATTTAATATATTTTTTTTAGATATACCGAGATTACCAGATTTATACTCTGATGTTGAACCACAATCACATGATGAGATAGATGTGGAAGAAGATCCATCATCTGTTAGTGACAGCAAAGATCCTGTAAAAATGGTACAACACACTAGAAATCCTAGTGGACCTAGAGCGCCCGATCCACAAGATGTAAATTCCATGAAGTTAATGCCAATATTTGGAGCTCTGATTGCTTTTTTTGGAGCACTTCTTCTACTTTGCAGACTATGAAGAGTTATATAATAAATATATATTTTTACCATTCTTTATTTCCTTTTTTATATATCAAAAGACTACAGTATGTTCAGTATTTTTTTTTTTATATTTTAATATTATTAAAGAAAAACAAACATAAATTGCACACATCAAAAAATTGTTATGGTTACATATAATTCTGTTACCTAATTTTTATTACAGTTGTACATATACATTTTTTCATAGATCTGCTTACTAGGTATTAATGTTGATAAAAAAAATTTTTTTGGAAGCATATTTGTATTTCAAAGGACTGAGCAATTAGATTTGTTAATATTATGCTTAATTTTAATATTTTAAATTGTGGAGGGGTTTATTGTAGTTTTAAAAGACTGTTTTTATTGTAAACATGTTCAAACAAATGACAACAATGAAACCAATATGGTATTTTTAAATTTTGAGAAAATGAATTGTATAACTGTCTATAATTTAATTTATTAAATGGTAACTTGTAATAAAGCAATAGTTAGGTGGTTGTTATTATTTTGCTTGTTGGTTAATGCACATGTTATAAATACAAACAGACATTTTATTTCTATCAACATCCATTAAGTATAATATGTTAAAACTTAAAAATGATGCAACATAGATACTATTTAACTGCAAGTTGATATATTGCATTAAACTAAAAAAATTAAATGCTGTCTGTACTTTTGGTCCATTTTTGAAAATTACCAGAATAATATTAATTTAAACATACAAATTTTGTATATATAAATAAAAAAAAAATATATAATAAATTAATAAATAATAACATAGAACAACATATTATCGGTAACATGAAAAATATTGTATTATTCCCGTCAAAAATAATATATCACAAAGATTTTAAAACATTTACAAGACGTAAAAGATTGACTTAGACTTTTGACTAGATTTTGTAAGTTATCTCATAGATTACTCTACATGGAATGTTAGCAATAAAATCACTTGTTTGCTAGGAAGGTTAAAATAATAATAAAATTATGAAATGTGATTATTCCACATTTCACAAATATTTGACTAGAGTTAGTTAACTTAAACCGTTAAACGTTAGCCTAATGGTTATTGCACTATAACAAATTGTGTTAATTTACAAAGAAAAAGTTCTGAGTTAGTGGCTCTCAGCAATTGGTGAGTCGTGCACGCTGATGACACTATCCGTATCAGAATTGGTGGAAAACGGCGTTAGTCTTGTGTATGGGATGGGTCTTTTTCTCGCACTACAAAATAATTTTTAACCGTTATTGGAGATTTCATTGCAGAAATTAAAATATTTGGTGAAAATGGAATTTCAATATTTACCAGCTTGTAAACAAAAAAAACTGCCAAAAATCAAAACTTAACAAATCTAAATAAAAAAAAAAAAAATAATAAAAACACACAAATTATAATATAGCCATGATGCATATAACTTATCTGAAAGCAAAAACAAAGTATGATGTCACTTGGTATTACAATTCAAAGTGCACAAATGATTTTCACATGTTCGCTTTTCCTACAAGCGATATTTTAAATAAGGTGTCCGTGACGGTCTACTACACTGTTCCAAGTGATACGTGAGGATGTAAAATAAAATGTGTTGAATGACAAAAACGTACATGAGATAATTTATTTGTTTTGTACGATTTTGCATTCAATTATTTGTTTTATTTTAGACAAATAAAAATAAAAAAATGGTAAAGAAATAAAAACACAGTAATAATTGTTTAGAGAACTTCAAATCGCACAATTTTTTTTATTTATTGCATAGATAAAAGTAATTTATATCTACATGGTCATGCATAAATATAATCTACTAGGAAAAAAAAATAATGATTGTGGTTATAATTAAAAGACAATTTAAGCACATAAGGGTGGCAAAATAAAAATAATCAAAATAAAATTTGTTTTGCTAATATAATATTGAATTAGCAAAAATAACATTTTCATAAATTAACGGCTCATCATTTATTATAGGAACAAATGTAATATATAAACACACACAATTAAGTTTATATTCAACTGTAATAATTAAATTACATTAATTTCCCATTTTTTTTTTTTTGTAAAACAATAACTAAGACTTGCCATAAATTTACAAAAAGGTTGTATTTTACACACACTGGACAATATTTATACAAAATACATAAACTGATAGCCTGATACCTGTGTTCCAGTCTCATCATCCAAATCGTGATTCGAGCATAATTTAAAATGAGATAGGAACATAATTTTACTATTTTGTTTGAGAATTTGAATAAATAAAAAATTTAATCATATTATGTTTTATAAAGTTTAAACAAACATTTTATGGAATTGTTTAACTCAAAATATATTTAATTAAAAAATGAAATAGGAGGTATAGAACACACATAACATTAAAATTTACCTTGTAATTCGTCTTCGATCCAAAAAACTAGGCGACCCCCGTCGCCTAGGTATAGATGCAGATCGAGACTTTGAACTACGGCTAGACCCAGAGCTGCTTGAGTCCTGGCTAGAACTAGAACTGCGAGAGTAATGACTGCTTGATGAACTACTAGTCGAACGTGAACGGCTTGAACTATAGCGTCTTTTGTTTTTATAAGATGGTGATGATCTACTACTGCTACTACTATCACTGCTCCGTTGTCTCCGAGATGAACGTTTGCGTTTAGATGTTTTATGCTTACGCCTAGGACTTGATTCTTCACTTGAGGAAACTCGTTTCTTACGTTCAATTGAGCTAACCGATACGGACCGAGATGTACTCTCTTTAGTACGACGACGTGATGAGGGTGACTTTTTCTTTGAATATTTATCTTTAGATCGTTTTAATGATTTATGACGGTCAACACTTGTGTCACTTGCACTGCTGCTACTGCTACTTGAGCGCGAGCGCTTGGATTTTTTTTTAGTAGTCGCATCACTACAAATAAATAAATTTACTAAATTAGTTATTTATGAAGAAGAAAACACATCTACAACTAAACAAGAATTATATAAGTGGAGAAATAAATTTTGTTTTATTATTTATCTCTTAGTTAAATATTAAATAAATGTATTATACATTTATATGACAAAGAAACATTTTACAAACCTGTTACTTGATGACGAATCTTTAACACGTCTTCTTTTGACACTTTTCTTTTTAACCGGTTCTTCATCTGAACTATCACTTGAACTGGAAGAAGTCCTAACTTTACGTTTTTTCTCCATTAGTTTTTTTTTTAGATGAAGCAGTGCTTGCTCTTGTTTTTCGTGCAACTCAAATACTTTTTTTATTTTCTCTGTAGTGATTTCTTTAATTATATTTAAATCAATATCTTCTTCTAACCCGCCTTCTTCACTTGTACTCGAATCTAAAAATACTTGATCTATTCGATCATTTATCTTTTGAGATTCAGATTTCTTTTGTTGATTTTCACTGTTTTGTAATGCTGATTTCAGGTCGTCGGTACGTCCATTAGATTTGGTCACAACCAAGCGATCTTCACTATCCCCACGCAATGAAAATGTATACTTAGTACTTTTTAGATTTTTATCTTCATTAATTTTTGATTGACTCAATTTATCATTCAAACCCTTCGGAGGAGGTGTGTAACACGACTTGTCACTATCACTTTCAGCAGGAATACAGGTTAATTTCTCGGGTTGAATTGGTTTTTTTTTTAATTCTTTAATAGGACTTCTGGAATTCCTTTTTCTTGAATTGTATTTTGTGTCTGCTTTGTCAGATTTCTTATCATATTTTTCTTTATTTGATTTACTGTCATCACTATTTCTTTGTTGTGTATAAGAATATTTATCATAATCTCTTTCTCTATCCCTATCACGGTCTTTTATCGGTGTTTTATGTCTAGGCGAATTTTCTTGTTTTTTTAAATCATAAATAATGTCTTTAGACTTTGGCTTGTTAAGTTCTTCAGTTAGTTTATTTTTTTTCAAGTTTTTAGAGTTTTCTAGTTTAGAATCTTTTTTACGGTAATCCTCCCGATCACTCTTATACTTGTATTCTATTTCTTTTGTATCATTCTTAAATGTTTTATCATTATCCCTTTTATGCTTTTTATGGTTATTCTCAGACTCATATTTTTTTTTAGTTTCAGTAGTTATTTTATTAGATTTATCATCATCGTACTTGGATTTTACTTGAGACAAATTCTTGTTGACTTTTACTTCGTCAATTCTAGAAAAAAAAATGTAATCAATAATTAATATGACTGATTAATCATAGGATTAAAATTTAAAAAATTAAACCAAGGAAAATAATATTATAAAACTTGTAGTTAGTTAATATGTTAGATCATACTTTGAAAATATATATATTGATCATAAACTTTTTAAAATAAAATAGTGCTATAGTAATAGTGCTATTAACACCAGCATTTACTAACTTAGTTTATCGTATTCATAATAATATAAAAACAATTTTATAATAACTAGACATTTTCAGTAATTTTTGATTTTTGAAAAAAATAAAAGCCAACAGCATTTTTAATGCTCAAATTACAAGATTTTTTTAATTAAATGCATAACCTTGAAAAATTGTACCTTTAAGAACTGAAATAAATCCCTTAATAATATGAAAGTTGTATTTCAAAAATATTGTTTAAAACCGGTATTTTTAATTTAACCATACTTGAAGAATACATTTTGTAATATCATTAGGTACATTTGACAATAAATACCAAAATATTTTATCAAATAATTGTATGCAAAAATACAATTTTTATTATCTATAAATAATTATTTATTTGTATTACTTATTAATAAAAAATACTACCTTGAATTATCTTCAGAAGAAGAATTATGTTTCTTTTTGTGTTTTTTTGACTTTTTCTTATCACTTCCTTTTTCTCTGTGAAAACAATACATGTATAAATTATTTAATATTTACAACTTAATTATTTGAGTAAAAAATGAATTTAATTAATTACAAAAAAATAAAAAATATTATCCTGCCATTTGTCTGAATGATTTTTATAGTTTAAAATGTTTAATATTATTGATTTAATTAAATTAATGAGTGTACTGGAAATTAATTAAAAATATTTTAAGATTTACAAATTATCAGAAAAATGATAATTAAATCCCATTACCTATGCTATATAAAAATGTTTATTACTAACAAAATATTTAATATCTAAAATCAATAATGAGAAACAAAATTGTAAAAAAATATGGTTTTCTACATTCGTCTCATTAGTTTAAAACTGAGGGAAAAAAATACTATTATGAAATAATAAATACTTTGAACTTGAGAAAAAAAAATTTGCTCATTTTAAAAAATTAGTTTTTTCAAGCTGACAAACAAAAATCTTAAATTTTGTTTATATTTTTATTACATATTCAAGTGAATATAACAAAACAAAACAATAATAATTAATAAAAATGTTTAAAACATTTTTATTACATATAATAATAAATTATTGAATAACCTAAATATGTGTATTAGATTTCAAGCAGAGCAAGAAAACTATGTTCATTTCATTTCATTTTTTTTTAGTTATTACTTATCAGCAAATGAATAATATTGTTAAAATAATTATTATTTTAGTATTTATGTGAGTATAGCAGAATACAATACTGTATGGAAAATCACACCAAAACAAAAATTATTGTATGGAAAACATAGTAACTTACCACTATTTAGTTTAATATCCTTTAATCAGTTTAACTAAACAGTAATCAACAAATTGCCTAATTAAACAAATAGTTTTCACTTCATACATCTAAGTGTGTCATAAAATGCATAAAGCTACTTTTTATAAAATGATGATCAAAGGTTTACTTAGACAATTGTAGTTCTTCTAAACTAAAATTGGATAAAAAATACTATTACATAAACAAGATCAAATTTAATCTTTGATCATCAGCTTAGTGGCAAATATATTTTATACTTATCCATAAATCTTACAAAATTTTCTGATTAATAATTATAAAATTAAAGTCTTTAACATACTTGTCACTTTTATGAGATTTTGATTTCTTCTTCTTTCGTTTTTTGTGTTTAGGACTTTTAGACCTTAAATGAAAAAAAATGAATATATTATAGTACACTTTGTTAAAAACGTATAAATGTTCCAAACTAGATAAAATATTAGTTTAAGTAAGTAAAGTATAACTCTTACTGCAGTTCGTTAACTATACTGCTGTCTTTATTTGTTGAGGTGTCTTCATTCATTTGTGTTTGCGCAAGTGCTTGATCCACCTGCAACGCCTTTAACTGGGCCAGTGCTGCTTCTTTAATTTTTCTTTCTGGATCTAAGCTAGAGCCTTCAATAAAAAATTCTGATATACCAAAAGCATCTCTTAGTCTTGCATTCTTTTTTAACTGTTCATCGGCAAATTGATGAGAATCCCTTACACTGAAAAATAAAATAACCATGAATAATTGTATAATGAACTATATATAAAAAAAAAACTTTAAAATATGAAGACAAACATTTGTACTTAAAATTATTCAGCATAATGTTCTAAACCTAACAAATAAGATTACGATATACCTACATTCAAAATTCAAATAGATACCCGATTTATTAAATGCATTACCTACATAATTACTTGTATTTAGCAATCAATTCATGCCATGTATTCTACTAGTTACTCATATATAAATTAAAATGCTGGGAAAATATGAGTCTTGATTAGCAAAACAAAATGTTTATATTTATTTACTTTAAATACCTTAAAAATGATTTTAAGCTATTAATATTAGCAAACTGCATTCCATTAATGCAAACAGTGTTCAGACAACCCCAAGGCACATGAGGCAGGAACAATGAGCCTTTTGCATTTAAAGTTGATATTGAGCTATTCATATTATGTGTTCTATTCGTTAAACAATCACAAATATTCTGCTTATTTTTTTTTTTCCGGCGACGTCTAGACTTTTTTTTCTTGAGATTAACATTTACTTGTTCAATAGATTTTGTTTCAGCCATTATCATAGCATTTGTAGGGTTTTTATACACAGATCTTAGAGTTTTTTTCCATACCCGCTTAAAACATTGTTGTTCAACATTATTTGGGTTGGACATTTTATTTGTATTAATGTAGTATAAATCAATTAAGTTAAAATATATTAAATACTAAGTTAAATCTTATCACAATTTTAAATATTTGGAAGACTTGATTGAATATTAATTTAATTAATAAATGGAAGACTAAATGTATTATTAAAATACTAATATCACATGTAAATTTTGGAAGACATGGTTATATATTTAATTTTGATTAAATCATGGTGGCTTATACTGTGGTTTCTTCATGATTTACATAGTTACTTTACAGTATTTTAATATTTAACACTAATTTCACTCATTATAAAACTTAAAGCAAAATAAACACAAGCAACTTATGAAAAAAAAACATTCATGCATATATAAATATATATATACAGTGACTCATGCACTGTTTACCAATGGGTGGTGCCTTTGGTGGTGAAGAGGGGTGGGTTGTAGTATTGATCCAAACAGGGATGCAATGTTAGTAGAATAACTTCCCTTTATATACAGTGATTACATCTTACATTTTTTATTTACAAATACATTTGTTTTGTATTTTGTTTAACAATAATTTGACCACTAAATAATATAAATTTTAAATTTAAAGAATATTATAAAGCAAATTAATAGAAAAAATGAATAGATACCTGTATTTGTAATTATTTCTTTTGTAGAATAATCTAAATAAATATTTATCAAATTTATAAAGCACAGAATTAAATTCAGAAAAACTTTTTTTTATAAATTAGTGATTTATATAATAATAATATTCAATATTATATAATAAATAAATATTGATCTAAGAAATTGCATTCAAACAGAAAAAATTAAGTTTGACTATTATCAAATATATTGCTTTAATACTAACACAGGCCACCTATATATCAAATACCTAATAATGAGTGTTTAATCAGAATATTATGAAAGTTTTAATATAAGTCATTATTTTAACAGATTAGTTTTTAAGTAAATTTGGTTAACTATAATAAACAGCCACAAAATTTGATTATACTCACATAGGTCTACCGCATTCATCGTATTCAGTCGTACTCTTCTGTTTGCCCAATAACGTCACTCTAAAAGTATTTATCTTTTTGATAATTTCATCTTGCGAAAAACTGTAAAAGAAATAATGTTTAAAAAAAGGACGAATAATACATATAATATGATACTGGATTTATTTATTTTAATCAGCGCAATATTTGACAAATCATATTATATACCCTTGGTCTTCTAAAGACTGTTCGAGTTCGATGCATTTCAGCTCGACCTTTCGCTTGCGGTCGTGATCCAACAGCTCCTGGTTGGGCTGACGGTTGGCGGCAGAATCGATTTTGGCCAGCTCCTCGTCGGTCTTGAACGACGTCTGGTCTTTGATTTTTTTTATGGCCGCCCAATTCCGCTGTACGTAGCCGTTGGTGCCCGATCCACGGGCCGTTGCCAAACCGATTCCGTTGTACATCGTCTGCGAAAAACCGACAAGTCGCAAATGATTTAGGTAGAAATTCACTGGTAGAATTGTACGATCAGCGCGTGATCGTGCGGCGCAACATATACATTGTCTCTACTCAGTTGTAGAGTCGGTACTCACTACTTACTATCACGAACGTCTAATGTGCAATAACAATTTTATCGGGCAGTAATAATAACAATAATTAGAGTAAACACAATTATTATAGTAATGCCGTACAACATGCGCATCGTTAAACGACCATAATACCCGCAACTACGGCACCACTAGCGCTGATGTTTAAAGTTCTCGAAGACAATTAGACAAGTGACGACGTCCGGAAGTCCAGAATCGGTAAGCATTGCAATTTGCAGGCCGATGTTTGATAACCGAGAGCCGACCGACGAATAATTACTGACTACAGAGTCGTCAAGTTGGTAAGGGTGCTCCTGCTGACTGAAGCTCACAGCTGCTGCATGCTGTTGCAAATTGCAATGCTTACGACTGGTTTTATCATAGGAAAAAGATTATTCGGCTTTTATTTTCTAGTGGCCGTGTGGTGGACGCATATAGTTATATTTCACCATGGGTGGATAATATACCGATTGGTTGTGAAATATCTAACGTAAAACGTTTTACTATACCAACGTAGTCTTGACGTCCATGAACACTGGTATCTTCTTATCACACTATCACTGAAACTGATAATGCGCAGAATATTTGATAGTGTTACTATCAGAGCACGTATATATAATATAGATAATATTATCTATAGCCGTGTATCAGAGTAATAATTTTCCCGAGCGGCACGAGTCCCGAACCCGACAAATCGCTTTAATAGTTTAAAATGAGTACGTAAACCTTAGGAAAAACTTGGGGAAAACATTGTTCAACATGTTGCTGAGAAATTTAAACTTTCACAAATTCCAGTGTGGATTCGCACCCGGTAACATTCATAATTTTTGTAGTTTTTGAACACGCAAGATTAATAAATATTTTCTTAACAGTGCTCCGGGTATCCAGGTCGTCTAGCAATGCCTCACTGTCTGACGTTCAACAATTCTCTGATGAATCTGCATCCGGAAAACAAGTTAAACCTGAAAGGAAATCAGTTGTTCCTTCCAACTCTAGATTTATATATCCAGAGTTTTTACCTGATCCTAAAATTGAATGGAGAAATTCTTTACGAGAAAAACTAGAACGCATGGACATGATTCAAAGAAGAAAACATATAGATATACCTGAATTTTATGTTGGTAGGCATTAGATGGTCAGGGGATTTTATACATTTTTGTCCCAAAAAATCATTCAAATTAACTTATTAGAGAATTTTTTCATTAAAACAATATTTGTTTTCACTTAAATCATATTTTAATATATAATAAATATTAAATTATTTATTTATTAATGATTAGTTTATGATTAAATAATTCTATTTGCTAACTTATTACTAAAATGTCCAATTTATGTATAAGTGGTATATTTTAATACATGTCATTTAAAACATTTTTTTTTAGGGTCCATCATGGCTGTTTCATCATCTAATCAACATGCTCCCAATAAAGCTACTCGTTTTGTAGGTATATGCATACAACGTTTAGGATGTGGCCTTAGAGCTAATTTTACTCTTAGAAATGTTATTAAACATATTGGTAAGTGAATATAACAAACATGGTTTGTTTTGTGGATTATACTAAGGTCAGTTTTTAATCTAAAATATAGGTACAGAAATGAAATATCAACTTTATGATCCGACTATACAAAAGATTGAAGTTTTACGCTTAGAGAAACGTCTTGATGATGAGTTGTTATACTTGAGAGATGCACCTAATGAATACAGTACATTTGATGAAAATATGGAGGTTGAATATTTACCCGAAGGAGCACCTGTACCAGTGAACCCTGAAATGGTATAATTAATAATTAACGCAACTAACATAAGAAATTACAGTTTAATATTTTTTCTAGGTTAAGCTAAAACCTAGACCTTGGCGTGCCAGGTGGGAAAGAAAAGATATGAAAGGATTAGCTGATTTAGGGCTAGAAGATCGGTTTTATGAAAGAGCTGAAGAATTAGCAACACCCTGGGAGAAATATGACTTAATGAAACAATATAGGTAAATTACATTTTCTATTTTATTGACTATATATTTTTAATAATAAACATAAAATGTTTGGTGTTGTAGAAAAACAATACCAGAAGAAGAGCAAAAAGAAATATTTGCTGAAGTATATTCAGAATTACATGAAGTTGAAGTAATGCGCAAGAAACTAAAACGAAAAAAAGTTTTTATTAAACCTACTAAAAATGTGTAGAATAATAATTTTAATAATGTACAATATAATATCTAAATAAAGATTTTTCTAACTATCAGTCTATCTTATGATCTTAAAACCATATAATAAAATATTATTTTACTTGATTGGCGGGACAATTGTGTTTTCTAGTGTTAGATCCATGACATATTTTAAATTAATTAAATGTTCATGATGAAAATGGTTTATTACAATACACAAAATCAGTAGATTTTCGATAGCAAGTTCACTTATGTTGTCACTGTGTAACGACCAGAGCCGGCACAAAGTACAGGTTATGTCTAGGGTGACATTTTCTTGGGATGTTTATGCTTATACGCTATAAAATATTTTATTTAAGAAATTTAAAATTCAAAACTGAGAAAATAAACAGCTATTTTGTGGAATATTATTCTATTTATATCCCAATATACTATTTTTTTTCAAATATGTCAAGTAAATGAGTTAAAGAACAAATTTTATAAAAACCATTTAAATTTTTAAAAAAGAATGATTTTAAATATGCATTAAGAATGAGTAATCTACAGCATTGTTTATTTGTATCTATTAAGAGCAGGGATGGCAAATCCATGGCACGCGTGAATAAACATCACAATGTTAATACTTTTTCACTAAAGTTGACGTCTTTTAGAAAAATTGATTACATATTTTAATACATTTTTTCTTATGATATATATAATATTTTTCCTGATTATTAGCAAGCACCAAAAAAAAATGTTATTTTTTGAATGTAACGTCAGAAAAATTTACCACCAATAGGCTAGTCAATTAGCTATATGGAAGTTAAGGGGAAACGATAAGAAAGATGAAAATATGGATTTGGCCTATGCATAAACATTACCTAACAACGTGGGTATTGACGTACAGAAAAATATTATTTTTTTGTAACCTTTTATATAGAAAATGAATTGCTCACAATCTTCTCAACTTTCAAAGGATTTAAACATTTTTATTTTACTGTTGCAGTGTTGAATAAATTATTAAAATATATAACTCCAAACCATTTTTTACATGTGTTACAAAATTTAAAATATATATATATTATAGTATAAGTATTAAGTATATATAGAATAGTATATAACTCATTTAATAGTTTTAACTTTATACTTACAAAATTGAAATTACATAAGTACCATAAATACAGCTATAATTGTGTATGATTCACTAACAAATATACAATTAAAAAAAAATTAGAAATATAGAATAATGATATCAAAGTAACAAGTTTTTTTTATAGAAGACTATT
Source organism: Neotoxoptera formosana (assembly GCA_022818045.1). Classification (NCBI taxonomy): domain Eukaryota; kingdom Metazoa; phylum Arthropoda; class Insecta; order Hemiptera; family Aphididae; genus Neotoxoptera; species Neotoxoptera formosana. The sequence continues at coordinate 3,185,039 of CM040634.1, forward strand.
TATTTGTTCATTTGATTAAATACACTTTATTTGTTCATATGTTAAACAAATGACAAAGTTCCTTCTTTTGCAAAAATAATGTTCTATTAGATAAGCTTTTCAATTGGTAAAAATTCTTTATAACAATTTTAATTCTTGTAGACATTTAATGTTTCAAAACCAGAAACTTTAAGATTTTCAATGTATCTTGAGCTCTTATTATCTTATTTTAGATTATTTAATCACCATAATAATTATTACTTATTATTCACTAATAAAAATAATCAATATTCACTTGATAGACGGAAACAAAATGTTGTTAAATTGTGCTATTTAATACTAACAATATAAATAATTTATTATCCGATTAAACACCGGAAGAAATCCATGAATAAATCTCTACAATTAATTATAAATAACATACACTAATATGCAATAGATATTTGTAAATCACAATTAAATTTGACAGTTGTATAAAAACAATTATATTAAATTGAAAGAGGTGAATTACAAATTTTAAGCAAAACAATTATAGCTTTCCCATGTATATGCATATGATCATTTTAGAATTATTGTATTAATTCAGTATTTTTATTATTCAAAAATTGTAATTACAACAATATTAGTAAATTAAAATTAATGATTATAGTTGAAAATATTTTTAGATTATCTTGGGTAACATTTATGTATTTAATATATATTTGAATTTACACAATACTTATGAAGGTACTACATTTGGTCAGTAAAAATAAACATTCCTTTATATGCTACTTCATCTTAGAACAAATTTAATACATTACAATTTTTTTTGTTAATTTTATATGTATCTGTTAAATTTTATTTTAAAAAAAGTAAGTTAAAAAACCAAAAAAAAAAAATCACAATTTTTCTATTTTTTATCATTATAAATATTTATTTCTATAGTTAGACTGAACACCAGAGTTAGAAAAAAAAGTATATATATTTGTTTTAATTATTGGAGATAAATATATAAACTTATCTTATAGTTTTAATATAATAATTAATATATAAAAAAACACACATTGAATTTTAAATTATAAAAAGTAATAAGAATTATTATGTACCAAAAATGTACTTGATTGGCTGGATTTTTAACTACCAATATTTACTTCAAAAATAATTTTTAGTATTGACACATAACCTGAAACAAAAATAAAAATAATATATTAAACTATACACATTTAAAATTTTTGAAGTTGACATTGTTAATTAAAAATAAAATTAGTGTTTTTTCTTAATAGTAATTTACCTTTTAATATTGGAAGTCTGCTGGTAAATTGTATTTAACATAAGGTACTTCCACATCATCACCTTCAGTGTTGTTACAGCATATTTCAAAAACTAATGATTTTACGTGTGATTCAATCCTTTTCTTGGATATGTTGCGTACAATTTCAGACATTTTAGTATTAATACGCTCTTCTCTCTTTGCTTTAGGCATAAAGAAAGAATATAACATACAAACACCTTGAGAAAGCATAGTGATTTCCAGTGCATGTTTATCTTTGAAGTAATTTAAAAATTCATTTAATGTGAGTTCTCCTTCCACTTCAAAACGATCCCACAAAGTCCATTCGACATCATAATATTTGGATTTTGGTGCTAGTAACGGTTCAGAAAAACCAAAAAATGGTAAAGCTAAATTTACAAATCCATTTTTGTATTTTTCCAAATCTTTCAATCCCCGAGCCAATTTAATGAATTCCTGACAAATAAGACCAGCAACAACAGATGTTGTTGTAGCAATTGCTGGAATAATTTTACCAGCAATGAGTTTACTTCGATGTCTATCAGCAGGTTGAATACCGTAATTTGTAGCTCTTAAATTTGAAGCAGCCACAATAAAATCAATATGTAAATTATTATCATCATCTTTTTCAAATTCTAAAGGAACAATTTTTATGTTTTTTAGAGAATCTGTTAGTGGTAAATCCTTTTGTGTTTTATTCAGTTTGCTTTGGTCATAATTTGACGACCCATTAGTTATCTGTGAATCATTTTCAGCAATCCTTACACCAGACTTTGGAACAAACTCAGGAACTTTAACCGAAGATACAACATTGGCAATATAGACACGATCCCTTATCTGATTAATATTAAATGTTTCTGCTCTTAAATTTGCTGCTGTCAAAATATAATCCAAATGTAATATATTATTTACGTCAAATATAATTGGTTTTGGACAACGTTTGGGTCCTGACCAAAACGGTTGACCACTAGAAGTTGTTTGATCAGGTGGAAAATTGAATAAAAGTTGTTTAATTTGATTTGTGAATTGATCTTCGAAGTGCATTCTAGCCCATTCAATACAATCATCAACACTTTTAGGGCGTTCTGCAACTGCTGCTCTCACAGAATCTATAATTTCAACTGGTTGAAGTCCAGGTAAACGATTTGTACGATCAATGAAAGTAGGATCTTCCAAAAATTGTTTAACATTTTCTGGAGTTTGTTTGTAAAGCCCTTCAAACAGATCTCTAGCCCACTGTAGTGTATGTTCAATGGCATTTGGAAAATTCTTAAGAGTACAAATCGGTATGCTTTTTTCTGGAGGATCTTGAGATGTGCTATAGGATTCTGTCAAGTTTGGTATTACAACTTGAGTGTTACCCTTCGTACCCAATGTTCCAGACTCTAAAAGAGGTTTTTTGTAGAAAACACAACGTCTGTCCATATATATACGAGCATCAACATTATCCAATGCATTAGCAACACCATCCAAATTTTCAAAAAAGGTATCATTATAAGTCTGCTCAGTTTCTGGACACACCCTATTTGTCTGTGGTTCAACGTTCACGTTTGGATTCATACGTTTGATTGCTTTAGCAGCCGTTTCAGATTTTGATGTTTGTACATCTTGAGCTCTAAACAAAAACTGTCTGTTCAAGTTAGATTTTTCAATTAAATCCATATCAGTTACATAAATTTTGCCATTTTCACAACCAACACCCATAATTGCAAAATTTTTCAACAATTCACATCCAATAGCCCCAGCTCCAACAACAAAATATTTCAAATTTCCCAAAATGGATTGGAATTTCCGTCCATAAATGGAGACTTGACCATCATAACGATTACCAATAGGCTTGGCATCTTCTTCGGTAACTTCTTCTGGCAAAGATTCCGTAGCATCAAAGTAAAGCCATTGAAATATTGGACTAAACTTACCAGAACATGACTTCATGACTTCCTGAGCAACAATACCACCAATAAAAGATGTCATTGGATTAATATTACCAGCACAGACTTTTGAAAATAATTTTATTAGATCAGCATCAACTTCAATGAGTTCATTATTTGAACCATTGGATAATTTTAAAAATTCATCTGCGTCATCAGAACTCCATGGAATAGGTAAACGACCATTGACCGAAACAAACTTGTGAAAAGTTATAAATGCTAAATGTAATTGAGAAGGTCTATCAAATTTTCCAAAATCAGAAATCAGATATTCTGGTTGAACTAAGGAATTTTTCAATGATTTGAAATTTAATTTTTTTGGCATTTTCACTTGAGTAGCAATACCGCCTTTAATATAGTCCGAGTAAGATGTAGTATCACCAATACAAAATGTATATGGTCCTAAAACAGTAATTTTTTTTGGTTTACAGCCATTTATTTCAGTCATACCCTGTATTTCTTGGAACGTTACATAATCTCCATCTTCAAAACCGTGTCGAGACTCATCCATACAGGTAACTACTCCTTGTTCTTCCTTAGTAACACCAGCTACCATAACGGAAATTGGATTTTCGCCCGTTGAGTCGATTACACTGAAATCCTCGCCGAAGTCGCAGAATACTTGAGCAAACACTCCTCTGGTGTCACCAACTATTAAAGCAATATTGTTCAGATGCGTGATTTCTGATATGCGTAACTGTTCGTCTAACGTTGTCTCGGTCAAGACGACGACTTTAAACTGTTTCAGATACGATTCGGACAAAATTCCGGTGTATGCCTTGACGGGTACATAGGAATTCAGCTCACCCAACTTCGGGCAACTGATGTCCGCCCTATTCTTGCCGATGTCGTTTTCGGTCAGATAGAACTGCGACGACAGGTCGCTGTAGGTGCACACAACAGAATCGTGCAGTGTAACAGACTTGACGCCACCGAGTATGACGTTCTTGGCGACTTCCACGCCTAGACCACCGAGTCCGCTGATCAGCACGTCGGAAGTGGCCATTTTGCGCATAGCTTCGTGGCCCAAGACGTACAGCTGCCGCGAGTAGAGGCCCTCGTCGATCTCCTCGACGCTGTTTTTCGACATTGTTACCTGATTTATCGGTGCTGAGTCGACGGATACTGTAGACGATTCACCGGAAGCCAGTTTACGTCTCTTGGCCGGCTGTTCACAGGTGGTGTCTAGTACTTCAGCACCAGACATCGGACAATACAGAAACTAATCGTGGAGTGCACGGCCTTTGGTGTTGTTATTAATACGGTCACGACGATAACGGTATACGCGCACTGTTTAGTGTTGTCGCAATGTGTTACGGGAAAGCGGGAATCCAATGAAATTTTCACTCGCGACGAGCGTGCGCAATGTCGGGGGGTAAAAAGCGAAAAAAAAATCGACGCGATAACGACGATTGTGCGGCGACGGCAGACGGCAATAGAGTAATAGATATTGCGTTATAATAAAACTATTATTAAACTATAATGCCGTGGAATACCCGACGACGCACAACAATAATAAATTACTTAATAATAATATAATATATTTTGTTTAATTATTATTATCGCTGTAATGTCGTAACCGGCGAATGGCGATAGCGCGTTACTGTAGAGGTGGCGGTGGTGGTGGTGGTGGTGCTGCTACTTAACGTCGATGTGGAGTGGATGGACGATCGGAAAGCACTATGGTTGTCAGAGGTGAGCGGAGAGAAATGTATGCACTATTGCACTGTGCAGCGACGGATCACGAAATGACGTTCGCCGAGCGGGTCGGAGAGAACGTCGGACCAATGGCGTCGGCTGTTGAGGAGGCGCTCGGGTTATCGGTGGACACCGGTGACTGTTGTTTACCTACCCGCACAAAGGAACGGAGCTGAGCTGGTCGCCGTCGCCGGGCTCGTGTCTCCCGACCAATCGCGTGGCCCGTTACAGCCATAAAATTAAGTTCCAAACTGCATCTACCACCCGCCGACCGGGTTTAGTCGTCGGCAGCGAGCGAGGGCCGTAGTGTAACTACCTGGATACCGGATCAGCTGCAATTGACGACCGCGGTCGCGGTTACGCTCCGCCGATGAGTGGCGACACTGCGGCGACGGGCGCGCTTTTCGATTATCGATTCAAAACGATTTTCCCACTCGTTTTGTATAACAAAACAAAACTTTTGTTGTTAGTCCAAATGGACCAACTGTTATGTATTACTGAGACATAATAGGTTCTCTACCTCCTTATATCCTGAGTGACAGGCCATCATCGCTCAGAATCGTTTTTCGTATACAATGATTTTGTATCATTCAATAATTCATTCAAATTTAACGCACATCCGTTCTATAGTGACCTATATACTCGACACGTCCTACTGTACAGCATAGTACAATCCACTTGCCAACATTTTTTTTTTAATTTTCACTAACGAAAAGTTATAAATAACCTTAATTTCAACATTCAGTGAACATTTATACTTTTTACAGTTATTTGTTTTTGAATTACAACAATATAAGAAAATCGTTCCCTGCGAAATCTGTAGTTTACGCGCGGCGGATGAATATTCATAATGTCTATAACTTCAAACGCTTATAGATATATACTGTATTAGTATATATCTGTGGTACCCATTAACCAGCAGCGCCTAGTGCCTACCCATCTATAGTTCAGTGTTACCAGGTCAAATTTTCATAAGTTTCTATTTCATTTATTTTGTCGTGATTGGTCTAAAGGTATAGGGAAATAACATTAATGAATAATGATAATAATTCAGTGATAACATTTTAACAAAAAGACAGGATGCAAACAGTATTTTGGCGGTTTTCTCCTACGTTATTGAATAACTTTTATCGCAGGCAGGATTTGTTATTAAAAAATAAAAAAATGACTCAAAGGACGTTAATGTAAGTGTTTTTTTTTATTTCTAATTTTTTTTCTAAGGTTTTTTCAAATTGTAAGTTTATTAATTTATTTTTTGTTTAGGTCTTATTTTGGCCCTAAAAATGGAACTAAAAAGGAAAAAGATCCACCAGTTTTATCAGTTAACACAACTTTGACATCTCCAGAGTAAGTCAATATTTTGGAATGTTAATATATATTAATATAATTTGACAACATCATAATTATAATTATTTTTTTATTTAATTTAGTTTTTACAACCATCAGATTGGTCTGTAGAAATTATACTGTTGCTTTGCAAGGGAAGAGTTAGTGTAGTGGTTTCCCACTTCGAAATTAGAGAACGGCTGGTACAGAGCTTAAACTAGCAATGGTGCTTAAACTGCTGCTTTATTCTACTTGGCCATACCGTTCCCTAATCATAATTATAAAAACGATATTTGATGGAGAATCAATTTAACTTGATCTATAGTTTTAATTTAAATATTTTTTATAATAATATGTTTTGGTGATAATAATATTATTATAAATTATTTTCTAAAAGAAGAGTTCTATACTATCTATTTCTTAAATTAGAAAAATGTAATTATAAAGCATATTTAAATACAAATTTATTTACAATTTTCTAAATTATCAATGTACAATTAATTTTGGTAGAGACCTAGAAGTTGTGCATACCAGTCCAATAAAGACTTATGGAAAAAGAAAAAAACATGCTGTACTATTTAGTGATAGTGAAGAAGAAACATCTGATAGGTAAGTTACATTTTTCTGACAACATTTTTTGTTATTTATAACTCTTAAACATTCAATTTAGTAAAAAAAAATGTGTAAAAAATACACTTTCAAATAAACCAAATGCTAAAAAATTAGAAGAATCTATTGAAGAACAGACTTCTTCAAAAGATACAGATGAATCTCTAATAGATGATGATAAAATATCTGAAAATGATAGCGGACCAACAAATACAAATGGCCATCCTTTAAAAGATGCTTTTCAGGACCAAATCGAAATGTAAGTATTAAATATTAATTAATATTTGAAGTTAAATTAATTAATTACTGTTAGCCTCTTACTTATTTAATTTAAATTTAGTAAAACAAAAGAAGAAGGTTCACTGTCAAGCATTCAATTTGAGCCAACCAATATTGAGACGGATAATTCTGACCCTGATAAAGTCACCAATAAACCAAGTTCTGACAAAAAAGCTAAGACCAAATTAAAAAAAAAATCAAAAAAGCCAAGTAAGAAAGAATCTTCTGAAAAATCAAGTGAAGAACTGTCTCCTACTAAAGATACTGATGAATCTTCAAAACATATCAAAATTTCTGAAAGTGAATATGATCCAACAAAAAAAAATTATCATCCTATAAGAGATGCCTTTTGGGATCATAATGAACCGTAAGTAAAAATGAACAATATTGGAAGTTTTAGTATCTTTATGGTAAAAAAGATAATATAATATTTAATTTTAAATCCATCCCTTGGTTATACATTTTTTTCTAGAATAACTTAATAATTTGTTTTTGAAAAAAAAATCAAATTTTTTTATATTTTGGAATTCTTAATTTATTTTTAATATACCTACTCAACTAAATATTAAATATTCTCTGAAATAAAACAATTTTTTATGTTTTTACTAAAATTAAAAATGTAATTTCAATAGGACACCATATAGTGCTCTAACAAAAACTTTGTTGTGCATTGAAGAAGTTAGTGCTAGATTGAAAATTATTGAAATACTTTCAAATTATTTCCGCTCAGTGATTGTGGTTAGTCCAAAAGACTTATTACCAAGTGTATACCTGTGTTTAAATAAAGTTTGTCCCGATTATATTGGTTTGGAATTAGGTATTGCCGAGACTACACTTTTAAAGGTACTTATACTATTTTTTTGCGTACAATTAATATTTATAACTAAATGAAATATCTTTATTTTTAGGCTATAGTTCAAACAACAGGAAGGAGTATGGTACAAGTAAAATCTGATGTTAAAAAAACTGGTGATTTAGGAATTGTTGCAGAAAAAAGTAAAAGTAATCAAAAAACAATGTTTAAACCTGCCCGATTAACTGTGAAAAGTGTATTTGATAAATTAAAGGATATCTCAGAAATGACTGGTCATGCAGTATGTATATTAAGTTATTAACATGTTCTCTTATATGTAATATTAAAATATCAATCAATAAGTTTCTAATTTGTTCTAAACATTATTTTTGTATTCCAAAACTACATTTTGTTAATTATAGGTCACTGTTAAAAAACTTGATAAAATTCAATCAATGTTTATTGCATGCCAAGATTCTGAAGCAAGATTTTTGATGCGATCATTAGCTGGAAAATTAAGAATAGGACTTGCTGAACAATCAGTTCTACAGGTGAATAATTGTAATAATTGTATTATTATAAAATATTTATGTGTGATTTTTTTAACGTGAATCAAACATCTAAGTCATTTGTTATATATATATAAACCATTATAATAGTTAATTTGTAATTACTTTTGATATTTATATAGAAGTTAAAAGTATTCATGAAATTTATTGTAAAATGAATGATGTATCATGTTTTTTTTAGGCTCTTGGTTTAGCATGTACAATGACACCACCACCCCAAGATTTTCCACCTGAAACACTTAATGCGGCCAAAAAAATGACAGAAGATAAATTTAAAAAAATTTATGATGGAAATACTTTAATCATAAAAACAACTTATTGGTAATGAAACAAATAATATCATATGTACGTATTTGTTTTTGATTTAAAAACTCTTGACATGTATTTGTAGTGAAAGTCCAAATCTAGATATAATAATACCTATTATCTTAGAAGTGGGTGTTAGTGCCTTACCGGATAATTGTAAGTTAACTCCTGGAATACCTTTAAAACCAATGTTAGCACATCCAACTAAAGGCGTACATGAAGTGCTAAGTAGATTTGATGGATTGAAGTTTACATGTGAATGGAAGTATGATGGAGAAAGAGCTCAGGTACATTTTTTTTTATTTTTTTATTGTTTTCAAATCAAATTATAATAGTTTTATTTATTATTTATAGATTCATTTGACAGAAGATGGAAATATTTGTATTTACAGTCGTAATCAAGAAAATAATACTAGTAAATATCCAGACATTATAAATCGTTTGGATTCGGTTAAAGGTCCTAATGTTAAGTCTTTTGTGATGGATTCAGAAGCTGTTGCATGGGATAGAGAAAATAAAAAGATTATGCCATTCCAAATATTAAGTACTCGTAAACGAAAGGTAAATAATTTTTATTTAATTTTGTAAAATACATTGAAATTTTTGGTATTGTGAACAATTTAGAATGCCAATGAAGCAGATATTAAGGTACAAGTATGTGTATATATGTTTGATTTACTCTACCTGAATGGAGAATCTTTAGTTAAAAGACCTTTCTGTGAACGTCGTCAATTATTAAGAGAAAACTTTATTGAAGTGGAAGAACAATTCTTATTAGCCACATCATTAGATACAACCAAAATGGAAGAAGTTCAAGATTTTCTAGAAGAATCTATAAAAGGTACTATTATATTAGTAGAAAATATTATAATTTAAGTTAAAATAATTTATTAAATAAATTTGATTATACTTTTATAGTTCTATTACATGTTGATAACTGAATAATAGTAATATTAACTTAAGTTTAAAAGATATATATATCTAAGTATAATATTATATAACTTATCTTTGACCTTAACATAAAACAAATAATAAAGAATTTCTGCTTCTGTATGAACGTTTCCTAATAATTCTATAACATGTCTTTATTTATTTGTTAATTTATAGGAAATTGTGAAGGCTTAATGGTTAAAACATTAGAAGAAGAAGCTACTTATGAAATAGCCAAACGTTCACGCAATTGGTTAAAATTAAAAAAAGATTATTTGGATGGTGTTGGAGATACTATAGATGTAGTAGTTTTGGGAGGTTATTTAGGTCGCGGAAAACGTACTGGTACTTATGGTGGTTTCTTATTAGCTTGTTATGACCCAGATAGTGAAGAGTATCAGAGTATATGCAAAGTAATTATATATTTACTAATAGTAACATAAATTTTAGCTATAAAGATTCCTATTTAAATTATATATTTTTTTTTTTCGTAGATTGGAACAGGATTTAGTGATGAAGACTTACAAACACATACAGAGTTTTTCCAACAACATATTATTGATGGGCCTAAAAGTTATTACCGCTTTGATCAAAGCCATGAGCCAGATCATTGGTTTGAGACAGCCCAGGTATGGGAAATAAAATGTGCAGATTTGTCATTATCTCCGGTACACAGAGCCGCATTGGGTATTGTGGATCCTGAAAAAGGAATTTCATTAAGATTTCCGAGGTTTCTACGAATACGAGAAGACAAGTCAATTGAACAATCTACTTCCGCTCAACAGGTACCTAAAACCTTAACATTATATTAAACGTTTAGTTTGCTATATAAAATAATACAAATTTCACAATAACTTATCATCCAAGTTATAATATGTAGTCCCTTAAATTCACCAATTAACCTCTAAATTCTGAGACTGCAGTGTACAATAAAAATTCATATTTAATGTGCTGTGTCTTGAGCACCGAGCGCTTTGATTGATAATAGAGCGCCCAGTCACACTGTGGAGAACTGGGCACCCAGATAAATATTGGGCATACTGGGGGCCCTAAAGTAAAATATGAAATGGAGCCTGTACCCAAAAATGTAAATGGTCCTAGACAATCCAAGGTTATTCTACCCCACTTTAGGGCCCCAAAGTTACACTTTGCCAACTTACCCACTAGTTGCGTCACTGACTAAAACCTAAATTTAACTGTAAAACTAGTAAACAACTGTAACTATTATTTGTATTTCATACTTTCATAGCACCTTGTTGCCGGGCACCTGGTACTCAACTTTATGACAGGGCGCCCGGTTTTCGGGTACCCAATATTAATTACCCAAACGCCCGGTTCTCTACGGTGTGACCGGCGCCCTATTACCGATTCGAGTGCCCGGTGCACTAGACACAGCGTATTTAATTCCGATTTTAAAGCTTATACTAATAGATGAAGTTTGGTACCGATGTCATTTATTAATTTGTAAGCTATCTAGATAGACTATGATAAAAGCAAGCATCACCTGGTTTGTTCTTCGAATGTGCACAGAAGTAGAACAACATGTTCAGTTTAGACAGAAACTTCTACTTTGCCCTATCTTTTAGTATAAGGTCTATGATTTAATTATAATATCGGATTAATCATTTAAATTGATAATAAATTGAGCATATATCCTAACCTAAAAATATTTTAGCTTATATTTGCTCCCTGTTATATATTGCAATTTTATCAGAAAATTATAGCAAATTCTGTTCTGTTTAATTTAGAAAACAAATTATAAAAAATTATAATTTTATATTCTCACAAATAACTGTATAGTAATGAAAATAAAATAGCAATACCTAATTGTAAGTTTTATTTTTCATTATATTTATACAGTTTGACCTACTTCACCTTGTATTTAAAATATATATTAACTTACTAACCCAGAAGATGCCTATAAATGTTTTGAAATATAAAACAATAACATTTTATGTAATTAGTTTCTCATAATGCATAACTTTTTTCATAGATAACATTTTACATAATAAAAAAAACTTGTGAGAACTTTACATCATTAATTTTAATACTATTGCATAATTCATTTTCAGATTGCTGAGTTATATTATAGTCAGGTGCAAATTATAAATCAAGGAAGTACAAATACTAATAGAGAGGATTTTTATTAATTTAGATACTTCATATCTGTTTGTTTTACATTCAATTTTTAGTATTTATAAATCTATTTATTTTTTTAATTTCTTATAACACGTTGTATCATGACTGTAAATACAAATAGTAAAAATAATAAATAGAAATAACTATTTTTTTTTTTAATTTGCGGTATTTTTTATTGTATTTTGTTGTAACTATACACTTGTTGACACACATTATGTCTTTTAATAATCTTAATTTTCTTTTAGATTAACACAATCAACAATAATTAATAAAAATATCTGGCTTTTATGTTATAATAGGTCAATATTAATTTTAATATTTTATTATATAGTAAATACTGTAATATAAGGTCATTATTTTTTCTTAAAAGTTATTTTATGACACTAATAAAATTAAAACAGTGAAAGTGACCCATATATTTAAATACAGAGAAAAAACCTGATTATTTTTCTTCTAATTATACTAAAATCTTCTATAGTGGAAAGTATATTATAGATAGGTATATCATATGATATACAAATGTTAAAAATAATTAAATTTTATTCTATATTCTCCAAGTAAAAATGTATTAATTGAATAAAAAAAAAAAAAAAACTTGATATCTAATTTTAATAACTTACTAACCTAATATAGTAATATGGAAATATATAATTTTTATACGCCACAAAATATTTTATGAAAAAAAAATCTTGGACACACTTAGAATCTGGTTCAGATTCAGGCTTTCAAAACTTAACAATTTATATAAAAAAAACAAATACCTAAGTGATTTTTTATTTTTACTTTTTAGTAATTATATTTTTAGTCTTATACTTCATCCATAATGACATAGTCACAACAATTCTATTCCATAATTGCTATACTCATCCTATTCTGAGGGATATTTAACATGTTTAATCAATCACATTGCTTTATTGATTATTAATTATACATAATATACCAATGTATAACAATAATGTACCAATATATTTATATATACCTTATAAAAGGATAAAACAGTGTATTTTTTTGATCCAATTGTTATTTTTAATATCTTTTTTTATCTTCTATACAATTATTGGATCATAAAAAAATGTGAATGAAGGATATCATGCCTAAAAAACTATGGATATTAATATAAAATTTACCCATAAATGTATGGAACTTTTTTTTTCCTGATTAGCTGACAGCAGAGGAGGATCTGTGTGAACAGCACTACTCCACTGCTGTCATCGTTTTAATACATGGGAACTAATTAGTGTCGAGTTTGGAAAAATAACATTTTTTTTTCTTGTAAAATGTACCTATTTTTTAATTATGGGATTTTTTTTTTACTTGTTAGATAATATTCATTCTAATTTATGATTTTTAATTTTACTCGAACACAATAATATAACAAATTATAAAATAGGTATACAAGTTTTTTTTCCATGACCAAAGTATTAATGTAATAGCTATTTATAATACACATTATTTTATTAGTCAATTAGTGTCCATTTGCGAATACCTATACATAAAATATTACAATGCAATATGTACCTATACTTAACATAGGTACGAATTATTCAAATTTGGCTTACTGTATTGACTAGCACATTTATTACGATTTTAAAACGTCTTCGTTTCATTTTAAATTTAAATCAAAAAAATTCTTCACATTTCTCGTGGTCAGATAATATTAGTCGATCGGGGTTAATGTTCCGTTCGTATAATAGGTTGTAAAGTTCAGCCCGAGATGTCGCCGTGAGATCTCGTTCTCTTCCCAAAACCCAAATAATATCTGTAAACAAATATAATATATAGGTTTAGATTTCCCGAAAACCACGAGCGTTTCTGCATGCATTGCTCGCACTATAAGCTGTTCATTATTATTATTTAACGTATTCTTTGGGTAGGTTCTTAGGATATATTCTAACATGATCTTAAACTCATATGAATACCGCAGGTATATCGTACCTCAGATCTCTTCATATGTGCGATCGGTGTAGGTGAGTTGGTTCCCGAGACTTACTTTACCTATACTAATTTGTTCCTGAGTTCGTTTGGGTAACGTATGAATTGATTCCCAGCACACATATTATGCATAATATGGTTGATTTCCGAACCTCGTCCTATTAACGTTACTATCCAGAACTCGGGAGACACTACAGGGACCAGCCCGCACGGAAAGGTGGCTAACAAGTCTCTCGTTATTTTTTTTTTAATTATTAAATTTTGGTCAATTGTCATACTGGAATTCATCAATGTATCCTATCATGGCTATTTAAAAGTAGGCTAAACTTTTTTAATTTAGTTATTAAATGTTGTCCATAATTGTCATAGTTGATTTTTTTTCGCATATAGATATAGGTACTATAAGGGACTTTGCTTTCAAAAATTAGTATCTGCCAATGAGGTTCTGGTTATACTTGTGCGTCATTTCCCTCGTAAATACTTCTCAGTTGCCCCCGAAGCAATTCACCGGATTCGATTTAGGTCAGTGTTTCCCAACCTGGGGGGGTAATAGGAATATTGGGTAATAATACATAAAATACATAAACTTGATTTACCTGTGTGGAAAAGACCAAAACTCGTACAAGACCACAGAACCGCATAGTTGAGGTAATCCGAGTGCATGATGTGATACAAACCGGTGGTGGGTATCATACGCGAAAACAACCCGGGTAGTCGACTTTCCGCCTGGTAGTTGAGTACAGATTTGCTTTTCGATACGAGGGTCGCCATTCCGGAATATATATTCGGGTTTCCCGTTCTGACGGTAAAATAATAATTATATTACAATTATTTACAGGTCAATATTATGGCGTTTCAAAATTAATTTAGGCAGATGTACTTTATTGGCGATAACCACTTAGATATAGATAGCCAGATATGTACTTTAAAACATATACATTATACCTATAATATATATAATATATCTATATGTATACATTATGTACCTATATATAATTCATTAATGCATATTAATATGCAGCTCTACAGTATAATATGCAAACTGCTGTCTGCTACCAATATACCTATATATATTATATATTATTCTCGGATGTTTAGGTACTGCGACAGTGTTGGATAAGTATTACTATAGGTATTTTAAAAAGCGACCTACATAAATATATCGTAAACTAATCGTTATACAAAATAAAAATAAAAAAATGAGGAAAGTAGGTAACCGCTCTGCTATACAGTAAGTATAGAGAGAGTACCTCGTCATTGAGGAAGTCACTGTAATGTATGTGTTTAATTTGAATTTAATTATTAACCAATGCATACGAAAAACGATTCTGAACGAAAAATCTGTCAGTCAGCCAAATTAAATATTACCAAGTAGGTTTATTTCATGGTACGTTTTGTGATATTGCTATCAATAGGTAGTTTATTTTATTATTAGTATTACATTACTATACGGTAGATATATTTAATTTTTGCCGAAAACATTGCATTTACTTTATTATTAATATTTAATTATTATAATAGTATGTATATTTAAATCATTTTTTTTTATTGTTATTGATTTTTGAGTCAATAATGTAGAAAGAATTGGTTGAACAGTTTCGTGGTACATAGCCACATATGGGCAATTAGCCAATAGGTAGCTTAAAATTAATTTAAATGTTTTAAAATCATCATCATTGTAACATTGTGTAAAATATATAAAATATAATAGAAATGTTTCAAGTACCCACAAATAATATTTTTTTGTTTCCAACAAAATAATAAAAATAATAATTTTTTGTTAAAATAGCTTTAATTAAATTAATAAAAATATATATATATGCATAAAGAACCTTAAATTTAAAAATACCAAGCAAATTTTTATTGACATTTATTTTGTAAAAGAAAAAAAAACTAAAAAAATTAGAAAATTTCAATAATATTATATATTAAATAATTATACCTATAGCTCAAAAAGATTTAAAATACATTGAAAATTATATCTGCATGTACAGAAAATTCTAATATTAACATTTGGTGAACATTTCAAGTATCTATACGGTTATTCGTTTTTAAATAAGGTACATCAAAACAAAAGAATCGATTTTATCAAAATTTGGTTTGCGTAAAAACCTCCGTTTTTCCCAATTATAGATACAAGTACAGGGGGGTTTACTTTTAGCTACCCAAAGTACTAAATATATCCTATAGGTGAAAGTAGTTTCTAGTTTTTCTTTTAGAAAAGATATTGAAGCACAAAATCTAAAAATTTTAACTGCTTCAAAAGTCGATGTACAAAAAAAACATCATTGTACAATCAATACATTCGTCATTCTGCTCAGAATCTAAAATTATAAATTATTAGACTTATATCCCAACAGTTATTATTAGATTCTATATGAAAAAAAAAATTCTTAAATACATACAAAATTTACATTTATTTGGTGATTTTATATCTTACACGTTGTTATTTTTGCTCAAATAGTTTATATAGAAATGTTATCTCAATATTATTTCAAATCAGACTGGAATCATCAATCAGATAGGTATGACTGTATAAGTGTTATTTTAAAACGGATTATAGCTTTAAAGCTCAACTGTCGAGCGCGATCATGTAATCAAAACAAATCCTGGACGGAAAGTCCGAGGAGAATAAATTAATTTTGAAAAAAGTCGGACAAAGAGTCCGGACTCATTTTTTGAATGCCAGACAAAATGTCCAAAAATACAAAATATTCTATTCATAAAATTCAAATTTAAAAAGCGAACTTAAGAAAAGTGTTAAAAAATGGAATTAATTTTCTTATACAATAGTATATTTGATTAAGCTATTCCTTATTATACCTACCTACAGTTTACAAATATTATTAAAATGTATATTTAGTCAATACAAATATCGTTCACACTACAATAATAATAAATAATAATTTAAGTTTTCAAACTTTTAATTTAACAGTAAATAGGTATATGTGCACGAAATTTTTGTACGACTTTTTTCAAAATGGACTTTTGACCGATTACAAGTCAAGATAGTCAGGCACTCAGGCATGTACATTTTTGTACAGAAATGTTCTATTTTCTATTCAGTATTGTATAGTGTCTATATAAGTAGTCTATTATAATGTATAGTCTATACCATGGTGATAATCCAATACAGCGTTTTGCTTTCGAAAAACATAATATTATTATGTTATTTTATTTGAAATATTGTACCTATCACACAGATATAACTATACATTTTTATTCAAGGACAAAAGAATGTTTAGAAATTTAAAATAAAAATACGAAACATCATAATATGATATATATAGGTATACATTATTATACCAGCTATACTTTCAGATTTCCATTATACATAATATTAAAATAATAGATACTTTACCTACATGAATATACAGTACCCTTAATAATATAGAGTATTGTATCTCATTACCCAAGTGTCAAAACTAATTATTATTTATTGTCAAACAAAGTTTAAAAAGATAAATGTAGAGTATATATATACCTAGGTAGCTATAGGTAGTTCATAGACATTAAGATGTATATGAATCTATGTAGACACTAGACATATTAGTAAAGCTGTATCTTTATAATATTTAGATTAAATATGTAATCAAATTACTATTATACTGTAATGTGTTACCTATACTTAAAAAGTTTGTAGTCATTTTGGATAATTGGTAAATAGAGGCATTACCCAACACTTTCGGGATTTGAGTAATTGGCAGGCAAAAGTAAAATATTATGGTATACTGCCATATTGGTATATTTGCTAATTGGTATTAGTATCTATATTAGGTATAATGTATAATATATAATTGCTTACATTCTATTTTTCGTTCCGATATGTACTTTGTACGATGTTCCATCGGGGTTTAAAGTAAAATTGAAAGAAGTACAACTAGCAGTGATCTCCATCATGTAGAACGTTTTCTCCACTTCGTACCATTGTCCTTCAAACTGTAAATAATTCCAATAAAATTGTTATTTCTCCAACGGATTTTTAAAAAATCGAGGGACGCGCGCGCATTCCTCATCAGTCACCAACTACCGAAAATCACAATAAGATAAACCCACGTCACGTCACTATATATATAAGTCTATAATTACCTATTTATAGATATAGCCATACTGCAGGTACTTAATATAATATACTATACATATAGCCTATATTGGTATATATATCTACAGGCTATATTCCAAATTACAATAATCGTCAGCTACTCTGTTATGACTTATTATAAGTAGGTATAGTATATAGTACCTATAGATACCTAAATTGCGCCGCCTATAGTCCCTACCTGTACTTACCTCTTTCGGGTCGAATGACTTCATGGACTCCTTTTTTGGACATTTTCCCAGACTTTGACCGCCGACGAAAACGCCCAACGACATTAAGAATATCACAAGAACAGATGACATTTTATTTCTTTGCGCGCTGACCTATTATAAAACTCGACACAACAATAATATATCGGGAACGGTGCGAGCAATAGCGGTAGGTACGCGTCTTGCGGGACACGAGTCGCAACAACGCCGTCTATTTAACTGGTGTAATAGTATTATAAACGGTCAAGTGCCTACTCAACACCAAAATGTATAAGGTATAAGATCATCGGTCCATGTGCCCGCCGTCGACTGCAGACTGCGGTGTACCTATATAAATATTAGTCACGGCGTTTTCTCGCACGGGCGCGTAAAAAATACATACACATATTTTATTCCAGGTAGGTAGGTAATATGTTTATATATATATATGTGTGTGTGTGTGTGTGTGTGTGGACCACGGCGGGCTCCCTCTCGATCGAAAAATACCCAATGACTGAACGACTGTATATATAGTTCTTTCCGACGGCGCCGGAGCACGCGGGTCGAGTGATGGTATATCAGAGGTGGTGGGTATCTGCAGCGGGACAACCGCGGCTAGACATAATATAACATTATAATATTATAATATTATCATACATATAGGCCGATGGGTGGGTGAAGTAAACGGTAATTTACAATGATATTATTATAGACCTCACATATTGTAACCGGGGCCGGGTGAACGGGTTCTGGCGGCAGACGTGTTGTATATATACCTAAGTAGTACCACGCAGGGGACCTACCTACTATATGTAAACACGCGCGCGTCACTAATGCACGGCGATAATAATCGTAAGTGCTGCAGAACATAATATTATACGATAAATGATCTCTCCGGCGCTGGCACACATATTATTATGACGTGCACACACATACTCGGAGTATGATACACCTACCGTCCGACCGAAAACAATGGTATCTATAAGTAGGTAATATTATATACATATACACGAACACTTTCGCTGGATCGCCTAATGCCTATATATAGTATATACCTACCAACTTAGACCCGTTTCAGTCTTAAGCCCGCGTGATCCGATAGACAGTTTTTTTTTGTGACAGTACACGTCATAGCACACATATTGTCACGGACTTTGAGTACTTTTTTGGGATAGGGGGTTTCAATTTTTCAAATTGTTTAAGCTCTTATACATTTAAATAGACAATATAGGCAGATGACATTCGCATGTGGTTACATTCCTCCGTTAAAGTCTCCAGATTTATCATAATTCATAATATAATCACTGCATCACTATATTCACTATTCACTGCAATAATAATAAATATGTATTAACAATAAATAAAATACATGAACGGTAGTTATTATGAAGAAAAGATAATATTTTTCTGTGCCTTTATAGAACAGTATAGTAAAATGTTAAAAATGAATTTTCAGCTTTGTGATGAATACCTTTTTTATTAAAAATAAGTCTTTATTCCTGGGACGAAGTGTGGGACTAGAGTCTATAGAGTCATTCTCAAAATGGGCGATAGCGCCCCCTTGTGGGCGTTGGCGGTCTTCGGGGGGGGGGGGGGGGGGGGGGGGGGGGGTAGAATGCCCAAAGGAATTTAGGGAGCGTTGAGTTGGGTTTAGGGGGCGATAAAAAAAATGTATATATTATTACTTTTAAGTATGAATAAGTATGCGTTTTAATTGCTGTCATCCAAAAAGCTATAATTTAAAATTTATGTTAGAACTAATAAGATATAGTATATTTATATATTATTAATTGTAATATCTGTTTTTAAAAGACATAACTGATGGTATGTTAAAATATTTTTTTTTGAGAGGGGGGGGAGGGCGCTAGAAAATTTTTGATTCACAAAGTGGGTGGTGGATGAAATAAGTTTGAGAACCTATGGACTAGACCAAAGTAAAATACAATTTAACAATAATTTTAAAATTAGTGACACAAAAATTAATATAACGTTCCAATATATTACAACATTACAACCTACAAATTAATAATAATATAATAATCAATACTTGTCAGTAAAATCATTTTTTTTTTGGGGGGAGGGCTTTGGAATTATGTGAATGGGATAATGTCTGTATATGATTCGGTTATCGAATAATTTTCGGAGTATTTCAATCTATTAAAATTTCAGAAAAGTAGTTCACTGCCTAGTTATACTATAGTCTATAAACTAAATGAAATATTTATAGTTTAGATTAGCGGAGTTGTGGACAACATTTTGCGATGTACCCTTGCCTGTACCACCCTATACTGAGCTCATCTAAACTTTAAATCAGTGTTTCCAAACCGGTGGTCTGTGGGCCAGTTATAGGTGGTCCGCGGTCCCATAGATTTTTTCTTCGATTTCTATTAGAAATTATTTAAAATTTAAATGCTTATAAGACATAACTAATGAACTATTTGTCCAACATTTGATCTTAATAGATTAAATACTCCGAAGATAAGAAGACTATCCTGATTCGGAATATGAAATTAAAAATGTATTGTTTCATTCTAAAAAAAAAAACTTTTTATTTTCAAAAATGTTGTTTTGAAATGATATACCTCTGTATGTACATTATTATTTATCAATTATGGAATTGCCATAGGTGAATAACTTAATTTTGTATAATAGTTTATTTTACTCTATTACCACTTTTTGTCTCAACTAAAGATTTTAGTGTGTAGTTTACTAGTGCTCTAAGAGTCTAACAGATTCATAACATTAGCTATTATGGAATCGAGTTCAGGTCATTCAGGCCCTTTATGCTTATCACCAATATGAATTTCCAATAGATACCCAACAGTTAAATATCTATACACTAACTCTCTCTAATTTTAAGAAATAAAATATTTTACTACCTTAATTTCCACAAATAATTCTATGGAAGTTTAATTTTAATAAAATAACTCTGGAGATATTTTATTCATATAGAATTATAACTTATAAGTTATAAGTCTTAAACATTAAATTGTATAACTGTACAATGTACTATACAAAATAAATATGTATTGAATCAGATTTCTTATATTTACTTTCTGAATAAACATGCAAACGCATTTTGTCCTAGACCCTAATTAAAATCAACATTCTGTTATAATTTTTGAATATGCAAAGATCTTTGTATCTTCATTCAGATATTGTACTCTAAAGTAATATTTTTTTTATAAATTGTCATATTTGTTATTACAAAATTATTAAATTTAAATAAACTATGAAGTATACATTTTTGTTTTAAATACTCAGTAGAAAATTTAGGTAAATACTATCTAATAAATAAAGTGTAATATTTGATAGGTACAACATTTTATTAAAATAAACAGCACATAAAAAATACATTGGCTTGCCAAAAATGTGGAGAAATATAATATAAAATAATAATAATAATACTTAAAAACTACTTTATAGCTATTTAAAATTGTATAATTTATCTACCATTTAATATTTAAAGGCTGATCATTCTTTTTAATTTCTCGATATGTTGTATATAAATAATCATTTTTGTTATTTTCATTTAACCAGTTAGAATATAAATATTTTACACTGTTATTTTGTGTTGGATTGCTTTTAGGTAACTCATTATAAGTATTCTCTAAAGCATTTATAAATTCTCTATTTGGCTTGAATTCTATTTGTTTCACTTGAGCTCCTCCATTTAAACAACCTATTCAAATCAATCAAATTGTTAAATATTAAAGTATTAATCAAAAATGTTATAATATTTTTTTTATTAGAATTATGTCTTGGTAAAACACCAAATAAAATGTAAATTATTTATTTTATATTTTTAAATTCTAATAAAACCTAAACGCACACATTTACATATTTTATTAAATAAATGATTTTAAAAAATGTATCTTACCTGAAGGACATGCCATCACTTCAACATAATCGTAGGGACATCTTTTACTTTTTAATTTTTGCACAAGGTTTTGTATGTTTCTAAATCCATTGGCTATAGCAAAACGTAGTACAACAACTCCATTAACTTCTAATGTAGCTTCTTTCATATCAACATTCCTATAACATACAGTTTTATGCATTACATAAATTCATCAGTGGAATTTGAGTTTAGTACAAACCGCAAAGGCTTAAATTCTACTTTGTCAATATTAATATTAAATAATTCCTTTGCTGCATTACAAAATATATGATGGGCATATCCTCCAGATCCAGAACCACTACTTGTTAACAAATTTTTATTATCTTCTGTTGTGTTATTCATCCCTGTATCAAATTTTTCAGGAACTATATCATCAAAAATAATATCTTGTTTGACCAATAATGCATCCACTTCAACTAAAATGTATACTGAAATGTATTATACTATGTTTGAAATTATCTTTAAAATTCATACATACTGGAAGTAATTACACAATCAACATCTTTAGTTTGAGTGTCAACATCAAAAAATTGATCCCTTGATGCTTCCAACTTTTTGTCAAAACAAGGCATAACAGTCACATGGTATATATCAGTTCTAGATTTATTTCTCACATTTGAAACAAAATCTTTTATAAATGAACCCATTATTTGCTGTGGAGATTTCACACGACTAATGTATGGTAATATGAAATTCCCATGAGTTTTTTCAGCGTAACACACCCAACCTAAATACAAAATAATTAATACTGAAACATCAATTGCTATACTCTGTCCCACGGGAGAACATGCTAAGTCAGTGCATTTAAAATGAGGTCCCCTTTGACTAACTGAGTTGTCGTAGCCAGTTCATGCATCCAAACAACGCCGACAACTGACTGTAGTGGATGGAAGCCACCATTGAGAATTTGGTGAGAGCACAATACTTGATATAGACATATAGCGGTGTATTGTGCTTGTTTGACAGCATTTTCTCTTGTGAAACAGAGTATAGTCATAGTATTAGATGTAATCACTTTACCTGGACATGAGGAGGCCAACATAGGTAATATTTTCTGAACTTTTGATGCTTTAGCTGATTTATATCTTTCTAAAAATTCATTCTGAGATTCTAATAATGCTAAGTCTTCAGCAAGTTTTATATCCAATACCATATCTGCACCCAATTTCTTGAAATACCCTATTAATTTTAAATATCACAAATAGGATACTAGATATTATAAATTACAATAATACTAATATACAGAGTATATCCAAAGATTTGACAACTTTACATCCTGTATACATTTGGCAGGCATTAATATATCTATTAACAGTCAGACATCTCACATTTATAGTATATGAAACAAACATAGGCTATCTTTTAAAAATCTTATAAAATAGTTAGATAAATAAATGAGTTGATTCGAATGAATAATGAAACTATTGATTATTAACATTGGTATTCTTGTCGTATGCGTTCTACCGAGCACTTTTTGTCTACCATACATGTTTCTATACGTCATATGCAGTCTACCTGACATCTGCCACGCATCTATTTCTTTTTTTTTATTAGAAATCAAAAAACAAAACATATATTATACATCAAGATTATGCAGCTTGTGTTGGAGATAGGGTGCTATGATTACTGCTAAATATAATAAAATTCAAAACTACAAATTAAACAAATCTTAAAATCTAAAAACTTAAATTTAAGATATATGACATGTAGAAACAAGCAGTAGACAGCATACAACAAGAATACGTTAACATTTTACATCATAACATTTCACTTACAAAAACTAAAACTTACCACATAATTTTGATGCAGCACATTCGACTGTAATATTTTTACTTGTTGCAATTGATACACAGCATTGAATAGAAATGGAAACAACTATGAATTTTTTAGTATCAAGTTCCTGGAATATGAGAGTAATTACTACATATTATGATAATAATAATAAATATAAGTATAACTGCGTTTACATTTTGTGCATCAAAAACACGCATCATTTCATCAGTACTTTGTTGTTGAACGAGAACAGTTTCTGCTGAAGTTATACAACCACTGCATGCTAAACAATCGGTCAATGAAATTTCAACCTGTTTCAATTTTTCACTTTTTCCATTCTGTAAAAATAAAATCATTGTAGTCTTTAAATTTAAAAGAAATGTCAAAAACTAATGTAGTAAATTACATAAAAATCAAGAGTTTTCTATCAATTGAATCAAAAATATTAAATTGAATATTTTCAATTTTTGAATTGGTAAAATCTACATGATAGAGTGAGGATCAATATTCTTTAAAAAAATAATTTGTTAGGCATTAATTGTTAGTTACTTTGTTATTTTTTTAACCCAGAAAATAATAAGCCTAAAATACTTGAAACTATTAATTGTTTTCAAAGGGTAATGAAATAAATTTATGAAACATTTAAACATGTATTGTTTGTTTTTAAAATTTGGTTTGATGGGCAATGCTTGGATTTCAGATGAGAATATGAGACTATGATAGTGTACATTTATCCCGCTACATATAATGTCAACTACTGGTACTGAACATGGGTTGCCACAATCCTAAAATGCTGTTCCGATGTCTGGATGCAACAGGGAAAACACACCTTTACCATTTTATAGTTTTGATAATGTCTAAAACCACAATAGAACCATTAGTCCATTTGGACTACAGTTAAGTCTTAGGTCTAGCTATACATCTAGATTTTAGAATATTCAGCTTTTTTTTATGAAGCTTGCATTTTATCATACCTAGATAGCTGATAAATAGTCAATTAAGTGGTATAATTTTATTATAAAATATTAGGCACTCAATTGAATTTCAAGTCCACTTTTTACAAATAGTTATACTATACAATCAATATAGGTATGTTAATTCTGAAATAGTTTCATCAGGACTATAAGTTATACTTAACTATAGAAAATACAATGCTACTATGCTTGACGCTATTTGATAGTAAATTTAATATATAGGTATTGTTTAAACAATTACTTTGGATTCTTGAACATAAGAGCCATCGTCTCCAATTTTGATTTTTGCTCCCGTTCCAAGTGATGATTTTTCAAATTGTACAGGTTTTATACACTCCTGTGAAACATTAGTAATCAGTATAAATATTATAATAATAATAAAAATTCAAGTCACCTGGGACGGAGTGATAAAATCGTCTAAATCGGTTAACTTTAAAGCGCCACTGAATCCTGAAGAAATCATTATGAGATGTGAATTTGTAGAACTTCGATTCGGAATCAGTAATATTGTAGTAAACTATGGTAAATTGAAATAAATAAAAACTTCACCCATAGTATCAGCATTCAGCACAGAATATAACAATCAGGTAGCTCACAATCTCACATACGTATATAATCTAGGGTGATAGTACGGGCCTATTTCAGCTAGCGATGAGGGCACTTCGGCCTCGTGATAAGAATTATAGCTGATAAGCGTAATCCTATCAATCAACAGATAATAAAAGGTAAAGATATTGATAAGTGATAACATATATTTATTTAGAATTTGAATTATTCACATGAAAGAACTTTAAATCACGAACTAAAATATAACTTTATTAGTTAATTCGTGCTTTAAATACTTAACTGCATTGATCGCAAATAATAACAAGATAAACCAATAATATTACGACCTATTGTTCTGTGGTATGAGTGTATGACTAATACTTGTGTTATGGTTCCTATTAGGTACTAAAATTATTATAAATCAAATATCCGCAAACAAAATATCTAAATTTAAAAATCTTAAAAATCTTTTTATATTTTTTATTTAAATAATATAAAAACAATAATTAATTGAAGGAACAGACAATGTTATGGTCAATATATTACATGTGTTAATACAATTCAAACATGTTTGTATCGAACTAGATGTTAAATATACCTACTAAAATTTATTACAAATATGGATTGCATGAAGTTATGAAACCTGAACTATAATAGTTGGGTCGTAGGACGTAGGCACAGTAGTACACACGTAACACATTACATTTACTGTGAGCTAAGCTTGGCGATGTTTGATTGGGTATACCTATTATTTCATATTTTATTATTACTAACTGTCTAACTGTCATCGCTATGTAAAATCGGTTTCGATAAGTATTTTTATCGAATACTAGGTACCTACTTAAATATAAAACTTATTATTGTGCTGATAAGATGTCTTATTTTGTAAGTCACAATTTACGTATGTCAGCTGCAGCTGTCAAATAGTCGAAAACAATCGTCTCCCGCTTCGTTGACGTATTCCACCGGGATCCACAAACCGTTAAGTTTAGACTTAGTAAACGGATCGTTCGTCTGGACGTTTATGCCGTCGACGCCCAGTTCTAGTCTGAAACAAATAACCACGCACATCGATATAATCAGGGCCGTTCTAAGGGGTGAGCGGGCAGGGCCCAGTCCTCGCGCTTTTTGCTTAAATTTGGGGCCTCACATTCCAAAAAAAATTGGCAACAATTAATGTTACCCTGGACCTTGCAAATCCTAAAGACGGCCCTGAATATAATAATTGGCCACTTGTGGCGCAACGTCACCGACGAGTGAAGAGGTCTCCGGTCGGTATTCAGCTTACACCCACCTGTATGAGTGGAGAAACGTCCGGCTCGGACTCGTGTCTTTTCGACCGCTGTACGTGTAATCACCGACAATTGTGTGGCCAATCGTAGAACAATGCACCCGGATTTGATGACGTCGGCCGGTGATGAGCTGCAACAGAACTTTGGTCGCGGGATACGACATGAACATGCCACGCTCCAACACCACCAGCCGGGTATGAGAATCCCGCGCCCCGATGCAACACACCTTGTCCAAGGTACACATTTTTCGATTTCCATCAACTTCTCTCGCACAGTACCCTGTAGAACAAATTGTTATGAATAAATTATTAAGACATATTAATATATTATATTGTATACCAATAAGATACTGAGATTTTAAATAAATCTCGTTATTGTGACTTCCTTTGCCCTTTGGTCGTCTCTTGGACTTTGTGACAAAATAAATCTGAAGACGGAACTCTCAGGGACCACACTTTATACACAGTGTGCCCTCCCTAGCAAGATACTTGTCACCTATTACACTATTTCACATAAAATAAGTGTAGTTTTAGTACCTATTATAATTACTAATAGTATAAATATATTTATTGGGTTTAATGTGTGTATATAGTCTTAACTCTAGAGACTATGATATTATGAAGTGTATAATTTAATATTTCCCAGGTCTTGTATATTTTGATGTAAGTATGTAAGTTCAAGATTTTGTACCATTAGGTACTAACTAGTAACTACTAAGTATTGCAATTTAAAAGATAGTAACATCTCCCCGCAATAAAAAGGGTTTCTGTAAAACAGAAATCTTTACAATTTTGATTTGACAAACGACAATATATGAGTTACTGAAGCAAGAGACAAGTAATTTACAATATTTTATAAAAGATAATAAGTACAATTACAACAATTATTGCAATTACAATTACAATAAATTAAGTACCTAATATGTTTATTGGCAATTGATAATTTGTCATATATCATGTATAATAATAAACCTACAATAAACAATCAACAATTAAAAAAGTTGGTTAGTTGCAATGGTTCCATATTATAAACCAGACGTTATATAATATATAATATAAAATAAGGTATAAAAGAATTACATAAATATCATTATAAAGTCTATTACCAATAGAGTCAGTCAAATCCAAATGGTCTTTGGACACGTGTCCTCTGACCAACGCTATGTAACACTTTCGAGATATTCTTTTTTGCATTGCCCCCGAAGCTTTGGCGCATGCTCGTTTGTTTAGTGCGAGACATAATACACCACTGGTCACAAAGTCTAACCTGTGCACGAAATAGAACCCATGTTCTAAATTGCTGTTCACCAAATGTGGATATTTCTTTCCGAGTAATACATCCAAAGACGGCCTCTGAAAGAATATAATAATATATAATTGAAGTGGTTTATAGTACACTTAAAAATAACAGGGAAAATAATTACATGATATATCAATTCAGTGGGTCAATTAAACATTTTAGGCTTAGGTATAATAACTTTATAAACATGACTATTGAATTTGAATGCAAACTTTTCAAGCTTGCTAGGCTTGTAGCCATGAAATATTAGTAATATTTATAATATTATAAAATGTGGTTCTTTTTAATCATACATAATTATACAAATAAAAAGTACTAAAACTGATTCAAAATAATGTTTTTTTAAATTTTATTTCAGGTAATACTATACTGACTGCTTTGTTATGATTGTTTGTAAAAACGTCTTCGGGTTTGTTGACGATAATAAAATCATTTGATTTATATACGATTTCCACGTCGATGTTGTCGGAATCACGTATACCAAGTCTGGTGACAACTAGGTTGAATAATGACATGAAACAATTAATTAAACTTTCGAACGTCATTCCGATTTTTAAGAACAATTTTAAACTTTTACGTTATAAATTATAGTTGCGATTTCCGAAGTTATCTAACATTCAGTTCAATGTTCGAATTTCAAAGCTGCAAACGTTTGTTATCATGCCATTAAATACCTCCACGGTCTTGCAATATTACCTCCATACACGATGTAAAGAATATTTATGATATTCAGATTACATATTTACATCACGGCCATCTATATATGGCCGTGCTCTACATCGTGCTTTCCATAGAGTAATTATTACTCTATGGCGGCATGGAGCTCTCATAGATGATACGACGAATGTAAATATTTTTATTAAAATGTATATTTTAATCACGGACCATGAACTAAGATAATATACAGGACTGGATACTGATTAGTGGGCGGGTGTGAGGGGTACGGTTAGTAATTAATGTTACATCCATAGACCTTATACTGAGTATGGTTACATCCACGATGTAGATGAAACGGTGTAGTCACCATCAATTGTACCATTGATTAATAAGTGAGTACCATTTTTACGGCAGCTTAGTTACAGAATTGTCCACCAGGAAGAGCTAAGAAGGCCGATTTCAGAAACATTTTACAAGCAATATAGTCTATTTCTGTATACTTGTTTTGAATAATATACATTTTATTAACATATTGATGAACATTGTTTATTTATTTTATTATTATTCTTTAGTACCTCACTGTCCACAATACCTATTGTAGTATTATCTTGACCTGACTAAAGCTTTTTATTATTTTTAAACATTTTCCACATTGAGTCAATTAATATGCCTAACAAATGTTTTGTTCCGGCATGCAAATCTGGATACTTAAGCAATACCAAAATATTAAAATTAGAAAGGAAGAATGTACCACCTATGTTCCATCCACCAAAAGTAACACTTATCTTATAGTTATTTATTTGTTTAAAATTATAATAATATTTTGTGTATTAAACTATGTACTTCAACATACCTGTAACCCGACTTAACACATTGACTACCAAGAAGCCGGCGTCCACAATTTTTTTTTATTATTCTACTGATCTTTATACAAAACATTTTTTAAGACAAAATAAAACTATACATTACATAATATAAGAAGGTATATAACTTAATGCTATAATAATTAAATATACAATTAATTATCCTACACACCAATAATAATTAAGTTTGATTTTTTAATACAAATTTAATGTTTGCATAATGTCATTTAAATCAAAATGTTCTCCAAGATTCTTACACTCTAAGTTATCTCTTAGAGTCTTTATATTTTTAATAAGACTAACAAGTACAACATTTGAATATGTAGTCTAAATTATTTATTTATTAATAATCGACGAACATAAGCTCTTTAAAAAAAAAAAAAAAAAACATTACATAATATTTGGCACAAATTAAACTAATAACAAATGGATAAATAAAAATATAATAAGAAAGACAAAAAAAAGAAAATAAATCTATAAAAGGTTACATAACAGCTAATACAGGTATTCTAGTATAAACACAAATGTTATAAAGTTATTTATCTTGCAGGATTTATTATCTGTATGGAATAATAAAATACCACGAAAAGATAGAAACTTATCTGTAAAAGATTTAGTTTGTGGTTTACATTTTAAAGAGGATGATTAGCATTCTTCACTTTAGTTTTTATTTTTACGTCAATACTCAATAGTATTAATTAGTATTATAGATTATAATATTATAAAGTGCATAGGTATTTAATTATATTTATTATAAATTTGAATAAATATTGTATACTGGTCTAAAATTTTAAAATTTAAACGCGAAATAATACTCAAAACAGCATTACAATACGGCCTTCGCTATAGCAGCCGGTAGTCGATCGGCCTTTTTAGCGCTACCTGGCGGAAGGCGCGCTAACCAAAGTGCCGTCAGATTTGGACTCACTTTTAAGCTTGAGTGACTACACCGTTTTATCTACATCGTGGTTACATCTCTCCTTTAATCGGACCTGGCGCGATCTATGAGAATACATTTGCAACCTGATTTAAAAAACACAATTTGTATGCTAAATAAATACAAATTTCTAATTCGTCACCAGATAGCGTAGGTACCGATTAAAGGAGTAATGCACTATATAACAATGCACTAATGCGTAACATTGTCTGACCGGCTGATAAGGCTCAGTGTCCAGTCCTGTATAATATCTTAGTTCATGGTTCTTGGTAAATAGTAAATACCCATCGAGATAAAGAATATACTTTGTATTTTTTTTGTATTCTTTATCTCGATGTAAATACCACAGAATAGATTAAAATATGTAAATACCGACATGCCTAAGGAGTAAGGTTCCGGATACGCGAATCGGTGCCTACGCGATTGCTGTTCATTGCTGTTTATATTTTATGATGACCAGTGGTAAGTGTTCACCTACTAATGAGTAATGAGCATAGATAAAGAGATAAATCATTTCAAATAATGCTTCTGAGTACTGACTATAATATACTACCCTATCGAGTCGTGACAGTATGATAAAATGAAACGCGTGAAGCCGTAGCCCGTAGACTCACAACCACCTTTTGACTATATATTTGGAAAATGATTTCGAAAAATGGTATCGTAAGTGTTTACGGTTTTCTGCTGGGCTTGTCCATCTTATTTGTGTGGTGGTTGCTTCGAAATAGCGCCTTTCTGGACACCTATGTGGACCGTGCAGTTGTGAACCCATTGCACCTGTTTATCATCTACTCGGCTATTGCCAATGTCCTGGTACGCGTCTTCAACCGAGGAACCACGTATAAAGTGAGTATTGTGATCGCCATATGGATCACTGTTTCTTCAACAGTGTACCCATTCTAACGTGCCGCGTGCTAATCTTTCAGGTATGTGCCCAGGCCTTGTTCTTGGGTTTGGCCATGGCTGCAGGATTACTGATTTCGATCCAAGCACCTGTCTCGTGGAAGCCTTTTGGATGGTAATTAATATTGATTTAAAAACTTAAATGTACCCGTTAATTATGAGTGCAACAAACACAACTATTGTAATTATTACTATAATATAGTTCTCCAACAATATATTTGAAATAATAAGGTAATTTATTGTGACAAATTGGTTATTGTTTAATACTGAGACGAAAAAAATTTAATTAAACTGTGAGAATGAATCATTAATTAAAAATGTTATTCTTTACTCATCATAAAGATAATTAGATATTCAACTTGACTCCAGTTTTGTATATAATAATTAAAATACAGAATAACTCTTTCTACAAGTTAAGTTGGTATATCTAATATTGGAACACCCCCATTTGTTATAGACGTACAACATAGACAATTTACATTCAGTTTAACCGATCTTATCTTGTTACTTGTTAGCTTAAATTTTTATAGTAAATTGGCTTATTATTAAAATTGAGAACATGATTTGTGTTGGTATGTTAGCTTATTTACAATATTTAAATTTTTCTGTGATATATGAGCATTTTTAAACTGTATTGTGATTTAAAGTACATACTCATAGTCATAACTCACATTAAAATTGAAATATTATAACTATAAGCTAGTTTAAGACAGAAAAATACAAGATTTTCAAGGAGAAAAATTGTATGTATAAAAGGTTCACTAATTTAGAGCAATATTTTCAAAGAAAAAATTTTAGTGTCAATATTTAAAACGTATCAGTACAAAATCAAGCATTCATGAAGTTACATAGGCTAAACTTAGTATAGTATGGTAGATGAAAAACTATTTTGTACAAATGTTTTTAATTATCATTATGAGCCAACTATTTTATAATGAAAACTCTTATTATCTACATAATTGTTACAGTTTAGTTATTACTTATTACTCGTTACAAAAACATGTAGAAACCTACATTTGTTTTTAAATGTTCTGTAGTTTATAAATAAATCAAAATATTTTATGCTACATTTAAAAATATAACAAAGTTTATTTAATTTATTTTACATACAGGTACATATGTGTGATGGCCATATTTCATTACTCAGAATTCCTCAGCATAGCCGTGTGTAATCCTAAAACTCTAACGTCTTCATCGTTCATGTTGAATCACAGTGTTGCGTACGGTGTAGCTGCTGCAACCAGTTGGCTAGAATATTTATTGTGGCATTACTTCTTATGTGGTAATGAAGCCTTAATTGACATTAGATTGTCTTCACCATTTATGTGTTTAATAAATTTAATAGTAAGGACATTTTTTAATGATTTTTTTTTTTAGCTATCCATATTAGGTATACAATAATATTTTTTATGAATAATTATTGCCAACAAAAAAATTAAATAGTTAGGCTAAACTATATCCAATTTGGATGTAGGCTATTTTTATGCACAGTGCTAAAACCAAATTTAATTATAATATTGTATATTATATTATAAATCTATACACATAGCAATAATTAGATTCTTCTCACTTTTTCAGATATGAAAACTATTCATGAAATCAGTTACTTTGGTCTTGTGTTATGTGTTTTTGGTGAGGCTTTGAGGAAATGTGCCATATGGACTGCTAGAGATAATTTCACACATTTAGTACAGCAAGAAAAAGCGCAGACACACATACTGGTCACACACGGAGTATACTCGTGGTTCAGGCATCCTAGTTATGTTGGATGGTTTTACTGGTCCATAGGCACACAGGTAATGTTTAAAAAAACAATGATCAATAATAATACATGCAGACTAGTAGACTACACGGTTTTATTATACATTTAGATCGTCATGATCAATCCTGTGTGCATGGTGGCATACGCGCTGGCCAGCTGGAAATTCTTCAAAGATCGAATCTACTATGAGGAAATCACACTCTTAAATTTCTTCGGAGAAGAATACATTTCATATCAGGAAAAAGTCGGAATCGGCTTACCGTTCATCAGGGGATTTGTGGTTACACGTGACAAACAATAAGAAACAAATGTCTGTCCAACTATATTAACAGATTGGAAATAAACATCAAAAAACATTCTAGACAACCGTGTTAAGTTGTTTAAATTTTGTTTTCCACATGATAAATTAACTACGTGCATACAAATATATGTAATATATTTAAAGTAAAAAAATATAAAGTAATACAAAAGTCTATTGTTAAATTACTTTTTGTGTAAAATAAGCGATTAAAAATAGCTCTTATATTTATACTTATTTAAATATATATTTTTTTATAACATGTATTTTGATATTAGTAATAATAATAAAGGTTTAATCTTATTTTATAATTTGATTTTCATTCACATAAAGTAAGATTCAAGTAGGAACAGGAACTTATACAGGATAATAATGAAA
Organism: Neotoxoptera formosana; assembly: GCA_022818045.1. Classification (NCBI taxonomy): domain Eukaryota; kingdom Metazoa; phylum Arthropoda; class Insecta; order Hemiptera; family Aphididae; genus Neotoxoptera; species Neotoxoptera formosana. Next base: position 3,218,670 of record CM040634.1, read on the forward strand.
AAAAAAACAATAAAAAGTAAAAAAATAATTCGTCCGAAAATAAATGAAGTCTTACAGTATACTTAATTGGCAAGTTTTTTGTATCCCATGTTAAATAAAACTACTTAGGTAATTTATAAAAAATACATTTCTAGAAAAAAAAAATGATATTCGACATATATTTTAAATATTGCATTAGGATAAGTAGTTTGGCACATAGAATAATTATTGCTGAACTTACACTATAATACCCCTTTTATTGATTGTTGCCACCATGCTATCAATTATACCACTGGCCGCTTTGACTATGTCCCAATTAGTACTTTCCAAAGCGTTTAAGCACACACTGTGCTTGATATTGACATGGCCCCCTGCCTCCAAAGCTGCTTCTAATTTGGCCAACTTTATCGCATGGTGCACATCCCAACCAGTAGCTCTTAACTTATCCAAACACTGTTCACCAGACACCTACAATAAGTAAAAAAAAATATCGCGGAAATTAACAATATGATATCATTATATTTAAGAAACGAAATAAACACATACTTTAGTCCCGAGAACTTTTATCATTATTCTGACTTCGTCGCAGTCCAGACCCCGGCCAAGCTCCGGTCGATCCACAACATCGATACCTCTGTCAAACGTTTTTCGCTGCTCACAGTTTTCCTCTTCATCGTAGCCGGGCTCAAGCAGCATCGGAAAGGTGTGCATTTGCCGTTCGGCTACCGGTGATTCGACGGTGCCCAACTGGTCCAGGGCGTCTAACTCTAAGGCGATTCTCTCGTCGAAACTCACTTCAGTGGTACTATAAACGAATGAGAAAACCACGTGAAAATCAATATAACCATATCAGACAATACACTGATCTATAAATGTTAACATGAAAAGTGTGTGTAACGTCTCCTCTCTCTAGCCCAGTGGTCTCAAACATACGGCCCACGTCCCTTTCCATGTGGCCCGCAATAAAAATACATTTTGAACAAAAATATACGAAAAAAATGGAAAAACGTTAATTTTATTTTAGGCATCATAAATACATAGAAATAAATAGAATATTATCTGACGTCCATAATGTTATATTTTTTATCCTTAATTTTTTAAAATTTTTTTACTTTTTTGAATGACAACATACAATTTTAATATATCAAAGCAACATCTTTTCCGATTATCTCGATACATAGAAACCAAGTTTCGGACGAGAAGTTTTTGAGTTATAAGTATTTATTATAGTATAGATGAGCGAAGTGGATTAGCACGCGGTTATCCCGCAAAATGTTGGCCCACTACTTCGCTTATCTAAACTTTAAATACTTATAACTAAACTTAAAACTTATAAGTATTTAAAGTTTAGATAAGCGAAGTAGTGGACCAACATTTTGCGGGATAACCGCGTGCTAATCCACTTCGCTCATCTATATTATAATAAATACTTATAACTCAAAAACTTCTCGTCCGAAACTTGGTTTCTATATTCTATGTATCGAGATAATCGGAAAAAATGTTGCTTTGATATATTAAAAATGTACGTTGTCATTCAAAAAAGTAAAAAAATTAAAGATAAAAAATATTATTTCTTAACAAAAATGTTGTTTTGGAACAACTTGAAACCATGTAAATAAAATTTTTTGAAAAAGTCAATACTTTCGATATAATGAGATCACCATGTATGGTGAAACATTGAAACGGGTCCCGCCCGCGACCAGACACTATTATGAGGGGGTTGTCTCACTTTTGGGTCCCACATTCACGAAAATCCAATATTTGTATGTAAATTAATAGCGATGTTTCATTATAATTTTAGTACTTCGACCTCATCCGACTAGGATTTTCTTAAATGGAGTATCGTCAACTTAATTATTGTTTAAATCTTTATATTCTCAAACAATTTCAAAAATAATATCCATCAATCCATTCTAACTTTTCTGTTCACTTTAGTCTAGTTGGTATAAGTATTGAGTTTAAAACCCTAACTGTAAGACATAGATATAGATATTTAAATATTTTGCTTACACCTAACCTGTTCATAAACCTGGTGACAACTGTCAATATAGGTAACTAAAACCCACAATAAGCAATCTCGGTTTCATAACAACAGTCAACAATAGCCACTATAGTCTGCACATGCATTCATTTTTAGTAAAAATATTATTAATTTAAAAAATAAAAATTAGAAACCGATCAACAAAAAATTAATGACAATAACAAATATATCACGACACGTAATACGATTTCGTTTCCGGCTGCAAATCGAACCAGGTCTAAGACTTGAGGTAGTAGGCAAAATTAATAATATACAATATTCGTTAGCGATAGACGACACAGGAGCCCCACCGAGTCTATAATTATTAATGCTGACAATTCACTTATATAAGAATCACTGAAAGTGACGGATTGCGTTAAGATAGTTTAAACTTCAAATAACTCGACATATTATATTGATGCGGCTATCATTTTTGACAATATTGAAGTTCCTTTGAAATGCATGGTAGATGAACAGTTGGTGGGGAACATAGTCTATTGAGGGTACGGACTTGTTAAAATTATAAAAAGCATACAGACATTTTCTTGCTTCGGTGCTGCCGTGGTGGAGGTTAATTATGTTCTGCTGCATTTTACCGCCATTGCTGCAGTGTGTGGCGACTTTTATGCTGTTATACAATGAGACCTTACACAATACCATATTTACTTGGTCTAAATGAAAAACTAATTTGGTTAGATGGTGAAAACTTATCAGCAGTATCCCGATTATTATAATTTAAATTTATTCGTCCAAATTTCGATTATTATAAAAGTGGGATGTCCACACTTACATCTGATCTTGGAAATGATTCCTTTCTGCAATGTCGTTTTTATTTTCCAAATCTGAAACCACCGTCATGGCCACTTGGCACGACGAGCCGCTAGAGTTTGGCATAACCAACGGATACTTTCTCTGGTGTCTTGGTTTCAACGCTGTCATTTGCTGTACGGCCCTCGGGTCTTTGGGTGGTAACGGTATGATGTTACAGTCTGTAAATTAAAATTAATAACGTATGGGGTACCAAAATAATTTGAAATTGTTACTGTGTAAAAATATCATCGAGACTCACTCGAATCGTTTTCAACGTCTTCGGACGATATGAAGCCGCCGGACTGCAAAGATCTGTAAAACACAATAATATAAAATACATTTCCACTAATAAATAATACTGACTTATAGTATTGATCAACATTGTATAGTACTATATATAATATATATTATACCATCTATAATCAATATTAATAGTGAACAAAAGTCAAAAACAGTTCAATTTCAGTTAATAATAATAAACATTTTCTAGGCATGGAGAAGCGTGTACAAAACTTGTTGGAATAAGTAAAGAATAAAGCTCCCGTGAAATATTATATATAGATGCCTAAATTTAAGACAAATTTATTACCTAACCTACACCTACATGGCTACATAAGTGTAACACATGTAATACACCGTGTATACCCAAACACTATATTTCCTACTTCTAAGAGAGTACTATACATAGATAATAATATCTTCTCACTTCTACTCAGGACCTTCATCATTGTACCAGTGTAGCCGTGTCTGTATACAGTTGGTTAGTATAGAATCTATATGACTATATATAGGTTATATATAGGTACTGTAGATCAACAATAACTTGCAAAGAACGCTGTTTTAAAACTATAGTAAAACTATAGCATGTATAAAAATATTGGTAAAAACTAGTTGTTTTATAATTTATAAAGTCCAGCACATAACCGGTACACAGATAGAGTTTTGGGGTTTCACCACCACCCTCCCAACATTGGTTTCTGTAAGAGTTCCCGACATAGACACAATAAAACTTGTATATTTGCCATAACAGCACGTGGCAAGCAGCAGCATGATTTAATGGAAATTATTTTTCGAGACTATTTTGGAACAAATAATGCTTCAGTAACACCTGCTGTAAAAATCTGGCCACGCTTAAATGCGTGTATATATTTTCATGTTTATGAGTTATGGTAGATAAGCTTTTATATAAAAAAAAGTGGGGCCCGATTGAGGATTTTTTTCTGCGTCCGAATCCGATTTGTGGAACTGCGCACGCTTATGGAACTGACATTATTATTTTACTATAACAAACTGATATTTACCCGTTGTCGTTCTTGTTTAGCCTGAACTTCGGTTTGGCCACCGGGGTTGTGGTTTTTTTCAGTAACCTCAACGAGTTGGTAACGCCACCATCCATTGCGGTCGTAGGTTTTTCGATAAGACCATTGTAAGCTTGTTTAGCTTCTTCGGTTAGACATCCCTATAGGTACAAGCGCGAGCGTAGGAAATCGATGGAAGGTGATAGAAGGACAAATGGGATGCAACAAAAATAAAAACAAAAAAATAAAACACAAAAATAAAACTAAATAACTGAAAACAGCGTTAAAAAATATCTACTTTTAAAAATGTTACTACTTTTAGTGTGAGATTTTTTTCTTACCAACTAAAATCTATTTAATACGTATAAGATAATTTTGAGCATCACATTTATAAATGATAAATGATAATAATGGTAAATACTGGTATACAAGCCAACAGGCAACAGCAAATTACAGAATGTTTCAGATTGTAAATAGTTTCGTTGTATAAAGGCACTATAATATTTTATTATATTGTATATTTATATACATTGCAATTATAATTTCATTGTATTTTTATCACAAGCTATATTTATAGATTATGTTGAGATTTGTGCTATTAAACTTAAGATTTACGATAGTTGAGAATACATTTCATTTTAACCATTTATAAAAATAGTGATATTATTATTTTACACATGCATGTGCGATGTGCGTGTATTATGTAGGTATATTATGTGTAGCATGTGCACACATTTGGGCAGTTATTTATCATATATCCGTAAAAGTAAAACAATATACTATGCATTAGTATTGCTTTCACTTTCATTTTAATTTGCATTATATTTTAATTAGGTATTTCGACAAACTAATAAATAAAATATATCAGTTACAAATTAGTAATGCTTACGCCTTACGACATTTTATGTTCATGTGTGTTTAATACGTCCGAAATAAACTTTTAATACGAAACTATTAAATTCAATGAATTTGTTTTGCATTTTCAAGTTGGTTTATTTCTTAATTTTACAACCATTCTACAAGCAAGTGCCTTACTTTAATTTTACCCTAATGTAAAAAAAAAATTTTGACTATAAACTAAAAACTTATTAATTTCGATCATAATTTAAAATATATAGGACCCCACACATATATGTACAAAAAAATATCAGGAATGGAGAATATTAGCATGCAATTTAAATTTTACTTTACAAGTAGGTATAGGTATACCATTTCTGGTAAAATACAAAACATTATTACTGCACCATCTGTGTACAGTGTGCAACAAGCATCATATTAATTTAAATTATTATATAAACAAAGTGTGTGTCGAGACCACATGTGCATTTCGTTAAACAATTTCAGAGTTATTCCACAGAAAAAGGCGCAGCGGCGAATGCTAAGGCAGAGAAATAACTATAATCATTATCGACAGGTCCACCGATGTATATCAATATTATGATTTACAGCTGGCTGAATATTAATAAACCGTATACACGCTACATACTATTATGCTATTATATTTTTAGTACTAATCAAAAATATAGGTAGGTAAACGTAAAAAATCGTTTTTTAACTTATAAACGTATATTGATGTTTTTCGGATGTTTCAATAAATTATAAAAAGTTAGTGCAGGGATTTATTAAATCCCTAATAAAAATGTCGCCTAAGGGTACTGTCACTGGACAGCCTCCCTTCTCAAATTATTTCATGTCATATTGTCAATATGTGGTAATTATTTTATTTTTATCCAGGTTTCTTATTGTACATATGCTACAGATTGTAAATTTTCTATTTTAATAAAAAAAAAAAAAAAATTATAAAATATTATTTTTTATTATTTGATAAAAGAAAATTAAATTGAATTAATACGTTATTAATTATTGTAATAAAACAATAATCTCAAGATAACATCATTCAAATTCAACTGCCTGCACAGTAACTACACTGCTACTATATACAACAACTTATCTATACCTACTACAAAATATTATAAGCAATTACAAATACTGAAATACTACTATTTAGAGTTCAGCAGTCTCGTCATCGATCAAACTGATATTTATAGGAACTTTGTTTAGAACATCGTTGGAAATGTACAATACGCTACTTTCGGAATCGGACAAACTCCGTCTCAGTTTGTCACATTTTTTACTATTGGGGAGCGTATTTGCTCGAAACGTCTCGGCGTTTTTTGATTTATTCCTTAGTTTTGGTGAACTGGGACACGAATACTGCTCGCCAACTAGCGTCTCAGTAGAATCAACATTGGACCGTTCAATAGTCTTCAACGAATTACAAGAAATGTAGTCAAGTGAACCTATACTGGGAGAGGCCTTGGTCAATAACTCTCTAGAGCGCGCAAAATAGAATTCCGTGGACGCCTTGTCCCACAGGGGCAGACGAAACGGTGCAGTGTCCAACAAGGATTCAGCGCTGATAAATGACGAAAATGAATGCAAACTACTGCAAGACTACAAGCGATGAATATAAACGCATCGGAAGGAATAAAACGAGGGAGATATATTTTAGAGATTAGTATTGTAAACGCAGTTAGGAGCACATATATAATAATTCCAATTATTTCTTACCTGAATGTCCGGAATAGAAGCGGCTTCGTCAGTAAACGTCTTAGTTTCGTGTTTTTGAGATTTCGTGAGAGATCCAATTGGAGGAGGAAATTTGAACATGAACTTCCGTTTATTTGGCGATGATGGAGATTCGGGTATCTGATGATGTGGTTGTTCTATATCAGATCCCATTGAACGACTGGCCATCTCATTAGCCATTGCAATAGCAGAATCGAGACTCTTTTCGTCAGAAGCAGATATTGGTTTGACCTTAGGAAATATTAGTTTAGTATTTTGTATCATATTTTCATTAACATATTACAAATTCGTATTCTTTGCCTTAATTATAACTTGGTATAAATTTTAGTTTTAAAATAATTTAATTTTGCATTTTACCGTAGCTTGTTTCTTTTTTGTTTTTGAATTCACAGCAGCAGCAATTGTAGCAGCAATTTCTCTTAATTCATTTCTGTGATTTGTATCCAAAGGATCAAGTGGAGACCTTGGTGGAGACACGGCATAGTTACTGACTCCATTAGTACTTATAGTTCTAAACATAGTTTCCATTTCTTCAACAAGACTTGGTCCAAAGTCAAAAGTTTTCTAAAAAAAAAAAATATTTAGACTATTGTTTTTAAAATAATAACTACTACTGATAATAAATTTGAACTTCTTTTTATTTAAATCTTAGGTAAATTACTTAAATCATTAATATTACACATCATATCTTAATTTTATCTGTTTTAATAAAATAAAAACTATTCAAATAATTTAACTTAAGAACTTTTTCAAAAGACTTACTTCAAACCTAGGACTTTCAGCAATATTATCTTCATCGCTAATTTCATGGTATTCATGGTCAGTTAAAATTTTTGACAACTTATTTTTATCTAACCAGGTCGATAAATCTACTAATAACAATTAAAATAACAATAACTATACTGCAAATATTACAACCATTAATAAAAATACCATTTTTTTTGCTTTCTGATTTATCACCATTAAGTAACGGAGCACGATCTGAACAAGCCTTAATTGAAGTTGGTGAATCACTAACACTAGCACAGTCTTCTTGTGGTTTATATGGAGCTACAACTTGATGTGGTAAATGATTATACTAAATGGGATATGAAATAACACATAAATAATTTTAAATAACAAAAAGAAACATTATTATTTTGATAATATAAACTATTAATTACTTTTGGTGCATTTGTATTCATGAATTCAACATCTCCAAAATATGCACCATCTAAACCTACATGTCCCATATGTTTAACATCACCTTGAGGACAAGATATCATATCAATCCTTAGACGACTACGTCGAGATGTATACTTTGAGTCTGTAATACAATTTAAGTATATATAACTAAATGCAAATGAAAACTGGTTAATTTATTTATTACCATTTCTAGTGAATTCAGAATTTCTGTTAGATGGTAAATTCAAACCTAAATACGCCACAGTATTGGAAGGATTGAAAAAACCAGTTTTTCCATTACACAATACACCTTTCCATAAGGTAGGAACACCAGATCTACATAAAACAAAAATTATACTATTGATATATCTTTTATATTAATAATTATTTATTTAAATTTATAGTATATTTACGATTTATCAAGTACTGTAATAACTTCCCCAATAGTATAGTGAAGCATGTCTCTTTTTTTGTCTTCAAAGTTAATAACAGTTTGCACTTGCTCTGGTTTACACTAACATTATAAGCATTTCATAAAAATTAATAATAATCAAAAAAAATTTTTAATAGATACCAACAGACTTACATCAAGTAAAATTGATACTAATTCAGCAAATTTAGGTCTTTTGGTATGATCATGTTGCCAACATTTAGTCATGACATTGAAATATTCTTTTGGGCAGCAATCAGGCTGCTCTAATCTCTGAAATGCAAAAATGTAAAATATAAAAAAGTAAAAATAAAAATGTTTAAAGCTAAAACTACCTGAAAATTAGGTTCATCAATAGCCTCAAGTATTTGTTGTCCCGTGAGCGCTGCCCAAGGCTGAAAACCATAACTGAACATTTCCCATAAAGTGACACCATATGCCCATACATCAGAAGATGAAGTAAAACGTAAATAACTTATACACTCGGGTGCACACCTTAATTAAACAAATATTTAACATGCTCAAAATATATTTCAAATACTGTACATTGAATAAATAAAATTCAAAATATTATTACCAGGCAATTGGTAATTTCAGATTCACATTAAAGTTTGTTTGATAATAGTCTTTACCAACACCAAGTGCTCGTGATAATCCAAAATCTGAAATTTTCACCTTATTCTTTGTAAACACTAATATGTTTCTAGCAGCTAAATCTCTAAAAAAAAGTAACAAAAGACATTTGTTTGAATCACCCAACCTTAAATAAAATACCTGTGTATTAATCTTTTGTTTTCTAAATAATGCATTCCATTACATATTTGTATGGCAAAATCACATAAAGACATTACTGGAAAACTCGCACGAAGTGATGGTTCTTTTAAACACTCTAAAAGAGATCTCAAAGGTGCTAACTCTGTTACCTAAAAATTAAACCATGCAATTTTAATACTAATTAGTAATTAATTACCTAATTCTTAAATACTCTAAAAAAAAAAACATTATTCATTACTAGCATTAAGGCATCCGTATCCAAAACTACTCCGTACAATCGTACAATATGTTCATTGTCATTGCTATGCATAATAGCTGCTTCCTTTAAAAACTCTTTAGGATTATTTTGCATACGTTCTCGGCTTAAACATTTTATGGCAACTTGAATCTAATAAAAAATCTCCAAAATTAATATTTATGAAAAAAAAATATCACTCTAATAAAATTTACCCTGTCTCCTTCATTGGTCCAAACACCTTGTTGGACTACACCAAACTCCCCTACACCTAATTCTTTGTTAATAGTTATGGAATCGGCAGGAATAATATGTTTGTTGGGAACACTAGCTGGTGGTCGTTTTTCATAAATAGGCTTCAATGTATCTTGTGAACCAGAACTATCACTCCACTGATCTTTATTGTCTTTTGAAGAAATTAACTAAAATGTAGACATGCACGTTAACAATATATAGTACACTCACAAAACAAAATATAGTAACTGCATACTTTTTTAAACTTCGAGAAATAATTTTGTGGGTAATGCTTTTGGAAATACTTTTTCAAGCGTCTGATCTCTGGCTTTGTCATGCCTATCTGATACAGGTCGTCCTCAGTGACAAACTTTACTTGAGGCACAGTTGTCACCTAACACCAAATTATGTGCCACCATTAGTATAACAATTTGTAACTGGTACCGCAGTTAGTTAGTTGTTTCTAAGCTTACCTTCAAGTCGTTCTTGAGCTCTGAATAGTACTGATGGAGTTCTGCTTCCAGCAGGAACTCGTACAGATCAATGACTTTTGACATTGTACCTACCGCTGATGAACCAGAACACCTGAATCAAGTCAATACAACATTTATTATAAAACGGCATGCCAAGCACGCACAGGTGACGAGTCCTGCAGGGGTGGTTATTTTTCTACCATAGCTTCTTAGTCATTCCTACATCTAGTCTTCTAAGGGTTCCGAGTCTATAGTCAATTAATAAAAATGACATGGGCAAAGTGTGTAGGTGGTACCAAGTGAGTGACATGTATTAAAATGATTGGTGTTTATGCAGAATGAGGCAAATCTTATATGGTCTAAAATACTAAGTATTTAAGAGATGATGGTATTTCGACAAAGTCATAGTTCCAATGTATAACACGACTTTTTTTTAAATTGGCACCGTCCTATTTGGCTAAGCCTCCTATATGATTTACTGTACCTACCCGAATGTAGAATTGTTGATGACAACGCCAACAAACAGGTCAGCAGGGTGGGTTGTAGGTGTTACGACGAACTGGTCATCTTGTAACGGCGCGTCAGGATCCGACGAGAATGTTAGAAATATTATTAAAAAAATGATCCAGTAATAAATTATTATTATATCTCGAGAAAGACGGAACGCCGGCACATTTTTCGTTGGTTACAATCTTACGTCCTCCGGTGGGTGGTCACAGCCGATTACTGCACACCTCGCCGCTCTATTCTTAAGCTTAATTTTCAAAAAGTGCGAAAAAATTGTTATTTGTAAATACCCACAGTGGACACACACGGACGGCTACCTACGACGAAAGCGCCTACGGACTACACGCGCATATCGACTACCGACCACGACCGCAGTAGTCAGCAGCGCACTGATGACACTATGGACTACCGAGTACAGTGAGTACGGAGCACTGACTCCTAAATACTAAATGTCTAAATGGTGAATACTACGCCGCTACAGACGGTTCGCTGTTTACTACTTGAAATGCTGTCCGCTCGGGGGCTCGGCGCTCAGAGTCGGCGCACTCGTCGAATCTGGAGACTACACTATAAATTATAATAATAATAACAACAATAATAATAATAATTATTATTATTATTGCGAGAAGAAAAACAAAAACTTATCAGAAGTAATGCCAACATGCAGCATGATTCTGACATTAGCTGATAACACGAAACGGCCGAGTCGACGTACTTCGTGGCTTCGGCCTACACGAAATACCTTACACGTCTTATATGGTACAACAATATCATTAAAGTCTGCGGTACACTCGCAACACGAGGGGTTTTGGCTAGGCAATTTTAACGCATTTTTTTATAGTTTATTGAATTATTATAATAATATTATATTTTACATTTAATTTACACGACACGGTCATAATGGCAGGTTCTGAGGTTCGCTGTTGATTCATTCGTGTTGTTTTAATCCCGAAATTATTCTGTATTATTCATTAATCATTAGTAGGGCTCGGATTTAAATTCCCTAAAAATATCAAAGAATGACCTTTCAAAAAATGCATTATTTATTAAATAAATTCAAATTAAATTATTATTAAAAAATGAGTAACAAATAAAATTATATTTCATTACAATGTACAAAAAAAAAAATTAAAATTAAAAATGAAATTACATTTGCATTGCATTGTACAATAAGAATTTCTTTAATGTTTTGGAATTGAAATGATCGACGGTTGTCTGCCAATAAGTTTTTATATATTGAAAATGACCTCTCTACACTCTACATCAATAAAATCGGCTAATTGGATGGTGTGACATAAAGATTGTAAAAACCAGAAACCCTGATGTTAAATTCGTTAAAATAGTTCAAAATGAAAATAATTTATATTACGTAGAAACATATTTGTAGCTTGGAAAGCATCGCGTAAGATATCCCAACAAAAAAAATGCAAATGCATTGAAATCCGAGCCCTAATCATTAGCTATTAAATCGGGAACACACAATTAAACCAGAGTTGCTGTAAGTGACCTTAACAGTCGTGGAACAATATAACGGACAGAAATTGAGGAATACGTATACAATAAAGGTATATAAAATAAGAAACTGACATACAAATCCAAGGGGCACAACTCAAGTGACTGGGCCCAGAAACTTGACAATTTGCAGAGAGGTTTCTTATATAAAATAAAAATCAGTGTTTGGAAAGAACGGATTCCTTTTAATAAAAAAAGAACAAGAAAATGAACGAGTTCTTTTTTTCAAAGAAAAATAACGACATTTTTTGTTCCTTTCGAGTTTCAATTTACACAGATATGTAAATAATTGAAATTAAAATATTTTTTTTTCTTAATGTGCATATTGGCAATATTAGAGATTGCTATCGGGTGTCGAACTTAATCGTTAAAGTTAGTCATTATTTAGTCATTGGGTACTCTAGTACTCCTTACTCATTGGTAACTTTATTAATATTTATCATAAGTTATAACTTATATAGAAATGAGTAAATAAAACGTTGTTGTCGCGTCGACGGAAAATAGCACGAACACTGAAAACTGAACAATAAAATCATATTTTATGAATAGTATGATGCGGGTTGGGACTTATTGTAGTACCTACAGGCTACAGCTAAAATGTATAATAACATATTGCTATATTAATATTATGTTACAATATAATTTTAATGACGAATAAAAAAAAAAACTACAGTCAATATTAAATTCTTTAACTAAATAGTAAATTATAAATGTACTTGTAGGTATTAAGGTATGTATAAGTATAATTAAAAAGTAAAGTACCTAAGTATAACTATGAATAACAAAAATTGATGATTAAATAAGAATTTTTATTTTATTTGGAACTAAAGAAGGAACTCGTTCATTTTCCATAGGAACGACAAAGGACCGAATTTTATTTTTTTTTTAAGGAACGAGGAACGGGACGAATTTCTTTTTATGAAGAACTTGCCAAACGGCAAACACTGATTATTATAATGTAGGTGAGTTCTCAAAAAATACTTTTAGAAATTCAACTCATATAATAGATTAAACATGTACGTAGGCGAATGCTTTGCGTTAAGTTTCTAAAGGGACTGTTGTCTGGTCAAGTTGATTCATCGAATTTATTATCCTTACTCAATTTCAAGGTCCCTCCCCGTCAAAACCGTTCTAGTGTTCCTTTTCATGTCCCTATATGTCCGAGAAATTATATGAAAAATGAGCCTATTAGGCGTTTAATGTTAATGTCCAATGAGGATCCCTCTATAGATCTTTAATTTTACTATTTGTTAATCTTTTTTTTTTTTTTTAATATTAATCTGCTTTAATGACTTAAATTTAGTTAACCTTCATTAATTGTAAATTTATCTTATACTCTGTTATGAGTGTTATTGTAATTATGTAATTTGTATACATTTTCAAAAGGGTATTGAAACCCGTTTATTATTATAAAATAAAATAAAATATTATATGTGTTACAGGCACAGACTAAGATCAACTTAAATTAATTAAACTTTTAAAAAATGTAATTAATTAAATCTTAGTCTGAGGTTACACGGTCGACGTTAACAATTTAATAATGTTAGCTGTTAGCATCAACCATTCGTGTATCGTAGCCTCGTGACTAATGTTAAATCCTTATATTTCATACGTTTCTGCAGTTACCAATTTGTATACATACTAGGTATATAACATTAGTGACACCAGCATCGAATTACGTTACTAAGAATGTACAATAATACTATCAAAATAAAATAATCAGTTATTTTAGACTAATCTATAAGTTTCTTCAAGCGGACCCGAGAAGTATAATATTTGCTGTTGTTTCAATATTATTGAGGATTCTTGGTAATAAATATGATACTTTGCCACATTTAAATACCAGAAAACAGTTTGCTGTTAGTCTATTGCCTTTATAATATTTCTGAATGAGGTGTCAAACCATATACCTAAACAAGGCCGTATAGCCAGCAAAAGATTGTGGGAGGGGCTTAGAGTGTAAGAATGTTTTTTGACTAGCACATTTTAAAACGTTAATAAGCTCGGGAAAACATTTCGGAGGGGGAGCTGAACTTTAAAATCCCCCTGACCACGGCCTTGCCTATAAGGCTATAAACTACGTACATAAGCTAAGTTTTTAGGTCTATGTGTCAAACGCTTCCAAATTGTTGAGAACAGTTGCAAGTCAGATGTCGAACGGAAGTGGTCAAGTTTATAAAAGAACAAAAGGTGTGCAGAAAGCGTAAAAATAAATATTTATTTATTTATTCTTAATAATATTTTTTTTTTATGGGAAATATTGTAACTTTTTTTTATTATTTTGTTAAGTATTAAATACAATTTAATTTAATTTAATTTATTTAATATATTTAATATTAATTTAGTACCTATATACTATGTTATATATTAAACATGATATAATATGATCAGAGTGATCTACATGGTCACGAATCATGATTAATACTTAATGTAGTTTATCTTATTTTTAAGGGTAGGTAAGTATCATGCTCGGTATGACCTTGGCCACAATATTATATTATTTGGTTATTACTTATTGTTAACATATTACTTATAAGTCATTAGTAATAATTTTAATATTATATGGCATAAACAATGCTATACGTTTATATCATAAGTCAGTAAGTCACATTATATTTAAAAAAAACCATTGTAACATTATCATAAATGACATTTTGTAATCTGTAAGCTAAGAATGTTTTTTCAAAGAAATTAATAATAATTATTATTAAATTAAGTTACATTCTTCAAACAAAAAAATGAATGATAATTTAAACAGATTATACGATATTATAATAGTACCCACCTATTATAAGATATGTTTGATGCTTCAATGCTTGCATGTACAGTGACTATATTATAGTGGTCAGCACTAAAATATAATAACAGTTAATACTTAAATACTCCTATTTGTGTCTGGTGATGCATTGGTCATTAATTTAGGGCAGAGGATTTGTAGCTCTAAAAAATCACCAAATATGCACTTAAATGTACAAAATATGCATTCAAAAATAAGATTATTTGTACGAATATATTTTATTTAAATTTTAAATGCAACTTACAACTTACAATAAGTATTGAGTTATTTTAATTAGGTATAGGTTTTCAGATACTTTCATATGTTTCGACTTCTTGAAATTCTAAAAAATAATTGATAAACATTTTGTCCAATGTCTGCGATCGACGTCCCCGTATCGATAATATTTTGGGCAGTGAACAATATCTGTCTATAAATAAAATTAATAACCTTAAAATAAATCTAATCGGCAATCCACAAGATTTATTTCTAGGAAAAACATGTGTGTGGGAACAGACGAACAGTCAACAACCATATTAATATGATAAAAATGTATTTTAAATAATTTTAAATTCAACATTAGTTTGGTTGTATATTAAATATTTAAATGAAATAAATATCTATATAAATAAAATGATAAATTATTTAAATTAATATGCATCTAAAAGTATAGAATGGAAGAAATATGCCCTAAAAGCAAATAAAACTCGAAATATGCATTTATATGCAAAATAAAATTTCAAAACTAGCTTTGTGTACCTTTGTAGATTAGGAGTACCTTATATTAATGGCTTTATACCTTTGTTAGATACATATTTATATTTTTAAGACTATTTCATATATTATTTACCTACCTTATAAAAATTGTAGTTAGTTAACCATTACCAATTAAGTAGAAATATATTTGATTTTTAATAAATCTATATAGATAAATAGCTTATATTTTGTGCTATGTAAGTATTATATAGAACATATTTCCTTTTGTTAATGTACCTAATTAGGCGTGGCAATCGTATGTAGGTACCTACATAATAAAAATATGTTACTTGTCACATTCTTTAAAACAATTCAGATAAATTTAATCAGCTTTTTTTCCGGAGAATTATTTTATCATGTAGGTACCTAGCTATTTGATTAAAATTTACCTAGTATAATATTATTGTAAATTTTTGTTGTGTACATTCTCTACTTAGGTAGGCATATTAATAACAGGATTACAATACTTAGGACTTACCTACTAGTGTTTGATGATATAGCCTATTTCTGCAATAGACAGGTAATAGAGTGTAAGACAATATTAGTCACTTCGGTGCACATACAACCATATAAGCTGAATTTAATTACTTAATTCAGAAAAAAACAAATTTCGAGAGCTGTTCATATAGGCGGTAGTAAATTTAAGTTGTCGATCAATACTATTGACGAAAAAGGTACCTTCCTGTTTAAAATTATATTAAATTCAATTTGAGTATAGAACTATAGAATATACAATTTTAGTAGTTTAAGGAATCAATTTAAAACATAAAACACTGGTCAATCTTAATAATTAGCATGCAGAATAATATGCAAATAAACCTACCTTATTCAACGCTACCTAACACTAAATAAAATGATTCGACAACATGTTTTACATAAGAAATTTCCCTCTCTACAGTTCATTTAGTGATGACCAAATATGTCACTCCAAGCAATTTGTAATCTATCTAATAATAATTATTTACCTACCTAAAGCGTAGGTGTGTCACACTGCCGTGTGTGGTGCAGTAGGTATACCTATATTATGGTTGCAATATCGTATATACCTAAACGATTGTAAATTTCGAACTTTTTACTTTATATATTTATATTTATATTTTTTTTATTTTTAGAACCTCCAGTAAAACTATTACAGTTCAACAATTATAATAAATACAGATATAGATAATTTAATTAACATGACCTTTAATAAGATAATATGATTAATGCGAATAATAATAATAATATATAAAAACAAGATAATGATAATGTTATTAATTAAATTTAAAATAAAATAGCGATGCCGAATGGTTAATGTAAACATTTGGTTAGATAAACTTAGGGGCGATAGTAAATTAAAGAGATATGGTATTTTTTAGGAAGCATTGTCTTTTAAGAGGGCGGATAACAGGCGGATAAAATAATGGGGTAATGAGAGCATTCAGTTGCGAGAAAAATTGAGAAAAATATTTGAACTGGAATCATTTTTTAAACTGTTAGAATTGCACGAAGTTACTTCTGCGTAAGTCTTGACACTGCGTTTTTCTTTGTATCGGATGTGGGCGGATGAGGACTCAACTGAGTCTGGCAAGACCCTTGGCGGCACTATTGGTGGTCCAGGTGGAGTGATCTTAGGGAGGCTTTTCTTGTGAGAAGAGACTGGCTTTTTTTTCAATGAGGGACAGCCTTTATAATTTGCGGTATGGGCACCGGAGCATAACGAGCACTTGGCAGATTTAATATATTTATATTTAAACATGTGAAATGTGAATTGATATTATAATATGGACTTAGGGCATAAATGCATAATAAATCTTATTCAAAACATTTAGGTAGGTATATATACATTTGTGAAATTTTACGGAATAGGTAGTTTATTAGATTCATGAGTTTATGACGTAAGAAAAATCGTAAAATCGTAAAAAAAATAACTTATTTAGTTTTGATCTGTTAATCATAGAGATGTGCTGCAGTGAGAGCCGTATACATTTTTACCGGTAAATTTTACCAATTTTTTTTTATCCCCAAAAAATGTTGTGTGACCTCCTTAAATTAAAATCAATTAAAAACGCATTTTCGAGATTGTAAATAGAGATATCTTTTTATCAACTACTAATATGTACCAATACAATAATACAATTATTGTGTTAGTCATATTTTCTCTGCTGTCAGTTAAATAACAAAACAAAACAAATATTAAATCTTAGTGATTAGAAAACATTTTTTTAGGAAGATAATATTTTAATATATGGATTAATACAAAAAATAGAAATAAAGTCTAAAATATTCACATTATTTAAAGTGAAAGTTGAAGTAGGAACTTGTTAATAATTATAACTAGACATTGTAATAATTACTATTTATAATGTAAAAATTAATAAATATAAACGTTTTGATTTTTGAACATAAAATACTAAATAAATGCTGCTTTTAATTATTTATGAATAATAAAATATTCATTATATGTACTGATACTGATGCAGAACAGTTATAGATATATTTTGAGTTCTTTATTGTTATTAATAGAAAACTCAATTTGGCAAGTATACAACCATTGATTATAGAATAGATTCTATTCTATAATCAATGATACAACTATAGAATTATCAATTAACATCGTATTTACTGATAAAAAAGATGGCTCTAAGATTTATCTTTTTTACCACTTTGCTGGTAAATTTACCAGTATTTTAATTTAAGTAAATTCCCCATCTTTAATGAGTCATATTAAACTGTACTTACTATACATTATTTTCTTAAAACTATTATGAGATTTTTTTTACAATGTTGACAAACTTAATATAAAAAAAAAAAAAATTGATTCTTATCAAAAATATAATTAATTAATTGTGTTTAAGTTTTACAATGTATGTGCTCAAATTAAAAAAAGGTCGGCAAGTGGGTACATCATTGTATATGAAAAACGATTCTGAGCAAAGACTGTTGTCTGTCTGTCAGCCTACTGCCTAGGATAGCCTACCTACTTATATTGCCATTATTAATAATTTCAAAAGCTCATCAAAAATTAGTTGGACTTTCCAGTAAATTATTTTTTTAGAAAGTTAGAAAAATGTATAGAGATCTTTCTGTTGAATTTTCAAATCTTAGATTTGAATAAATATTTTTAATGAATTTACTAATTAAAAAAAACTTTGAAATTTCATCTTTAGATGCTTATAAAAAACTATTAGAGACTTACGCTTCACTTTTTTTTAAAACTACCACTTACATAATAGCTTATGAGAAACCTTGTATTACATTTTTAAACCTTATATATAAATTCTCAAAATGTTATACATTTTTGTGATTTTGAACTTTATAAAATTTTTTTTATGGTTGTAAGCAAAAGTTATGTAGAATCTAGTGTTGAATTTTCAAACCTTATATATGAATAGAAATTTTTTTATGAATTTATACTACAAAAAACTTACACATTTGTGATTTTAAAATTTAAACGCCTATAAAAAAAATTCTGACTATCGATTTTTTTTTTTAAATTTTGATAAATACTAGTTATGATTAATCTTGTATTAAATTTTCAACATTTTTTGATCAAGTATATGGTTTTAATTGACATTTATAGAGAAAAAAAAACAACTTAATATTTAAATATTTTATTAGTTATTGATTAGGATATAATTAGAAGGGATATACACAAATGCATTTTAAAAAGAAGTACTCTGTCTCCTTTCAGTATTCAGTTGTAGTCTTATGAATGTTCTGCACCACCAATTTCTTATAATTTTCTTTCATTCCAAAAAAATCAACTAACTTATCACACTCAATATCTACATACTATTAAATTAAAATTAATTAATTTCCCCTTATTTCTAATTTATTACTTTTTGTACAATTGATGTGATGTTTTATCAAATTTTTCAAATACTAAATTTTGTTTAAATTCTTCATTATGAAAAGTTTGAATTATTAATTATTGTTACTCATTACTATTATTAATTTATGTTACTTTATTATATTCTTTAATTTTTCAATGATATGCATTGACAAAAAAAATAAAATAAATTGTAAATACAAAAAAAGTAGGAAAAGGAGGATAACTGATATAACAAATTCAACATTAGAACCACATGAGTTATTTTATTGTGAAAAAAAAATATAATTTATTTCAATGGAATAAACCTAGAGCTGTGAGTGGCACCAATACCGGGCCTTCCGTGCTTAACTGGTTTGTATGTCACACTGAATTCACCCAAATAATGACCAATCATTTCAGGCTGAAAAATAAAGAATATACGATTAAATATTATTGCTAAGCTATTATACACAAATATAAATACATTTTGAAGATACAAAATGAGTATAATGAAAATGGTAAGATTTTACTAACCTTGATTTCAATTTGATTGAACACTTTTCCATTGTAGACACCAATGATACTGCCAACCATTTCAGGTACAATTATCATGTTGCGGAGATGAGTTTTCACAGCTTCAGGTTTTTCCATTGGTGGAGCATCCTTCTTTGCCCGGCGCAATTTCTTTACCAATGCTGACTCTTTACGCTTAAGACCACCCCGTGAGAAACGCCTGCGAGCACGTGAGTGCAACAGCTCGATCAACTGTTCTCTAAAGAACATAATTAATTAGTCAAAATGTGTTATAAATGCTAAAAGAAAACAATATACCCTTGGATGTCTAAAAGCTGATCCAAGTCAACACCGCGGTATGTGAATTTACGGAAAGGCCTTTTAGCCTTGTGCTCAACCTCTGCCTGAAACACAAACATTTAAACTGTCATTAAAACAAACATTAACAATGTATTTGATAAATCAAAGGTAATGTAAAACTCAGTAGCAGCTTGGCCAAGATCGTATGGTAGTGGTGGGGGGACGAACTTAGTAACATGGCACAAAAATATTGTGTTAATGCTATCGCCGAAGACTGTACATGCATACTTATGTTTTACTTATTATATTTTAAAACTTTATTAATTGCTTTGAATAATTATTTTTCAACCGCCAGAGGGACACGTTTATGACGGTCAGAAATCGGCCGAAAAAGCTGAACACAAAAACTCATAGCAACAATTGAGATCGTTCGTCAAGCATGAATCTGAATGTTGTTTAGAGTGACAAATTATGTCAAAAGAAAATGTATTAGACCCGTGGAGACGTCCGAAATGAAATTTAGTGCTTCAATGGTCTTAAATTGTAGGTTAAAATGGTTAACTGTACGCAGGAATTTTCAACATTGTTGCACGTTCGTTTCGAAACGCCATCGGGTTGAAATCATAATAAAACAAACTTACCGTGTTTTCAGCCATTTCGATGTGGATGTTTGTCTGAGGTGGTCGAAAAAGATTTTTTGGGAAAACGTGTCTTCTATCCGAACAAAATCGAAATCAAAGAAATAATGAAAAGGTATAATATGTATAAATGTGGTAAATGGTAATGTCTAACAAGTTTATGAAACATATTTACAGTGTCACCAACGGCACCAAGTGTGCGAGCAAGAACGTCTTTGGAACAACAATTTTTACTGTATCTTCTTATCATTAAATTAGTTGATTGATAAACATAAATCTCTATTATAGTTGTAGTTATCACATATCTATGATCCCATCCCGTAACCCGTTCCTGTAATCCCGTATATCGGTATATTATCTATAATGTGTTATGTGAAGACTAAAAGTAAACTAAATACCAATAATCCGCTGAATACTGAATATTATTGAATATCCACAGTACAAATATTAAACTTACTAATACATTTGTGAAATAATTTACTGTTCCGTAGCAGTAGTTGCTAATTTAGTTGTTAGTACCGTGGGAATAATTTTCGACGGTCGTTATTCATTTGCTGCTGCTGACATTCAAAACTGAACATGTTTAAACCTCACCAGTTGGAAGTAGAAAGTTGGAAAGGCGATTGGGGTTTGCCGTCTATCGATTATAAATGCCTTGAAGTTTTGGTACATTGATAATATTTTTTTCCAGTAATGTAGATCTTATGTAGTATATAGAATAACACTACAATTGAAGTGATGGAATAATTTTTGTTTTAGGCATTTGCTAGGTTTACAAATGCTCCAATTAATATACACCATTCAAACAATCCTTATAAGTCCATTACTGGTCATTTACCTGTTGTGAGTTATAATAAGCGATTATTAATGGATCGAGGCAGTCTAATTGATTGTCTTGATAAGCAGGTAAATTTATTTATAACATACCAAATTCAATAAACAGTCTTCTAATATTGTTTTCTATTCATCTGTTTATAGAATCTCACACCAGATTTTGGCTTAACTGATCGTCAGTTGTCTGAGGAACATGCAGCTATTAGTATGATTGATGCTCAACTTGAACCAGCATTATTGTTTGCTTGGTAATCAAATTTAAAAAATAAAACAATTCAAATTCATGTTACTGTCATATGTTTGATACTATTATTTTATAGGTGGATGGACGAGAGTAATTGCCTTAATTTTACTAAGCCATTGTATAGAAATGCTTTAAAATTTCCATTTAATTGGTATTATCCAAATGCATATGAGAGGGAAGCCAAGCACAAAATCTATACATTGTACAATCACCTAGATTCTGACAATGAAATAATGACTGAGGTAAATTAGTTCAAATTCAGTTTTAATAATGATTTATTAATTATGTTATGCATTAAGATTTACACAGAGGCCATTAAGTGTATGAATGGTTTGGAAAGTCGTTTGGGCAACAATTTCTATTTTTTTGGGTCTCATCCTACATTATTAGATGCTGTTGCTTACAGCTATCTGGGGCCATTATTAAAAGCACCTTTAACTGACAACAAATTGCAATTACATTTGAAGACGTGTAAAAATCTGTGCATTTGGATAGACAGGATAACGAGGGAATACTTCAAAATAGACTGGCAAGCTCACAAATGCAGTGAAAAAAAGAAACTCGAAGAATCTAAGCAGCAAATGAATGTCATACCTTGGTATAAGAGAGACGAGACAAAAAATGTTTTAATTGGAATAGTCACAATGGTTACAATGGTTATATATTCATTTAAGATTGGTCTCATTAGTGTGAGTTATAATAATTACACATTAAGATAAACAGATTTTATAATTTAAGTCTACATTTTGTAGGTAAGTGATACAAGCGATGAGGAAGATGAAGATTGATTAATCATTAAGTTTTTTAATTAGTCATTTTTTAATATTATTTTTTATGTTCCTGAATTTATTAGACATTGAATAAATGGATCAAATTACTTAGTTTTTTCACACAATTATAAACATATTGAATTTATATCTAAATTATGATTTATGACAACAAATTATTTATTTAATTTATTTATTTGGTGGTTATAAACTGATATTGGACATCATAAATTCCAACAGGTTGATTCTGTCTTTCATCATAATCAACCCATTCTTTTTCTTCTAAATTGACATCATCGAATTTAGTGTTTGTTTCAATTCCACAACATTTAAACCCGTTTCTAGGTGAAAAGTCAATGATTGATATACCACGACAATCAAATGTGACAATACTTTTAAATGTATTTGAATCTTCTATTGTATACTTTGAAATAGTGTCTGGTAAAATATCTGAAAATAAAATAATTTTATAGCTGGTTCAATAAAAATATTATTTTTATATTATGTATCTAAAAAACTTACCTAATGAACTATCTCTTGAACACATTTTACATTTAGTAACTAAATTTGCTTGGCCTCTACTTCCTTTCATTGGAACTGTTACCTAAAAATTGTTCAATTAAATAATCAGCTAAATCAATTATAATTAGAAATACTAACATCTTGAGATAAATAAATCCATTTGTCAGATTCTTCACCACAATTTGTACATCGAAACTAAATTTTTTTTAAAAAGATTAAATTCAAATTAAAAATAAAATATTTTGAACCAATGGTGATAAATTAATTTATATAAAACTTAAAATTGCTATTTAAAAAAAGCTTTTATCATACTTTTAAATACCATCGAAAGTCCTCTCCATCTGGTGTTAATTCGGTCACATTTTCTAAGTTTGCTTTTATCTGTAATGCGATTTTCTATAAATTAAAGAACAAAAATTAATAGGTATCTATACACAATTTAAGTATTAGAAGTTCATAAATAATAAAAATAAATTCTTAGTTGCTGTTAATGTATTTTGTGTAATGACCCTCTAAATGTAATTTGCTTGTTAATTATACATTTGTTATTTGTACATACTGTAATAATATGTATACTTATATCAAATTGCTATTAAATGTAAAATCAAAATCAAATGGATAGATTTTGAATAATTAAAATAAAGTATGTAGTTTAAAAAAAAAAAACTTACAACCATTATATTTGGATATTAGCTGATAATTGATGTGATTTAAATAAATATTTTGTGGACAGACTCACGGACTAACTACCACAATCGAATCACAAAAATCAGAATAGTTTAATATTATTAATATTAATTTTTTTAGTTATATCACAGATTATATTATATTAGTTATATACGCGTCAGGCATCAACCTAATCATTGATAGTATCATGACAGTATCACAGAATAAATTAGCTATTCTGTGATAGTAGGTATCTATATTCTGTGTGTCTATAAACCATAGATACCATAACCACAGAATAGTTATTCTGTGCCATAACCATATATTACTCTATGCTATCAACCTGGGCGTGATTATTGACTTGTTAGTTTTGTTTACCAAACATTACAATTTCAACAGTTAACACCATTTGCATTCCAAGTTCGGGTGGATGTAAATTTTATTTTATACCTTTCAAAAAACTGCTTAAACTTTTAATATCGAGTTCAAGAACCATAACGGTTCAATGTGACTCTATCTGACGTTTAAAAAGAAACACAACTACTACAATTTAGTAGTTTATGTAGATTTTTTAGGTTGACAATTTACATATTATATAGTTATATCGTTTTTGTTACACATTATATATATATTTTTTGATTCCACTAATTCCGTCAAAATGTATGCCCGAAGCAAAACTCCCAGCATGGGAACGCCTTCCGTGTACTCTATACACGCCAGTCATCTGACTATCCGATCTTCTAATCTGCGGTCGACGCGTTCTATGAAATCTTTACGTGTGCCGTGGTATCAACGTCCTATTTTGAAAGATGCTTACTTCCTTGATACGCAGAGAGGTGCACTTGTCATCGCATTCTATTCTCTAGTAAGTATTCAGTCATTCAGACCAATTCATTTGTACATTGGTTTTTTAAATTTATTATTTATATAATTTTATATTTATAATTAATTATAATATGTTTTAAATGTTCACTAGTTTCTAAGCATTTTTACATTGGTTACGTCTGCGTTTGATACATATTGTCTGGCCATGGCTGCTCCTGGATCTACACATTATGGTTACTATGTCATGAGCTATCAGTTTGTATATGTTGGAAGCTCTTGGGGTAAATATAAACAATATTATGTTTTGTGTTTAACCTTTAACAAACAACAATTAGTTATTTCTTTTATGAATCATTTTTATATTTCAGTGAGAAATTTATTGGTCTTATTCTCATTGTTTTCATTTGTTGTGGCAGCTGTTATTTTTGTGACAAGTTTGATTTTAATATCTGCTTTACGCAAGGTAAAATGAGAGTTATTTTTAGTGATGGGTCAAACCCCGATTTTTTAAATCAAACCAAACTTTAAATTATCTTTTTGAACTCAAACCGAACCAAACTTTTATATTTTTTATCATGTAATGTACATGTAGGTACATGTAGATACAATGTGTACCTACAAATTAAATAAACCATAATTAATATTATATTTTAAGTTTTTGTATTACCTATTCTACATTTTAACTTTTAAGTCTATGTAACAGTATTTACAATAAATTTAGATAATTTTTTTGTTTTTGACAAATATTTTTAAGTTCGATTTTCAAACAGTAAAATCTTTTAGTAGATGCTTGATAGTTTGGTTCTAAATTTTTTCATACAGATTTCAAATTTTGAACCTAACCTAACCTAACCTAACCTAACCAATCCAAACATCAAGGGTTTGGTTTGGTTTGGGATTCAAACAGTTCGACCTATCACTAGTTATTTTCATAACTTATGTAATAATAGTAATATTAATAATAATTTCTACAATTTTTAGGAACACGAAAAACGAATTGTGCCTTGGTTATTTTCGTTTGCTGCATTTACAATATTTCGATTTATTGCCTGGTTGTTTTCTTCAATAGCCAATGATCCCATATTTGGATATAATTTCTCCATGATATTGCTGGGTGCATTGTTCAATGTCCTCAATGTCTACGGTTGGATACTTGTATATTCTTTGTACTTGGAACTATTTGATTTGACTAAGCTTGAAGATTTAGCACATTTGAGAGTATGTGGTTTATCATTTTTCCTTATGTGTGCATTTACAAATTTAACATTTAATTTTAGATTGGAACTATGGCCTCGCTGAATGCATCTACAACACATTCTTTAGCTGGATCTCGTCCCACTACTCCTCATAGTACAGTTTCCACGGTTCCAGTATAACATGATATAATAGTTTATTGACAAATCAACCAGGGAAATGTAGTATTTATTTTTTTATTTTTAAACTACAGTATATTTATTAGTTATTAATCTAGACTTGATACAGATCTGAATATCCAGACTAGCAAAGTCTGGATTAGTGAGACCACTGTGTTATAGGTATTATTATTTAGACTACTACGCTTGACACAATGTAACCTTTTTCCGTCCATTTTGTGTTCAAATGTTTTATGTTGACAATTAATCAGTATTTTATTTTATTCGTAAGTATTGTATTTCATTTTTATACTTGAATGCATTTTATATCATTATTTTTAACATGAGTTAAATACATTGTACATTGACTACTATAATGTCAAGTACACATAGTACAATAGTAAACATAACAAAACAGAAACTCAACTACCGATAGGGAAATCTACATTTTTAATAAAAACATTCAGTGCCATTTATGTACGGGCCAGAGGTTTCCAATATTTCCATCCTAGATAATTTATTTTGTCTACATATTTTCTTAAGTTTATAAAGAGTATAAACATTGTTATATTGTTAATCATACAAACCTTTTTTTTAAAAATACACATTTGGTATCAAAATTGATTTTTAGCATTATATAAGGGCTTATAAAATTATTCATTATTCATTATGACACCACCACCCCTCCCAAGAAAAAAAAAATTGTTAATATGCCAATGAAACACAATTACTGTTTTGTTTTATACTTTTATTTTTGTTGCCTAAGTGGCATAATATATCAAAGAGTATTTAAAGAGTCTTTATATATAAGACCATACATCCGAATTTATTAGTGATTAAGCTTTATGCATTCCAAATATAAGAGTCAAATTGAATAATACATGAAATTAAATAGTATTTTATTTTTGAATCTATAATTTATAGTATGATGAACTTGTGGTATTAATAACTTTTAAAGAACAAAACTTTCTTTATTTTTATATTTTAATTATTTTTATTGCACATATCATCTATTTTAGTTAATATTTTTTACCAAATTTTATAGTGAAATTTTATCAATCACTAATATATTATATTATTGTTTATATTTTTTTTAATTTTAATTTTTATATGAATGCAAGCCAAATTATTTTTTACACTATAATATACTTTATTAACTGGTAGTAGCATTAATTTTATTTGATTAAATGATACATGTAAACTATACATTTGTGAATCTCTACTTATTTTTATAAATTTTATTAGAACTTTATAATAGTAGAGAGAATATTATAGATTTATCATAAGCTAAATCAAATGAGTATTTTCTAACATTATTTTTCTGTGCATAAGAAAAAAACTAAAATGCATTGTTAACATAGTTTAATAAATTAATAGTTGTAAACATTTGAACTGTTTTAATTATTGAATTGTTAATATTATCTTTAATTTTTATTATGTATTTATATTAATTTAGATATTAATTATTATATTTTAAAATAAAATATAATTAATGAATACAAAACTTATGAAACTTATAACTTTTAATTTAGACTTAGGTATACTAATTTTTCATGTCTGGAAAAAAAAGCTGGAAAATCGGAAAGCCTATATTATATTTTAGTAAATGGACAATTCCCCACCCATCGCCTATTTTTGGTTTATTAGGATGTTTTCTCCCAGGGGAGGCATGACATTTTTAAAAACCACAAAATATGAAAATGTTGTTTTTGATTATTTATATTTTATTTTGATTATGACGTGTTTATCGAGCATTATTGTGTAATTACGTTATGTTCAATAATTTGGAAAATACCATTAGGTTATGAACACCAATATAAAAGTATATAAATATTATAAACATTTATAAAAATCGAATAGACTTTTTGTTACAATAAAAAGCATTATTATAATAATAATTAATGTTTAAAACAAATTGTAAATATAAAATATAATAAATATTTTTGATTTTTTAATCTTTTAATTTTTAAAGTTAAAGAGTTGAGAGGATGTAAAAGTAGTTTATTTAGTTTAGATATATTTTTATTTCACATACAAAAGACATTTAAATTCTTAGAGACGCAATGCATGTAGATAGGGACTGGTTTTACAATGATGTCTGTCTGTTTTTTTTTTAATTGTATATCTTATCGCGTTTTGGAATAAAAAAAATTATTAGTCTTCAACTTTGAGAATGGTTTTTGGTTGTGAATTTGATTTGGTTGGTAAATACTTTAGGCGGTCAAAAGTATAAAATTATAGGTATTTTTCAAAATAATCGACGTGACTCCTTCCGTTTTAGGTACCTAATCAAGCTCGGAACCGATGAGTATGTACTCTGTACCGGTTGTCGTATACCGGTGGTTGTTGAGAAAATAATGTAGACATCTGTCGGTAGACGTTGATAACAAACGATTGCGACCGATCACTTGGTTTCGACGGGCTGGTATGTTCGGCACGATTCAGGTATTTTGGTGATACCTACTTGTCTTGTCTAATACGGTACCTTCGCGTAAGACAAACCTTCACCTAAATAAACTTATAGTCTAAGACATGCAATAATACTCCCGCATTTTTATTTTTGATTTATTATTTATCATTGATACATTTCTAAATTTCTTACAGAATGTCAAAATATAAAATAAGTAATAACCTCTGTAGAATAAAAAAATAATATTCATAAAATGTGTGTACAAATTGATAGTATTGGCGGAAATCTTTGAAAATTCCGTAGTAACTAATAATCAATACAAAAATAAAAGATAAATTGTATAACAAGGTAAGAAATGTCAAAATATGCAAAAATATACGTAAAAATTAAAGTTTAAATAGTGTTCCTAATGATGATAATATACACTTCAAAACGAGCATAGAAAATATATTTTGTTGTATTACCTACGGGCTACGAGTGGCTCTATGACTCACATTTCACATATGGTATGTGGGTCTGTGGATCATATTATTAAAGGTATATGCTTGGCTCGCTGCATACGCGGCAGGAATATCGTTAAACATTTTCCGCGTCCCTGGGGGAATCATGGAGGATACCAAACGGAAAGCTTGGACAATACATATATATATATATACTTATAAATAAGGAAAAAAAATAGTATATTATGAAATATTTTTAATATAATCGACGACGACAATATTATATACCACGCGCTTACCCGCCCGCAATCACCTGCACACTGCTCTGGTATACATGATGCTGTAATTGTAATAATATTATAATAATATCACGCAATAAATATAAAAAGTTTATAAACATTTACAGGTATAGAAAAGAGAATGCGACTGCAGTCTATAACTTCCAGATTTTTAATAACAAAAAATTAAACAAAATAATACATTATCACAAAGTATTGGTTATTATTAGAGATCGCAATTGCATAATATAGCTTTTTAAAGTATTAAATAGGATATCAATTTATATAAAATAAGTTAAAACTTAAAAAATTATCAATGTGTATAAATGTATAATTGTTGGGATAGGCCAGTATATGACATTTTCAAAATTACATGATTTATTTCAGTTATAATGTTGTCTGGCATATGTATAGATATATGAATGTCCTGTATAAATAAAAGTATATTCAAAGTAGTTTTATTATAATAAATTCATTATTCACGAACAATTTGAATTTATTTTGCCTTTTTTTTAAAATTGCCTTTGTTTTTGAATATTTAGTCGATTTATTGTGCATAACCAGTGCATCTTTAATTAACCCTTTTTCAGTGCATAGATTGAAATAATTTAGTCCTGAAAATAATGCATAGTAGGTATATATTATGTTGTAATAGGTACTCTATTTTCAAATTGTCATGCCAGAACTTTTATCATACTTCTTCCAATAGTACTGTCCAGTAAACTGTTGTTACATGGTCACATGGGAGTTATGTAATTCATAGCATATACAATAAACAATGAAGGTACATCGTACATGTCTAGCTATATATATGACTGTATAGAAGCGATTATTTTATATAGGTCAATTAGATATAGGATAATAATAATGTTTAATATAATTCAGTAGGTATAAAAGTCTCCATTATTAATTATTAAAAAATAATAATAATTTTTTTGTTAAATTATGGACAATGTATACAAATACAACACATTAATAAAATGTTTGTTATCGTTTATTTAAAACCAAACGTAAATTAACTGTAATTTTGTAATTTATTCGTAGATCTAAACAAATATAACACGATGACTGTCCAAATCCGCCATCAAGATTCAAGAATATAGAACGCTCCCACTGTACAAACTCATCAATAAGCAAAATATTGCTTAAATTATAGGTTTTTGGTGTGTCAGATACATTTTTACATTGCGTTGCCAACCAATTTCATTAGTTTGTAATGCATTTTTAATTTATAAAAAATAAGCCACCACTATAGACGCGTTAATATTTCTGCAGTGGGTAGGTAGGTAGCCACTAGCCGGTAGGTCGTAGGTACCCATACTTTCAATTAAAAAAGCGAGTAACTCAAAAGCACGATAGAAGAGGAAGAGGCATTTGCAGACCGTTCCTTTCTCTATGGCGGCACCTGCCGTAGACTGCTGCAGTTTATTAAAACTTTGTAGCTATGTTCAGTGGCGCAAATCA
This sequence comes from Neotoxoptera formosana, assembly GCA_022818045.1. Taxonomy (NCBI): domain Eukaryota; kingdom Metazoa; phylum Arthropoda; class Insecta; order Hemiptera; family Aphididae; genus Neotoxoptera; species Neotoxoptera formosana. The sequence continues at coordinate 3,249,273 of CM040634.1, forward strand.
TTTTTTTTTTACAGGGAAATTACCTAGAAATTTGCCAGCCAGCACCCGCTTACCATCATTAATCATCAACAATTCCAAATATGTCTATTTACTGCTTTATGAGTTAATCATACAAATATATTACATTTCAACATTTACAATTTCATTTTAAACCTAAGTAGGTAGGTATAAACCTCTATCAGCTAAACTAGGATCCACCATAATATGTCACATATAAATATATACACATACCTTCCATCAAATTATTTTAAGGGCAAGTGTTCCCCCCTCTGATCCCGGGGATTTGCGCCACTACCTATGTTAGTATGTTAGTATGTTACAAACTAAGGCTTTAAAATGTTTTATGTAATAATTTTTTATAAACGATGATGGTAGTATTTAAATTCAATGTTTAAAGCATTAAAAATTATCTAAAAATATAATAATTACAAAAATCTATTGTACTTTGTATAAATCCAGTACGCGCGCTTACAGTTTTTCCATGTGTCAATACGTTTTATAAATTAATTATAAGTGCTTATTTGCGGGATTTCTGATTTTGATCTCAATAATGGTGAAATAAACATTAGGATTAGTTATAAGTAACAATTTTAATTAAAATCATTGTTTACTTTTCCGGTTTATACGTCGAACTTTTGGTGTTACAGTAAAATTGTAAATCCTATGATTTGACTGTCAAAATTATTAGAAAAACAAACATGGAGCAAGAGCCAATTTGAGATTTTTTTAAGTCATGGAGAAAACACCTGTACAGGCACACAGCTCCTTTTTCTAAACTCATGTTAAATACATATCGTAAACATATTTACAGTTCTTTTTACATGTAATTCATTCTAACAAGATGTTAAACAATATTAAACTTCATCCTGGCTCCTGCATAGAACACCTGGAAGAGGAAGGCGTTGAATATTTAACTATTCAAGTGATGATGTCGAATCCATATAATATGTAAGTACTGCAGTAGTCAATGCAGTTAATGCAGAACATTGACAAGGTGATGCATTGTAGATGTCCGTAGATAGGCGTTTTATTGTTCACTCATCACACAGTTGAGAATGATGGTCACAGGATTCAAAAATTTAAAACTTAAAATTATTTAAATTTAAATCTTCCCTTAGGGGTTTTCAGCTCGGATCACGTACCTGTCAAGTACGCTTCATGTTTGGAGGGAAATAAAAATAATCACAAGTGAGTGTTTGATGACCTAGAATAGCTGTCAAATGGGAAACTACCTCGGGCAAGTAGATTGTATTCAGAACGGGTTGATTGTCCAATATGTTACCGTACACGTGGTGGTTTATACCACACGTCTACAATATATGGGTTGCTGCGTTGACCACACGCCTGTTATTTAGACGGATGGACGATTTTCACTGTATTAGTTTCGAGTAAACCTACAAACCTACACGAAACTGAAACCCGTTAAAGTATAATGGTATACCTAGTATATGAATAGATGGGATAATAATAAAAAAAAATAATAATAAAACAATAAAATATGTATATTGTATTATATGTATTATGTTATATATTATTATAAATATATAATGACGTGTGGTATATAAATGTACATTTTATATTTGATATAATCGTATATTATATTATAGTCTACGCATCGAAATTACTCATTACAACATTCATAAAAATTAATTTGCTTTGAAAAAAAAAACACATTATAGATAAATAAAAACGTTTAAGATTGAGTATTGTTTCGTATTGTATATTTAGTACAAACGGTATAGTAGGTACGTATTTATACAATAGTAATCTAAATGGTAGTTACCCGCAGTATCGATAGGTATATTAATATAAAACAAATTGTGACGTATATACGTTATTATTTTCACAGCAGGAATACGAGCGGCTTCTTTAATGCATATATATCAATTATTTATTATTATTTTTCAATACAACAACATTTTAATGATATTTTATATTAACGGCTAAGTCATTAGCTTACCATAATATCGAACAATAAAAATCTTACAACGCAAATATAGTTTTCATCTAAAAATGTTCGACTTGTATAGAGTAGCTCCATTTAAACGAAAATGCTTAAAATGTAATAATATTATTTTAACTATTATTTTTATAATTATAATTATTATTATTGCCGACATGTTAAACATAGCTCATGGCTGTAGAGTCGCTTTCTTTTGGACAACATGACTGACAACACGGGAACACACACTGCAGCGTGTTTTTGAATGCTTCCCTGAAGTCTCTATTGAAGTAGGCATATATCAGTGGGTTCAGTGATGAATTGAAATAACCGATCCAAAACAACACGGTCACAAGTGTCTCCGGGAAGCTACATGGATCTCCGCATAAAGTCGATATCACATACCTAAGAATCAAACAAACAAAATATATTATTCAACTATCGATATAGGCACATATATATATAGGTACCCATTAAAAAGTTAAAGGTTGGGCGTTTGTATGTTGTAAATACAATAACATTTATATTATACGATCGCAGATTAGTTGTATAATATTATGTTATGGAGGTAAAACTTCAACAGCCATAGGAAGCTTCTAAATTAATTATGAATTTAAATGAAATACTGGTCAGCTCAAGTTGAGTGGACTAAAATAATGATTGTTTGATATCATTATCTTGCATGCGGTACTTAACTATAATATAATAAAAATAAATTTACTGACACTTGGCATACAGATAGGATCAATGTGATTTCAGTGATAAAATGTTATCACAATATAAAAAAAAGATTTTCCAAGGCCTACATATTATCTATGCCCATTAAATTTTGTATTTTATTAATGCATCGTAAGATTTAACTGGTTCAGTAGAACCTCGATTATCTGTCTAAACCATTTGAGGAGTGTCTCGTGGAGATACAAACTTCTTTTTTTCAAATGGAAATCAACCTTTTTTAACTGTCAGTGTAAATGATAGGATTTTTTTTAAAAAATGCTCATGTATCTAATTCAAAGTTTGAATGAGTCGTCTCTGAGTTATTAAAATGTATAAACTAAGGATAAACGTCTTTAAAAATAATTTTAGAGGTATAAGAAAATATATGTCATATAATTATCTAGTATTTATTATATTTGGAAAATGTTTCCAAATTATTTATTATTGTTAATTACTATACAGTTTACAATTTTTTAATCATCATAATTTCCAAATCTTTCAAACCTATTATCATGGACCTACCTATTATCTTTAGTAGGTAGTTAGTAGGTACAACAAATTAAATTACTCAAAAAATAAATGTTTGAATATTATAATATCCGCATCAAAATTTACAGGAAAAAGGGGTGGTTGTCATTTGAAAAAAAGAAGTCATCACCACAGGACACCCCTTAAATAGGTAGTACAAAAGAATATAAGTACCTACCACAAGTGAGCTTCGAAATTCAAAAAATCAAAATTAAGATAAATTCATTATAAAAAAAAAAAAATAGGGGTGAACGCATTGCTCAGCGAATCACCCTGTATAGAATATACTATAAAAAATATATATTTTTGTAAATTTAAGCTAGGTTAAGAAAAAAAGTTATTTCTATAGGTAGGTACTTTTATAAGTACTAAAATCGATTGGCGATCATCAGTGGCGCCCAAGACATATTTTTCAGGTGTAGCAAAATATAATTTTACCCACCCCCACACACCCCCACTAAAACTCTAAATGTAATTGTTTTTTTTTTTAAATATATTAATAATCGTTAATATTGGTAAATATAAAATATCAATGTATCAATGTTTAGATATTATCAGGGCCGAGTGTGGTTAAAGCTATTTAGAAAAGTTACTAAGTGACTGAGTGTAATCATAAAAGTGGCCTATATATTATATAAGTATGTTTCCTAATAACTAACTGTTTTTAAATATTTTGCTTTGAATATTCTTCTCCCCTTATTTCCAATGTGTTGCTACACCTAGTCATACCTAGGAGGGGTTAAGTACTTGGGTAGTTGGGTATACTTTTATCGTCTGTCACGCGTATTTTTCGATCTATTAAATCTATAATAGTCACAATCACACAATCACACAATCACAATAATGATAATAATAATTTATAATTATATAGGCCTTTGCGGACCGTCGACGGCGCTCGTGGTGCGGTGCCGCGACGGGTGGACGCGTTACGAATTCCTCGCTCGAGGCGTGACCGCCGGCCCGTAACCGCCCACCACTCGCCGCCAACTGCAGCTGCAGAGAACACCGAACTTTTCCCGGTTTCGAGGTGTTTATGGGCACCGCGAATCTCAACGGGCCCAGCGAGGCGGCGGCGGCGGCGGCGGCGGCGGCGTCGACATTCTGCCGGAGTGCCGAGCTCCGGTGCGTGTGACATTCGGGTATAACGGCCGCAAAAACGAAACGGAACTTTAACAATTTTCGTCTCGAGTGTATATATATATTATATTATATCGTATTATTTCGTGTCCTCTTAAAACTTTTGTGATGAATATAATATAATAAAATAATATATTATTCTATACATATTATATGATTATTGTGCTGCAGTTTCCGCAACGAAATTGCGTATTATACGCGTCATGATATATATAATAATATAACAATAATAAGAGGGTTTTGGCCCAACAGTGTCGAATACGAGCATGACGTATACACGCGTTTTGTTTTGGTCTCTTCTCGGTGTCTACATTACAATATTATATATAATATATATACACACATCCATAATATACATATAATGTAATTATACCTATAATATTATCATATTTATATCATGTGCATATACCACACCGCGTTAGTGGGGTACGTTTAGGATTTATTTTCACAGCGGAGCGGGGATTTCATGCACACGATAAACATTTAAATTCTACTGTCATTGTATACGCGGTGTACACGTATATATATGTATATAGATTATTATTAAAAAGGTTCGTGCGACGGGGTGGTTTAATCCTCACGATCTGCTGGGCAAAAACTGCGATTATCTCACAGCCCGCAGAACAGTTTTGTTTTTTTAAGAATTAAAATTAACAATAATAAATATGATATATTTGAATAGAATATCATATTATCAGGAATTAACTATAAATTCGAACGGTTTTCATATTAACATCACAATATCACTTAATCGCTGAATATTCAACGTTACAAAATGTCATATTATATATTATTATATTTTACTGCGTCTAATTGAACGGTTGTACGGTAACATCACGCGATAATAAAAACATAGAAACTATAATTATTATGTAACTGTGCTGTTATTTAAAACATTTGTTACAGCCGATTTTGTATAAGTACCGTTATCATATAAAAATTAAAAATTGTTATAGTTCTACAATAACCGTCAAGAACGATACGTATAATAGATATCCTACTGAATATTCAATACGTCCTATTAATTATTTTTTTATTTTGAAACACCACAACACAATATAGAATACCTACAAGATTAGGTCTTGCTACGTTAAAGACATTTTCTAGATTTAAAACTTTGTAGATAATAATGAACTCTGGATAATATTAATTTTGTCATAGAAACGGAGAAGGAAAACGAGGAGTAGGAAATCTAACTTATTAGAAGGAAACCCGAGAACTTTCCAACGAAGATGTGCATTCCAAAATGCCAATGCTCATAACAATAATACGATGGTTTGCGGTTTATTATACACATAATATGTAACAACAATGATATCGACTGTATTATGATATTTATAAAACCTAATACGTAAATATTTTGATATAAATAATAATTTATTTGTAGATAAGTAATGGTTCTTGACGAAAATTATAGTCTTAGATTCTGCGAGCGGAGCATTGAATGTATTGATTTTACAACGATGTTTTTTATTTTTATTTTTGTGTCTGAAGACATTTTTTATTGTAGAAAATGCTCAGGTCATCAACTTCTAGGGAGGTTTCTGGTAGCAATTAAGATCTATAGTTTTGTACTTTGATTTTTCAAAAATAGATAGTACAGATAGAGAAGATAGATTCCCAGTACTTTTTAAAATAATTAGAGGGAAAAAAATAAGAACAATTGTTATCATTTTAATATTATTATTAAAATAATTATTTGGTATTCTAATTTCAACAATAATTCCTTATTTTTAAAATTAATTATGAAAACTGGTTAGGTGAAAACTGGCGAACTCGCTTCTGCTGCATAGCATATTTCGAATGTATATATTTTGAATGTAAAAAAGGTCGAAAAGTGGGTACCACTCTGCTGTACAGTGGTTGTCGAGTAGGGTCACTTTAATGGATGTGTGAAATTTGAATTATTTTATTATTTTTCATTTAAATATCTAATTTTGTGCAAATTTGAACCTAAAATGTCGATAAAAATCAACCATGAAAATATATTTTTTTGATTTATTGATTACAACATGAACCTACTTACGAAAAACCTTATTTTAAATTGTCAATCCTTAGATATAAGAATTAAACATTTAATACATTTTTAACCACAAAATATTTGCAAATTTTCAATATTTTGATGTTCAATTTTGAACTATTTAAGTTAAAAAAAAAAAATAAAAACAATCATGTTAATATTTTTTCTTTGAATTTTTGGTTACACAATTAGCTACTTACGAGAAACTTTACTATTTTATATTACCTTGAAAAAACTAATACAAGTAATTTATGAAATTTCATGTTTCAACCATTAATTCGAATCGTAATAAAACAATCAAATCGATGTTTTCGAATGCTGGTATTGCGTAAGATATACATATCCTCTTATCATAACGTTGTTTTCGGTATGTGTATTTGTATAGAATAAAATATAACAGATAATATGCTGTACAATTATTTATTTTAGAGCAGATAAAAATAAGCAATTTCTATCTAAATAATGTATGTGGTTAAATTTAAATATAATTTCCAAGTCTCAACAACGCGCTAGCAACCTATTTGTTGTCTTATACGTGTATACACTTATTAATATTTTATGCAGCTTGGAAAGAGACGATTAGTTACAATAATTTATGTGTGATGCGTGATTGTAAGGTCAACCTACTTTGAAGACTTCGTGCAAACTCTAATTTTTGACGATTTTATGCCTAATAATACTAAAAAATAAATCTTGGGTTTAATCGGAACCGTTAACTGAGATTTTGTTTCGTTTGATTGCCATACATGTTGTATTTTTCTGTTTTATAAATAACGTTTTCATTGAAATAATAATAATAAAAAAAGTATTAAAGAATAAAAAATGTTTTATACTACCTAGCAGTGGGTATAGCCGTATTCATTTAGGATAATATGTTCCATTTCCGCTGATAAAAAGTATAATAATATAATGCCTAGGTACGTGCTTTGCAAAAAAAAAAAAATAAAATATATCTGCATAACTGTGGCCTGTGGGTAAACAAAACGTTGTTGGTATCTCCGATATTTAAAAACAAATGCATGAAAAAAAAAATCCATAGCATACATTTTCTGCATTTGGAAAAATATTCTATTTATTTACGCCGTGAAAGTACCAGTGCCGCAGTGTAATATACATAATATTATTATGATAATGTTGGGAATTTAACACATCTTCGAGTTAAAACTATCCGATTTAACAGTAGAAAAAACAAACAAATAATTCTAATGGCGATTATCTTTTCATCGTTATGATTCGATTATCTTAGCTGGGCGTTATGCGTGACGGTTATGATAATAATAATAATAATAATAGTAAAAAATCGTCTCCAGTAAGACGCATTATAATGACAACACGAATTTAGCGAAACACATTCTGATATATTTACGCTTACAACTGGCGAAAAGCCATTTTAAACGAGCTACTCGTAGATAAACATTTTCTACGAGTTCAGTTGATTTAACGATTTGGACGCACTCTGTCTAAATGTAACCATAGCAGCCTGCAGCCGAAAAGTCGTAAAACGAAAATTTTGCTCGGGAATTTATATTATATATATATATATATATATAGAACTAGTGTCAGATTAAGAGTTGCGAGGCCCCTAGGTCTTATACAGAATAGTGCTCTTATTATTGATGTTTTGTTTATGACAAAACGAAAGGGTTTCGCCCTCCCGCCCCTACGTCACCATTAACACCTCTCACTATTGTATACTTTTTTTTTCTTAGCAATTGATTAAGAGGACGACGTCTCATCTCCACATAACTTGTCGTCTCTGTCTCACATACGAACGGAATATAGCGAATTCGTGTTCAGCAAAACCGATTTTGTGTTGCGATAGCTTTCGTGTTTGCAGAGTGAATTGACCTATTATCAAACTTATTGGAAAGAAAATGCACGTCATCGTTTTGATTTGATTGATATTGATAATACAGCAATATTGTAACAAATCACAGAGATTATGTTTCTGAACCGTTGTCCAAATTGTAGTTATTTTTAAACTGGTAGAACGTCCATTGGAAGTATACCAAATACATTTTAATGGACTACAAATGTCATCAAACAGTTAACTATTGATTAGATTACCGGTTAAAATAGGTGATTAAATTAAGTACCTATTTGTTTTATTTATTATATTTACCAAAATCAACAGTTTATCAATAAATTTGCTTAATAGAAGCTACTTGATTACCATATTCTTATAAAAACGTATGGAACTTATAGTACATATATAATAACAAGAACGTCAAGATTGATAAAATTGTTTGCACTGTTTACTTCTAGGTGGAAAAAAAGCCACCAAAAGGTTCAAATACTGTTAGTCCTTCAATTATTTAAATGTTTTCAATGATATCTGCAACAAAAAAATTAATTTTATATGTATTTCGTCTGTATATTAACACGAAATAAGCGGTTGTTAAATATTCATTTTAGATGGAAATATATTTTAAGTGTTTACTATTTGTTATTATTAAGGTATTGTATCATGACTTGTATGATGTATACATATAAAATATACGTTATTATGAATAAATACACTTTAGATTAAATATGATAATTCGTTTTTAAACAAATCATTAACTGTACAAGTGACAATTTAAGTTGAATGATTTAAATTACATTTAAAAAATAAAAACTGCTATCAATACAAGAAGATACGGATGCTGTTTATTTCAGATACCCGAGGAGGCTAGGCTTGATGTCTTATAAATATTTTTCACTGCAGGAAGATAGGCTTTGTCATAGCTTGATATAACTTCGTTGATTCAACAGTTGGTGCTCATATTCAGCACTCAAGCATTCAAGCACTTAATTTTTTAAGAGGATTACGATAGGCAATAAGCTATAATATATTCCATATATTTTAGCCGCAATGTTATGCAATAGTGATTTCAAATGAAAAAAATGTTAGTAGAAAAGTCAAATGGCAGAGAGATACATATCGAGAGATTGAGTTTGAGGGCTTACAACGCATGAATGAGTATTTAAATATAATATTAAGTAAATATTAACGTATGTCAAATATTCAAATCTCAATGAATAACAAAAAAAAAATGTAATATTGAACACGAAAATGTGATATGAAAAATGTCTTATTTGATCATATGTAAAAATAACTGTCATTCTTCGTCTATTGCCGATTAGAGTGCGATTGTATGATACCGAAACAAAAGAGCCTGCGACAACGATGATTTAAAACAGACGAATTTCCCCAGTTAATTTTTATCTGCTCCTTTCGTTCGGCGCCGTGGCAGCGGAATTCTTAATTCCACAGATTCATAAATAAATTGAATTAATACCGACCAAAGCTTCTATTGGATTGTTCGTACTCGATATTATTATTGTAATTTTCTGAAATGCATCTCGTCTTATTGTTATTATTACTGTCGGATGAGGCGAAAATCTCTCCCACAGAAACGAATGTCTCTTGGATCACCGCCTAAGCGCTGCGAGGAGGCACGCGCGGGATTTGTAATATTATTATTATTATTATTGTTATTAATATTATCATCTGAAAACACTGCACAGAAATACGAAAATAACTATAATATGATATCCGCCCCTTTGCGCTTACATCGATTTATTTTAGTGTATTTTGTATTCTTATTTTCATTTTTTTTTTTATTAATCTTAAAAATATTGTTTTTTTGTTCGTGCTGGAAAAAGAGGCAGTATCTTATTCTAACAGCGCACTACACCATTTTTCATTATTTTCAATTCATCGGCATAAGTTCATTGAATTGTCATACATATAACAATAATTACTATAGATTAAAATCGTTTACCTTTCAATTTTTACACCTCGAAAATGAAAAAAAATAAAACTGTAGTTGTTCAACAACCCAACTATTACCTACTTTATTCATATGATCGTAATTATGTATATGTTTAATTATTATGATTTACACGCAGAGACCTACGCACGGGTAACAATTGTACATACAAATTAGATTAAAATAACAATTATAAAAACAAATGTTTGATAAGAGTACACAATTTCCAAATAGTTGTAATAAAATAAAAAGTATTAGGGTGAAGTACGAATTGGGAATGGATATTAAGCTCTTTTTTTCATATGCCTAATTACTTTTGGGTTGAGGAATATGAAAGGACCTACATCAACAGGGCACAAATACTGTGGATTCTTATCAAATTATTAGTAATTAAGAGATAAAAGAATGGTATTCATTTATTATGTTACCATGATTATAAAAGTTTGTTTTTGTATTACTATTCTGTAGTTTTATTCGATAACGTTTGAAATTGAAGCAAAATATTCGGCCGTGAGCAAATATGGTAACGTAATGTGTGCATTAATTTTATCTATACCGACACCTCACACCGACGTTGTTGATGACCATACCGGATGGTGTTTGATATCCACCATCCTATAAGTCCATGTAACTCTGTGACGATTTTATTTAAATATACAACTGTAGGTACTCTACAATAATGTTGAACAATCTTTTTCTAGAATTGTCTATACAATTTTTCGCTTACAGCTTCCTGTAGTCGTTTTTTTTTTTTTTAAATTTTGTACGTGTATTTTAACTATATAGTAGTACACCGGGAAATTTCCCCCCCAGTGAGCTTCGCCGGCGGGCAAGACACACGATGCGATTACAGCTTTCAGTGCCTTTCACGCATGTGCACATCGAGTAAGATGTTTGTTTTAGAATTGATAATCTACCTTGGCCAGCATTAGTACTAGGTATATATATACGCGGTACCACCTTTTGTGTAGTTGTCCGATTGACTCCACTGCGGGTCGACCGCCTCTCACTAGATTCTTATACATATATACAAGGGGTCGATTTAAGCTCTGGTCGGGCTGTTTTACATAAAGTTAAAATTAATTTCTGTTGAAGTTGTAGGTACGCCAGTTGGCTTTCTCAACATGAAATGAATAAACATTCCAATTACTCCACAGTTAATCCTTTATTAATTTATTTTATTTTCTACTTTTCCTTTCAAAAGTCCTGTACGACCTTCTTCGCCACTATATGGTATTTTGCGGTGGTCATAGGTTGGCAATTCAAATGTCATGAACTAGGGTCGTCAGTACCCGCATAAGTCATTATAAGACTTATTACAAAAACAAGTTGTACAAATCCAATCTCATCCAACGCGCGGTCTGCGTACAATCCTGTCAAAATAAGTGAACTACAGGATTCAAAATAATTTCAAATAGGTAATGGAAAACATATTTTCGTTTGAAAATATATTACGGGCAGAATGAATTTTTAAATTTTGATTCAATATTTAACGTTTCTATAGACGACATATTCGTCACCAGAATTTAAACTATTAGGTACTAAAAATGACGACGCGGTTTTAAAGCGGTTTTTAGCCATGCTCAGTAACCGTACAGGATTTGGAGAGACCCCAAATTAGAACGTTTCAAATATCCAAATGGACGGAAGATAAGACGGCTAATGTGTATTACAGTGTTCAAAGCGTGTGTCGGTGTTGGCGAGCGTCCTGATGTGCGCGTTTATCGACGATTCGTGTCACTGATAAAGTTTTAAAAGTTCAAAGACGTTCGGTATTAAGTTCGTCGGCAATAAATAATGTTATCACCATGTAAGGCGACCGATAACACGGTCAATAAAGAAATCGACGGAACAATAGCGCCAAGTTAACTTTGCTCCCCAGAGCACGCAGCGAGCGCTGCACCGAGAGTCCAATTTTAATAATGTCGTGACCTTTGAGATTTATATCATCGCCAAAAAATATTGTGCCACTATTTTTCATCATTGTACATAAATTTCAAATGCGGCAACCCTAAACATACGCGTCGTCTTCGCCGATACTGTTCTACGATTCGCCCATATACACCATACATATACATTATACCTATACTATATTAAAGGGGCGTCGTGTGATTTTTTTCCAATTAAAAAAAAAAAAAAAAACAACCTAGGTATAAAGAACCGAGGCCGAAACCATTCGGGCGCGTTATAACGGCGCGACTCCATTAAAATTAATGATGATAAAGTCCACGCGTTATATAGTATATAGATATGTACCTATATAATAATATATAGCTGTATCGACATTGGAATAATACCCAGGTCTACGGGGTGTGTGTAGGTATTTTAAAACATATTTAGAAATGAATAAAACAAATCGAATAATAATAATTATAAATTATAATTGTACGCCCGTATCGAAAGAAAGGCAACGGTATTCGTTATTAAATCGTTTAATTTTCGGGGGATTTAAGGCTCATCGGGCCACCAAGATTATCGTATATGATAATTATTTTGTTAGATTCTTAGCAAATGATGAATATAGTAAGTACGTATTAGATTTACAATGATGTGTGTGTGTGTGTTTTTTTTATAAATGTTCTGTCTGTCTTCATCACGTTTTGGAGCAGAATAATGAATGCATCAATCTTTAACTTTGATGATGGTTTCTGGTAAAAAAAATTGGATCTATTTGGTACTTGTGGAAAGACGAATAAGAATGAGAAGGGGGGGGGGGGTAAAAAGTCTAAGAAGTAAAGCTAAAAAAAAAAATAGGCACGAAAAAATGTGAATATTTACACAGCACCAGTTTTTGACAAAATTTATTGTTTGTTTTAATTCGAAAATTATAATCTGCAGAGACTTTGAATTTCGACCAAAAATTAAATGAGAGAAATTTGTAGATGATATAATAAAGTGTCAAAAACATTTGAAATTTGAGACTTCTTTTAGTTCTTTTTTAATTTATTCTAATGAACTCTGATGAAAGCATTAATTTTTTTAAAGCTATTTGAAACAATAATTTTGACAAAATTGAATAGGTACCTATGAATAATGACTAATTATTTTAATTATTATTTTATGATTCAACGATTGCATTGAATTAATATTTGACACACTAATATTGACTGCGATCTACTCAATGACGAGGTACACGAACACTCAAAACCCATTATACAACAGAGAAACTTTTTGTTTTTTTTTTTTTTTTATAATGCATGATGCGACCGAACAGATACAAAAATATAACCAGATTTATTCTAAAGTGCCCCAATTTATAATATCATATTGACATGCTATATTAGTTATAATATGTACCCATGTACATACGCACTCATTATTGTAATACAAATAATACGTTTTTATTAATGTTCCGCAGCAGGGTGCACATCTGCAACGCGTTACATGTCTGCTGCAGGCTGCAGAGTATTGTAGATGTTTAGTGTACCTCTAGACTGGGCATTTTAATGTCTAGCGAAAGTGAATGACAAAAAAAAAGTGTGACACAATAGAAACATGTAACGCGTATAATATTATAATATTCTTACCAAAGGAAAAATGGCAACCAGCACAATAGGAATACGCCCATGATGATTCCCAGCGTGCGAGCAGCTTTGTGCTCGGTCCTCCAACTCGTACTCGTGGTCTTCGGAACTGAAAAATCAAAAAAAAAAAAAAAAAAACCATAAAAATATTTTTTTTTAATTTCAAGTAAAATTATCCGCCGGGAATAATACGAATTTCCACACTCCAGAGATCGCCGGAAAACCCCTCAACGCGTGTACGTGTTTTACGCCGAGCAATTAAAACTAAATATACTGTTCACACACGAGCACGCACTATAAACCTACGAGTTCAATATCAATATATTTCCGTACCGCCGCCGTAGTCGTTTTTGAAATAATTTATTTCAAGTGTTTGATACAGAATAATATTATCAGCTCATATCATTGTTTTTTAATCGTCGATAGCGCGCGATAATAATATTGTGTTTGGGTGTGTGTGTGCAGTACTTACGCCGAAGCGAGTGTATGTTATTTACTGGTACATCGACATGTCAAAAACAGCTCACGTAGAAGTTAAGGAAACCAAAATTACAGCTGTCCGTGGGCGGGTGGGAGGAGGGAGGGGGGGGGGGGGGTATTTGATAATTAACGGTGTTCCGCGTAAATCACAACAGTTTATAGCAGCAGTTAATTAGCCCAGAATCCTGATGGCGAAATGGAATATAATGTCAAATATCAATAAATAGTGTCGTGCACAATTTATTCCGCTTCATCGTTCAGCTGCAGTATTGTAGGCAATCATCGAAGTCGTAGTATAATGCCTATTATTATTTTTATTTCAATAGGTATCTCTGGAATATATTATTACGAGAATACGACTATTGGTCTCCCCTCCATAAAAAAGGTTTGATCACTATAGAGGAAAAAACAACACTGAAAAAGTTTCAGACAAACTAATTGTTTTCAACCCGTGCGGCCACAAAAGCTCTACAATGATTGTACGAAGAGAAATTTTACTGTTTACGCAACTTCGGAGCTTTTGTGGAACGGGTTAAATCTGATCGACTCGTCTAAAATTTGTTTTGTACTCCTCGTTTGGTAATCGTAGCTTTTTTTCGGAAAAGGGCACATTAAAAGCAACCAATAACGAGAACCGAAGACCCTTGGCCAATAGTATACAGTGATTATAGGCGACGTTATTCTAAGACCAGTTTGATCGCAACAGTCGAATCAGTTGGTCCTGTCTTGGTTTACAGCAGCTGTACGACTATCTATACGTACTATACCACAATTTCACACATGCTACGACTGAAACCAATTTGCACTAAATTGAGCACCGTCTAAAGGTCGGTTTCGGGCATCAGTAATTTAGTTAAGTACCTATATACTATGTATTGTGGATTATTGCTAGTACCCACCTACTTATGTCGCGTGTCGTTGAAACGTTATGTGTCGATATAATACTAAATGTATATAGGTAGGTACCTCCTAATCATATTGTTATAAACCACTCAAATGAAACATTTCTTAGAAATTTAATGAATAATAAAAGTCCAGGACGGTTCAGTGGCCAAACATTTAATAACTTGTATATTATTATGCTATTATTAAAAATTGTATTGTCGATTCAAAATATAAAGCAATCAATGTCCCATGGTTTCGACGTTGATTTACACCTACGATACAGCGGTTATTAGGTTTTATTTCGATTTACCTAGACCCGGCTGCTTAAAATCTGTTTCGAGCCCAGCTCGATATATTTATTTGAGACGGACCATCTAGAAAAAACCAACTTGTTCGAAATGTTTCGAATAATGTTTTTCCGAAGTCGGCATCGGTACGGTTTGGACACTGACGTTTGATACACGGCGTGACACAAGTCTCCCTCGAACGGAGTTTATGAACTTGGCCCACTCGGCCACTTTTCTTTTAATTCACTAAATCCGTGCCAGAGTGTTAGCAAGAAAACAGTCGGTAAATCTATTCTGAAAGTCCGTTACGATTTTCATATATATATAAAAAAAAAAGAGAAGTAAATAAACGCAGCTGCGTCCTTTGCTCAACTCGCTGTACCGAAGATAAACCTAAAAAAAAACCTTTTTCTAATTCACGTTTAAATTAATTTTGCGATTTAATTAAAATTTACTGGTCTCGTGAGTAATTTGTCTGCGGCGGAGGTACAAAGCTCTGCTAAAATTGCAGCCGGTCGTCCACGGGATTACGCCGTTTCTGTATATTATATTATATTATAATATTGTGCAACATAATAATAATTTTTAAAATAATATAATATTTCGATGCAACGAATGGCGTGTGTGTGTCAGCCGCGATTGAAACCGTGGCGAGTCGTCCTAAAGCTTATTTACATTTCTCGGTCGTTTCGCAACGTCGCGCGTTCCATATTATTTTTGACGGCCGGTACCCAAATGTGTCACAAAGATGATCTATGCAAATCTTCCGATGATAAATTAGCAATTATTTGATTCGGTCGGAAGACAACATGACAAGCGAAACCCACCGATGTCAAAATTATAGACCGCTCAAGAATATAATATTATTCTATACCGCACACCGTTCCACACTACGTCTCACTAGTAAACAATATTTGTATACGGAAACAAAAAAATGTTTTACTCATTACCGGAGTACGGTTTAAATATTGACTAACGATAATATTATGTAAGTACACACTTCTCACAAATTACTATTGTACCTATGTTTAATAATTTATCGTCTTTTATTTTTACCTAAAGTTTTTAGATTTATCTCGAATGTCTCCAAATACATTTATCAACGGTTTATACCAGTCTATACTTAAATTTTTTTTTTTTTTTGTTTTTTGGTTCATTTACATACGAAACTAGAACACTGAAATGGATTACATTTTGTTTTACTCTTTTCCAAAACTATCATGGTTTTTGTCAAAACTTAAGTAAAAACAGACACAGTCCTTTTAAATTTGGTGTTTGGTGTAATAAATGGAAACATTAAAGGAAAGACGCCATCGAGCGTACAACTTTCAACGTTATAAAAAAAAAAAAATACATTATTAATTTTTGTCTTTCGTTATATTTCATATATAGGTCAGTTTAAATAATTATGACATTATTTAAATTTAATTCACGTTAATATTTTTTTTATTTTTGTATTATTTAAATTTTTAAATAAATACATTTGCATATATAACGATGTCGTCGCGATATTGTTATTATTGTTTATTCGAATATAAAATTATAGTAGTTTGAAATTTTCGTATGCATGTCAATGAATCAAAAAAAATGAATTTCAATAACTGTAAGAAAAATTATCGAGTATTAACATATTATTTATATTAGTATTTACCTTGAAACGGTTTCAGGTCTTAATAAATATTAATAATAATAATAATAATAATAATAATAATACGCTTGATTATCCACAGAAATTATTTTGTCAACAACTCATATCATAATCTTGATATATTGACTATAGTTAAAACAATATTATTATGTAGTTTACAATTCAATGCAATTAGTTATTGAGTTATAAGAAATTAAAACTGTATGTTATCGTTCAAAAAAGAAAAAACGTAAATAATGATGGGGATAAAAAATATTCAACTATGTAATTTTTGAAAAAAGCGTCGTTTTGTGACGACTTATGTAAAAAAATATTTTCATAAACGTTGACACTTTTTGAAATAATGAGTGTGTTAACGTTTAACGGATCACCCGATAGATACACTATTCAAATAGAAATAAAAAGCCTCATTCGATTAGTTATAGACACCAATGCAGAGTTTACATAATTTTATTAATTTTAGTCTCTATAAACTTCAGATATCGTGACGGTACTTGGTTTTTTTCCTCGACCAGTGCAGATTTTCTTATATACAGGGTGGGGCGTGGTTACTTCCTTATTTTAAAAAATCATAACACAAAAAGTATTGGCAATATCGATTTAATTTTTTTTCTGTGTACAGTAGTACATTTAAAGTCTCATACAACTAAACTATAAAACTTTAAATGTACCCCTGTACAGAGAAAAAAAATTAAATCGATATGCCAATACTTTTTGTGTTATGATTTTTTAAAATAAGGAAGTATCCACGCCCCGCCCTGTATAAGCATTGACGACACTAGATCCGAAAACGTCCCGCGACGAGTCACGACGTAAATAATATGTAATATCATTGACTATATCCATAATAAGCAATCGCGGCGGTACCTACAACTGCAGTCGATCGTATTTTTAATTATACAATTAAAAAACTTCAACTATATTGCCATTGCAGATTACCTCCACAGGTCGCCGAATTCTATCGATGTATATTATTATATAATACTGTAGACTAGATTCGACCCAATAACGCAACACCACTGACCTAGGTATCTGCAGCGCTCGGTATGATTATTTCAGCCCCAGAAGAATGGCTTTTAATTCGGTGCGACGACGACGACGACGGCGTGGCGTTTTTACTCAGATTATTCTGCTTTCGCGATAAATCCTGCCGCGAGTACCATAATAATTGCGTATAGGTTGCAGC
Organism: Neotoxoptera formosana; assembly: GCA_022818045.1. NCBI lineage: Eukaryota > Metazoa > Arthropoda > Insecta > Hemiptera > Aphididae > Neotoxoptera > Neotoxoptera formosana. The sequence goes on from CM040634.1 coordinate 3,267,382, forward strand.
GGTGCAATTTAATATTTTTTTCAAAATGATTTCCACCTTCCTAATTATTTGCCATGCCCTCTACCGCCAGTTTTCATTTAAATGTGGGTTCTATTACACAAAACCCAACGCTATAATTTAAGTGTATAATAGTTGTATATGTACGTTCACTCGCACACACACACACACACACACACACACGAACATTTGTAGGTCAAATTCCGGGTAGACTACAGCCGACCGTATATAGTAGTAGTATTGTGGCGCATTCAAAACTCCGACCCACCCATTTAATGTATACGACGTATACTGCAATAGTAACGTACTATATTCCCTCTCGGGATCGATTCGGATGCCACGACAAACCGTCCAGATTGAAATTAAGGACATAATATCGAAGCCCGATGAATCTGCGAACGAGTCCTGCAGGCCGACAGAATATCTACGAATCGTTGTTCGCATTACCTATGTCGTTGATACGAATTAAAACTGTACTCGTACATTATTTGTGTTACAACTTAAACTTATATATTTATAGACAGCTGACGGTCATCAGCCCTTTGCCGTGTAATCGTTATTGCGCGCTGTGAAGTTATATTACAACTGTCTCTGATGCACAATGATCGAACGACATTTGAATCCACACACAACATATTTTTGAGAGTTCTAATCGATTAATATACCTAATACCTATCGTATATTTTCAATGGTAATATGCACCGGACTCTGTAATAGAGGATCTTATCAATTAAGGTACGATTTTATTTTATTGACCGATATACAGGATAATAATATTAACTAGGTATGCATTTATTATTAATTAACCATCGTTGAATACGCGCAGTCTCCGTTGAAATACCATTTGTTAAATGACCTTCTAAATACGATTATTATTCCATATAGTACGTCCAGTCATAGTGTCCAGGGGCGTCATTTGGGGGGGAGGCAGGGTGTGCGGTGGCACCCCTTACATTTAAAATATTCTCAATTGGCCTGCTGAAATAAGGGAATCCCCCCTTGTAGATCCGCTCTACTTTTAAATGGCCTGGTGAAATTTCAAAATGGCACACCCCAAAAAAAAACTGAAATGACGCCCCTGATATTGTCGTTCGTTTATTGGTCGAGATCACATCGTGTGAGATTTTAGTCCCCACAAATATATTGTTCTGGATAGTTGCACCCATCCATATAAATTTAATAAATTAATATTGAGTTTATTATTTTTATTCTATATCAGATTCTGAGTGGAGCATAGTAGGCACGATAACAGAAAAATGTTGATATTTATGCAACATCAATTTTCGACAAAATTGGTTAGGCTAGATATTCTTGTATAGACAGTATAGTTTAAAAAATGAATAACCAAAATACTTTTTTTTCAAATACTTATCGTTTATAAACATAATATTGGTTTTTATAGAGCTATTTAAAAACATATTACGACATAATATCATCTCTTTTTTGTTATTTTGTTTTATTTCGATAAATATTTTTTTTATGTAAAAATGCAATAGTCATAATTTTTTTTATAAGCATTTTAAGTTCGAACGAAATTAGATATTTAAATGAAGTATAACAATGTTATTTATTTCGTTGTAATTTAAAAATATTTTTTGAGGGTTCTTGAAACTTTTATTAAAGTATATTATTATATTTTATTAAAATAACTTAATTAGTTAATTAACACTTAATTAATTTTCAAATGCAATGTTTTCTGCAAAAATGAATTCAACCTACTGTGTTATTAATAGGTTATAAAATTAATTATTTTAATAGCAATAATATCTTAAAATAGGTACCAATGTAGGCCGACAGACGGTCATGAATCGTTTTTCGTATACAATGATTTATATCATCATTGAATACAAATTCAACATGAAAGTGACCCACTCGATACCTACTGTACAGTGGAGTGGTACCCACTTGCCGACCTTTTTTTAATGCATAATTTTACATAAAATACTTACAGTATAATAAATATATTATTATAAAATAATGGTTATAAATGTATAATGTATTATTACAGATGTACTTAAATAAAGTATGAATCTTAATAATTACACATATATTTAGATTATTCAACGTCCTTTAGACGGGCCGGTTAAAAACTTAAAACTTGTTCGCAGGCCGCATCTGGCCCGCAACCCGTAGTTTGGAGACCCCTGATTTAAATCATTGGTATATTATTTCCATTTTCCGGATTCGGGCCTAAACTTTTATAAGTTTTTATTCTCTAAGTCTTAAGCTAAAAGCTTATATTAAAGTAATAATATTTACGTTAGTCCATCTGCTACATTTATATACTTAAACAAATAATAACAGGATTGAAAAAAATGTATATAGTTTAAGAAGTTGATTAAAATTAAAATTAAACTGTACCATATTTAAGATACTTTTAAAATAAATACCACAAATATTTTGAACCCACGGCAAACGATAAATCATTACTTCGAAACTTAATGCTTCGTGTTTCGCGATGAAAAAAAGAAACCAAAACCGAAGAAATACCTAAGGATAAACTTTAACACTGTTATTATAATATCATAAAATATGAAGTTTCAATAAAAACACGTTATTTCTTCGAAAAATGGTTATTTTCAGCAAATTAAACCTGTTTTAGGTTCTTCCTAGTATTAAGTAACTTTATTTTTAAAATTTTTGAAATAAAAAATAATTGAAATAATATGAAAAAAATAATTATATTAAAAAACGTTTTGACGTAGCTGCAAATGACTGCATAAAAATGTAATACTTAACATTTTTATGATGGAAAAACGTTTTACCGCTGACTTTGCACTGAATTTAATACATGGCTAGCGTTCAAGCCAAGATCAGAAACCATCGTTTTGATTCACTCGTCTAAGCTCATTTCAGGACAGCGTTTTATTATTACAAACTTAAACGTGTTGATTATTCATCACATTTATAAATAAATAGGACCTAAGATTGATTTACCTCTTTGTTGAGTTTGAATGGTACGTTTTAAATTTTTTTACGTATACTATACTAAAAATAATTTCTATGACAACACGCTAAGTGACCTTTTATTGACATTTAAAATAGTATGACTTAAGTACTCAAAACTATACATTTTAACAAAATAATCTAAACCAAAACACCTTAAAGTAAAATTTGTGGATGGTGACATAATACAATTTAAATTTAAACTGCCAACATAAAAGTTAGACATACTATGTAATATTAGCTGTGCATATAGATAAAAAATTCTAAATGGTTCGATAAAATTCGTATTATAGTTTAAAGTCTTTATATCGGTACATAACAATATCACAAAGTGCAAAACCAAATTAATATCGTTGTAAAATTAAAATGTTGAGTCTGAAAAAACAAAATAGTATACAATTAAAATCAAATATATAAAGTTCTAAAATAATCGGCTATCATTTCAACTATCTACGGTGATCATCGAAAGGTCATGAAAACAGTTCAATACGTTTTCATGAAAAACGTTTTCCTCGAAACCAATTAACATCCAACACATCAAATCTCACAGTTAAACTAATGTTTTCGCCCAACTACGGAAATTCCAAAAATTTTAATTTAAAATTATTATCGATAGTAATATGATCAAGTTATAGTGCTTAAAGACGCAGAAAGTCGATTTAATTAATATCACATTTCAAACCCAATAGGTTCTTTTCTACACTCAGAATAACGTAAACCGTTCATAATTATTATGCATTGTAACGGTAACCACGCTTTGTAAAGATATTACAGTACTATAATAGCGAGTCTTATACCACGAGAAATTAAATTAAATTAAATTAATATTCACCAGATTAAAGTAAAATAACTTGACCTAATTAGGTTTTAATTAGTTTTATATTAAAATATCTTTCGTATAATTATTGTGTGTGTGTGTGTGAGTCACAATCACACAAATAAACCGTTTACATAGTTTTATTAATCATGTAATATTGCGTTAAACAACGCGGAAGTAAGGAATCAAGTATAATTTAATTCGTCAATGGTGTTGAAAATAAACTAAACATAATAATAGTCACTTGTTTGCGTCAGAATAATGGAAAATAAATGTTACGACGAGGCTGAAAAAGTCTGTATTTTTATCACATCCAAATACGAGTATGTTTAAAATTTCAAATTAATTCATAAATATATCTAGATTTCTTGAGCTCAAATACATATTTATTTTTTTGTAATGACTCGTTTGTACGCGTGTGCGCTAAATAAACTATTGATCAATGCAGCTCTTTGAGCCTGACTGAACGTTTTTCACCGAGTCTTAGTACAATTTCCTGCAAAACAGCGTTAGCCATTTAGATGGGTTCGAACACGTTTGTATGACAATATAACTCATTGATTTTGCGTTTCTGAAATTGTAACGAAAATCTGAGCCAAAAACAATAATACGCAAGAGAACAAGCACTATTAAACGTAGGTAAATAAATTACTGACGGCTCCGACGTCGATAAAATTTTCCGATAAAATAATATTATTACATTCAGAAGTTGTTTCTAAAAGAGTAAAAATAAATAAGACTGAACAATTACTCTATAATAGTCAATACTAATTAGTTTTATTCTAAAAAAAAAAAAACGGTGTAATATCTCGTTGTCCCGAGGAATAATTATGGTAAAATGCATTATCCTCTTATTTCATAATTATTACAAAATAAAGTCATAGTGTCAAGTATTGAAGCCACAATAAAAGTCACAATCAACTTGGTATGTATAGATATTCGCATTCGTCGTAACGGTGGTGTTCAGTGGATGCAAATGTACTCTCTTTTTCATTTAAATAATGCAAGTATATATTTGTAAACGAGAAATTTGAAATTTGAAATATTTTATATTCAACAATGACTACAATGAACAAATGAATATCCAAGATTATGAAATAATAAAATTGTTCTCATTTAATATGTATGCTCCACGATTTAAGACACTATCTTAAATCGTAGTACGCACGCCACAATAATTAGGGAAGTCATATAAAACAAACATTTATATGAAAACCACATATAGTATATTATAATATGTATCGTTATTATATTTCAAATTTCCTGCCTGGGTATCACACTCAGTCGTTTAGTCTTATTATTATTCGTTTCGTTTGCAATCAATCCGACAGATTATAGAAAAAATATTATATTTGTTGATTTTTTGTGGCAATATAGTAAGTAGTACCCACTTCAATAGTGAATAGTCCAAGTTTCAATTTCCAACTATTAAATGTTTTTAGAAAAAACAGGTATTATATAGTGAAACAAAGATAACCATTTACTAAGAGTATTAATAAAAACAACGTATATGCGTATAGAAGTATACAATAGTAAGGTTTCTACTAAGAGGTTTTCGCAGCGTTTGTCTTTCCGATATTGATAGAAGTTTTTTTCAAAAATCTTAAAGATTATACTCGGCTCATTTAACTCGAAACAGCAAAAAAAATAAAATGTAATAATATATGTCGTCCATTACGTATAAATATGCGTAGCCTGCATGTCGTGTATGCGTGACGACGTCTGACAAATAACTATGCACAATTTTTTTTTTTTCATTCAAAGCTTAGATAATTGCAATTTTCTTGCCGAACGTGATCAGCACGTAATGTTTTCGCATTCGAGTGTCGTACATTCGCGTTGTATTTTTTCCAGTAGTTTTAATGCCGCATAAAGAATGCTCGCCGTGCACACAGGACATTTGGTATAAGTATACAATCAAGTAGACCTCACGTGCACAAGTTGTACGGCACCACTGTGGACACGTCAATATTCTCACAGACGTCGGAAGAAAAGCAATACATTTTATGGTTGACCTGAGACACGCCAAAGAAAACTCCGCCGCGACAAGTAACAGAATAATTGCAGTTAAGCGTGTTAAAAATTATAAAAAATTTAAAAATGATGATTTGCTATTGAATGCTCAAAAAGATAACAAACGTATTATAATAATAATATTGTATATCAGCGCAATAAAAACTTAGAAATAACCACATATATATGCGGGTATGTATGCGCATGGGTCTGAAAATCCAAAGCTACACAAAAAAACAATTATCGTAAACCTACGGTTATAGCGCTTCAAAAGGCAACCGTAAAGGGCACCTCAAACGTCTCTAAACAATAACCAAAGTATAAACCTACAGGATTAAATTTTATTATTTCACGTTAAACAACGCAACTCAAACACTGGAAAATATTATCGTATAGAAATAGACGAGCTGGAAAATAGGAGGAAAAATTTTAGCTGAAGGTACTCTGTGGAATACCATTACGGGTTAGTGCGACGAAAACAAGAGCTCGCGAAGACAAGAGAGTAACAATATCGACATAACTCTTATCTGAGAAATCCACTTTACAACGTGAACTTTGGCCGGAGATAAGAATAACTACCAAACATATTATTATTGTATTGACAGTACACCTACATCCCGCAGCGGCAGAGATCTCGGAATGGTTGTGCAGCCGTGATAATAAAGGAGTCCATTAGGCACTATAAACTCGAAAAACACTCTGAAAATTATACTCATTTCGCAATATATATTCCATTGACGGGACTATCATAAGCACGATGTGTGGATAATAATAATAATAATAATAATTGGAAACACTCCGTTTCGTCCCCAGGTTTATTATTTCACGCCGCACAACCGAAACCGATCTGACTTGCGAGGACCACAGCGGCCACCACGCTTGAATCGAAATATTCGATCGTTATTGAAACACGGGAATGATGGTATATCACGTGACTGGCAATACCCACAATGAATATTGGTTGTCATCACTAAATATTCAAAAAATCTCTTTCCTCTCCGTATAAAAATAACTACGGTTTAATTGTTAAAAACAATATACTTATGTGTTATTTCTAAAATTAAAATGAAAATTATTGAGTTTTTCTGGCGATATCTGGCATTTCATCAAAACTAATATTGCTTAGATGAAAATATTCATTCTTAAACTTTTATCGAAGCTCAACATACTAGGTTATAATATTATAAATCGTTGACATTTATAAAATAATAAAATAATTTATAAAATTACTATACAGTTTTTGAATAATAACATAATTACTAAATCTTTGAACAAGATTGTTGTGCAAATTACTAGGTACTTATTACTAAAAAAATATCCCGACAAGACAAAAATACATTTTAAAAATATATTTTTTATGAAATACAAGCTACATTATAGAGTCGATATTATAAGCACTCAAAACAACAAAATTGACAAAATAAAATTAGAACGAACATATGTAAGATTTGATAGGGGTCAATATTTTTCATATGATTGTCTGAATGTGACAGCAAGAAAATAGTTATTCATGATTAAAACCCACGTCAAATGCAATGTCAGCAATAAAAAAAAAAAAATATCGATAGTCAACCTCTGTTTGATTTGCATAACGATGTATTGAAGAAATTGGACGGGGAAAAAAAAATACTGAACTGTTTTAAAAGGTTTGGCTGAACGAAAATATATACCGTTGCCGGTGACAGACAATGGCCCCGAGGATTTTTATTTTTCACCCAATCCAATGATAATGATTTTATATTTAAAATGATTGTTCCCGAAGTTGTAACCGAGTGGAAATGCGCACTTCGGTCTACGCAGGCGCAGGCACCGATACACGGCAAAGGATCGTGTTCGAAAAACGGTATTATCACCGGAAGTTTTTCAATTGAATATGATACTCGCATATAAAGCGTATTTTTAAAAAAAGAAAACAACACATAATAATTCGGTGGTATTCGTATCAAATACTGTCACACCGGTTTTCGATTATGGCCAGGTTAGATTAAGCTTAAATTCACTTTGCCGAACGTTCGGCGCATGCGATAGTTTATCGCTATTATATGGATATGATTCGTATAATAATAATAATATATATATTATTTAATTTGTTCGGTGTTCTGTCTAAAATATTATATTATAACACGTTCTTATTTTACAATTAAATCTATTTAGCAATACATTTTGAACTAGTGAGAGGACGTAAAATGGTCAAAATTACAAGTTTAAGATACAATAATAAGAAAATGGAATAATTACATACTATGTTGTGAATGATTTTCTACACGATTTTTAGTGTTGAAGATTTATGTACAAGTTTTTTTACATTTTATAAAAACATTTTTAGCAACAACTTTAAACGAATTAAATTATAACTTTCGTTTTACTTGTTCAAATTTATATACTAAATAATACGTGCTTGATGGTTATAATTGTATAATAAAAATATAAGACCAAGTTCTGACCTATAAAAATATAAAGAAATATTATGAAAAAAATATCAACCATTCAATTTATTACATTGTCCAGTTTAAAAGTTAATAAACCACAAAGAAAATATCGAAAAAGAACGTCACCGTGGATCGTAACATACATCATTCGTTGAGAATATGTTTGGTTAGTCACCTACTGAAAAATTATGTTTTATTATTACAACTACCGATTTTTGAAGGAGTTGATTTTTATGACATAAAACTTAACTAAATACACGAAAATTCTTAAACAACATATCAATTATTGTGTTTAATGCAATTACTTTTAAAAACAAGTGCGTTTTATTTGAATATATTTTTTACTTATACTAAAAAAAATTATTGTAAGTTTGTTTTAAGATGTTTAATATATATTTACTTATAGTCACCTAATTAACTTTGCAACGAACAACAAGTAATTTATCAATGTTTAAATTTTCATTGACTTAGAATATTATACATATTTGTCAAAGGACAAACATAATTGAAATTTTCGAAAATGGTATTTATCTAATATGTCTTAAATAATATTAAACATTATGTTGATATTTTCCAAAATAGGTATACGCTAAAAATGTCTATTCTAAATTCCATACATTTTGAAACATAATTATTTATATTTCCTAAATTTCTAAACACTCGAGAAAAAAATCTAACATTTTGGATTTCTTATATAATTATAATTTGTAACTGAATATTATACTAACCATCGAATCACGTATCACGATGGATGAGATATTATTATTATTATTATTATTTCGAACGTTGGTTGTACAGTTGAATTGCTTTTAAACGTTGAATTTTTTCTAATGCATTTCTGATTTGGTTTCTAATTTCTATGTGGCTACCTACATGCACGTCTTAAACCTGATGATCAGTAACTGATGTACAATATACACTGATGTTCTCATTACACGATGCATCGTTAGGACCTTATTTAATGAGCATATTAAGTAACTCAGTAACGATTATTAGTAAATATAACGTTTATCTCATAAATAACCACATTGCGAAGATCAATTTTTTTCCCTATCGGTGGTGGAAATTTAATACTGTACTTATAAGTATTTTTTTAAAAATAAATACTTGAAATTAAACGAAACCTTTTATGCGTGCGGAATTCAAATACGATTTTACGAATCGCCGATAAATACCACTGGGTTAGCAAACAAAAATATTTAGTTAATTATTTTTTTTAAATATTCGTGAAAAGAAAATCGATTGTTCATATTATTTTGAATGGCTGTGCTTAAAAGAAATACGTTTTCAATTTTCGTATTTCAATTATTATTTATTGTGCAAAAAAAAAACAATACTATTACCACACTAATAGTATACCTATACAATAAAATAAATTGAAACTGTACTAATAATTGTCAGATCGTACAATAAAATGTTTTTCAAGAAAGAATACCGATTTAATATAATTATTATTATACAACATTGTTGGTAGGTACCTAAAGATAAATTAAATAACTGTATATGTATTATCTGTACTAAGTTGGCTATTTAAATTTATTTTCATACTTGAAGTTTGAAGGACATGATCATAACTTCCAAGTATCAAAAACAAAATATAATGTAATGTTATATGAAACAATTTCACTTGTTTCACGCAATTAATCGAAAAAATGAAAAACGCTGAGGTATCTACCTAACTAAAACCGTTTTTCTTTGTATAAGTGAAAGCCCACGTCAAGTGACATAATAATGAACATTCACGTTATTCCAGATACTTCATTCGTCGTACTGTCATTGCTTCTACAAAACTCAAATTATTAAAAATGTAATCCTCTTGAATTGATAAATACACAGAAACCAAAACGGAATTCATTCAACACCAGCTTTTAGTTCCAGTTTATGATAAATCAAAATGTTTTGAAACCATTTTTTTCTGAGAGTTTAAAAAAATGTTAAACAACGATTCATGGTAACAACTATCATAATAATAGTATCTATAACATTATAATATCAGATTTTAATAAAATTTAAAATTACATTTTTTCCCTTCCAGAATTGTAAGTATATTCTTTATTGTTTTAAATACCAAACATTATTTTATTTACACAATAATCTTTTTATTTATGACTATCGTTTTATACCATTCTGCAGATATAAATTGGTCTTTTCAATGGCGAGGAAGGTTTATTTCTAAAAAAAATAATCATGGTTGCTTTTATTTGAGGCACAGGCGAATGACATTAAGTGAGATTTAAATTCGACCCAACCCAACTTTGTTCATACCATGGACATAAATTGCTGAATAACAAAAACGTACTATATATAAGTTCTGCACTAGGTACAACAAACGTACAATTTATTTGTGAGACGAAAATAGTTTAAATAATAAATTTTAAATTTAATGTTTGAATTTCAAAGAAATGTTCATAATATTTTTTAGGGTTTAACATTATTTATTATATTAAAATCATACATTTTTTGTCGAATGAAAAATATTTACAATTTTCAACTTAAAATTATTTTTTAAAACTTGATTTTGGATTAATTGATTTTTTTCCTTTTCTATACATTTATTGATATAATAAACACAAAAGTGGATACAAAACCTTTTTACAAATATAACATAAGCAATTTTTTAACGATTTAAAACAATACAGATATGACAATAAATATTCAATCGAAAAACGTTTATGACAAATGACATGTCAAGTCCTCAATCATATTATACATATGAAATTCATTTTAATAAATAAATATGTCCTACTAAATATATAATATAATAATCTATGTATGATGCATATATTCATTAATAATATTAAATTCTGGATACCTATAAAATGTAATATTTATTGTGGTTTATGTATATTTATTAATATGTTTTATCCAATTGCCTATTTAATAAAACCACTGATTGTGCCGTGTGCATTTATGTTGATACGTACTCTGTTAGAGCACATAAACTTGATAGTAAATATTAATTGTTTGAATAAACATTTTTAAATTTAATCGCCATTTTTTATCGGGATTTAAACAAAATACATAATATATCATCAAACACTCCTCCGAGAAGAAGTAACGGCGTCTCATCATTCACGTATAAATTAAATGTACATAGTATAGAATATATATAATATCTCTAAAAGGTTTTATTGAATTAGATGTAGCAATAATAATGTCGTATTTATTCTATATCGTTTTATTGTGTCATCCGTGAATAACAAGTTTATACCGTAGATTATTGTCTCGAATAATGGCTGACAGATATAGAAGACAATATTCCTGTACGAAACTCGAAGAAAATGTGTATTGAAGTTGAAAAACAATAAGGCTGCCGCCGCTGTAAACCAACATTGATTTTATATACGTGCTTAATGTGTTTGCGAATTCTAGGTCACACCAAAGGTTTAATCCGTAAAGTTTTTGGAAAATTCCATACGATACACTCTGATTTACATTTTTGAAAATCCAATAGAGCAACACTAGCCAACGGACTGCTAGTGAATAACTTCTGGCGAATCGATAATTTTTTAATCAACAAACTTTATATTTTTGGTAGGTACTATCGAAAAACGGACACCGTAAACTCCAAAGTAACTTTTACAAGTTCTAATAGTATACCTACGTAAAAACTAGCCAAATACTGCCGTTTTTTTTAAATTCTTTTGTCATTCAAATATAAATAATTTTGATATTATCGAAATGTATTAACATAAAACTGATTTAGGAATAACCTATATACGTACGGTGATATTAAAATCGCATCGACACAATGAAGAAAATAGTTAACGCACGGAAAATGTTGTTGAATAAGTTAACTAACAACAAAAATCATTATTAATCTATGATACAAAAATGTAAATTTAATGGCACATAAAATAACTTTCAAACTCAATAGAAACGAACACGGCGGATTCAATGATTACATTTCATGTGCACTTTAGGTATTATGATACTTGCTGGTCCGCTCACTCTACGTCTGCATATTTACGATATAGGTCATACCCGTGTAATTCAAATTGTCCTCTATAGAAGTCAATGTCGAAACAATAGTATTAATAAAATGAAAACAAACAATTTAGAGCATACAATTGGCGTGCAATACTTTAAATTATTATGCAGTTATAGGGCGGTCGCATAGCGAAAACGGTTTGACAGAAATAATAATAGTCAACGGTTAAGTCGCTACGAAATGTACCAAGGTACACAAGGTTAGGTTACTGCTCAGTGGAATACTCAAAGACGTGACTGCCGGAAATTACGTCGATGTGGCCGATTAGATTTGTAATTTTTGCGCTATTGACGTTATCGCCGAAAAGGTGTTTCGCGCGAAATGGCGAAAATATTTACACGGGTTAAAATGAAGAATGTAATCTCGCCGTATTTGGACACGTCAAACGGCCATCAACGAAACACCGCGCACCCCCGTCAGCGAGTAAGTGCCCGGAATTTTTATTTTTTGCTACAAATAGAGCACGCAGTATAGAATATTTTTGACGTCGGGTAAACGAATGGCACAGTAAAGCCGAAATGGCGACTGATTTGAGCTAAAACGAAGCCGTTATAGTTTTGATCGTGTCACAACGTCGTAATACGAAACAAATTATGTAAACCGTCGATTTAATCTGATGTACACAGGGGCCACAATTTATCTGTGAACACGACGCAGATGATGATGATGATTAATCAAATTGGCACAATATTTGTGAACAAATTACACTCGTGCACATTTATCATTTGAAGAAAAAACAAAACAAAAAACATTGCTACAAACAAATAAAATACATTGTTTGGACATCGTCACACGTGGCACATGAGACATTACAATATTACATTATGACGACTTGATAAACTGTTATGTACGATTTGTATTTTATTTCACTAATGAAGAAGCAAAAATTTAAACCTTTGATAAATATAAATCTCATCACTGTTCGTCGTCCATTATGAACTACAAAGTACAAAGTATTATGATAGTATAGTAATATTGAGGTAAAAAACGATATTGGCTAATAATTATATATTGTAACATCACGGGCTTTGTTACAACGTGTGTGTTTATTAATTTATTGTAAAACTTATTAATTGAAAAAAGGTGTGTTGAAAAAAAAAATTTATCGTCATTTTTAAATCTAGGATTTTTTTTAATTATGTTTATGATATTACGAGAGTACATTTCGTGTCAATTCATTTTTTGAATTCCCTTGTATTTTGCACGACAATGATTACGAAAAACAGTAAAATATTGTCAAAAAAATGATCAAAACCTTAAACTTAATCTCGAGCATTGTTGAGTAAGGCTTAACATTTTATTTTCAAATGCAAAGATGTATTATTGTTTTTAAATAAAAAAAGACAGTCGCTTCAGTGGTCGACCGTAAGTCTGTAGATATCTCATTTCAGAAAAATTAAATTCCACTACAAAACCTAAAAAGACAAAAATATAACATAGATTGATGTTTCTTTGTGAAAGACATCAAACAAATAAAAAATGTAATATCAAATGAATTGTGTACGTTTGACGCAAGAGTTATATACACTAGCTATATATACAATATATATATATATATATATATATTCATTATACACGGGTAGGTACATACTGCACAAATTTATAGGTATGATTTTATTTTACATTAAAACCCAATGTCTGGAAGACAATTTAAGAAGATGAAGAAATATTGTGTTGTCAAATTATTTGACTGTAGCCAAGGTAGAAAACATAATATTAAATACAAAAAGTATATTATGTACCATTGTACCGTAAAGTACATAATATTATGGTGTGAACCTACTGGACACTATTATTAAGATTGTAATTTCATCAATGCATGCATTTTTTAATGGTAAATGAAAAAAATTGATCATTTTAATTCAATTTTATTGTATTATTTTAAATCTTATAAATATAGAAAATAATGTTTATACGTTATAGTTATTTGACTTTTAAGGTTCTAGGGAAAGCATGAGTTAGTCAGCCAATTGAGTAGACTTTTGAAGAAAAATATTTTGTGTTTCTAAAGCTCATAAAACAAAATAAATGCAATTAATAATGATAAGAAATCATGTTTAACAAAGGTAAATTATTAAAAATAATTTTGAAAAAAGTTTGAAATGTACCCAACGTTTTTGAAAAAAAAACTTTTAAAAAACAATGTTATCAATTAATCATGTTTAGTGAAAACAGTTCAAACTATTAAATAATTTGTTAATTTATGTAAAATAATTTTAGAAGAAAAAGACTTAATTATTATAGAAATTAGTTTACGTAATAAATTATACGTATACATGCAACGCTTATGTTTGAATAAAAAATTATTGTTCGAAGGAAATTGAATTACAAAATTCTCTTAAATATTTCCTTTTTTAATATCGGAAGACGAAACAATTTAAGAGTGAAATATAATTACAAAATATACGAATACTTCATTATATTTTGTCTTTCTGAAAAGTGATTGTTTAAAAATTAGACAACAAGTTTTATTAGACTTAAAATACCTATCTAAACATTACGAAACAAAATATTGACTACTAATTAATAGTTTCGGCCAACGATATAATTTTTATTATGGATATCGTATCGCGATATCGGAATATCGATATTTTTGATACATTGATGTATAGCAATATTTTAAAATATTTATATTTTGTGTACTTTGATAAGTAATATTAAATGAATTCATAAATAAAAATTTTAACTGTTTGGTTTTTATTAATTACTAATTTAAAATATATATATCATACGAATTTATTCTTATTAATTATAATCGTATTTTATTGTATATATAATTTATAGTAAGAAAATGAACCAGAATTTATGTTGTAAGCAATTTTTTTTGTAAAAAGTGCAAAGTAAACTTGTATGGCTTTAGGAAGAAATTGTTTAGCTGATTTTCATATTATGAAGTAATGAAAAATACCCTCAACTTCTCAAGAAGAATTAAGCAGTTTTAATTATTTTTTTAATTTATGTTGCTTGATGATTAATTGTAAGAGTTTTATAATTATTAATTATGTTATTGCTTATACGTGTTTTTATATTATGTTTTATGAATAATGCATAATGTTTGTTATCTTATTTATTATAATTACGCACATATATTAAAAAAGTCCCACTGGCCGAAAAAGTGTAATCAGTTTTTATAAAATGTAAAAATAAATACAATATTTGAAATATTTACATCAGTGACCCTACACGTATTTTAAGTAAAAATAATGCGTATGTCATAAAACTTCGTTAACATTGTTTTTAGACCTATAAATAATGATATTGAACAAAAACAAATTTTTTTTGTTAAAAAAAATTTAGCCATGGATGAGTAAAGTGTAGGATTTCCATTATTTTTTGCATTTTTACTATTTTAAATAGTTTTATTATTGTTCGGCACAATGATTTTTATAATTATTTTAATGATCCATTCACATAAAAAAGTTTTTATATATTAATAAATAGAACCAAAGTAGAACGTGACTCAATTTTATGGGAAACATATAATATATTAAAATCTGTCATTATGCCGAAACCGAAGAAATCCAAAATTAAATTCTTCGATATATTAATTACTCCATAATACATTTCAATGTACCCCTCACTCAGGTTTGTTGACATCCTTAAACATTTAAATTTATATTCCTTAAAAGAAGAAATAAATCAGTCATTTATATCGTTTCTATATAAAATACAAAATGATATTATCGTCCATCGATGACACATTTCTAATTTGCCAAATAAACCTTAAAATAAATAAACATTAAACGTATTTTATTACTTACTATTTCTGTTTTTTAAAAATTGATGTTATGGTAAATATTTTGATATCTATTGGTCATTAACTGAGTAATAGTATTGTATCGTAATTGTATCGTTTATTCTAAACACATTTTATGTATATTCTAACAATTAACATGCTTTCTAATTATGCTTATTTTTATAACTATTCTGTTTAATATGTTTTAATTTGTAGGCTATTGGTTAAATAGTTGTAGGTCGATCAATACAGAACCCTTTTATTGAGATATTAAAAAATAACAGAGTGATATTTCTAACCTACCCAATAAAGTTATTACATGTTCTATTTTAATTTAATTGAAGGTAAATTGTTGAGATCCATTACTGAAAATTCTAATGGCGTTGAATATAGAAATACAGCTCTATTGATAGTTGTGAAAATACAACCACGAGGTACATTTATTTTGTTCTTGGTAAAACACGCAATAATGTCATTGATTAAGTTGGATTGCAGATATCACTCTGTTATTTTCTAATATCTTATAAAAATCTATTAAAACTGTTTTATAAATGTTGTGCATTTTTTGTTTTTGATGCGTGCTGTCTTCATAATTGGTAAAAGTTCGCGGACACGTATTTTTAATGTTAATATATTATAATATTACGTCAGATAACCGATTACAGGCATCAATCGTATACATTTTAAAATAATACCTATTTCTTTTGGAATACATCTACATAAAATTAACGTTTAACGCTATGGATTAATTATGTCTAAAATTACTAAAATAACTATGAACAATTTTTTAATCAATATGGAATGTTGGCGCTTATATTCATCCAAGTCCATTCTATTTTAGAGAAAAATCTAAATTGTATACGCATTTAATTGAAAATAAATTTTACTATAATGTGTTCTTTACACAGTAGTATATACGTGAAACTACAGTGCAGGTATCGCCATTAAATTATAAATCGGATATTTTCGCGTGTAATGGGAAATTTTTTCTTTTGTTTGAAAATAGGCACTTACATTATGCTGTACCCTAACTACGGGTTGAATGGTATTCGAAAGCTGCATAATCATCGCCGTGTAGGTACGCTGCTGTTGAATAAAAAATAAATGTGGACATAAAACTTTTAAGTGAAAAGAGTAAAGCGTGTAACCGTCGGGCCAAATTATACGATAGGTTTGGAGGAAATAGAGTGCAATGAAACTGTTTTAAAACCTCCAAGCCATGGACGTTCCCGGAAACAACTCGGGATGCTTTGTCCTTTAATTCGCCTGGAAGACATATGGCGTAAAGCCCATCACTGCAGTTTGTCGTTTTGGATTAACGTTAGGTATTTGAATGCGTTTATCCGATGTCAATACAAACAAGGCTGCGGGTAAATGGAAAAAAAGTAAGTGGCAAAAAAATAAACAGGAAAGTACTAAATGTCGATTTCGCCCTTTTATACGGACAATAATGGCCCGAGCTATATATAGGTTAGCTATAAAGTATAGGTATACCTAACTACATTCAATTACATATTTTAAATAGATTATTTTAGTGAGAATCACGTATAGTGTTTAAACGTAACAGGTAGTAACAATATGTTAATCAAAATGGATATTTTTAACGAATTAAAAGGGATTTGAAATATAGTTATACGTTTAATCATTTTCATTGAAATCACTATGAAAATGATAATACGACGGAATTGATTTGAATAGAACAAAGCATAATATTTTTCAGACTCGCAAGTTGGTTTCCAAGTGATAGTCTTGATTTGCAATAACAATCAAGACGTTAAAAATATTTAATTTTCTCTGATAAACTGGAATACTGCAGCTTATATACAGGGACAAGCTCGGGTATGTTGAGTAACCGAAAGTCTTACGATACCAATTAACAAAGGGTCGGGTTTGTGCTTGATATCGATGACGGGTTTTCATGAAAACTAAAACGGTTTATCCGTGTAACGCGTTATCGTATAGACGGTGCAGGTCACGACGGATTCTTATATTCTCGTTTCAAAAATACAGACGGGTTAAGTGTTTTCGATTGTTACTTGACCGTTAAAAAATTCATTCTATTTGACCCGTATCGGTATGGATTGTGTGCACCACAATGCACAACACGTTCGGCTTCGAAATCAATTAAGTAAAATGTGTTCAAGTATTCGGAAGCTGACGAACGGCAGTGAATCTTTTAGTGAAGCGTCGTGTCGAATTTTAATCGCGTCCGACGCTGGTGGATTTCGAACGATCGCAATCTCTCGGGAATTTTCGCAACTCTCCTCCGCGCCATTTTCATTCGTCCCCCCCCCCTCCCCCCTACGCGTCGGGGCGACCGTCCGATTTCCATCGAAGCTTACTCCGATGTGCGTCGGTCGGAAAAACACATAAATACGCGTACACGATGGCCATCGGTTATTTATGTGACGCGCGACGTTCATCGTCACGGATAATAATATTATGGAAGAAATAATTATATTTTAATATTATTACTGTTCTCACTCTCGTTTTCGGCGGCGTCCGACACTTAAGACGAGCGCTCGCATTGAACAATATTACTATAATATACTATACCGGGATTCCGCGAACTTATTCGTACGCAACGCAATGCACGCATTCAGTGGCAATACAGTCGAAGTCGATTGATTTAAATTATTTTACGATATCGCAGTTACTCTACAAAAGTTTTGTTTTTTTATTTTTTTATGGCTATCGTTGCTTTCGAATTAAACAACATTTGTTTTTATAAACGTCGCTTTTGAACACTTATAATAATAATATGTAATAATAATTATGTGAGTGTTCTAAATTGCGTATTTTCAACGGAAAATAAAAACTAAAAATATAATTACTTTCATTAATGTTTTTTTTTTTTTTTTTTAAACGGCTTTGTCTCGTCGACTGTCAGTTTTAATTATTAACGTTAATGTTTGCTATAAACATTTAAGCGAACATAACGGAGAAACAAGATAATTTGTATGAATAAATAAATATTATTTAGGTTTAAGCAGCAGAAACAATGTCTGACGATAGAATTTAGATAATATACGTAACGAATTTGCCGGCCGTCTTTTCTATTAAGGGGACGACGACTACGACGACGACGACGTAATGTTATATCATAACGTATTTATAACAAGGCAGAATAATATATTATTATTATAACAGTGTTATTCCCTACACGTATGGGCACAATGTGTGCGCACTGCATAATGTTTTACATTATAGTAATATGTGAGTCCGTGTCGCATATTTTGTGCAACATATTTTATATTCAGCGTTATTGCGATCGTTTAAACTAGAAAAACGTATAGTTTAGGTACGAAATACTGGCGATAAAGTGTTAATAATATCCGTGTGTTAACAGATGTTTTTTAAAGTGCATAAATAGCCTCCGAACGATAATATAATATAATATTACGTCGAAATAAAACGCTTCGGATACGGCGCATCGAATCGCGGCGTGTGAAATTATCAAGGCTGGGCAAGTTAATGATATTTTTTAACTCGGTTAAGTTAAGTTAAGTATTTTTTTTTCAATTAAATTAATAGTTAAGTTAATAGACAATTTTAAAACATCAATTAAGTTTAAACTAAGTTAACAAATATTATTAACTTAACTTCAATTAATAAATTAAGTTAATAAAAAGAAAAAAATAATATTAATTATCTATTATGTATGCAACCCATATTATATGACATATATAAAAATATATACAAAATTCTTTGTAAATACACCTTTTTTCCTAATAATATTGTCTATATTCTATAAACTTATAAATTATATAAATATTATTTTTCTGAAAATTCAAAACTAACTTAATTGGGAGTATTCAAATACCTAATATAAGTTAATTTTAAGTTGACGTAGATACAAATGAGTTAAGTTCAAGTTAAGTTAATTAAAACAGTGAACTAGTAAGTTAAGTTAATAAGTTAAAATTAACTTAACTTTTAACTTAACTTGTAACTTATTAACTCGTTAATGCCCAGCCCTACACTAGTCTCATTTCACAGTGTCTCTGCTGGTAATTAATTTTTAATTTCTGGTACGATTCCGGGGAAAATGGTCGAGTGATAATGTTTTGCGGAATCATTGCAGACGAACGAAAACATCGTACATCGTATTATACGTTATTTTTTTGTGGAAACGTATCGGAAACTTGCACACGTATAAACAACATTTCAAGCGTTCAATAATCACAATACGACGAGTGATTGATTGACTTACCTAATCGAGTTTGTATCAATTAATATAGCGTGCTATGAAAATAATTCGTTCAGATTTTTCGTGCTCTTTTATGAAATGAATTAATAATATAACGTAATTAGCTTACTGCTCCGTCTAGCAATACTCACCAGTCTTGTATTCCACAATAGTTTAATGAAAAAATAACGAAATTATACAGATTTTACGATTTCCCTCCCCTGATTGATGAACCTCATTAGCCACTGTTACTAGTTTTTTTTTTTTTTTTTTTAAGAACAATTTTGTTTGAATCTTATTTTACAGCACTACGTTTGGTTGACAATTTTAAACTCTGAACTTTTACAATAAACAACCAAATTTTCTTTTAAGATTTCATATAATATATGCATCAATTTTTTTTAGTAAATTATTCTGCTTCAGATCATGAAATTTACAACACATGATGCCGTGGAAATACCTAATTAATATAGGTTTTTCGTACCTATACGATATGAAGAGGGGAAAAAAATAAATTAAACAATAGAATTGTCTACTTGAACTAACCTAAGTTAGGTTAATTACCTTACATTTTTCAATATGAATTTAACGCTAATAGTTAATACTGTTTATTTAAGTTGTACATTTTAAATCTTGGTATATTTAAAGTTTGTTTGTATATAAATTTCGTATACAATTAAATGGAAACAATTAACTATGTATTCAATATGATTTATATAATACATTTAATTGTTGTTTATTAGTTATTAACATCGCCTATTTACTATGATTATAATTTGTCTAATAATTACCATAGATCACTAACTTCCAAATGAGATTATTCTGTATTTTTTTTAAACATTGCTGCAATGCTGCATCGTTTATTTTATTTCATTTTCCATGATACTGCGGAACACACAAAATATTATTACCTACCTACACACTTATAACTAAAATACAGTTCACGTATACACGTTTTTGGTGTATTTTCAGAATTATTTACGTTCGTATGTTATTTATAACGATTACTAAAATATTTTAGTCCACATACCACGTAACTCCTGAATAATCGTATCAAAAGTAATTTGTTTCGACTATAAATGCATATTAATTTTTATATTTATCTAGAACACTTTTTTTGGACTATTTAAAAACATTTGACATTTTTTAGTTTTTTTCATTTAATTTGATACAATTTTTTTTCTAAGTCGAAAAGATCGATAACTCAATATAAGCGGTTCTTTACAAGTTTGAACGCTGGATAATTACTACGCAGCAAGACCGACTCTCCCGGTTTTTTCCTACATAGATATTAATATTTTAAGTAATTAAAATTATTTTAAAATTATAGGCTTACATATACTTATAATGGACCCCAACTCTAAACTATTACGTTATATTGTGAAGCCTGTCTCATTTATCGATTAATTCGAGGTTTTGAATTGAATTTCCGAGTAAGCAAGGTTCTAATATAATTAACGTTGACATAGATTATATTGTGCACTATAATTATACCTACTAGTTAGTAGTTATGTTGATTTTTTCTTTTCCTTGACACAAATACTCAATACCTAAAGTTATGTTTGTAAATTATTTTAGATGTATACTTATTTGGAGTTGATGATTTTAATTAAATAAGTTATTGTTTTATATTATTGTAATTCCGTTATTGTATAGCAACAATAATTTTCCATTCAATAGATAAAAACAGAGTGATTCAAAATTTATGTTACGCCCACTTTATTGATTCAAAATAGAGAAAAATGTATAATACGAAAGTTTTTTGATTTAGAAACATCTAAAATGATTTGTTCATTTTATAAATTTTTACAATATTTTAGGGGTGGAGGGTTGGGTGGTCAACTTTAAAAATGGATAAAAACTTTAAATATCTCTCAAGCATAGAATTTTACATTAATTGATGTTGTTCAATATGTAACTTAAATGTATAAAAACAAATGTCTTTATATTACGTTTGAAAAAAAAGTATAGGTTCCTATTTGAGTTTCTAAAGTTGACCTCCTGAAACTCCTCTAATATATTGTACAAAATTATAAAGTGTACAAATCATTTTAGATGTTTCTAAATCAAAAAACTTTCGTGCCATACATTTTTCTGTATTTTGAATATTTATGTGATAAAACGGCTGTAACATAAATTTTGAATCGCCCTGAATATGAATTGTGTACCGTGTACGTGATTGGTTTATTCCCGAATACATTAATACATTTTACATACCGTAATACGACCTTACAACATCTCTATTAATTTAGTATAATGATCTATGGATTTATCGTTTCAAACTTGTATTATTATTTAATATAATATTTAAACGGGGAGTAATAAAAATAAAATCAATAACAAGGTGATTATTGGAAACATTGGCTTATATTTTTACTCGCTGAAATTGAAATTTACTAAATAGTATATTATGCTATAAATCAATAACTATATATAGTTTCAATGTCGTGGATCAATAATAAATTAATGACTTTGCGTTGAAACCAGCAACGTTTTGAATGTATGCATAATGAGTTTCAATTAAGTGATTTATAATAATATGCCTACATTGTATAAAATACAGTACTAAAACCGTATAATAGTTGATGTGATTGAGTTTAGTTTCAATTAATATTTATTACTTCAAGTACGGGTGCTAGTTTTTTTATTTGTAGCGGATGAGGGGGAGGGGTGGGTGGGTAATTAGCTATATTCAAAACGTTGTTAAAATCTAGTGAATAATTAAAAAAAAAAAATTGAGATAATATTATTGCTCATTTAATATTTTCTTATGATTTAGTGTCGTAAATAAGCAAACCGATTCGACGCAACTCGGAGCTACCTTACCTGGTAATAAACAACACAGTCAGCAAAAGCACATCTCACGTGTACGCCCCCCCCCCCCTTGACGCCAAATGCACGCGTAAACGTCGTCGTGGCATATCTATGGCAGTCGTTAAACTAACTCATACTTCCAAACCATTTGAAGCCCTTTAATTTAATATCTCGCCCGATAGGTTTCAATAAATTATCATACGAAATGTATAAATATTTAAGATTTAACAATATATATTTTTGACATAGGTAGGTACTCAAAGTTAACTTATTCATTGGAATTTTCAAATTCCATTTTCCCGATTTACACTTTGAAAATATAAATATCTGTATTATAATATGCAAGTATTTTAATTTTTTTTTATTTGTTTGATCCTCTTTCTACAAGTTATAACAATAGTTTATGAAATAATATTGTAATCAATTATATAACATAATATTATTTGCTTACGATTTGTTTACAAATTATTTAAACCTATCGTATTAGGAACTAAAATAAAAATAAATTACTAATTGCAATGTTAATGAATTATAAAATATCATTAAAAATAGAGGCTGACGGTGTGTCTCCACTCAGAATTGTTTTTCGGTTTTAACGATTAAATTATTGAAATTGAAATTCAACACATCCACTACAGCGACCTATTCAATGACGACGCAGTGACGCACACTCGAAGCCTACAGCCAGAGCCACTCTCCCGGTTTTTCTCTGATTCCACTTCCATATAATATTCCAGAACCTACACAATAATATTAAATGTGTTCTCGAACTATAATGACAATTTATTTCAATCAGTGCTGTTATTTGTTAATTTATATTTTATACGTCGTTACATAATATATCACAGTGTCGGCTCAGAATGAAATGATGAAATATCGGTTACGTTTACAGATAGCTCTCCAATACGATGTATTAATGCTGTACCGACTTCAGAACTTCCTCTTTAGCTATTTATCTCCGTCCATAAGTAGTAGGTAATATAAAGTAGTGTTTAAGGATTCAGTGTTGAACAAGGTCAAATTATAAGTACATAGTTTCCTGTGCTAGAGTATATAATAGAGTCATTAGAATTTTGAATTTATAACGCCACTTTTTAGGTCAAACACGATTTTTGTGGGTCACTAAAAATCCATATACTATTTGTAACTTTTTGATTATCCAACGCCTTGGATGAGATGGATTATGTCTGCGTACACCTACTTGTACTATGCGAAATTCTAAATTTGTTTTGTTTATTTTATTTTTGAAAAACCCAGATCATTATTGTTATAATTATTTTGTGAAAAATATTAAAATTTAAACGTTTTATTGTATTAAAGATTCTGAGTGGAGTGTTGTACAATAATATGTGTGTGTTATTTTGTGTCTGTCGTCAAGTTTGGAAATCATCACTTTTTAAAATCATCGGGTAACCGAAATAACAGAAAAACGAGAATATTTTGTGCGACACAAGATTTCAAATGAATCGATATTGTTCTAGATTCTGAGCTAGGCGACGATTGTATTGATTTTCCAATGACGTGTGTGTTTTTTAAAGTTTATTATTATATGTATTTTATACACACAATGACATTTTCAAATGCAATGTTTTTGGCAAAAATTAATTCAACCTATTGTATTATTAATAGTAAAATGAATTACTTTAATATCAATAGTTTCGTAAAATATATTTTTGGTAATGTAGGCTGGCAGACCGTTTTTGCTCAGAATCGTTGTATTGATTTTAAAGATTTTATATAATTTAATTCAAATTTAACACATCCATTACAGTGACCCACTCGCCACTTACTGTACAGCAAAATGGTACCGACTTGTGGGCCATTTTTTTTTATCTATTGTAATTCATAAGGAAAAAACCATTGGGAATTTCAGAACTTGAAATATTCACAAAATAAATGTATTAGGATTTTCTACCAATACGGATTTTCGTCGAAAGATGTATGCTGCTTATTTTAAATTATTTATATAAACCTTTGACATCATGAAATTCGTTTTTTCGGTAGAAGTTTATTTAAATTTTTCGCCTGGTAAAAATCAAAAAATAATTAAACGAAAAACTACTCAAATCTAAAATCGATAAACGGCAGTACGAAATGTATTTAGAATCGAGAGTTTTTCTTTAAAATAAAATTATCGAACGGACACCACCATACACTACGCTACCTACGTTTGAAATGTTTGCATAATTAATTCGCCGGACGTTCGATTGTGACAAGTTGGTCTGCGAGTGACCCGTCAACACCTGTCCGGCGGACAGCTTCGTTCGATCGAAGTATATGGACAGCTAGAGTGAGCCGCTAAACGCTTATCTTTTAGGCATGAGCGAAATCCGTGACACGTCGCCGGCGACACATAATGGCGGAGCAAAGTAAAATATAACTTTTGGGTCTATTAAGCCATCTATCATTTCTGCAGCACGTCCGTAAGCTGTTTATATAATATTATAATAATCCAATATGACGCTCCTATATGTACATAAAAACAATTATACACGGTGGTGAGTAAGTGTAAGACTGTTACGTGGTTTGAAGCCGATTAAAGCCAATTTGGTATGCGTTGGAAAATAAAATTGTTATATAATTTGATATTCAAATGGGGGGGGGGGGGAAACGATTTTAGTTATTTTTTTGTATTCGACGTGACATATTAACTGCAAGGACTTGAAACATTTTTCCATAAACCTCAATGTATAATATTATATTGTTATTATTTCATACACACAATACAATTTTCATAGTGTTTAGATTAATTTTAAGCTAGTCGTACCACAATATTCCTTGCAAGAAACTGAGTATATAATTACTGGTTTTTAACCACAGCCACCGCATATTTCTGGTACATACATAACGATAAGACGAAAAATTAAAAAATTAAAAATTAACGTTAATGGGCAGACACTCAGCAGCTCTACCCGACCACAATGACGGCAATTATAATTTAAATATTTTATAGGTATGTGTATAAATAGTTATTTGAAATTATATTTAACTTTAAGACGTTTGTTTTCTTACACCGACTTTTGAACGAAAACTGACTGTAGGTAATCATTTATAAGACAGCAGTGATATTTACAATAATTATTGTTATTACATTCCGTTTGAACGCCGTGTAATGGGTTCGCTTGAATAAATAATATTGTATTACGTACAACTTTTGGCTGAAATACTTTTAAAGTAAATTTCATGTTGACATTTCTCTCTGTACGATCCGTTTCCTGGCCTTAGAATGGAATGGGACGAGTCTTTATGTCAATATTATTACTCTTTGGTACCAACACAATCAAAGAGCGGCATTATATTGGGTTACCTTGTCTTTACGGTTCAATAAATAATCATAGTACCGACTTAACCAACTCGGTGCTCTGGCGCATTACATAAAATACTACTGGAAGCTTAGCGATGTAAACCTATTCCAAGCTGATCTCAATTTCAAACGGCAGAGTATATTTTTTTATCTACAGCACTCGTATCGATGAAAGAATATTGTTTGGTTCGTGTATACAAGACAACGCGAGTCGGCATAATATAGACGGCAGATATTGTGATTGGCGATGATTAACACGTAATTGATCCAAAAAGCTGGTAATTAGATAATATACACCTGTAAGGGCAATCTCTAAAGAAAGTTTAATTATAAAATGTTTGTACAATACGACGCGGGAGGATTTAAATTAAACTTCGTGGGATAATAAACGATTAATGAAAATCTAATGAAATTCGTAATTCACGATCGTTTTATAACGGATAGAATTTAATTTGTAAAAATATATCTTTGTTAACACTTAAAACGTTTTCATATTTTAGAATTAATGTGACGATTATTGTACTAAAGCGATTCTTAACGGAGCACTCGATTTACCGGAAACAGTGAATATCTTATTAAAAACAGACGTGTCAGTTAACATTAAAATATGTTAATATGTCTATGTCGGATCTGTGAAGTATGATCCACAAAATACAAATTTCTACCACGTATATTTTTTCTATGTTATTGTTTTATATTGAAAAAAAAAAGATGAAGCTTAGAATTAATACGAATTAAAATAGTGCTCACTTAATTTCAATTTTATATTTTAGATTCTTAGCGGCGAGACGAATGTATTGGTATAAAAATGGTGTGTGCCCGTCGCCATACTGTGGATAAAAATGGTATGGTTCAATCTCCAATATTAAAGGACCAAAAGAAGAAAATTCCCATTACTTTTTATGACAACTGTGAAAAACTAGTGATGTAAATAAAACAATAAAAATACGATATTGTTATAATTTCATCACTTTTACAACTTGTATAATAGTTGTAGAGTTGTATTATACTGTAGGTATATTGAACTTTGTACGATACCATGTGTTCTAAACTATATAGTATAATTAATTATTGTCATATATATACACATTTTGCGTAGGTATAATATTCAAAATTCCTTTGTTTAATAAGTTATGCAAATTACATAAACATTGCTCATGCAAATGTAAATGCATTAACATTTTACAATGGTACAAATAAAAGATGCCGGAGAGTTTTGTGTTTTTGGTACTAACTTAAATTTTAACAAGGCAAGAATTTGGAAAATTAACAAAATAGTTCATGAATGAATGAATGATAGTTAAGTGAATTAAAAATAGTCATTAATAAATTAGGACCAATGACTTGTGATCCAACGAATAACAATTGTAATCAACATAAACCATTATACGTTCTAAGATTTTATTTTGTGCAAAACAATTGTTGTATATAATAATGTAGTATACTATGTAAAACACTGTTATATTGTTTATTATAAAAATTCACATTAGGTACTCGGAAAAACTGGAATATTTACGCAGCGCCAGTTTTCAACAAAATTGAATCTGATTTTTTTTTATTGTTTTCTGTAAAGGAAAAACAGTAGGGACTCGATATGATATTTAAACTATTAACTTATATTCATATTTTCTTTACGTGAAATAATTTTTAAATTTTGTCTCTTTTTAAGCTAACTATAGAAATTTAAAGTCTCAGAATTATTCAATCGTGTTGAACAATTTTTTATTTTTATTTAAATAGTTTGGAAATTTAATACAAGGTATTCTTCATACGATTTTCTTATAGCTATTTAGAGAGATAACATCAAAAATGTAGAAATTCGATCTCAGTCAGAAATTCAAATATGTTTTCATATATGCGCTCGTGTATTACAAAGTTTGAAATGCATAGCTTCAAATCTCAAACTTTTTTTTACGTTTGATCCCCCAAAATTACTGACACAATCCAATTTTCTTCAGAATCCACCCTTACAATTGAACACTGTAGCATGTTTGCTGCTCTTAAAAGTGATGATAGACCAAAAAAAAAAAATACGCACTTCATTGTTATAGCCAATACATTACTTTCACTACGTCGAGAATGTAATATAATATATAAATATTTATTTGTTTATTCGCAAACAATGTTAATTTGTTTCATTCTTTCTGCGACCATTTAAATTGTATAAGTATACGGTTTTTTGTACAACAATAATGGATACTCGAATGGAACAGTTCACTATTGATTTTGTTATTCGTGGTGATACACTATACGAGTAATAAAATAAATTGTTTTTGAATGTTTGCAAGCTTCAAGTATGTATTGTTTAATAGTTTATTCATATTTATTTAATTTAATTTAATTTATCGAAGTTATGTTTTGAATAATCGTTATTCGAATAGTATACCTATACCATACACGTCTAGTTAATATAATATCATCAAATCCCTAGAAAAAAAATAATAAAAAACTGCAGAGGCGCTTGAAAACATCCTGTATAAAGAACAACCGCAGCGGCCGTGTTCAATTTGCAATCTAAAAAGGTTCAGGATAAGACTATTCTTGACTATGTTTACTACTCGAAAAAATGTAAACAGAAAAAAAAAATGAAACGCAAATGTAAAGCCTGTGGCTTTTACGTCCCGTTTAGAATTCAACCACGAAACTCCTCTAGATACCTTCTTGATAACCAAAATCGATCCACCACTCTTGTCGTGATCCCCGCCATCTATCCTTCCCGGAATACCCACGTAAAACACACTGTTACCGCAGATTACTTTATCATTTTTACGAATATGATAACACTATATTTGTGTGTGGAAAATTTGATTATAATAATGATTTAGGTTCAAAAACATAGTCATCCCGGGCCGAAATGAAAACGAGTGTCATTTCCGGGAACATATTATTATATTCATGCGCATCATGATGCTACACGGTGAGTATAAAAATCGCAACCTATCGCAATACTATTATAATATGTGTTTTTGTATCGTCTCTGTCAGGTGCGGATACAAGAGGGAAAGAGGGTCTATGGGGGCCGAAGCCCCCCTTAAAGACTTAAAATATTTCACACATAACCTTAATTTTCAGTTTATTTATTAAAGTAAAGTAACAGTACTGCAAATACAAGTATTTAATATACCATATTATATTATATTGCTTATTGACATTTAGGAGTGATTGATGATCGTGATTATATTTATAAAAGTCCTTAATCGTAGCGGTCGGCTCGAACAAAAAGATCGCGACGTGCCGACGTACAAATGTAGGTAACTTGTTTTAGGTCGGTGGTCGAGACTATGTTATGTTGCTACTAAACTGTGTGAATTCTTTCAACTATTTAAATATGTTACACTTTTGCCCACGTAATTAGTAAGGCTTGGATTTAAATTCCCTAAAAATATTTAAAAATTATCTTTAAAATAATGCTTTTATAAGACCTAACAATTCTAAAAATACCCAAAAAAAAAATATTTAACACGACTAAAAGCGTCCAACCATTGGGCATTTTAAAGTTAAAATATGGAGTACTTGAAACACATTTGTAGTTTGAAAATCACCGTGTAAGAAATTCCAAAAAAAAAATGCAAATGCATTGAAATACGAGCCTTAGTAATAGTAATATTATAAGCCTTAGTTGTTATATAATATTATATGTAATAAAAGATAATGTTGTTGTTATTATTCTTATTATTTTATAATATGCATGTATGCAGAGGCGTAGCTAGGATTTTTTTTTTGGGTAGGCCCACCACAAAACTTCTACTCGCCGATGGAAACGGGGAATTTTTCCAATTTTTTTATTAGCCTACCATAATTTCAAAGTTGTCAATGATTATTCTTATCGATAATTGAACAATTAATAGCTTGAAACAAATTGAACCAAAAATTAAGTAGATAGTTTCAAAAGATGCAATTTGTATTTAAGTACCTAAATATGAGAGTCTTATAAAATACAATTATAAATATTAATTGATATACTTGTAACTAATAATATACGTATTGTTAATTTATAATATATTTTCAAAGTAAAAATTCTAATCTTCTTTTCTTCACGACAGTGTCTGAATAATATATTATTTTAAATATTATTGGTTTTTTTCTAGAGAAAATCTGGGCAGGCCTGGCCTACCTACTGGCTACGCCACTGCATGTATGATGAATTTTTATTCACCATAAAAACTTAAACTAATTGTCTATGCTTTTATGCGGCTGAAGTAAATTTTTTCGTCTGGCCCCTTCATTTTTTCATTTCTAGAGCCTGCCATTGTAACGTGTGAAGAAATCGTTTACTGATGTAGGAGGCGATGAGTGTACAATAATTACAACATATATTATTCAGGGTGTCTGGCCGCTTGTAGACACACGCCAGACAACCAAGTATATTATGCCCTCTCCATAACTATTTGAAAACTGGTTGAGAATAATATTAGTAAGCAAACTCTGAAAATATTTACATAAATTAACCCTGCGAATTGAAAATGTCTAATTATCTACGGACGCGAAAAAAACCAAATTTATACCTAGAACTTAGAAGGCTGCAAAGCCTACAATTATTAAATACGCGAAAGTGTATGTTTTAGTTTAAAAAAAAAATATGAGATTTGGTGCAAATTTTACTCATTTTGCGGTACGTGACTACTATATTATAATATGTAATCGTAATAATCGCCGTGAATTTCGAATGTATTATACGGCCAGCAAACGATTCAAAGTCATCGGAGGCCATATAAATCAAAGTTTAAAAAAGCACGAAGGATAGGCCAATTATTTTCGTTCAAGGACCACTTATGATAGTTCTTCACATATACTCACGAAAAAACTTGGTTATAAGTCCTAACGTCATATTTCAAACGTTGGCCCGCGCATGAATGCTTAAGAGCACATAAAGGCCATTAAAATATTATTTTAAACTAATAAATGTATATATAATTATAATCTCAAATGATTATAATATTGAGTCGTGACGAAATGTCAAACCATTTACAACAACAATGTATTAGCATAAAAATGAAAATGCGCGAGGGCGTAAAATAATAATATAATAGTATATTTTATTAGCGTTAAATGTTTTTGCTTTATGACAAGGAGGCAATTTTACGCGTCTGTGATGAACAATCTAAAAATTCAATAAGTAATAAAATAGATAAGAAATAAATTTCATTTTGTCTATAAAAAATCACATTTAAAACATTCGATTTATATTTGATATGTAAATGTTTTCTAAATAATTACTCAAACTATAGTAAAATACTCTTTATTTTGATTTGTGTTTATATTGGAATCGTTTGAAGAAATATAAACTATCCTTGGTCTCCATTTGTGTTCCTTCTTAGTATACATAAATTTCTGTATCTTTGAAGTATTTTTTAATGTTAGATATTCCTTCAAACTTTTCAGATCACTAAAAAAAACTATTGTTGGACCATTTTTTCATTAAAATGAAATTGATTCTCAAATCAAAAAACAGAATCAAATGTTTTAAATGTGTATTGGATCTTATTGATTTCAGGTTAGGATTATTATTTTTTATCCTTATATTGTTTATACATAGATTACTTACATAATGTTCCGTTGTGTCATTATTGGAACACCTTCGTATGCAGTTTAATTAATAATGTGTGAGATGCGTATATTGTTAGTCAAATCAAACTGTTTTTTAAAAACATAAATTTCAGGCATCATGCCAATGAGTATAATATAGCGCTTTACAGTCAAGTTAGTATGAAAACCATGTAAGATTGATATGAGACGTGATATGAGTTAAACATATTTTTTTGCGTCCACTGCACACAACGCCAATATTGACGTCATTATTAACATCGTCCACGTCATGTTAGTGTACCTTGTTGTTCTACTCCCTATAAATTAGTCAGCTTTACAGTGAAACTATTAGTTGTTTTTAATCTCCAAGTATTATTTGATGTTCAATGTACAAGTCGCACATCGATATTTTAATTTCTTAAGAATTTTACTTTTAAAAAATCAATTTTTTCAGCATAGGAATAAGTACTATAGTGAATGTGTTAACTAAACGCGCAGCTAAAATGAGAAAAGGCTGAGAACACAAGGTTTTAAATATCCTCCTCGAATCCTTTAACCAGTGCAACACTGAATCATCAATAGGTACTATTCATTATTTATTTGAGATTTAACCGTACAATGGGCATATTGCCAATAACTTTATATTTTCAACTATATTTTATGTTATCATTGTAATTTAAAAACCAACGGCCACAGTTGCCGAGGATTATCATATTTTATCTCATTAGTATTATGATTTGTTAAAGCAAGATAATAATATTTAATAAATACATAGTTTGAATAGACACGAATCATGAATTGTCCTGCATTGTATTTACATCCAGCTGGAAATTATAATATAAGTTTTAAGAACTTCGTAAGCTTTGCGTAGGGTAATTCTTTTGTAAAAATTCTACATCCAAAACTGATGTGCTTTGAGATTTAATAATTCGAAAGTAAGTTGAGCTATCTATAGTTTTACTAATTATAATTAACCGATTCAATCCAGGAACGGTGTTCGAGACTGCGTCTTAATGAACTGCGTTTGTTGAAACACCGAGTTCAAGAAAACGGCCTCGAACAGTAAATTATAGTATCGCGCAAAAACTATACCGACGTCGTGACCCTAAACGGACCATAATTCGTTGTCGGAAACTCATGTTTTTACGCTTTGCGAGGAGTTCAAAATTATTCATAGTAACTACCTATATTATGTTTATTAAACACGATTCACCGAGACGCTCGAAAATGAAAAAAAAATCCTCAACCAGTCGGGGTTTTCCTATCTCTTTTTTTTCGCGGGACGACTTTCAGGAATTTTGGAACGCCGTCCGTGGTTTGATCGTCTCGTCTGCAAACGTCGACGAACACGGAACTCCGTCGCCGACAGCGGTGGCGGTGGCGGTGGTGGCGGCGGCGGCGGCGGCGGCGGCGGTCGGCCCGCAGGGGACACTATACCTACATCGAGTCATCAAGTGTGCAAATATATTATTAACAATGGCCGTTTCCGAATAACTGTAATCGGTTCCGTACGACGTGTGTGCGACGGTCACGTGACCGTGGCAAGTGCTTTCCCGCGTTCTGCGGTCTGTTTATAGCGAATGCGCGTCAAGTACGATATATACATATGGCGTATATATATATATGCGGAGACTCGTTCAAAGGGTTTTCGGTGGTAAACACTCGGTGAGTCTACACGGACTGCCTGCTGTAATAATAATAATAATATGTAGATTGCACTCGCCGGTAAGTCCACATCAATACTGCGTAACGTAATAATGCGTGTTGTTGTCCTATACCCACAATAGTCGACTGCAATAGTCGACCCTCCCCGTTTCGGCCGAATTTTGTTTTTATATGATTCCCGTTTTACTAGTTTAGACCAATTTAAAATTAAGTTGACAATAGTTCAGTCAAATATTATATTTTAGCGAACGCGCGCAAAAGAAATGGTGCTAATTAAGCGCTATAAGCTTCTGATCACGAAAAGACGACTGTTACAACACCTATAGTATAAAATATAATAGTACCTAATAGAATTTCAAAAAATAAATTATAAACATTCGTTGTTCAGAAAAATTTTTTTCTGGAGAACAGAGAGTATCGCCTTCCTGTGACGGTGTTCTCTGGATAACGCTAAATGACACTAAAATATTAAAATATTATAACCATTGCCAACTTAATTTTAAATTGGTCTAATCTAGTCTGGGCAAAACGAGGATCATATAAAAACGAAATTCGGGCGAAACGGGTTACTCCGGGTCACTCCGAAGACGGGAGACCACTCGGATTCGGGAAATCGGACGACGTCTGTCTTTTCTGGACCGCCTATAACTGGGATAGCGAACCTTTTTTGGGTCAAGTGCCAACATATTGTAATCAAAGTTTTAAAAGAATGTCATGTGCATGAAATATAATATTATGTTTTATAGGTGTACATGTAAAGACAATATTTTCAGAGGAGACGGGGGTCTTAAAATAGTTTACTGAAATTATTTTAATATCAGCGGTGTATTTTGTTTGTCTTAAATGTTTTGATGAAACACGAGCAGCATCAGTTTTAGTGCACGATGTATTATTCCTATGTTTTGATTTGAAACAATTCGCTGTGGCAAATAAACTTTCACATATTATGTACGTTGTCGCGAATATCGAGTTCATTTGGAATTATATAATATGAGCACCTTTTTTTTTAAAAATTCAAAATATTATGTCCGGATGCAGTGAGTTCCAAACTTTTTTAACTGATGAGTTTATTTTTAGAAATAATAAATAATATGCTTGACTATTTTTTTTTTTTTTTTTTAGTCAATTCAAAATTAAACAAAATGAAATAAAAATATTTTTCCGCGAAAATTTGGCCAACGTATCAAAGGTTTGTCACCCCTGGCTTACAATTTACTAGGGACCATAAGTTATTATTGGGATCAATTATTATGATCCGACACTAAAAGTTTCTATCGAAAATACACACGGTCGTAAAATATATTTTGTTCGACGCAACGGTAAAATATAAATGGTCAATAATTGACCTACAAGTATTTATTTTAAAGATTCTAAACGAACGATTGCAGAATTTTATGCACGTGCTTGGCACGGAGGATCTTTTTCATGCTCTTTTGAGAACCTTATAGACTGCGTATATTGTAAGCTGCACATTTGTTTGGAATTATTTACCTTTGGTTTTATTCCATCACGATCTGTGGATATGAAATAGAGATAATATAGTAAGATTGATGCCGAGAAGGTTGTACGAATCAATCATTTTACCCTCTTCAGTGTGTCACTGTGTATTTTGTAGGACCAGTAGGTAATATATTATATTTGTATATTTCGAGAAGTGCATTATACAACAGGTACAAAAATATTATTATACTTTTTTAGTATCGGCGTACCTCTGTGGTAAAAACTTATTTTTATAATATTTCATTATTATACATTACGCATAAAATACGTATTAACAAACAATCAAATCGTTCTGACTGTGGACATTTCTGTCATACCATTAAACTTCGAAAAATTTA
Source organism: Neotoxoptera formosana (assembly GCA_022818045.1). Classification (NCBI taxonomy): domain Eukaryota; kingdom Metazoa; phylum Arthropoda; class Insecta; order Hemiptera; family Aphididae; genus Neotoxoptera; species Neotoxoptera formosana. The sequence goes on from CM040634.1 coordinate 3,302,647, forward strand.
CGGTATATTATATTTTATGCCATGAATATAGTCTTCATATTCCAGCAAAAAAAAAAAAAAAAATCCAAGAAAAAATATGTTTAAAAAAATTAAGTTATAATAAAGAGAAGTTAGAACAGTTGTAGTTGGTCAGTAGAAGGGTTTTATCCTTAAATTTGAAAGTAATGATAAATGATTGCGTTTAAATTACATTTATAAGTGGAGTTGAGTTCACATTATTGTGGTCAAGATTTGAAAACGGTTGTTGAACAATGTTGAACAACAACGCAGTCTTTCATGGTTTTCTCAAAAGCTATTGAGAAATAAGAAATATTGCATCTTGAGTAATATAATATTTTGTATTTAATTCTCACTCTAAAAAAGGCACTATGGTAAAAGTTTTTAAGCATTTTCCACCAGCCAAAAAAAAAAACACATCGTATTTTAAAACCAAAATCTCCTTTACTCCTCTCTAAACCTTTTTCAGTAAATATCGCTCGCGTTCATTAGTTTAGTCGTTAACGACGGTCGGTCGATTGGACTGTAATTTGCGTGGAATAAATGAAGCCTAACATAAAGACGAAAAAACGTTTTTGAAGTGTGCGTTGAGGTGATATTATAATAATAGCGTTCTGTAGCCACGAGGCGAAGACGCTTTATCGTCATTCGTTTTGTAGGAACAGTTACTACTATAATATTATTCGGTTTCGATTTAGATTTTATATGGACAGTATAATATAATTCGATTTCGTAAGAATTGATTGTGTTGCGATTCATATTATATTATCGTATACAACACAGCGCATATGATAAATCGCTAAAAAAACAAAAATAATAACTTAACAATATTGTTACCTACGTGAAAACGGGATGGAGAATTTTCGTACGTTAACAATAAGTGTATATTATACCTAGGCACTTGATTTACCATAATATAATGGAACTACGCTTAAAACTTTTGACAGCCTGCTATTTGACATAACAGATCGTGTGTATTCGTTCGGAATTATTACGATTTTACGCACAACGAGAACGACCCGACGGACGCGGACGGTTTTAAAGTTCCCCCTTAAGTTTCTTAAGGTTTTAAGGTCGATTTCTTTGGGGGCGGTACGCGAATCGAGATATTATTATAAACAGTCGAAACTAAACGAAACTCGCGTTCAACATTCACGCGGTTCGGAAAAAGAAATAGGAGTTTGGTTTGCAATCCCCCCGGGCGTCGGCGCGTACTATATTACATTACTGTCAAAAAAACGGGTGCGTGCACCTACTGCTGCAATTCAGTCTGCAACGGTAAAATATATTATTAATTAAAAATATAATATAATGTCTGAACTAAAATGTACTGTGCAAACTCGCGCGGGTTTCACATCGAGTGTAATATTATATAGCATCTCGCATTGGTTATATTTTCGACGCGAGAATAGTTTTTATGCGATTCGCAGAGCGAAAGTCGTAGTAATATCATCATAGCTGTATGACTTATGAGTGGTGTTATGTGTGATTCAGAGTAAAATAAATGCGACGGTACCTCGACGTTATAATATTATTGTTGTATCGTACATCCCTTTTTTTCCATTTTCGAATTCAGTCTCAACAAAACAGACACGTCCATTATTCCCCCCCCCACTCCCCTGCCGGGTCGCTACCCCGCCGGCCCCTCGCATAGCATTATCATTTTGTGCGTCTCGCATTGATATTATAAAATAACGGTGGCGGAGGCGGCGGCGGCGGTGACAAAGGTTTTCGGATTATAAAGACCTGCACCGTCCCCGTAAATGATATATCATTGCGCGCGCGGAAGCAGCAGAGTGGCGCGCAGGGACGTTTTTCGCGATTGAATGTTTTCCTGTGGTTTCCACCGGTGCGCACCGCTACGGTACGGGGTGCACCGCGTACGAGCGCGTGGGCGGTACATTATCGAACTCGATTTATTCAACGTACACAACGCGTTTCCGAATTTCCCGCTGTGCGCCTCTGCACCTACCCACAAACGACGCGCACGAGAACGGGCGACGACGTCCTAAGGGTCGAGTATTAAAATATACCTTCATATATTATTATGCTATAGGTTTTGAAAACTCGCAACAACCCGGGCAGAGGAAGTACGAATAACGTGCAGACGTTTCGGTCTCGAGTTACTGCCGTGATGATTATCGATTAGACGCGCGTCGTCGACCCTTTGCTCATAATAATAATAATAATAATAATATTACCATGCACGCGGATCCGAGGTTGCATCGCGTTGGCGGGGAGGGGGGGAGGTCGTCGTTGTTGTGGGAGGAGAGGTCGTCGCCCGTACTACGAATTAATTTTTTTTTACTTTTCGTCTGAAACGATGACGACGTCGTCGGCCGTAGTATAATCGTTTCAACGGCTACGTCTTTATTTTAATTTTCAAATCCGGAGACAGCTCCGGAAACCTTAACAAATTTTATACTCGGTACGTAATACTGTGTTCGAAAAGAGTGTTAATATACTATTTATATTCGTCGGACGGTTAGTTGGCGGTTACCGAAATTCGGTACATCGGCGTGCAGAAGATGATGGCTTTCGGACGGTTTCCACCGACTGTTGAATGGTAAGCGTTAGCACAAATCGATACAGCAATTAAAAGTCATGACGACATGTGCAAACTATACTCGAGTTCAGTCTTGTAGACACTCATTGATTGTCAATAATAAATATTCTGTTATGTGGTGTTTGGAGAGGCAGAGATAATACATATTTTGTTGTCTCGTTAAAATAATATTACCATTAACCACCGCTGGTAAAACTGAAATAACAATTCTAGTTTAGAATCGATAAACTCTAGTTCGACATAGCACCATCGATCGAATGTAACATTATATTTTATAGTATACATTTACTTTAAAAATAATAATAAATCAATTTTTAACTTAGACGTACATACTAGTGTTATATACTACCTATACAGTCTATATGTGTTACGTATTTTTCTGTTACTCCTGTCTAACCTTTCTCACTTATAATAAGGAGTTCACCATTATACGTCAGTAGGTTAAGAACAACGAATGAAACGGTGGGCTATTGGGTATAGCTCAGCTGTACTGCAGTAGATGTCAAACGGGTCGCTGTATTGGATATTGTGTTACATTTTAAATTGAATAATATAAAACGACTCAGACCAAATTACTGAGTATATTTTATGATATAATTACTATGAAAGTAGTTTATTTTTTTTTATTAGTTGCACAATAAGTTGGAATTAAGTTTTAGTTTAAACCAAATTTATAAATGCGTGTATAAATCAAAATATTATAACTTTAAAAGTTTCATGTATCCATAAATAAAAAAATACACTTCGAGACAATCGATATAGAATTTAGGTATACATCAAACCAATACATAAATCAGCCAAAATACCAATAAATGCGATATCGTTATGTAAGTTGATAAAACGTTTTTGAATTCGATTAAATATAAGGTAAACGAGTATATAATCTGAGTCTGATTTCCAATCCATACAAGCCTCTGGCATTTGAAGAGGTTTTTTTATGTCTACATAATGATTTCGTAATGGACTTTCTCGTATATATAATTTATATATTAATATTACACTGCTTACCAACACGTATGTATGTTTATAATATTAATTCATTTAATCGAAACGATATTAATATTGTATAGCTTAATATTGTTGTTCATCATTTGTAATTTTAATTTATGTAAAATAAATACACATTACATGTACTTATTCGCTGTTTTGTTTCAATTTGACTTATTGCTAAATAATTTTCAAGTGTCTTCTTCGTGTACATAACGAACAATGGAATTAAAAATTTATAAATTTAAGTCAATCTTAAAATCTATAAACAATTTTCTTTCTTTTGTTGTACATTTAGTCAGATACAATAATATTAATACATGGAGTTATATTTTCAGATGAAAATATATGAGATTTTTATTGACAGTTCCAAAAAGATGAGCTTATTATATTATGATAAAAAAAAACGCTTTGATTATATTAAAATTGTACACTCATAATGATTGGAATTTTGAATTTGTGAAGCTTAACATATTAATCACTAATGCTGTGTGGAAAAAAGGCGAATATTGTAATTTATGGCGTTTATGGAATCCTTAAATATTTAATTATCTCATAAACTTCAAAAAGTGACCGCGAGTAGGTGCATTGGATTCAATGGGCCGTTAAGGTCAACAACGCTGCATATCTATATTTCATTATTTTTTATTTCATAACATCAATCATGATATACTTGGCACGATGGAAATAATACTGGAGCTTACGAATACAAACTATTTAATATGATGGTATAACGACGAGGCACGTTTATGAAACATTTTCACATTTTCTTACCAGCGGTGCGATGGGGATTTAAGTCGACATCAATACGAAATGATATATTACTTCGAGTATGTTATATGTACTTTTTATACACTTAGTTTCAGTAAATTCTCGAATTTACTCAACTCGGTCGATCGTGGGTATGAAAGTCGTATATGCATAGTGCATACAATACTATATATATAGGTAAACATTCGGGTGTCGAATTGACATCTCGCGGCGTTAGATCTTTTGTTTTATGCAAATCGCGTGTAAAGTTGTGAATTTATTGCATCCTGTTTAAACCAAATAATACTGTTGGGTTCATAAACAGAAACTTAAAGAGTTCAAGCGACGATCTTGTTTCCGTCGAATCGATAGAAATACGAGCTGTCAACTAATTATACTCCAGCTTTTTTTTTTTCAATCGGTATTCACACTTGGCAAACTGTGAAAAAGATTTCTCTCTCTCTCTTTCTCTCTCTCTAGACTTTTAAATTTATACTCATCGCGAATTAATATAATTTAATTGTGTATTATTGTATAACAAACCTCAATTGATCTTTTGTTTGTAGATTATATAATATTACACTGATTAGTTTAATTGTTTTTTTTTATTATTAATTTAAGGTATCAACTGCGCGGTTAAAATTATATACTACGTTTAACTTTACACCTACAATTATTTATAATATAATATTTTATTTTTTATAATCTAACAGTCTGAACTTCGCTCCATTAATGAATCTGATCAGTTTTTTAGTTGTTTCTGTCATCAGTTTATTTAATAATTGTTATCATTAGCTAATTGTGATGAGTGGTAAGAGTATTTTACAGATAGAGCAATTGAATTGGCTCTTAAACCCAGGTAATCGATATTTTACCTTTAAGAGTAAAGAGCTCCTCAACTTTGATTAATTAGTTGGCTCTCAATAAATGTATATTAGAAACACACGGGTTACCAAAATGGTATTAAAAATAACTAAGTCTTAGCACATATCGTAACGTTTCGAATGTAATTTTATAAATAGTAACCTCGAGTTTGATTTTCTAAAATTTGTTTTATGTCATTTTACATTTTTTTCCGGTGTAGTATTATTAAGTTAAAGGTTCTTGATAATTGAAGTACTAGCTTAAACACGTTATAATATGTGTAAGGCCAATTATTTAATTATTTTACAAACAATTTTGTTGGAAATTTTCCAGAATTTTTTTGGTAACCATTTGTTAAATTATATTATTTTACGGTTTTAGAAGCCAATTTGATGGTTGGTTATACATTTCCTTGCTATTGGGAGCCAATTTATCTGTCCCATTTTAAACGTGCTTAACAATTTTATATTTGCTGAAAAATATGCTTTTAAGTTTATATAGAACGAAATCGCGATAAAAGTTTCAAAGTACTTTGTACATCGTCGATATAACGCTGTATATAAATTCGTTTTTATTGTCTCAAAAACATAAAAGTATCGATTTACACGATTAACGATATTATGTCTAAACATTTTGTCCTCCAAAAGTATTCACTATAAATTGTTCGGTTTTCATTCTTTATCCATCCTTCATTATTATATTTCTTTCTTTCGATCGTATTGTAATTTTTCTTGAAGTTTGTTATCAAACTCATTATTAGAACTTCTTTACAAAACCATCAGCTTTGAAGTCGATTTTCATTTGTTTAATTACTTATTTAATTTTTCAGCTTTCCGGTCCATAGATACTGCAGGGCTGCTTAATATAAAAAATATCATCATATCTTATTCGATCATTTTAAAGTAGTAGATAGTAGTCGATGAGGTGTAATGAGCCGTACGACTAAAATACCATCAGTCCGGCCACTATTCACGTCTTACCTTCTCGAAACGGTTTCAATTATTGTTAACATGTCATTAGGTTAACCATAAAATAGTGAAGCGATCGTGTTTGAAGTGTTTTTAACGAAAATCAATACCTAAATATTGTATTGTCTTTCGAAAAGCATTTGTACGAAATGAGTTTTGTGGCATCTAACGAGGGCAATTATTCAGTCATTTATATACTTCGCTGTTAAATAAAAAAAAAAAGTCGAGCGCTGTCGTGGGACACCCGGTAGAAACGTCGTTTCTTATGGCGCTATGTGAACGGAGGGACCCTAGCCCAGAAGCAAAATACAATCATAACTGAAAAACCCGGATTCCTCAACACAGCCATGACTCATGAAAGTGATTTTATAGATATTTGATGCTGTTTATTTCGTTATGGACGGTTTCAATTGTAATACTATAACAGTAATAATTCATTACAACGATCTGTATCAGAATACACGGGGTACACGGAGCCCGGGTGCGCGGGCAAAAAGTATATTAAAGCCCTTTGTATACCCGCGCACAATATTCGTGTTTATCCGTGTATCTAATAATAACCGTGCATACCCCCCGTGTATTTATTTATCGTTACCCGTGCACCTATATTATATGTATGAGTATTCGAGCTCACGGCTACTTAGATACCCGGGCATTTTTATTACACGGGTATTTTTAATCCCATGGGTAAAAACACGGGTACCCGTATATAGAAAGCGGTAAAGGGTGAGAGAGACAGCGACTAACGCTTTTAATTTCGACGGGCACGGTTTTGCTGGGCTAGGGTCCCTCCGCTCACATCGCGCCATAAGAAACTACGTTTCAAAACTTATGCACAATAATAAAAAAATATATTATAAGCTTTAAAAATAAATTATACTAACAACAATTGTAGAGCACCGGGTTTTACAATTATTTGCAAATCGAATTTTTTGGGTTCATCGCGTGACCAGAATTTATTATTTAACGCACCTATTGATCATTTTAACAGTAATTTAAGTTTATAGAATTCATTTAAAATTAAAAGAATTAACGATAAACATCTTATTCATTTCGAAACTATAAGAATATTTAAAACAATCTTCGAAAAAAAAAAAAAAATTATGTTTTACATTCAGAGCTCCAATACTTAAGGATGGTTTCAGGTAGGTAGCAAATTCGATCGAGTTAGTACTCTGGAGATAAAGAGTAAAAGTTCACACTACTTTTCAAGTTAAAGAAAACGTTAATATTTATGCCATACAAGTGAATGATAAAATCGATTTTGATTTTTGTTAATCATTCAAGAATACATAACCGTATAGAAACATGAAATTTTCACCAAATATTGTTAGTCTTTTTGTGCTATCCATAGACATCTAAAAATGTTTATTAATTATCTCTGTTAATGAATTTTTGTTTGTAAGTCAAAAAGTATTCAAATTTAATATGAAAAAACCCGTTCTTACAGAAATTAAAAAATATCACATATTCACAGTTTTTTTTTTTATAAAGCGATTTATGTTTGAATATAATCAAAGTTCGTCAAAACCACGAACATATTTTGTTTGAAAAATTCATAAAATGTTCAATTTATTCATAGCTAAGAAAATTAAATACAAAGTTCTTCAAAAGTTGTTAATAAAACTAAAAATATTTGTAAATATACATGCACCACAACTTTTCTTCATTCATATTTGAGTTTAAAGATTTGTCAAAATTGGATACCTATTACAACGATAAAATAATAACTACGTTTTAAGTTGTTATGCTGTAGTTAAAAAAATATTAATCGTAGGGTCCTGATACGTTTTTCCCTAACCTTTTTTTATATTAATTTCTATCCACAATACAATTTTCAAAAGACTAATTTTAAGCTATTTATGACATGAACCAATTTATACTGTTTTTATTATACATACTATGTCGGGGTGAATAATAAGTTAATAATAATAATAATATGGGTAAATACGATATAATTTTATAATAATCATTATTATAATACCTTCTTTCTAAGACTAATATGAATACATTACAAAATATCCTTAGAAATAGAGGGATGATATACTATATTGTCTCCGGCCAAAAATGATTTTCGCATGACATGATTTATCATTGAACTCAAGTCTAACACGTCCATAATAATGCTCAACCCAATAACTGGGTACACTTGAAACTTACCATGCAATAAAGCGGCTTTCGCTGTTTATTTTTTTGTTTTTAATAAGTATGTTTTTTTTTTTTTTACAGCATAGTGACTTGCCCGTTTTTTTTTTTTAAAGTTCATGTTTATATTTAGCGAAAAGTATTAAATATACGTAATTTTCTATAATAAAAATATTCAATTTATCTTGAAGCGACGATAATGTTTTCTAAAACTTTTAAAACACGCACTTTTCAGAAACCAACTTAATAGGTTATGCGCGCGTGTATAATAAATTCGCTTCCCAAAATATTTTTACATAATAATATTAAAAACATACCGTATAATATATAACCCGTGTATTTCGCACAGGTATTAGCAATAAAAAATTGTTTTAAGATAATATTCATACTTGTAAAATAAAGAGCATAATATATTATATTATAATATTTAGATATAATAAACAGAGGTCCCGATTCGATTTGTTTTGTGAGCTATCAAACACGAATTGGTTTTCAATTAGACTATACAATTTATAAGAAAAATATGAGTAATAAACTATTTTCGTATTAAACTTAAGTTCTCAATAGTTAATCTAAAATAAATACATTTAATGCGATTTATACAATAAATACTTAAACAATTAATAGGGCTAATGCCTTAAAATTGCCTTTAAATGTTAATATTATCTTATAGCATGTGCATTCAGTGACTTAACAAAAGCACGCCTCCATTCTATGATTGAAAAATTACAAGTTTTATTTTCAATTTTAGTTGTTATATTTTTGATTCAGTGTAAAATATATATTTTATTAATATAAACGTATACACAGCAAATACTGATATAAAAAAAAAAAAAATGAAATTTGATCCTATTTCAATAACATTGTATTTTTATTCTAAGAATTCACATTTTCCATTTTAGATGTATTTTAATCATTTTTTTCTGACAAGTTAATATTATGTATTTATAGAACCATATTGATACCTATGCTAGCGAACAAGTACATATTATTTTGTTTTTCAAACAAATAATAAAATTGGTGCATATTACATTATAAGAAAAATAAACGTAGCCGCATTATTTACGGTGTAAATAAACCTTTCAACCACGCCATTAAATCTGTTTTAACGAATTATTAGTGAATTTAATTTCGTATTTTCATATTACAATTACATCGACTCGTGTTTTAAATGAAAAATTATTTAGATAAAGGTACTGGAATATTGTAAATATTTAAGCATATTATAATTGGCAATGAACACAAAATACAATTTTTTTTTAACAAAATATTTTACATAATTATGTTTTAAATTTAAACGCATTGAGTATTTAGTAATATAAAGATAAAATCGATGTCTTATTAATAATAATGTTATATTATGTTATATTGTAATATTAATGTATATATTAATATTAATTAATCATCATTATTAAAAATTCAGAAACGATAATTAGTTATTATTTTTAGAAATACGTATGTACTATGCGTTACATTGATATAATCATTTATCAAATATTTAAATAGCAACGTTCAATATTAGTATGAATGTGCTTGACGAATGACGAGTATTTTCGACGACGTATTTTAAACATGTACCTAAATTGCCTATACAACGCGCCGTGTTGCCGCGCTGTCGATGTCGGTCATAAAAGTATAAAACGCCTTTTCCTTGAATCAAATTAAAAAAAAAAAGCCTAAAACTATTGTAATGAATCAAACGTTATTATTAAAAAGTATTGAATTGTTATTATCGTCAAGCGAAACAATAGAATAAGACTGCAAATGTGCACACTGGACATACGTCACGCGAGTGAACGAGTTCAGATTTTTATAAATTGAAAATCAAAATCAAAATATAGGTAATTACAAGTAAATATTATTATCATATGACAGGTAGTACAATTTAAGTTGCCATCGTTAATATGATCATCCAAAACCACTGGCTGTACGTTTACTTATTGTTTAAAAGCCTCGGATTCCGTTTCACTCGATGAATGCAATAATTTACCACCACCATCTTCGTATTCTGTAGGTAGGCAATAATAATAATAATAATAATAATAATAATAATTGAATTGTATAAATCGATTAATTATTATTATCAGAAACGAGCAGATCGGTTTCCGATGTTCCCGAATAACCGCGATGTGAATGTTGTAAAATTCCGTTTGCTTAATTGTTGGCAGTCAAACGCAGCAATATTATTAGCTTCGACGAGAGTATTGGAAACCGATGGCTTCATAATAATCCGATAAACAAGCTGTCCCTTTCGAGCCAGATTATTGCGCGATAGAGAACAAGGCGTGAAAGTTCCCGTCATTTGTACCGATTAATAAATTATTTTACAAATCGATAACTAATATTGGAACAATAATCGGGAAATAAGAATATATTATATTATTATAATGTGCAATGGAAAATACGATCGTTTTTGTAAAATATCCAGATTCATTTTTTTTAGTTACATACTATTAATAATTGATCATACAGTCTACTTCGTTATTTGGATAAAAAATGTTTCCATATGTCGTACCAAAGAACAGTCATCAGTTAATCAGAAAGATTAATTTTTATAAATACTACTTGTGAAATAATAACATTTTTACTGAATATATTTAAGAAATTAAAACCTAATGTTAAATTTAAATTTTAAGGAAACTTGATATCAATTTTAAATGGTTAAGAAGTAGAATCAATAAAATACAATTAATTTAATCAATCGTACAATTGTTGAATATACTTGGTTATAATAAATTCAGTCGAAATGTCTTAACACAGTTTATTAGCCACAAAATGGTCAAATAGAAAATTGTTACGTTTTGATTGTTGTCGTGGCTATTTTATGTACAATATTCTATCACATAATATAGCTAAATTATTATTCAAAGTGACAGGTTGAATTTTGAAGTTATTGTACAATGCCCCGTGTACCTAACACCTGTCGTCTTTATTTCTAGGCCCCTGACTAGACTTATTTTGTAGGTTTTGGTTTTTAATAATATAACTCATTTACGAACTATTTTCCAATATTGCGAGTAGGTTGTTCGTGTAGCCTTATACATTTATGTGACGTGAGTTATATGCTTAAATTTTTTATCTCGCACCTTTGCGAGTTTAATATTGTGTTCAAAATAGGAAACAATTAATTTTTAAAACCAAAAATATATTGTACTTTACTACCGTTTAGTTATCTCTATAGATTGCCACTAAACTTGCTTTGCAACCTGTCAAACTCGTTCTGTTTATCCGCGCAGTAAAATTAGGCAGGTACTTGCAGATAATATAAATAATAATTGTTCATAATATCTACGCGTACAACTTAGGCCAGTCAATAGTCCTTCGGCGTCGCAGTGAATACACGACGGAGTTTGCAGACTGAGTACGTCTGAAACACTGAAATGCAACGGGTTTTTGAACGGATTTCGCTACTTATAAAAATGGCGATGATAATCTATTTTTACAGCGTATCCGGTAAATAGTTATACTAAGCGTATCTAGTTTACGGCTCTATAGAGAACGTGCGATTCCACAGAAGAGTAAATTAGTTTTTTTCACCCCGTCAAACAGTTACGCTGTTAACTCGGAAAACGGGGAAATCGCAGTTTTCTGCCCGGGACAAATAATCTCGAAAACGCCGTTCATTGACGATTACGGCAGGAAATGAAAAGGAAAGATTGACGGCGGCGCTAGTGCAATTGGGCGGGCTTAACGGTCTCGCTGTCAGCTAAGGACTCGGACTCGTTATATCCGGCGGACAAAGTAATCGGTATTATACGGGACATCAATATCCACGTGCTTGACTACACAGCGTGCTTCCACGAGGGTTTTCGAATACTTTCGAGGCGACTTGGCACCGGCGGTACACTATGGCGGGGAGAATGTAAATTATTATTATTCTCGCTTCTGCAGTGTTCGGCCTATTAATTATTATTATTTACTGGGCAGAGAGTGCGCACACACTTGTGCGACGGGTTCGTTAAACGCTATACGAAATCCTGCAGTGCGGATGTGAGGGAAAACTCAAATCGACGCGACAGTGACAATATTATTATCAGTGCAATATACAGATATCGAGGTCACACACGGCGAGTCCAGACGATTTTTATGAATAAAATATTGCGGAAATGGTAATAGTAGAGGGCGATTAAAAGTTCGAGAAAACGACAGTGCATCGATTATTGTTTTTGACCGTAAAACATGTAAAGTTCATAATAATTTTAGCGTTGTTTGCGATGACGTGTTATCTGCATTCATCGGATGTACCTACTACCCAGCATAAGCTAGTAAACAGCTTGGCAATTTTCAAAAAAAAATTTTCTTCACCTACACTTGCGCGAACATTACGAAATAGTTTCGGGATGACAATGAGAATAAAAAATGGAGGGGGAGGGGTACCTACGTGATTTTACTGGTGACAAATCGTTTGAAGTCAGTCTTGGAATACATGATATTATCTTAATATTATATAAAACCGAAAATTGAAACCTTTGATGCTAATGTTCTCGGAAACTACTCAACTGATTGTCTTAATTTTTTTTTTAAATGAAAGATTATATCACGGAAAAGGTTCCTACTACAAAAAGTATACTTAAGTATAATTTAAAGAGGCTCTCACAGTCTCACACAAGGATTTTGAAATTCACGATGAAAATCGAAAATTTGTATTTTGACTATAAATGGTGGCTTTTGGTTACAATTATTATTAGTTATCAGTTACAGTAACCGTTTTTCCTACGTACATATTATACGCTAAAAAATCTGGAAAAACTGAAAGCGCTATTTTTGATGAGATATAAATGAATAATCTCTGTTTATTTATTGGGTTGTCAATGGTTACATATCGCATAGCTATTATGGTTAGTAGGAATATTTCATATAAGTATTTTTAGAAATAAATTTATAAAAAAAAAACAAATCTCTGGTCACCATTGCGATGTCTTTCGCGTGCCCAATATTCTGATATCACTTACTTGCTTATTAGTCATTTCGTCTTTGACTCGGGCGACGCCGGGCGGAACAGCTAGTATATTATTGTGTAGACGAAACGTATCCGGCTGCATCAACCCGCGCGGGATATATAAATTATGATACGCATTATAATATTATCGCGACCGTGTACGAGAATATCGTTTTTTTTTTCACTCCTGCAAAGGTCGTGACTGCAGGGGTAGGGGGGTTTGTCTCGTCGGAGAGATTAAGTACGGACGTGGAGCCAAAGCATATCTCATAACGTCGTTGTTATTATTGCTGCTCGCCGTGTCGGTGACGACGACCGCGGTGGCCGACGAATCCGCCGCGGGCGACGCGGCAGAACGATCGTTTCGGCCGGCCGGACGGACTGAATGGACCGAGCGATAAACAATTTAGGGTAGCCCCGAGCACCCGAGTGTGTACGCCAATACCACTGCACAAATATAGGACAGAATATTATATCATATTATTATAGTATGACGTATAGTTTACGGTTTCGCGGAACCGACCCTTTCGACGTGCCGGGCGCAAAGCTTTTCCGAGAGAATACTATCATCATATTATTATATATTGCCAGGGGGAGGCCGACGTAAACTCGTAACGTTTCGATACCGCCGAAAGGGCGATTGGTCGCCGTGTAAATTTCAATTTTTTATTATTGGATAACGCCGATGTGTGTTCGATTTCTGTTCGGATGCGTTTCGCGGGATACGCGAAACGGCGCGGGCCGATAGTAATTATATTGTGGCGACGACCATTTTTTATCACGATTTTTATTATTATTCAATCGCCCCGTAAACACGGATAATACATCGTCATAGTGAACCATATTATATTATATTAATGCACACTACTAGTTAATGGGTACAAATTAGTTTGACGACGGGGATGCCTTATTCGGGGAGGCGACGATCGAGATAATAATATTCAAGTGTATGAGGTTGATAATAGGGGCGGTGTAGCCGCATGACGAAAGGCGAGTAGTCGCAGAAGATGCGTGGTCGAGGTTGCATAAAAATGTACATGAATACGACGACGGTTCGTGTTGGTAATTTCGTACGATAAATTCCTAACTAATTCCTATGCTCATTATAAATCCGTGCTCAAAAAAAAAAAAAAATAAATATATTGAAACTCGGGAATGCATCGCTTGACCGTGTACTTATCGATTATATAACAATATGAAATAGTGATTATCAAAATATATAATATTTATAATCTGTATGGCAAGATGTTGTGAGCTAAGCAAGTGATATTATATACGTATTAGTTATTGGTAACTATGGCAACCGTATAGCTTACCGAATTCTGATAAAAAAATTTTCAACATTCTTTACAACATAGGCACAGACATCCAGGGGATTTTTTAATTTAGCTTTCAGAGTATTTTAATTTATAATAATAAAAATATACGAACTGCAGTTGAGTATTTACAAAAATATGTTTACCTTTTAAACTTTTCCATTCTTTGAAAATAACTGAATCATTTTAATAAAAACACTAATGAATTTATATAATCCTAAATTGTATGCCACCTACTATATTAAGTAGGAGTACAATTTTAAGTATTAAGTATCTATGTAAAATAATAATATCGAATACATTTAACGTGCTTATAATCATATTTGGTTTTCTACCGGCGTACACATTTCTAAAATCAAAATTACAATAATAGTTTACTGTAAAATATAAATAGTTAATTACGAAACTGTTATTAAACTGCGCATGCTAGTATAATATCATATATCTTGTACTAAACTTTCGGAAGTATAAAAGTACCCATCTAACTGATGATGGAAAAATTTTAGACGTTCAGAGACAACGGGAAAAACTTTAGTAATTACCTAAATGCCAAAAAACAGGGAAAAGTTTTGAAAGTTGATATAATAACTACGCTGTTTCCTACAATATAATAGAAATTATCGAAAAGTCTACTATAAAATCTACAATTGAGAAATAACTTTTTTGTCGGTTTTTGCTTACAAATCAGTTTTTTTTAGAATTTCACGGCACTCATCTAATATTTGGTTACTTTAAAACAAAAAATAAAAACTGTTTAATACGATATGGGTAATATTATAAAATGTATTAACATTATTTATGTATGTCGCTATTTGCTATGACATTATTTGATATAAACGTTACGCTATGACTGCAGTTCTGACTCAAACTTTTCGATCAATATAAAGTTGAAGTAGGTTTAACGTTCCAACTAATTACGAGAAAAGACTGATTGATATTTATGTTTGTTTTTGAAAAGACGTTTGAGTTATATTATGTCTTAGAAATTGTTATTCCTTTTAAAATCTAAAACATTTTACTTTTATCACAAATCGGTTTTTATAATGTACATTTTAAACAAATTGCCATCGAGCATGATTATTTTTATCAGAATGTAGTCGACACATAAAATGTCACGTCTTAATGTGTTTTCTCGATCTTATTACAGGAACACATAAAGTATACTTATGAAAAGTGTCAACAGATATTATGTTAAAATTTGGTTGGATGGAAAACGTGTGGTGTGAAGTCTAAAGTGATTTCTCTAAGCGGCTAACCAGTTCTGGCATAAGAACTCGAGTGGAAGTTTGTCGATGTTTTTTTAATGTATTTTTTACGTCGCTCTTCCTTGGATATTTTGTGCACGGATGATACGAATTGAATACAGTAAACACAGTCCAGTAAAATTATTGTAAGTTAATACAATAATTATGTAACTGCGTAAAGAATCTAAATATTATGTTAAAGAAAGACAAAAAATAAAATGATGATTGTTGCCAACAATTTGTCTGTCAAAATCCAAACACAACAGCTACCAGTACTTACTGTACAGGAATAATTATTATTATTCGATTGCCATGTCGAGATGGGTCGGATAAATTGAACGATATTTTACACGATCGTGTGATCAGGGCAGATTAGTCTAAACCAGTAAACTATTTTGGACTTGTGATCGTTTCTCTGATTGCAGTCCTTCTACACCGGACATAGATGCCTGTACAGTATAGTAGAAGTATAAACGATATAAATGGAAATTAAAGTAAACACTACATATTATATACACTACGATGATAGCTCCTTTGTACCTTAAACTCTATACATTTGTAAACAAATATATTATTATAAGCAAATGTTTGTATCATGGACTTAGGTGAATTTCCTTGTTTCTACCGCGAAATGACCATGGTTTGCTTTAGCCCATCTACTCGAGAAAAAAAATGCTAAATTAATTAAGACGTCAACCCAAATAAATGCTTCTTAAAAACAAATCGCTCGGGAAATCGGCTTCTGAGAAATCTTTGTCGTCATCCTTGTCCGGAAATGTTAGAATTTATCTTCGTTGTTTATTTTTAGCGTCAGCGCTTTAGTTTAATGCCGTTTCGAGCGGCAGAGGTGCTGATTGCGATCGGCCTAATTGTACACAATCGCCAACAAGATAACAGTTTGAAACAAAAAAATTCATAATTTTGTAATATAAACCTGTCATACTACCGATCAGTTATGGACTTAAATGTCTTGTCTTACTACATTCCATTGATTTATAGATTAATCCGTCATTATTATACTAATAAACGCACAATGAATAGTTTCTAAAATAATACATTACCTAATTATACCAACATAGATTAATACAATATACATAAACATAAAATATTACTATAGATTTAAGTACCTATATAATATAATTATTATTATACAGAGATTGGTGTTATTATTAAACATTGTAGTAACATTGATAAACATAAAATACGCACTACCCCACCTGTCGTGTGCAACTAACCTTGTGAGTTGGATAACTAACATATTAATAATATTATATTGACCATACATGTACGTCATATTTATTTTAATTCGTTTTGACATAGAGATTTTGTCATAGATTTCGAGTGTAATTAAAGACTTTTTTTTAAATATTTTTACACAAAGGTCTAGTGTAACTTTTGATTATGTACATATTATTATAGTATGCCATGGAATAATTTGCATTTTATGATAGTAATTAGAACGTCCGACTTTGTCCGAAGCACTCAAAATGTCTGAATTAAATTAAAATTTTTAAAAGATGACTTATTTTTTTATTTTTTAAGTAAATAATAAATATTGAGATACAGTGAATATTTTTGTAACACCATACTGATTTTGCAATACCTCGTCGACTATCAAGAGTTACTGAGAAAACGAAGAAATTTCTATCAAGTACCTATATAATTAGTTAACAACATATCCTTCAACGTCAGAAAAACAACCTCAGCCTAAACAAGTTTAATTCAATTTGTTCGTTCGCTTAAAGTGCAAAATGTTAATTGATTGAACAAAAATTAGTTACGTTGATTTTTTTTCAATCAATTTTGATTCAAACTTTCATATTATTTTATGGTCCAATAATTGTGTATACCTACTCAGAGGGTCCGAAACCTAATGTCGAATCACGCCGCGCCGGTTAAAATTTTCAAAACCAAAAAAAAAACGTGTCGTGAAATAAATGCACTAGGAATGTCAAGGGGAAAACGTATGATAATAATATGCGATTCTCTGAATATTCAAAAGTACGGGTTTTCCGGATTCCGACGATACTCGCGTATACTCGTTTGAATGCCACGTCATTCGTGATTGTTAAATAATTTATTGGCACGAGAGAAAAATATCACGTCGACGGAGACTATCGTCGTGCGTGTTTACACGGTTCATATAAGTGATATTTATGCGCACATGTCAGGAACCATTAACATGATGAAAAGGAATAATGAAATTCGAAATACGCGCTGCGGAGGTTGAAGGTTTGTTTTATGGGATTCATTAAATATTAAGCGATAAAACGTACCCATAACGTTTTGGTGTTCGATCTGAGTCGGCAGTGACGGTGATAATTGTATTTAATTTAAATTTCTCGGGAAACGAGATCTACTGAGTTTTCTGCACTCGGAAAACCCGAAGACAGTGTATATCAGGTACTGTATAGCTAGTGTTACATTCGTTTTCACCGATATTATAATCATTGACCAACAGTTTTGAATATACTAATATTACTATTATTATTTTATTGCGTTCGTAAAAACGAACATCGTGTATTTACGGTGGTTCGATTTTTATCTTTTCAATAAACTTGTTGTGAATTTAGTTAACGTAGTATCACAATTTTTATTCCACAAAAGTACGTTCACCTATTTTTTCATTAATTTTCTGTCCTAGCATCAGTACTTGGCATTTTACCGTCAGTTATTTGCATTTGATTTTATTTTCGATAAATGGTTTTTATCGACGACTATCGATTATGTCATACGTACATACGTGCACTATTAGTATTCAGAATAATAATATGAATTTCATTTATTTGTAACGGGTAAACATTTATTCTTTTTGATATCGTCATCATACAAAAAACATAAAATAGTACGCCTAATTTAGTAAATATATACCTATACAGGTATATATACTACCGGTACCTACATAAATTACATTTTTTATTTTTTTAGAATTGAATATTCATCTATTTTATATGTTTATTTCATTTTTTTTTTTTTATACATACCTGTGAATTGATTTCAAGTGGCTATCAATATTTGATTGAGTTTAAAAAAAAACCGTTTTAGTTAAAACCACAAGATTCATTATTAAATCACCCCGATTTGAAAACATAGTAGTATAAAAACAGAACCGGGGAGCTGGCTCTGATGCGTTTAGTATTATTTCGAGTTGCACCTCTCTATAAGGCCACAGCAGAGGACGTGTTAAATTTTAATCCAATGATAAATCGTTGCAGTATACGAAAAACACTTCTAAGTGTCATCCACTATTTCTTAGAATATTTTATAATGTATTTATATTAATATTACGTTTAACTGTTTTAAGTAATTGGTATTTGTTTTATACTGTGAATGGATTTCGCAATATCATCGAATATATTATATATTGATGATATTAAGTTAAAAGTCAATACCGACGAACAGTCTCAAGTGTTGCGAATAGTTTCACTGTATAAGCCACTGCTTCAAATTATAAAAAAAGTGAAGGGTGTTCATTAATAAATACAAACTGTTTTACATCGTCTGGTTTTATTACAGCCTAGTATCTCGTCTAATTAATAAATTTATTAAAATAATTTCAGACTCTTTCAGATTCTTGAAATTCTTTTGTACGCAAAATGGTAACCTAATAAGAGTACACTGTAAAGACGACGAGAGAGTTCTGACATTATGTCAATTAAAAATTGTTTTGAATAATTAAAACGGAAAATGTAGTATGCATTCGTTTTATTATGTATATTATACACCTAATACCGTTTATTTTTGTTATTCACGAGTGATTACTAATATTTTTGAATAGAAATTGTCTTATTTTTTATTTATAAAAATAATAACATTGTTGTATGGGCTATACAATCTTTGTTTTGTTGGAATTCTTAAAGGCACCCGTTCACCTATTGTCTTTATATGATTAGTTTTATTCATAATTTCGAAGTACAAACTGTGTTTGCTTCCCGATAATTTTCTAGATATCCGTTAGTGAATAATAGTTGTATTAAATTAAACTATTTAAAAAAGATTTACGTGGAAATAAAAAAGTTAAATATTAATAATATAAATGCACTTTTTTCTATACAGTATTTCAAACAAAATCTGTGCTAATAAAATTTGAGTAGGTAACTAATGAGTGGGCATAATGATTAATAGTAAACGAAAAATTAACGCTGGTTTTTTTCGTACTGATAATATCAGGGTGTAAATGAGACTTAAAGAGTACTTAGGTACTCTTGAGTCTCGACCCCAGAAAATATGCCGTGCGTTCAAGCCAAAAGTACATTCTGTTACTCAAAGAACACACCGCGGACGCATATAGAATTAATATTCTCACGAAAATAACCGACGAAGGGATATAAAAACGGAATGTGTTTAAAAACAGAATGTGATCAAAACATTACATTAAATCGTGTCAATATTTGTCGATGTTAAATTTTTGAAGATTCGATACGCATTCCCGCTACGTCTCCTCCGATGATGCTGCCGACTTGGGATTCCTCGTCCCGCATAATATTGTAGTACGACGATATTGCAAATTATTTGCTTATTAAATGCATTATTTACTTTGGAGAAATTCCTTTTATCTTTCGGCTCGAGAGTAGACGGATGTTTGGATGTGCGTTATATTTCGCAGCAGTCGTATATATAATATATTATTATTATTATAGGGCAAGACGCGCAGGAAGAAATCGATGGTCTTTCAATGCAACGTGTGTGTACCAATGCGTGTACACGTGTGCAGGTGGAGGGGGGACGAAAAGTCACGGAGGCAAAGACAACGCGCCCGAAATGTGTTCTTGAACATTTTCCGGCTGCTGCTGTAGCTGCAATACACCATAAATATAATAATAATAATATATAATATAAGTTATTAGGATCGTTTAGTGGACACTGCCGCTGTTGTACCAGTGCATAATATAATATAATATATGGTTTATCGTGCCCGGGAAGGGCGAAACATTCTAATGCCGCAGTTTTGTTTGTTTCGCGCCAAGTGACCCATTTCCGAGATGACCGCAAAGTCGGCTAATCGATATTATATTATGTACAAAATATATTTACGTATATAATATAATATTACTATACATATTACCCTATTATTGTTATATTATTGTCTCGCGGCGAGCGGACGAGTTGACTCTCATTTATTCCCTCGCAGTAAGTATAATGTCCGAATGGCTAATCGCCCGGTTCTGATTACACTACTTTCGTTTATGAAAATTTATAGCAGCCAGGATAGTGATAAGTCCCGTGAGCAGGAATTTTATTCGGAGCGACTTATATTTTCTCAGACGACGAGTTAAACATATTATTATCGTAGCCAGTTCCTGGACATAATTGCACTATACGAAAATAATATATACATCACCTATAAACGGTTATTAAACTCATCGTGCAATATTATTGGTTTGTATAGTAACAATGTACCTGTACAACATTTTATCGAACGTTCAGAGCTCTCCCGACGACCATATTACAGTATTTAATATAATTTTAAGTTTTTTCGCATCTGTTATAGTTCTCCAATACTCTCACGATGTGATCAACGATGTCTGAACTTTACTGCAGTGCCGTCATCGCCTTGTCACCGGATCACAACCCATTTAATTTTCACTGGAATCATTTATCACCACCAATATATTGCCCTCTCAGAGTGCGAACATGATATTATACTAACAGGACGTCGTCAGTAGATACTGTTGTACTTCTGTAGAGATTGCTCTACGATGAATTCATCACACATACCCGCGATTTATAGGTGGTAATTAGATATTATAGTAAAAGACGTATCATCCATAGACTTTCGTTTTTGACTTTCAGAGGTAGTATTACGTATTAACTCGATGTTAATATGCAGTGAAACCTCCCCTGACGGATACCTCTAAATAATGGACACCGCATAACAGCGGACGTTTTTTTTTTTGAAACTACACATTTTCTACAAACTGAACCTTCTGAATTTCAATTGATACAATTTCAGTAACCGAGAGTGTCCGATATTTAGAGATTTAACTGTACTTAATATGTATGTGAAATGTATGAAAAAAAATCTAACCTAGGCTAAATGTATTTCAAGAATACGGATGACGTCTTATACCGGGACAGTAAAGGTACTAACCAGGTACAAATAAAGGTAAACCAGCTTCTTTACTTCATTGTAATCAAAGTAGTTGATAATATACCAGCTAAACTATGATAATAGCGTATTAGTATTATTATTATTGTCAAAAACCAGCTGGTGCGTGAGAGGTAATGATAAAGCATTGATGCTGACATTTGGGTATTTTAATTATTAACCGCACAAACAACTAATATTGTTTGTATACAAATATTGTGTCACAATAAATACCTATTGTGGTAATAAAGTTTTTGGAGATCTTACTGAACAATAATAATTATTGTGACTTAAGTATGTGAAAGTTGAATTTATACTACAAGAACACAAGCGTGTATCTTACTAGTAGGTATAATACATTAATTATATCTATTGATATTTAGACCGAAAGTATTTCACCTAAAATTTGATCACGGATTTTCTAAATTTTCAATCGATAAATGACGTGATTTCTTTAATCATTTTTATTACTAACAAAAGCCATGCTAGGTCATAGCGGTTACGAACCCAGTGTAAAATACTGCTACACCACAATTTGTGATACTAATATTATTATAATATTTAGTCGGTGTTGTGCTGTTAGATGATATTATACACTATATTTTCGCAGAGGATTCGTGTGGGTTTTTGGGTTTATTGATTTGTAAAATATTATTTGTTGTTTTTGAAGTTTCTTAAAGGACATTATATATTATACATGTTATTTAAATAATATTATAGATTCAAAATATACGTGACTACGACGTGAGGGTAAACACGCAGATAAAATATGATATACATATAGGTAGGTATGCGATATTGGAACGGTCCTAAAAATGTATATGTATACATATATGGCGTGTGTATGTGTATGTGTGTGTGTGTTGAGGAAATGGTAAGTATGAAGAAAAATAATAATAAACGGTCTTTTGAACAATTTATCGTAATAAATATGAATAATGAAACACGGGTAACCCATAAAAGGAATGCTTATACTGAGTTATTCAAATTATACTCGAAATTGCTGTATTGAATTGGTAGGTGCAACGTGCGCAATAATATGGGAAATGTATAATATTATATTCTCGTTTTTATCTCAAAATATCATATCATATTATTACCCTATAATTTTCTGCGCGTAATAAAGGGGAGTTTTCGTCGAATTAATAGTTTTAACGTGCTTAATATTATATTAATAATATGTTTAAAGCAGTGAAAAATAAAACGTATGTTTTTCACACTCACATTTCGCATACGTCGCATTGCGCTCGTCGTCATAAATATATATAATTCACAGACTCGCAGGCACATACATACACATGTTTATAATATTAAATGAATTATTTTAAACAAAAACAACCTTTGCATGGCTGAACCGTTTGAGAGAATTATGATCAAATATAAATCTTTGTTCTATCTGAAAAACATTACAAAGAATTACCAATTCAATTCTCCGAGCAATGTCTTAATGTCGAGTTTAGGAAAAAAAGCAAGTAAAAAAAAAGCAAGTGAAAAAAAGCATATGTATAAAAAAGCAAATTGAAAAAAATCGAATGAAAAAAGAGCATATGGAAAATAAAGCAAAATCCAATTATTATTATTAATTTATTTTTTTTAAAATCAGTAGGTATATATTATTTACTATTATAGGTATAACTTATTACAAAATATGGTTAGAAAATCGATGATTAAATCCTTCTGTTTGACTATATAAGTACGCTCTAAATTTAGTTGCTGCGCCTTATGTTTCATTCGTGCTAAGCATTTATAAACTTCAACTTCACGCGGATTTAATCATCGACTTTCTAGATAGCACTAAAATAGCTCAATTTGATATAGGTAATTTATAACAAAAAAAATAATAATGATGATAATTATATCGAACATTTCTTAAACGCTGTAGCTAACCATATACGTTTTAAATAAATACACTAATATATAATACACTTATGATTTATTTTAATATTATATACACATATTGTATATAATATATTTAATTAATTAATTAGTCTGATTTGAAATATTTTGAACCTAACCATATTTTGTAATAATTTATACCTATAATAGTAAATAATATATATACCTACTGATTTTTAAAAAAATAAATTAATAATAATAATTGGATTTTGCTTTATTTTCCATAATATGCTCTTTTTTCATTCGCTTTTTTTCAATTGATTTTTTGCCTTTGCTTTTTATTCACTTGCTTTTTTTTTCCTAACCCCTTAATGTCCCTAGTTAACGGTAGAAAATATCTAGATTTTTTTAATTTGTCTATCGCCGAATTTTCATTAAAATTGTAACTATTTAAAACGATGTATCAAGTATTGTATTGTATTGTTTTGTACTGCGATGTCTTGTATTATATTTTTTAGTATTGTATATAGTTTTAATTTAATTTTATTAATTCTTATATAATAATAGCATACTCTTCACTTAACTCATATTGTTTGTCATTATATTTTATTATAATATTATATAACTATACCTACTTATATCTTATATTTTATTATATTATTTAATTATGTTTTAGTTTTAAATTATGCATTATAAATCTATGCAAAAACTATAACAGTATATACACTGCACTGTAGTGTTCTGTTTACTTTAAAATTGGAATTGGAATTTTATTCCGTAAAATAAAATATTGTTATTATTATTATTATAATGCGTTTAATACAATATGGTTGGGTCATGCATCATATTGTTACGATTTATGTGTCACCAGCGAGGTGATTATTAAGATTGGGTTTCTCGCACAATAATGTTCAAAATAAAATAGATATACTTGATTTTATTACGTTTACAATATAATTATTGTGGTGTAGATAAATATTTTTTTCCCGTGAGAAGTATTAAAATTTTCGGGTATTTTTTTTTGTTTATTCATATAGTCATAAACTCATAACACAACTACATTTTTGAAAAAATTACAAATATTTTTTGCTATGTTTTATTTTTATCGTTTCTTGAGTTCTTTTTTTTATTGAACGAGACTGCATCGGTTTTTGTCAGTATACCTCCTATATGGAATGTGGATATTTTATGTTATGTTCAAGTTAAGATCCAACGATTAACATTACATTTATCTTGTTTCTAATTAAATTAGAAATATACTATGTTTTATGCGCCTATCAAAAGTAATGTAAAATACAGATTGTTCAGAATATTATATACATTAATTGCTTGTAAAAGACGTTACATTTAAGATGCATTATAACTTATAACTTAAAAGGGTGTGTAAAGTGCTTAAGTTCTCATGCCGGGTATCGTAATTCGTAAGGGATAGTCAGAAAGTTGGATACTATTTTAAATTATTATTATGGACCCTTCCTGAAATTTGGGATATTATTAGTTGGCTAAATTATATGTTACTAAATTACGATTAGGCACTCTATTACAGCAGCACGTTACCGAAACTGTTACTACTGACATGTATATGGTTAGGTACATGATAAGTCGTTATCAATTTTCGTAATTCATATGTTAATTATAATTTTTTGCATAAAAATGTAAGTTTTAAGTAAAGTCAATCATTATAGTAGCATTTATCAAATATATTAATTAGTCTTATAGGTACTTGTATACAAATGTATTAAAGTGTTTATTTATCGGCATAGGTAATATATTTAAATGAAACATAACACTAATTTAATTGATGCCGAAATGAGTATTTAAAAACATTTAAGAACTTTTAAGGTGTGAACAGGTTGGATAAAACTGTGCCAGTTATTATACAAAAACATCTTTATAAATTATATTTTATTATTATTATTTGTTATAATTATATTAGTCGGGCGGTAGTCGGGAAACACCCGGTTGACATCCCCCCCCCCAACTAGTAAATCATCTGTACACCTGATGTGTAGTTATGCCCCGCCCTGCGCACAAATCGGCAGTCGAGGTTCCCTTCTTAACGCGAATGGTGCAGTGGCGGCGTGAACTTTTTTCGTTCCACGAAGCGACTATTTAAAATAAGTGCCCGCCCACCAATTTTTCCCGTATTAACGTGGACGGACAATATTCACAAAAGTACATAAATCATTCGCAAATTATTATCAACTAGTGCATAATTTAACCTACCCGCCCTCGCTTTCGCGCGTAGCGACCGCTACATAAGATAACCTTCTACGCAGCCACCGGAATGGTGTATGGTCATTCGAATTTTCAAAGACATCGACGAGGGCGTTTTGCGAAATCCTACGTCGAACTCCGGTCCAGGAAAGTGGAACGGGAACTACACCGCACTATTATGAGGGAGACCGCACTACGGAATTTTATTCGCGTGTACCGCCTAAATGCCGTCGAGTTCCAAGTACCTTCACACCAGTCGCACACTCGACAACTCGACAAAACATTATTTTCACTTATGTCTTACTCAAAATAAACAATCGTTTGCAATTAATATATTTGCTGAAATTCTCTTCGACCATCTGTTAAATAACACCACCGCCGTCTGGATCACCGGCAGAGCGCACGAGACAGTATAATAATATTGTTTATAAATATAATACGCGTACAATGTACATCATACGATTTCTTACAACCAAACAAATTATAATCCACGATCAAACGCATACTGTGATTGAAATCAGTGTACATATAGAACTTAAATCCCGTTAAATACGATCGTCTGTTCCTTTTAAAGAGTAAAAAACTTTCGGTACCCTAGGGTCTTTCAATGGAGTATTACAATAATTTATCAAGCGTTTTGATTGTGAAAACACAAATAATTCCCAACTGACTTTTATTTTTAAAAATAATGTTAGTCTACTACAAACGAGCTGCACACATTAGAAAAATTTGTTTTAAAAATCTTAATGTTATGTCAAGTCAATAAACTTAAAAATGTAATGCAAAGTTACTCATAAATTATTAAAACTGTTCATACAGCAATTAAAAATATCAACAAAATATCGTAACAATTATTTTCGCAGGCATATAAAGTTCAATATTGACAAAGTTTGTCAAAATCACGAAAATTTGTAATTCATACTCTGTGGTTTGAAATTCTTCAAATTAAAAATTGTTTCTAGCTAATGTCGAAGAAATTGAAAAAAATTAATTTTTTAGTTGCTCATATTAGAGTCAAATTAATTAAACAAAAAAAAAATTAAATAAAGCTATATTAGATTTGTATGACCGTCTGAATAAAATATTTTGATGACATTAGGTATTTAATTTTAGGGACTTGAAAATTACTTATATGATTATTATTTTCTATATAACAATGATATTTTCAAATAATTCATACTGAATTTGAGCTATTTTTACTATGGACTTAATCACACTGCGGCGGATTGCAGACTCCACGATGTGCGTAAGTGAGTGAAATCAAAACTAGGTAGGTGCATGAAAAACACTGAGACGGTTGCCCGTGCCAAAGATTTATTTTTTTTCTATACGTTTATTTGCCAAATTGTGTATATGATATTACATTTTTACTAATTATAATAGTTATAAAATATGTAACCATCGACAGCCTTATAAATAAACAGAGGATATTATACAAACTAATAACGACCATGGTTACCAATAGCAACCATTTATAAGCAAATATTTCCATCGTGAATCTCAAAATCCCCTTGTGACCACCTCCCGGGGTTGGACCTCTACCTTTTAAAATTAGCCTATCTTCTCCCCAGAGGTCTAATCTATCTTTGTCCCAAATTTAATCGCAATCGGTTTAACGGTTCGGGAATGAATAAAAGACAGACAGACAGACAGTTATATAATATCTTTATATATATAATTCTACTGTACGTGTGTATGTCACTGAATTCGTCCTAAACGGCTGGACCGATTTGAATGAATTTTTTCGTATGCGTTTGGATGACGCCCTGGATGGTTTAGATTCACAAGGGGGTGTGGTGAGGTGGTGAGGTGAGGTGCTCACACAGGGATTTTGAGATTTACGATGGAAATATATGTTTATAAATGGTTGCTATGTACTGTTTATTTATATTGTTGTCAATGGTTACATATTATTTATAAAGAGGAAAAATTTGATTGTTTGTTTGTATTGAATAGGCTCCGAAACTCCTGAACCGATTTAAATGAAATTTGGTACATAGATAGTTTAGACACTGAAAAAGGATATAGACTACTTTTTAATACTAAGGGGTTGAAATAGTGCACGGTATGTATTTTGCCCTCAACGTAACACCATTATTAATTTTTTTAATGGGCAACGAAGTGCACTTGATCAGCTGGTATATATATAATATATAGATGGTAAATAATATTTTAAAACAGGTATGCGATTTATTTGACAAAAATTAGTTCTACTAATAGATAAATAACTTGATATATAAAAAAAAAAATATATATATTTCGATAGACATTCTCACTTTTGGATCTGACTCGTGCGTGTATACCATTAAAATAATCACCCTATAAAGGTACGGTATTGTTATACGAGCATTATATTAATATAGCGTCGTAATTCACGCGCATTGTCCAGGTAGTGGTCGGTTGATGGGGGAAAACACAAAGCCCCGGCGATCGCCTCTTAATCTGTTCGGGTCCCTTTCGTCACGTGGGCTTAAGGTATTAGATGCCATTTTTCCGGATTCGCGTGAAACTATACTAACGAGACACGTAAACTCGCATCGCGAATATCATATTTGCGGGTGCGAATTTTCCCCGATATGTCTCTGCAGTTGTAGGTCACACACGCCTCACATCGGTCAAATTGTTTTTATTTTTTACTTTTTCGCGAGCTAAAAAGCGTTTTAATAACGTGCCACGGAAAAAAAAAATAATGATAATAATAATATGACGTGTGCAAGCTCAGTGATAAAAATCATGCCTAAGCAGAGTTCTGCTTGAAAAATGGAACGGAAAATCAGATATTGAACTAGAACCATAAAATATGTATATTCAACGGTTTTCCCCCTTCGATCGGACGTGCTCACAGTGTAAGACAACTACATAATTGAACGAAATTACGTTGGACGAGCGTTTTGGATTTATTTTAAGAAAAGGTCGGTAGTGAAAACCGTTCGTTAAAAAATAATATACATAATATAATATTGTATTATGCCCGCCCTCGGTGCAATATCGGTTGTTGTAATATCATTGTATTATTATGTCGGTGCAGTATTTTTTTTTTTTTAAACACAATATACCTACAAGTGCAGGATTCGGTCTGAGAGGAGAACACAATAATAATTACGACGGAGACAAGCATACGTCGGACGGGCTGCGATGTCATCAAACGCTCGCGCATCGGCGCACCCGAAGAAAATGTCGTTCACAACGACGACGACGACAAGTAAAACACGAGAGCTCGGATTCAAGAAAAAATCAATCGAATGCAGAAATACTTATCCCGATATTAATTTTAAGAGCGATTTCTTACAGAGTGTTAATAAAATTTACGAGCACAATATATGACGTGTGCGTGATCGTTTATGCTGCGATGTGCAATTATTTATTTTACTTCTGTGCGTATATTATAGTAAGTTGTTAAAATATATTATTATGATACCTATCGCGTTTATGAAGAAACTGCATTGATCAATACATGATATTAGGTATAGTAAACGTAAACTAAAAAGTGTGTTATTCATTTCACAGGAAAAGTTCGAATATTACGGTTTGTATTTTATACGCGACAACATAAAAAAAAAAAAATTATCTAAACAAATTGCGCTAAAAAATGGTGGCTTTCGTTTGAAAAATATAAGTTTGTATCAACACTGCAGATTGACAGATTGCGTCAGGGATTATTCTGAAAATATCAACTTAAATAATATTTTACGACAATTATTATTAATATTATTATTACAAATCCTCTGAATATTAAAAAAACGAGTTAATATTGAACTAAACGAGGATGTAGAAAATACGTTATTTTTCAATCAAAATAGCGACATGAATATTCAACATCGTCGAATAGAGTTTAATTATTATCTAACCTTTATTATTTTCTAGTATAGTAAAATATGTCATCAATAAAATATTGTAACGTTAGTTTTAAATTGAATGAAATCAAATTTACCCGACAACACTGTGCAAAAACAACATTGAGCTTAATGTTTCGATGTAACTGCAGTTTACTGCAGCCGTGTTAATTGCAATTTCAAGTGCAAGACTCAAAAACGGATTGCACCAAACACGGGAATGCGGTCTAACATATTTCGTAATATTATATTCAACTTTATAGTGACGACGACACGCATTTGAAATTCTAACAGAAACTAATGTTATCAAAACTGTGAGCTTTCCTAAAAAATGTGCACTATATTTGCGTCAACTATTTGATATCATGTTCGTATACGACTTGCTAAACTATAATGTTGTAAGCCCTGAGCTTCTAGCTCAGATCAATTTCCGTATTCCCTCCTCCCACTCGAGAAATCATGATCTTTTTGCAATCCCATTCTTCAAATCCAAATCAAGTAATGACTCATTCTTTGTTAGAGCTCTGAAACTTGCTAATTTAGTCTCCATCTCCTTAGATTTTTTCAATACTCCTCGTGATACTTTCAGATTTAAGTCAATTATGTTTTTACAAGAAACCTTATAATTTTAATATTAGTCCTCGTCAATCAGTGATTTCTTTATTGTTTCTTTATTGTTTTTATGTATTTTATATTTTTAATTATTTGTATACTTATATATTTATATACGTTTCAATATTACTTAGTGTTGTACTTAATAATTAGTATTTTCTGTAATTCATTTTTTTTTTCCATACATTATTGGTCTATGTACCACTTTCAATTTTGTAAAAGGGCTAGTCCCGTTGAATTCTAAATAAATAAATAAACAAATAAATATGCGTGACGCACTGACGCGTTGTATACTAATTTATCGGCCATCGTTATCGTGTGTATGGCGACAACTGTCAAAATACAAAATATTTGGATGAATTGTAGACGTAATAGTAATATCTTTGACCGTGGTCAATGCATCCGGTTTGATTTTGTTTTAACGAAATGACTTACACCATCGCCGACGATTAGCCAGTGATCAGATGACGTGTACTAAAACCGAAATACGTTATTGGAACACGTCATTTTTTCCCGGGCAAAGTCCGCGGGTCACACCGTTAGTTATTTACTTATAATAATAATAATATTATATAATATTATACAATGCGTTGTTGTAATTATTATTATGTGGTTTAAAAATAATACGCCGAGCACCTCGCTTAATAGACAATCGAACCGAACTGACGGTGGGTATTATAAAATAATAATATATTAATATTATATAAGCACACAGCAACCAGCTCATCAGCCATTCCGAATATACTCATAATAATAATAATAGCATAGTCGTTGCCTGTCGGTATTTGGATTGTTTAAGGACTGGCACAGAGTTTGTCAGATCAGACGTAAAAGGTTCGTTATAATATAGTAGTGACGCATTCGTGGAGATTATAATTTTATAAGCCGTAATAAGCTGCGTGGGATAAAAAACAAAATGTGTAAAAAGGAAGATTTTCTTCATGGTTATTATTTTATTACAAACTCTATAATAAATCATACTGTATTTTTTTTTTTCGTTACTATGTTTTTTATAATTCATAATTTTCACTAATTTATTGTTTAAGTAAAACAATAACGTTATTTATATAATACTATAATTTGACCTCGATACGAAAACAAATTTAAGTGTACAGTGACTATACGCAGACAGTGCGCAACAAATATTAGTTCGATTTCCACGACAAACTAAAATAATATTTATTATCATTACTTAATTTTTAATTTCAGAGGCGACATGTTTTTCCTCGTTTTTTTTTTTAAACTCGTGCCGTGTACCTACTGAGTATTAATATGTTTTTGTTTTATAGTTTATAGTATTTTCCGTTTGATGTTTACCTATGATTAATATTATTTTTTTGACACTCGACTGCAATAAATTATCGTCTTCTCGGTTTTATTGCCGACTTGTTTAGTTGTTTATAGTGTTTATTATTATATACGGGTATTAGGCTTTCCGAAAACTGATATATCAGACATGTTTCGTCGACTTACCACCCGGTTGTTGGGAACAGACTCGTTATAATATTGTGTTGTGTACTCACAGTATAATATACGGGTCGCGTTTCCGAAAAAAAAAAAAAAAAACTGTTGTACCGTTCATAAACGATCTTGTCGCACCGCCGCAGACGCTTTATTGTTTTAGTTTCTAGTCTGGTACATTATTATTATCATTATTATTGTACTACCTATAAAGAATCTACAATTTTGTCCTCGAAAACGTCGACGGGAGAGAGGAAAACAAAAATAAAGATACGCTGAAATTAGGACAAAGTATGCCGGTCGTATTAGGGCCGCAAGAGTGAAGGACGGCTGGCTGTGGATGCGTCAAAGTGTTGCAAACTATAATAATAATGTTATTATCTTTTGTCAACGGCGGAAGTTCAAAAATGTAATAACAATAACAATTTATTTATACTTTTGCCGACGTATGCCGCTTAAGATACTAAAACGATAGTGTTGTAGAGCTTAACGAAATATTATATGGCACGTTACGAAAATTAATACAGTCCCCTAGTGACGAATTCTTTCCAGAGTAGAAAATAAATTACGAAACATTTGACACAATATTATAATTTACTGTGTGAAATAAAAAGTCGGTATAGAAGATGTTTAATATTATATAGCCAATCAAAGAAAAGTTCAAACTGTTGTGCAAGTTTCAAACATTATTACGGTAACTTTTTACAAAAAATAATTTTAATTTGACTTATACTCTAAGACATTTTATTTAATATTTGTTTTTTAAGTTTCTAGATTTTTTTTTGTTCCTATTATAGTTGCTTTTCTTGACACTTTTCTTTGGAAATCACTTCGGCAGTTGGTCTTATTATAATTAGGTTATGGCCATTATTTTCATTTGGCATTTTATAATCGAAACTTGATACAAATATCATCGTTTCTTTTCAAACCAACTTAAATTTTTTTTTATTCATACAAATTAAAAATAATAATTAACAGTAGGTACTTACATTGTTTTTGTCATAGTAGCTTTTTATAAAAGTTACATTACAGCTTAGTTGTTTAATGATTTTCCATTGAGATTACCTGTTTTTTTTTTACAATAATATTGTATGGCCAGCTGCTGATTTTCGTAAGTGTTAATAATATTATTATTATGTTGGATAAAATTTTTGTCGTAAATATCTATGTTAAAAATGTGTTTAAGCTTATTTGTGAATAAGCTGAGAAAACATTAAATGATTGATACTTGTAAGGTCTAAGCCAATAGGCAATGACAAAAAACTGCGATCGGTATAATCTATAATGGGTATTTTATTTCAAATTTACTACGAGGATTAGTACTAGATATTAGACTAGATTCGGTTACCAGGGAAGATTTATCAATTGATGGCGATCGAATTATATATTATAAAAAATACGGCGCCTCAAAATCAAGTACCTAAATACTTATGTATTATATAGGTACTGTTATAGAGTATAATAAACAAAATATGAATTACACCCCGGATGAATACAACTATAGAAACTTTAAAATAATATTTTAATGTGTTTTTATTGAATTCAATCAATATGCTTATGTTTATTATAATTTGGTACAATTATTTTACACGATATAACCAGAGAATTTTTTTTTTTTTAACAACGATTTTATGACATGATGTAAAATTGACGTGCGCTGCACGAATCGAATATTTTTCAACACCAAGTTGACGGTTAAATTATGCTGCCATTGAAGATATATTTGAATGCCGATGCAAATTTATGCACTTCATCCGAATATTTAAGCTTATAGTGCATAATATTCCATTGACTCTGAATAATCCCTGTAGCTCTTTGTTCGACGTTCGCTCTACAAGACTGTGATGCGTAGGTAAAGGTACATTATTATTATTATTATTATTATTATTATTATTATTATTGTTGTTGTTATTTATTTATTATTTTTTTTCTTTATTCGACAGAAAAAAAAGGCAATGCCGCGAAATAACCATTACGCGATCATCAGCTGTGACGGTTCATTCGGCCGCGCTCCGTCTTATATATATATAAGTAGGCGCAACGCGCGGGGAATACATTTTCCGTCCAACGAAATGTCAATAAGTTAATAGACATTATTATTAATGCGAATGTGAGTCGCTGAAACGGAGACGGGAATGCGGAGAGAGAGAGAAAAACGAAAAATAATGCGCGTTATACTAATCGACATTGTGTACTTATATATATTATGACTATATATATCTGTATGCACGAATGATGTATAGGAGGTAGGTAGTTATATTTCATTTATATTTTTGTTTTTTTTCTAAAAGAACGACAACGCGAGACGCAAAATAGGCTGCAGAGTTTTTATCTGCGATCGAACTATACGATTTGGATTTTACGCATAACGACTGCAGGTTGTTGTTGATATCACTGGCGAATCAAACTTAACCTAATAGCCGACAACGGACTAGATAACAATATAGGCGTGTAATATCCGAGCTCATCTGTGACTCGAATTAGATTGTTTAATTAAAACTCATTAGTATTCCGTGACTAGCAAAGTCATAAAACGTATAATATGATTTAACAGCGTACATAACCAATTATTATCGTTCCCAAAAAATAGCAGAATTTCTCAAAGTTATTTTCGCTTACATAATATAATTAGGAACTACGCACTATTTCGTGAATATTAAGACATTCCAACGTAGGTACCTATATATTTCACTGTCAATTCGAATTATTATGAATAATATATTGCCATGGTAATATTAATAGTGAATAATTGAATCAACGAACATAAGTTATTTTCGAACACCGAATCGTACGGGAAATTGTTTTAAGACTTGTGCTTCAAAATCGTTTAGTCGTACGCATCGATCATTACGCGTACGCGACTGGTCTAAGAACGATATGATTATAATATGGTATTATGTATTTCGTACGTTTAAATAGAGGTACCCGTTTTACGTTTAACGTAAAGAAAAACAGGAAAAGCCGCTTTTACGTGTATTGCAGGTTTCTCGAGTGTGCCCCCTTTATTGAGTGGGTCACTGCAGCTGTAATGGATGTGCTTGCACACCCTTATGCCTCTTAATTGTTACGTATTTTACAAACTTTAGATATTATGTTCACGTCATAATAAAATATTCTCTGAACCGTTGTTATGTATTTTACATAATTGTTGGGGCATAATATGGGACGTAGAATATCGCTAATTCAATTTGACAAGATAAACGTAAATAGTTGAGTTGGTCGCTAGTTTGATTTACCTGAACCTAACTCAAAATATTCACAATGTGTACAGCTGGTATTGGCATACTCCACAGAAATGGGTGCATTTTTTAATATCGTTAATGTAATGAACGTAAAAGAAAATATTTGGATCGCGGAATATTAAATGATTAGGTACGTTTTGCAAACCATCTTATTATACTTGCTGTATAATGCTCGTATGGTGATATTTCCATTATTTTTGTTCTACAAACTTAATGCCAATAGAACCTAATATTTTGTGACTTTTAAACAATACGTAATACCTGTTCAATAAAAAATATTTATACTTGTATTTCTTCATTGGTCATTTATATACTACCTATATCAATACGATGATAAGTTAGGGAGATGGGTGAAAATGTTTCTCTGTGTAGTAGTTCCGATTAATTAAAGTGTTTAATGTATATGAATGGTTTATTTAAAATGTAAGTGGCTTATTATATTATCGAATATAACATTTAAAAGATTGACACGTGAAAAAAATATTCGACCATCTCGACCTAAAAAAAAACATTTTTAAAGGCATATTAAATTATTTACCAACACGTGCAATTTGTTGAAATGTAAAGGTTTTAACGTCAGTATAATATCACCACGTTATAAAATAAAATATTACTAATATATGACGTTTATCCGTTGTGTCATAATGATTTTGACTGTGAAAACTTTTGATATTATGTTAATACATAGTATACTTGTCAAACCCATTAGAGTTTACCTACTATACATACAATGTGGTTATTTTATCCCCAATAACGTATAATAATATGATTTCAAAAATAATGATGTATTATATTTTTATATGTGCCACTATAATATAAATGTATCAACTGTCAGAGTTCATAATTATTCAATTATTTAAAATGCATAATCATACACAGAATTAAAACTGACATCCGTTGTTAAAGTAGGCAGGTTGTACCTGGGTATATACTAGGGTATACATAACCTATACTGACCTAACCTACCTGTTTTAAATTTAACTTTTGTATACGCCGTCCCTAGAATAATTTCTCGTTCAAAACCACAAAAACCAAATCAGCGATTTTATTATAATTTGTTGACTTTCGTCTAATGAGTTTTTGTATTTTTGACTCGACAAATTATTATCTACAACCACGAGTGTACACGATATTATTATGTTGGCTTATCCGTTATCCGATAAAAACGTCTTGTGTGCGTCATATTCATCATTCGTAAACACGATCTACGAGCACACATTTATTGCTAGTTCGTCGTTAATATTTTATTGCGTGTGGCGCACCGCAATAACACAATAATTATTACAATCGTTTGCCAGACGTTTGTCAGTTATCGTAATGTACGATGCGACTGGCAGTATATCGGGACGAGGGTCCATAAAATATAATTAATACACTGCTTGACTGTCCTCGAAGTCGTGCACATTTTAACACAATATAATAATACGATACAACAAGTAACTAGTGGATTCTAACGAATATTTCACGATTGCGACCGATATAATAATATAATATTATTATTACGTCGACAAAGTGCACCAAAAACTCGTTGCTCACAATCATATTTCAATAGAGTACTAGCAAATTTAATCTGGTCGGCACTTTAGGGGAACGGGGGTTTTAAAAGATATATTTAAATCACTTGTAGTAATATAAAAAAAAAACCATAAGACGTCCTTATAAATAGAAGCCGAGTGGTTGACACTGTGTTTCAGCTCAAAACCGTTTCTCGTATGCAATGATTTATTAGGTATTGAATTCGAATTGAACACATCCATTACACAGTGAACAGTGTCAACGACGAAGTAGGTAGATACACTCGAAATGTACTATGCAGCGGAACAGTTTCCCCGGTTTTGTTATAATTATTGTTCGTACTCATACCAAAACATGGAATGCGAATGATCACAGAGCTTTATTAGGCGAATCGAAGATCGCGGAGGGTACAAATTAGTGTGAAAAATTTGTAAGAGTAATTTATCATGAATTTGTATATAAAATAACTGTGTATCTCCCGCTCTTGCGATAAAATAATATGAGATCGATTGGGAGAAAACAAGATTCATCTACCAAACGAAGATACCAATTCGACGTTCCCTCAAAATATTTTGTTTTTTAATATTCATTTAATTATCCATCTTGATAATATGATACTATAATGTATGTACTAAAAGAAACAATGACACAAAAAATGCAAATTTAATGGAGTTCGAAGGTATTATTACCATTGAAAATTATAGTATACTACCTAAAAAGAGATTGATAATTTCAGCAGCACTTACAAAAAGAGGATTGTATACAATACCACAAACTATACCGGATAAGTTATATAGTTATCTGGTTTTGAATTATAATACTAAAAATAGCTGACTTTAATAAAAAAAAAAAACTATGGGAAAGTAACTTTGTTCAACAGCTGCTGATATCTAATAGAAAATTGATATGTTAATAAATCGCATAACACTTCATATACATTAGGTATGTCTGAATAAAATATAAATATATTTTAGGTAATTATTTTTTTTCATTTTAATATTATGAAATTTAGCTAGGCACTTACTCTTTACATGTATAGGTATTTAATAGTATCATAATCCCGATCAATTATTGACGGTTAACGTGTATTTCATATTATAAAAACTTTTTAAATTCAATAGGTTACCTACTCATATCGTGATGATCTTGTTTGTACTTAATACAATTAAGTATAATTAACCTAACCACAATTTCTTTTGCACTTGAAATAATTTTACGGAAATAAAACGGTCTTTTTTAATATATTAATATTTGAAAATGCAGAATGCAGGTCCTCCGACGATCATATTGTTCTGATTAATGTACAGGAATATATATATAAATATGTACGAATAATTTCGCTTTAAACGAAACAGTTTTTGTTTATATTATGCCTGTGAACTTATATATACATATATATCAAACCGTTTCGCACACGAAGAACTTAAAATATCTGTCTATTGAAAAAATAAATACACACACAAATTGTTTACATGGAGATAATATGTATATATATATATACGACGTGTGTACAAAGTATATATTATATTATAATATATACCATTATTGCCACGTACTTGTTTTCTTCCTTCTCTCGCGGTCGGTCGCGGAGAGGTAGAAAAAAGGTGAAATTTTTTTTTTTTTTTTTCCATAAAAAACGAGAGGCATTTCTGCAAAGTTCAACCCATAACGCAGCTCCGTATGGCGAGCGCGTAATTACACTTTTTGCGTTACAAAAGTTCGCGTGAAATCGATTTTCTACTTGGACTTTATGTATAGGTATACCCACTGAATGTTTGCCAACGCCACTCGCGTTATGGAATATAATATAGTCGTATACATTATGAATATTGCAGGACGCGACCCAGGTATACGCTCAGAACCTTTGTGATTCGTTCATTAGCAATACTATGTATATGTATTATAGCGATGGAAAAACTGCAGTTACCTATTATCGGGCACGCCGTCGATCGCCGTTGTAATTGAGTTTTCTAATGCGAAAGTCGTCCTGCACGTGTGTGAATAATAATAATATATACCAAATGAATATTGCAGCCCTATAAAAATATATTATTATGTCTACAGCAGTACAATATTCTGAGCGTTACTCTTGTACTCGGGTTCTAATACCGTTCGGAACTTGGTTTATCGAGTTTACTCCGATGGCCGCGGCTTGATTTATATTAAATGGTATATTAAGTTAGGTATTAATAATTGTGAGTAAATAACAATATTGACATTGGGAAGTACGATTTCAATAGACCGTTTGTATTTAAAAAAAAAAAAAGTTTCTTTATTAAACAATAGAGCTTCTTCAGAAAAAAAAGCAACCCTCAGTTTCTTTCGTCCTATATATCCCGGTATCCTGCAGGATCACGAAAAGCGACCGCGTCGACGAGTGAAACACAAAAATATTGTCGGCACCAGGGGTTCTCAGTATTTAAGACTGTTTAACCAGACAAAATAATAAATTACGTAGGTACATTCGAGTATTTTAATTACATAGCACAACAATCGATTTATATAACCGTAACGTAATAATTTTTTTCTGGGAACTCCAAAGTCAGCGCTTACTTTTTGAGACCCTGACTTTATACGTGCGAAAAAACAAAGGATTTAGTAACAACGATATTGGACGGTAGGTAAAATGAAAAAAAAATTTACGTTGAATTAACTATTATTTCAAATTCTTGCAGGGTTTCAGAATTAGCTTACATTATTGTTATTTATTTAATTTTTTTTCTGCGAATACAATATGTACATACCTACCTAATAATATATTCTATAGTGGTTGATGATGATTTTAAGTCAAAGACGATTTTCCGAAATGACGCACGATTCGGACTAAGCGTTTTGTATTACTATTCTATACAGCGTCTTATATAAAGGATTGTGCGCGTTCAATCAATTCATCATGCTGACAACCAAAATAGGCAAGTCATAAATAAAACGGTTTCGTCTAAAAAATATCCTTTTCTAAATGATCGCAGGCTTTCTTAAGTACGGCGTAGATAGAAAGTACAACAGATTGTGATACGAACTTATGAAATACGAAAGCATTGTGATATTTTTAACTTACGGGTATACACTCTGAGATGAGTCTATTGAAAAGGGTTCAACAATTACCCAAGCCAAAAATGGTAAAATGTACGAAACAGTATATTTCATATTAAATAGTTATATTTGATAAATTGGTTTAAGTTATTCGAGAACGAGCATGTTTTGATATTTTATGTTCTCAGAAATGAAAAAGAATACTTTAGAGCACTTTTAAAACTTTCAACAAGACGGTCACTTAGTTTTTCGAGTTGTATTTAATCTAGTATGTCAGTTTGATAAGGTTTTTTCACGAGTTGGTAAAAGTTTCAAAATTTAAAATTTTCTATTGTTTTCTATTCTCCGGATTTTCTTGTAACATAAAGTGTTCTATAGAGTACAACAAGGAAATATTACTAACGATCGACAAAAACAGTGACGAAAAAAAAATAAGGTTGGGAATATGGCTAAAGGCTTAAAAAAAATATGCGCACATATTATTATGAAATCATTTGGAAAAAATATGTAAAATTCTGTTATTGTTCGAGTGTACAATCATGTGCTTGTGCAATCAGAAATACATTATGCAAAAAAGTATATTTAGGTACAAAAAAAAAAAAAAGAACAGACAATTGTATTAATTTAAAAGCAGTATAAAAATATTTACTCGTTAAACACAAACGATTTATTAAAACCGGACATCTAACCTTCTCATCCCCCGGTTTAATTATATTTGAACGCGATTATAATGGAATTATAATATTATATACAGAGTGATCAATAACAGTATAATATATATAATATATGAGACTGCAGGGTGCCGGTGATTCGTGTAAGCTAATTATTAATATTGCTGCTGCTCCGATTTTCGCATTAATGTCGGTCGTGTAGTATGATATTATTAAAAATTCCGAGTTTGATATTCATTTTGATTATAATACCTAAAACGCGTGTACATTTGCGCATAAACGTACCGACGAAAAAACGCGTCCAAGAAAGAATGGC
The DNA here is from genome assembly GCA_022818045.1 of Neotoxoptera formosana. NCBI lineage: Eukaryota > Metazoa > Arthropoda > Insecta > Hemiptera > Aphididae > Neotoxoptera > Neotoxoptera formosana. The sequence goes on from CM040634.1 coordinate 3,343,247, forward strand.
GGGCGCATCGTGCAAAATTATGATATCAACAGGTATATATTCGCATTTTATAAATTATTATTAAAATATAATATTATTATGTATTTTTTTTCGACGGTTTGATTTAAATAATAATAATAATAATAATCAAATATCGGTTTGAAAATCAAAACGATCGGCACCGCTTAATACAGAAATAATTGGCTCCTCAATAAAATATATCGTGCGAACGTCGTAGAATTATTATAATTATTGCGAAGCGTCGTCGTAATAATGCCCACAGAGAAAAACCACCTCTGTAACACCCTCTTATTAATACCCGCTCAGAGAAAAAAAATCAGTTTTTTCATTTTTATCAACGCCCTGTATAGTTATGATATTACAATGCCTGACATCGTTATGTGCACAGTTTAATGCACGCTTAGTGTAATTATTATCACAACCGACGCGGTAATCAATATTCTACGATATTCAACCCGTAACAGCTAATATGATAATGAATTTATACCATCGAAATGACGGATAATTTCGGAAGGATTTACGTAACATAAAACCCGTAACGACGTGCCGAAATGGCAAGCGTTACATATTAAACGGTGTGCGGTAGTAGTAGTACAACAGACAGTCGTAGCGTGTTTTTGGCGTGCCAGACGAGAGACGTGAGTGCCAAAGGTTTAATATAATATCCGTGTAGGTACACATATGCGATATACGTATATATTATTTGTACATATATCTTCTGCATTACGCATAATATTATGTCGAGCACATACGCATTTCGAGTGTATTTCGAATATAAGCCAATATAATAATATATAATATTATGGAGGTATATACAATACAGCGGTTATAACGCGGTTATCGGTATGGCTCAGCTATATATAAAATGTGCAGTAGGAACTTACTGTACCGTATAGGTATATCCAGCGCGCTCGGTGCATAATATATTAAAAATACCCGATATAATTGAATAAACAGATGAACCTTTATCACGGTATATTAGATGAGATACCATTTTGCCAATATTAATAATATTAATATCACGACGCGATACGTCGCGTCGTCGTTATTAATCAGTTTACCCGCGGAACTATCGACATAGCGCGACGCACATTGCTGCAGTCATAACGAAATAATATTATTATCAACAATAATTGCATAATATACATTACAACACCTATACAAATTATCATCACAGTTCATATACTTCATCGACACCTCTGCGTAATTAACGTTTGATCGCAATCGAAATTGCTCGAACTACGTTGCCATTTACAGCCAAAATATTGCATGCGAAATTGAAAAATTGTATATTCTAATCGTCGGCTAACTGTTTCGTACGGCACGCGTCCCAGAGTTTCAAAATATCTGCCATTAATACACGGGCGTGGTCGTCTTTCATATATTATCATTAAAATATTATTGTCGGTGACCATAACCGATCGGCGTTAACGTGCGTACATTTGTGTTGTGACTGGGTAGGTAAATATTATGTCCATTCAAATCAGAACAGCAGCTGAAATTCGTTGATATTATGATAATAACTGAAAGATGATGATAATGAACGAACAGAAGAAAACCAAACGATAGATAAGAGCGGGCAGGCAGAAGGCCAAATGCGATCCACGACGCTCGTCCTACGCTCAGAATCGTCTTTTCTCGTGCAATGATTTATCATTAAATTCAAATTCAAAACATCCGTAACAGTGACCTTGATTATTCGATGAGTCCGCAGCGATGATAAGAGTACACTCAAAATAATCAACACGATTATCGAGAAGAAGAGTCGGAGACGCGTAGTTTATCGGCACGTTCGATTCGTATCAAAGTCTAAGTCCGATTCGGGTCGATACGTATCGCTGGCACACATACCTAACTCCTTCGACCATATGGCTTTTAACCGAGACGCATGTAAACATTTTGCCCTCGAACAACTTGCAACTATGTATGTACAGCAGAAAATATAGTCTCTGCTTTTATTTATTTTTGGTCAAAATACATAAAGCGATAGAATTTCATAATATGATATCTCTGATGTTCTATGATATTATACTCGATATAATTTTACGGTAATTGAAATACCGTAAAACGGAGATGAATAGAAACCCCTTCCAACTTTAAATTATCATGCGAACCGTTTTATTTTGGGCACCACACGGTTGATCAATATATAAAAATACTGGTCTCTTCGAGTATTCGTAATATACGTTTGAAACATTCAAAACATTTTTATTTTTAATAGATAACGTTGTATAGTTTTTGTAAGTGGTTCTGTTTCTGTTGACCCGGCCAACGGTGTCAATAATTGAAACATTTATGATTTTTCATAAGCTTATTTCACTAACTAAATAGAAACAAATGTTGAAATTTTTTTCCAAAAAAAAGTAGACAGACGAAATTCTCTCCCGATTTCGTGTCTATAAGCACAACACCGTTTACCACCGTTTTTCGGGATATAGTGTTATACTTACAATAAAATAGAAGCATCATTAATGATAGAGTCATGTTATTGAATCGCGACAAATTTTGAAACTGATATCCCTTATTGGCACGAGCATCACGTCGTAATAGTCCGTCGCCTGTGGACGGTTTCTGTAAACTTACTGTACAACGATATCATATTGTAGCACCTACTCAAACGCTACCTGCTCAAAGCTAACATTATAAGAATCCAGAAGCGGACAACGTCGGTGGTATTAGCATAATAATATACCATGGTTGGATTATACCATTCTTTGTCGTGCCTCAAACTGTTGCGAGTAAACTAATCACTGTGGCGGCAGCGTTTGAAACGATAATTTTTCCGAGCGTTTACCGGGTGAGCGATGGTGGTCTTGAGCTGGTGGTAGAGGTGGAGGAGGGGTCGGGTGTCACGGGTAGGCCACACGAACTTAAACCACCGCAATACACGCATAGACATACTACACGCACTCTAATAAACGCGTTTATAATGTTATTTATAATAATATCAAAAATATAAATATTATTATTATTATACGACACGCGTGTGTAATATGTATATAATATTATCACGCGGCGTTTGGATACTCCTCTAGATATCTACGGGGTGATCCATTTAACGTAAGACACTCATTATTTCAAAAATTATTAACGTTTTTGGAAATATTTTTGTTACATTTTATGAAGTCGTTAAAAAACAAAATAAAAATTTTGTAAAAACAAAGAAAAATTATTTTTTTGAATATTTTTTACGTTTTTACTTTTTTGAATTACAATATACAGTTTTAATTTTATAACCCAAAGCAGAATATTTTTTGAGTATTTTGATACATGAAAATCGAATTTTGGACCAGTCGTTTATGAGTTATATGTGTATTTGAAGTTTAGATGAGCAGCGAGGGGTGGTAGCGGGTACCCAGCAAAATGTTGGTCCACTGACCACTACTCTGCTCATCAAAACTTTAAATACTTATAACTCAAAAATAACTCATCCAAAATTCGATTTTTATGTATCAAAATACTCAGAAAAATATTCTGCTTTGGATTATAAAATTAAAACTGTATGTTGTAATTTAAAAAAGTAAAAACCTTAAATAAAAAAATGTCGAGAAAAAATGTTGTTCAGTAACGACTTGATACCGTGTAATAAAAATATTACCAAAAACGTAAATACTTTTTGAAATATTGATAGTGTCTTACGTTAAATGGATATAATACGCGGTCGAATTCATAATATTTTATAGCGACTCGACAATAGTTTTTGTCTTTGGTCAAGTCTCGTTATAGCGTAATAGTTCCTTGCCTACATAATATTATATCGTGATGGTCGTGTACGACAATATTATAATATTAACATACACACGAGGTGCATACGCTTATAATATATTACAATAATATTATGCGAGTTAAATGTATATATATACATATATATATATTATAGGTACATATTATACGTAAATAGTATATTTTATACATAGGTACATAATATACATAATATATTTTTTGTACACGTTTAAGTACATATTATATTATATATGTACCTATATATAATATATAGACGAACCGGTACGTGACTAATAGCGATATTTTTTTCGAACAGATGCAGGCAAAGTCGTCGGCTGCAGACTGCCAACCGACAAAAATCAGAACCCAAGTGTACGCTCGTTATGTATATATATATATATATATATAGAGAGAGATTATAGAGTGTATTTCCGCGAAGAAAATACGTCGGATCCGATCCACTCGCGAGTCCCCCGCGAATTTATGGCCGCGAAAAACCTCCGCCTCCGCGGCCGCCGCGCGGACGTGACTCGTAAAAGACGAATTCCCGAGCGATATACTTTAATATTTATGGGCAATTTATGCGACGAGACGGCTGAGCGGGTATGTTAGCACGCGTGCGAGCGTGTGTACGTTTCGGTTCAAAAAACACGGGCGCACGTGTGTAAACGCTTTACCGCGCGTATTCAAATGCGGTTCGCTCTGAGGACTATGTTTCTGTTTTTTTCTCGCGAAAATATTATCGTTGTTGCAGGCTCGAATTCCGAAAATACATATAGGTCGCGATTATCGTAGCGCGCTTTAGGATTTCGCTGGACGTGTCGAGCATTATTGTTTCGTTGAGATGACACGTCTTTGGCAACTTTCTGGACACGATAACTGCGGCAGTGGCGAGGCGGTGGCGCGCGACGACTCGTACATTATATTATATTTTATATAATAATTAATATAATGATAATTTTTATTATTTCCGTTTGAATACGTAATAATGGGTTACGAATACCACTGGATTAATATATTAAATCATATGCATTTACGTGACATGAATAAAATATGTTTCGGTTTTATCGAGTAGGCGGGGAGGGGGGAGGGCCTATAGGATGTCATCGACACGGTACGTTTTTATACGTCAAAAAGTTACTCTGTATAAAGTAAAAATCGGCAAAGTCGCTGCACTCAACTGTAATATAGAACTAATTAATAACCGATCATTATACGCAACAAGTGTAAAAATAGCAATTTATCACGGACGTTAATTATTATTTCCATTAAAAACGTTTAAAAAACCAAGTCTCGTCGACATTTTAAATAACTATTTTTATTTTACTTTTGCTTTGAAGTTTTGTTATACCTGTCAGATATCCACTCAAATAATGTTATTGTTCTAAGAATATAATATTTTGTAAAACAGTATAATATTATAGTCGTCTATACAACATAAATGAAAAATAAATTCAGATTTATTTGACAAATTATTAATCATTGAAATGGTTTATTTAAACTTCAAATTTAGAGAAACTTATGTTTGTATCACAAGACTGACAAGGTTTTGTGACAATAAATAGTTATAATTAAACACTGCTTGAGATGGTATAATTATAAACACCGAATTATTATTATTTGTATACCGTTTTCTATTTATTAGTTCAAAAAATAAAATGAAAAATTATTAATTCAATTTTTGAATAACACGATTAACATACTAATATCTTTTACATTAATTACATTGTATTTAAAATAGTCATGTTTAATAAATGTAGTTGTACAATTATTATTGACACGGAAGTAAAATTATTTTTATATAAAACGTAGCTCAATAATAATCTACTTTTATTAAGAAGATTAATTTAAAAATAAACTACCTAAATAATTTGATTTTTTTTTTTACTTTAAAAGTGCTTTTATGTATACGATTATTTCGTTTTAGCATATTAAATATTTAAACGTTAAGAGATAGATTATTTATGCATTAAACGCTAAGCTTTAAAACTTTTTTTCAAACGGAAAACCTAAAAAAATTATCTTACTCTTTGTGTAATGAGTTTTTACGGTTTAGGAAAACCACCTAACCGAAACGGGTTTGGGAATATTAATATTTCACGGACTCATATTATGCGGTCGTTTAGAAAATTAACAATATTATTATGAACTCGTAACAACCGATCGTTTATATTGAAATAGCGTTTAAATACGTTCTATCAAAACGTTGACATTAACCACCACACACGTTTGTAGACCAGCTAGTCATCGTGTTATCTTATATTTGGAAAGAGTCCAAAATCAAAATGGATATCTATAAGCTCCCAGGAAATGAAGACAATTTGTCATCTGACTTTGGTCTTTCGGCAGAGGCTGCCAATTCTCTGTCTGCCTACGTACGGAGAATATACAGTCAAAGTGTTATAATATAGCATGGATTATAGAAAATCTCATGTGCCATTTCTAACTTTCATCAATCTTAGCGGGTTTTCCAAAAATAATACATCACACGTTTCAATGAGTAAAACATTTTCCCCAAACGTGGAGGATGTATAATATAGTTTCAAAATTGAAATACTTCAACGATAATATGTGATTTGTTTGTTTGTTTTCGTTACAACACTGCAGGCACGTGCTACTAAATGCAGTAAAAAGTAAACGACATAATTTTATTATATTATCTTTTGCTTGCGTTGTCGCACATTTGTTGCACATATTAAATGACCTACTATTATATTATATTGTAATAAATTATTATAACCCGAGTTAAAACATAACATATAATAATTTTGTGTAGTGAATGATTCGTTCGAGGGCTTAGACATTTTGTGTGTGAGTAGTTAAAAACTGAATAATTAATATATAGATCAATAAAAACAGAACATCGATGTCAACCGTCCAGTCAATGGTTATTTTATAGGTATGTCATTATCGTTTGTTCGCCGTGTTCTAAATTGTATTAAAAAAACTATCGCATAGAACGCTTAAATGTAAAATTGTATTGTTAGGGTATTCAGGCCTAACCTATTGATATGAATTATAATATTATTATAATAAATATAATATTATCTTTAACAAGATGAATCAATAATCGTAAAATCAATGCATTTTTATCGTTATATTGTTACCTATAACTTATAATGTAGGTACCTATCTAAATAGTTTTCATTGAAATTAACGGGAGTTTCCGTTTTGGAAATAATAAAATATAATAAAATATACTCTCAAAATGGAATTTTATCAAGGAAAATCACTAAAATTTAAGTAAGTTTAAAAATTAAAACAGTTTTCGAAAAATAAAAATAGGTACCTTTATTATTAATCACTTGATTCAACATCTGTTTCAAGACATCTAAAAATCTGTGTAATTACATTTCCTTTTTGTTCTTACCATTTTAAGTCAAACAACGTAATATACTAATTTACTTTAACAAATCACGAGGCATATACGACAACGCGTGTATTTTTTTTTTTTGATTTGTGCAACAATTTTTGAACTCAGAAAACCAAGGAGAAAGTCAAAAACGTTTCGAGTCACCTCGTTTGGCGATTGGTACTATATTTTTAATATTATTATTACTTATAGTATATAATATTGTTGTAGATGATATATTTCCACGACCAGACTATGACTAGTATAAAATCGCTCTGGTATTTTTTTTCTCTTTCCTTTGCTTGACGCGCTTAGACATTTTCCTTATTAGGTGCACTATCCATCAGCCTTTGCTTGCACATAACATAAAATGTACAACATAAACGTAGACACAATAGTCTCCGCACGTCATGTTCGCCTTTCGACGACTTCTCCCGCTAACAAAACATGATTGATGTGAATTTATTAGGAATGCCTGTACCTTTTGGCGAAGAAAACAATATTGTACAATCTAAGAATTCGAAAACTTTCAAAAAGTGTTTGGCAAAAACGTTTTAAGTTCATCGTTTATATCATATATTATATCCAGTATTCCGGACTGTCTAAGAAAAAAATAAAGCTAATATTTAACACAAGTCACGAGATGTATACGTATACAGAAAAACTCGTACTAAAAAATCGGAAAGTACATACTGGCCCACGACCTGAACTTTTTATAAATCAGATCGTCTACCAGATGAAACTTGAGTAAATGTGAGCAGTCGTATAATTAGTCATAATGATGTTTAAGTATATATCGTAAATTGTGTATATCATGAACATTGTAAGCCAACTAAATGTGAGCACCAGTGTCTTGGTTTAATATTGTTAAAATGTTACTTATATAAATTTATTTTTGTACAGTTTATTTAAAAAGTAAAACTGAAAATTTGCACCTATTATGTGCAAAATACACGTCATGATGCCATGAATAATGATGCCACGTCCTAAATTGAACATTTTGTATATTATTATAAACTATTGATTATAAATTTTGATTTTTTCAATACAGCAGTCATAACTGTTTAAACTTGTAAAGCATTTGAATAAAATGATCAATATTTTTGTTTTTTTTTTAGCTTTTTGACTTAGGTATTATTGTTTTATTAGATAATAATTCGGTAAGTACTTTGGAAGTAGAATACATCCAAATTCCTATTTGGTGCGCGTGTTTAACAAAGGCAGAAAATCACCACTTTCAACCCTCTTGAATATTTTTTTTTACAGTTTTTATATTTTTTTTGTTTAACTGATTTACCTAATCATTTTATTATTACCATCATTTATTTTTATTATTGACCTCAAAGCAAAAAATCGGCACCTATAGCCTTAGTTTTATAGTTAAGGTATTTACAGTAATTTACAAATATACTTATATGAATAGTTCCACATTAGAAGTTACAATAATAGGGTGATATTATTTATAATAAAATATAATTCTAAGTAAATATAAGTATTGATATGTTTTACATTGACTTTTACAAGTTGTTTGTTTTAAAGAAGGCGATCGTCTTGGTGTTGTCCTCAATTTCTGGTCCCAGAGCAGTGTCAATGACCGCATTTATCCCGATAATTTGTCGATCTCGCTCGTTTTTGAGGCATTCGGTTATTACAATGCGGCTAATAATCAAAATACAAAAATGGTTTTTTGATGTTAAGAATTAAATTATGTTTCACTGTCTGCAGTCTATAACCCCGCAGATTTTGCGTGTGGGCAGTTTGTCGCCTTTGCCATCACATAGGTGCCCGTGTGCAAGTCGCGATTATTGTATGTCCAATTCTCGTTCTGCTTAGTATCGATTGTTATTATCTTCATCATATTTGAAATACACTACGTTTACACCGAGAACGGCTCGTTTATAAGACTAAATAAATGTCGTATAATTTCTATAACATTTACCGAGTGTATTGTTTAATAATCTTACTGCGCCGGGTTCGCGATCTCGATAATAACGATCATCGTTCGCGGCAATGACAACGACAAAATCGACATCTTGACATTACCGCGGTCGGCGAGTGAAACAAAAGCACTGAATCAATATGAAATTCCTTTGCTATAAGAACCACATCGAAAAAAAAAAATAATATCACCGCACTACGTCTACGTAGTCTACGATCAGCCTGGGCCTGCACTGCTGTAGTAGGTACCTATCCTCCATCTCCGATCCGCTGTCCGCATATTTTATTCGACGGGACGCTGTACACGGGGGAGACAATGGGATTGTAACGCCACGTGCGAAATGTGTGTGTGTGTGCGTGTGTGCGTGTGTGTGGGAGTTTTTCTACACGAAAAGGAGCTTTGCGGACGACGTGAGATTCGACGAGAGTATAGAAGCAGTCACGTGCTTTTATATATTATATATATTTTATTATATACTTGGCACACTCGAACACTATATAACAACAATGTGATTACGATATCCTGCTGCACGACGTTCCATTGTAAAATAGTTCATTAAACGACAAACGAAGATGGATTAAGCGAACGGCGACGGTCGATATAATAATAATATTATTATATTAAAGTGATGACGCGCGACCCGGGCTTTTATCGCCGCACAATAGCAGGCACGGTCTGCGTATAATTGTTATTATATTTTATTGTCATATAATATTAATATAATAATAATATGATATTAGACCATAATGACAGCAGCCGGTATCGTACATAATATTTTATACGGGAGACTCGTAATATTATGTACTCTGCAGGATCATTCGCCGACCGTGCTCACCGTCTTTTTTTCTCCATAACAATGCTGTTAATCAAAATCGGAAATTTATTATGTAAAATATATGTACTTAAAACCCATATTTTCAAATTCTAGAGCTTGTTTGCGCTACCAAAAGAGCGCCTTGTAGAGGTACAAACTTCCGTTTTTCATATGAGAATACCCCCCTTCGACGTGAAATATTCGGCGGGTAATTTTTCTGAAAACGTTGACGTATCAAAATCAAAATTTAAACAAGTCGTTTTTGAGTTATTTAACTTTGTGTACAAGGTAAAGATAATAATATTATATAGCCAATAGCTGCGGTTAAGAATATAACATGGTGGCTTCGGGGGTTCAAACATTTAAGTAATTTATTTTATTAATCCATCAACATTTATAATTTGTAAAAATAGTCTAAGTATAATAAATAGTTACTAGATTCAATATTACACAATATATTTTATATTTTAGTAAAACAATTTTTGTTGTTTTACTTTTACTTTTTAATTTGTATTATCCTTGGTATAAACATTAATATTTAATAACTGAAAAAATACTGATTCAAATTTTGAATTGAGTACATCTAAATTTTTAAAAAAATTATCCACTTAATAATTTATACCCAGTAAAAAAGTAGGGGATTATCATTTAAAAAACAGAAGTTTGTATCGGCACAGAAAACGCTCCTTAAGTAATACAAGTCATCTCGAGAAAAATATGGACCTTAAGTAGGTGTGGGTGTAATAATAATTCCAAAAATCAGAACTTATGAATCATTTTATTATTAAAGGGAAAACAACAATGTAAATGTACATGACTAAAATTAGATAACCAAAATTAATTTAGATATCTCATTTTTGAACTCAAAATGTCCATAAAAAAACGTAGCACTACCATTTTCCTCTACAAGGATAATCTATGAATTATAAATATTATGTCGAATGACGAGGAATTAGCGTTTAGCATTATAGGATTCATAATGTCGAATACCATCCATCTACTATTTAATACAGATAATAATAAATAAGCACAGTGACAAAGCGTTACGAAAATCGGCGAGGAAAAAAAATTGCCCAAAAACGTAAACCGATATTTATGTTAAAATGGAGATGCACGTGTCTGCGGCGAATCGGCCCCGGGGTTTAATAATAAAATTCGAAGAGTACAATGACTCGGATATTGGCATACAGACGGGACGGAGTTTTCACCGATAAATAATTAGCAATAATAATATTACCGTACACGGGATCAGGATGTGAACCCGGGCGTCGTTCATGACCGCACACTTTCAAAAGAAGGTCGTCGTTCAAAACCGCACACTATTATTCCTTGATCCTGGATATTTTCCCGAAATCAAACAGTTCAATACCGCACACATTGATTTGTATCAACAGCGTATACATTGATCTAAAATAACATTATCATTTAGTACCTCACACCAGGTAATCATATTCAATCAAGAGCACAAAATCATAAAAATAAAACTTTCGGGATTATTCCCAGATTGCTAATTAACTGAATTGAAATTAGTGTAATTGATTATTTAAAAACATTAGGCAGTAAATTTATTTCAATTTAATTATAATATATTGAATTGTTTTTAATTAATACATAAATATTTTTGTAATTACAATAAAATATGTTTAATTTTTAACTGTCAATCAAATGTGTGCGGTTTTGAACTATCGACCTTTCAAATATCCCTTTTTAACAATAGTATAAATGTGTGCGGTATTGAACGGTGTAAAATGTGCGGTTATGAACGGTAAGTGTGCGGTTATGACGACCGCCGGTGAACCCACACACGCGTTTCGATAAGATTTACTATATATATGCTCGTCGCGGCGTTTTTGCCACGACGCCGTTTTTTTTCGTTACCTACGCGATTTTTACCGAATCGCAATAAAATAAAATTATTAATATTAATTATCACTCGCACTCGTTCGACTTTTAGGATAAAAATAGTCACGCGCCTCCACGAATGCATTAATACGATCGTTCTTCGTCGCTGTGCACAAAGTATATATCATATTATTTAGTATATACATAATATTATATTATAATACCTTTACAACAGGTATAATATTATATCATTACGATGCGCTTGACCTGGACATCATTATCGTGTCCGAGACCAATCGATATACTCGCGAGGCTTATAAATATTATTTTGTCCGGCGTGAAGTATAATATTATATTATTGTACATTATGCAGGTACCGCGACGAAACCGAGGACGACATGTTTTTGTAGGCGTCGTCGTCGCGTTTGTATGGCGGCACACTGATACGGTCAATGGCTGCCCACCGAATACGAAAAATATCGTGAGATTCCGAAATAATTATTTTTCACGAAGACATATTATTCCGACGGTGGGAAAAAACGCGGTCGCGGACGCGCCATCGATTTCGATCGGATCGCCTGCACATCGAGAACGAGACTACAATCGTATAATATGTTTTTCTTGGTAAGAAAAAAATGTCCAAGACCGTGCCGTGATCTCGTAGAATATTTGAACGCCCATTTTTAATTATGTCCCCAATAATGCACTTAAAAAATAAGCCACATTAAATCGTCAACTATAGAAACTCAATTAATGTATTAATTAAACGTCAAAGGTGCGAATATTATTAATATTATATTACGTCCTACAGCAATATGGAACGGCCGCTGCTGATGCTCGATGATAATCATCGAGTCTTAACTACTGTGAAGTACCCTACAAAACAATACAGGATTCAGACATTTTGCGCCCCGAGACGGGCGTTTTTAACGTCATAAGAATATAAACGATAATTTACAATAAATATATATTATTTATATACTGTATACGGTACACAATACAAACACTAAATTAATTAGATTTCTTTTAATGTTATGAAATTAATATTCTTTAACAGCAGATTATAAAATAATAATATTCTAATAACAATATTATTGTTATTATTTCTGAATGCTTGAATATTTTGTAATAATTTAAACGTTTATATCGATTACCACGGTACGCTACTGGTAATAAAAATATCATGTTATAGTATTGGAACACAACTAATAGTTTTGAATTAAATGAGTTATTTTCAGGAAGTATAAATATATTATTATAAGTAGGCAATGCGGTACAATTTCACATATAAACGTACATAATATAATACAATGTTGTAGGTAAAGTATTACCTGTGCTGCAGTAATACAATTTTACGCTTTTTTAAAAAACTTGAATCCGCGACAAGGCGATTCCTCTGGTCACTTTTAATCCGGCCCTAACTATGTGTACAATTAAATCGATATTTTTTGCGATTGGAATTCAATCAATCTATCTTTGAGGTACGCCATAATGTATAATTAAAATTATCTCGTACCGTTACAGAGCTAAAATGTCGAGAGTTTCTTATGCATCATCATCATCAGAATTTGTTTTATTACATGCATTTTAACAATTTATTCGAAATATTCCGGAGGGTTGGTAATAATTCATTCCACATTACGTTTATACATCGACCATAAGGTCATTGTTATTTATTGGGACCTCAATGTGCCATAAAACAGTTATTCGAATCAAAGTGTTATTATAATATATCATTATAAAAATATTCATAAATAAAAAAAAAAAACACTGACCGTTTCCATTCGACATGTTTTCGTTGTCCGGAGGTCGTAATCTATGACTATAGTGTTGAATCCTGTGTTGATGTATGCTGTTCAGAATTATATTACTGGACGTCCGGGACAGGGCTTGTCGTTGTCGAACAGCTTCTTTGTAAATCCTAAAAAACAAACAGTAAATCAGTCGTCGACTAACGACGATAATGATGATTTTGAATGTCCTCGTGAACATACGTAATATTATGTTTTAAGACAATGGGTTTTGAGTATTCGTAAAAGGGTCAAGTGGGTAAATTAATTATGCAAATATAATAAAAAAAAAAACCACGTAATGTTGTTATAAGTAGCATAACACGTGTCATATGATTTGTTATTTGCTTTAAATATATTATTATTGGGAAACACAATAGTATTACAATTTTAATATTTTCCCAAAAGGTCGAACACTTTGTATACAACTAATTTATAATCCATACACGGGAACCCATAATAATCCTTACAATTTTGTTTCTACCCTTAATTCTATCGATGCCATGACTGAATATTGTATAGGTTATAGGTACTATTTAATAATTATTCCAGATGGCCCGAATGTTCCCATCCCGTTCTAATCGAAAAGTTTGTTTTCTCCGTCACGCAGTAAAAGTTTTATCTTGGCTAATGGTCATTTGCAAAGGGTCTATACTCAGAAAATAGAGATATATACCCGACCAATCACTGAATTACAAGCAATCGCCATTGATTTGGTTCGGTTAGTATCATTAGTCATTATAATATACAAGAGTACGCACATAATATGAATAAACGATAACCGCCTTGACGTCTTCAACGAAATGTCATTCCGGGGACTTCGAGTCTTGCGACGTTAAACTACGATTCTATAGCCGGTGGTCGACCAATAAAATATTCAAACGTCGTATAACATTTTATAGGCAGGTAAATGTATTGTCATCTATAGCAGTTTGTCTGGAGGATTACAAACACAGTAGCCCCCGACTTCGGTCGTAATTATTACGATTCCGTCGAACGCATTCGATTTTTATTTTGCATATTATTCTGTTTAGATCAACGCCCCGACTCCCGAGTGTGTATAAATATAATATGGGAACCCTTTGGATTCCTTTCCGACAAAGATGAACGAGTACTGTTGGCCGGACGAAAGCTGAGTCTCGGCAAATAGCCTCGTGCCAATAAATCTTTACAACCTGTAACTATTTATACAAACACTAGTTTGATTAGTCATAATAAGATTGAACAGCATGAATGATTTATTGCTTTATCTCGGGATTTATTATCAATGAAAAAAACGTCGAAATACAATTATAAAAATAGATCCAACACTGTTAAAAAATTGATAACAATTTTAAGAATACGGTAGAATTTATAATGTTGAAATAACTTAGCTTTTTTTTAAGTTGATTGGAAAATATTTCTCTAAGTTCGAATGAAAAATATTTTGAAAATGTTGGTTTTAACGATTTTTATATTCATAATTACTGTATACACAGTTGTAAATAAAAATAATCAGTTATTTCTGTTTCTATAAATTCTTTAATATTTTAAAATAGATAGGCACAATATACTCTTTCTGCGATCCTTGTAAGTGGGTATACTAATTACAAAAGTAGATTACCTAACTTTTTTAAACTGAGTTCGGTTAATGTTTTGTTTCATATTAATTTTAAACCTAAAGAGTTAAATTTATTATTTGTTAACTATTTATTTCAAATTAACGAACTTGTGTCCATTTTACTTAATTTATTAATTATTGAGTTAATTATATTCTTTGACTTGTCCACCTTTATTTCGAACTATTTGCTACCTATGCAAGATGAAACTATAGTTTATAGTCTATAATTATTATACTTTATAACTCATAAAATCGTGAAAGAGGAAACACAATTTGAGAAAAATAGACGTTACATTATGAACTAATTACTGTACATATTAAACGAAACCAGCAGAATAAATCGTTTTTGAAGTTTTAAGACAATCAAAATAATAACATTTCGATAACCCACTGCAGAAAAGGAGTACTTTCAGCGCCATGACTCATTTATCCCCGCGAGTAATGAGTAATGAGTAATGACTAATGAGATATTGTTTGAAAACAACGGTCTTATATCATAACTGTGCAAGAACAAATCGCGAATAATTAATCAAAATTCAAAAATGTTTTTTGATGGTAAGAATATAATTAAAATATTATATATTATTATCATTTTGATTATTTTAGAAAATAGTACGCACCAATTTTGCTCTGTCTGAAATACGTATAAAACGAATTTCATCATACACACGTCATAATGGATGCGTATATAATATAATATTTTAGAAGACAATATAGGGTTTTAGAACTTCGGTTTGTATAATTAAAAAAAAGTAATAATAATAAAATAAATATACACATAGGTAATAATATTGTGTACCTAAAAATAATACATTTTTTATTCGTTGGTTAGTGCGATATACGTTGCTTTAACCCTCGCATACGTCGTCTAAATATCGGAAATATTTCATTGATTGACACCTGTTTCGTCGGATTTTATCAATATTATACAGGACCCGATATATTCGTGTATTTTTTTCTTTCCGTCGTTGATTCCGAATGCTTTCGTAGCAGTCTCTAATGATCTTCTCGAGAAATAATGGGAAATTCGGAATTCTAATAATACGCGTACAAACGTCGTCCAATCTACGCGTAATTTCCAATTGACTGCTTTTGTACACGTCGGGGTGTATGTGAAAGAATCGAGCGAACACATTAACAACGTGCTAAAAGTGGTTTCAGCGGGACAAAAAAATAATAAGAAAAAAAAATTGTGCACTAACGGAAAAACCAATAGCTTTGCAGTCGTGCCTCACAATAAGAGTCTTGACGGTGGAAAAAAGCCAAAAGGACTCACAAGTTGGGGTAATTACGACGCAACGCTAGTAGGTATACAGTTAATTAGTACGCCGTGTTAGTTTGCGTTTGTAAACAAAATTAATTTTAATTTCAACTATCGACAGGGGAAAATAAATCAATGTTTTTTGTAGTTTATCGCGAGATACGCGAGTAGAATAATAAATGCACACAGATAACGCGTAAATAACTCCAACAACGCGGTTCACTGTGGGTGAGACGAAACAAAAATAATTCCTACCGTATAATTATTGTTATATCCATTTTCGTTGATTTTAGTACATAATATTTATTTTTCCAGTGTTAGAGACCCATCGGTGTTGTGTGACGAGGGATGAATGATGACTTTAAAAATAATCTTCGAAAAAAAACATATTAATAATAACCTAGCATAACAACATGCGATGGTTCGTTGCGCAAAATAAAAAAGATGGATTTAATAATAATCGCGAGAACAAAATAAAATACCCAGCCCGGAAGATAGCAACGTTAAACATTATTTATTACAGCCCAATAAAATACGTTTAATTTGATTTTGGATAAAATCACAAGGCACAATACGATTTGTTGTGTTTGCGGTTCGCACTGGCGACCAATATAACATAAATCAATTATGTCGATAGTTTGTCCCAAAATGTCGGGTCACAAATTAATATTTGAACATGACCAAACCTTTTATGTAATTTCAATAAAAAAATCTAGTATCAACAACTCTTCATATTAGGTATGGTCTTATACAATTAATATTTTGTACAAGTCAAGTGCCGAAAATCGTGTTAAAAAAAAACATTAAATTTTTTAAATAAATTCTAAATGATACAAGTATATACATAATATAGAGAGTTAAAATAAACACTTTAAAATAATTAATCACTCTGTCTTTTATTTGTGTTTAGTTGCCAAAACCGTAAAATATACGATAGTATAATATTATTACATAAGTGTATGTTTATTAGATTTTTAGTTTTTTTTTTATTTGATCTTATAAAGTTCACTTACACAGTTTATTAGCTAAAATTACATGTCTTGATTTAAAACTGGTTATTTATATCATTTATTCATAGAAACTTATATTTGTTGTTATCTTGCGATTATTCAAACATTTTTTAAAGCCAATATTTATTCTATTTAAAAAGTAAATTTTAATTTGAAGTTACTTTACGTTTCTAGGGTATAAAATATATTAAAAGACAGTCTAAAAATTGTAAGTTTAAATTTCATTGAAAAATATAAAATCTCTGAAGACAAAGATAGGTAGTATAATATTATGTTTATTGAAATATGTCTACAAAAATAAATTAAAAATTCTTTTTCGATTTTTGTGTCTGTATAATATTATATTTTCAAAATGGGCCATAGTCTTATAAAATTGACCAATTCCTCTAGGGAAAAATATAATAAAACTTGGGTTTAACTGACTTCACGCTCATCATCGTTGCATGTGGCAACGGACCAAATGTCTGTGGAGCATACGTGTGATGGATTGAATAAGAGTATCCCTTTATGTTCCTATAATATAATATACGCTTAATCTTACTGCAATTATAAAAAAGAAATAATAAGTTTAGGTCAGTTCCTTTTTCTAAAACCTTACGCTTTGCTTTCAATCGTATAGTTCAATACGAGTACACACGTATATAATAGATACACGCTGGAACGTACACGAGTTAAACTTTTAAAAAAAAAGCTTTCCGACAAGACAACAATAGTTGTCGCTAAAAATTATAATAGCAAATATTCACATAGAAAAGAATGTCTCCCGCGGCGAACGCCCTTTCCTTATTGTCTAAAATAAATATTATTATGTAGGGCGATCGTCTGGAGACCAATTTTTATAATAAGATTTTGTAAGGCGTTCGAGGATTCGGCGATTACTTGACTGTTTTTATAAAGTGTTTGTTTTAATTTTACAACACTACATTATAATATGTTGTGCTGCGACAACTACAATATAAATTCTGAATAACGGTCGTAGAACAGCGTCTATAATACAGCGGCAATCCGTGAATAATATACTTAGGCGAGTGATGTGTGACTTAAATTTGACGCACAGCACTCCACCAATAATCCTTAGGAAACAGGCGATCCCAACCTGAACCGGGAACGATGAGTTTCGCAAATATAAATACGCGATCGAGGCTCATTTCGCCAGAATTTTGTCGTACTGCACACGATTTATTGTTAAAAATTCGCACTTTCGGACGATGACGTAAAATCGATTTGATCGGGATTCGCACTTCGCGACGGAGGCGGGTCAATCGGCCAGTGTGTTTTTCCGACCACTGACCAACGGGAAAAATATGGCGGTTACCCATTTGCAAGTACCTATAAAGTAAACCGTATCGATATGAATACTGGTGACCATACTTCGGTCACCACAACCACTGTTGGTATACGGTATACTCTCCAGAGTTAGGTTAATGGGAGGCATGCAAATCGTTTTGTAATATACGAAATTAATAATCGTATTTAATATTGATCTTTCAAAGCGTTTATCATATTATTATTCATTATCAATGGCCGAACATGTGATGAAAATAGTCAATCATCGATCGGTAAGAGAAACTGAATTAATTATCTCGTAATACACTAAATATTAATACCTAGTCGATTGACCAAAGTCCTTGTTGAAGTTCGATAATATACGGTGGAGTTAATAAATTCAGCTCTATCGTAGAAATATGACAAAACGGAATTCTGAAATGATTAATAATGTTTTTTTCTTTATAATATATTGTTGTTCAAACACTCAACGAAATTCAAAATATCTTCAGGGGTATTAAGTTCCATTTTATTATTTGAATAGCAACAATGCAACATATTACGGAAATAAAAGGAACACTGTTCCAAATGCATGTAAAAACTGACGCGAGAAATATAAAAATATATAGCATCAGAAACTGCATGACAGATATCCAGACTTATAAAGAATAGGTCCTACTTTTTCATTTCCTGATTCCATTTTTAATCTTACATAAAATATTCAGAGGGAAACTATTACTTTGGAAATGATATTATATTCATGATATTAGTTCAGAATAATAAACTCCAAGTACATTGAATAATATTCAAACAAAAACTAAACGAATAATTATTATTCTTAATCGTGTCTACTGACCATTATTGAAAAACTCATTAGATTACAGATGAGCTAGTAGCTCAGAGTGGATCGATCATTTTTAGTCTGCGGGCCTCGATTTATACATTTAAATAAATATGGTGGGCAAAAAAAAAAAAGACGATACTAATTTGCCACGGATAATTATTTTCTGTATTAGTACCCACAAGATTTTTAAATTATGAAATACCTCCGTTATATTCGGCCATTTAGGAGGACCAAAAATAAAAGCCATCGCGAGCCACAAGCGTCCCGCTGGCTGTGGGCTGGATCGCACCGAATTAGGTTTCCCAATCATTTTAAAAAGTATTGAGGATTTTGAAACGTAACCTTTCAATACCAACTAGTTCCACATTTTCACGAAAAACCTACATTGAAGTTGATGAATTCGAGAATTTCGCTACTGATAAAAGTGTCTTCAGACACACAAAAAAATGCTCAGAATCTATAACTAAGTATATAGTTATCATAAATTTCTCGGGTTAAATTTAATTTGTTTTAAAAATAATTTAGGTAACAAGAACTTTTGACATTAATATCTATCTAATGGAATAATCTCGTAATACAATAATTTAAATTATATTAATTTTGACGGTGTTTATAAAAAAATTAGCCCCAAATAATTGTTTAAATATAATTGTTGATCAAATGGTATTTACAAAATCTTATTCAGCAAAACACAAAATAATGACAAATATTATTTTATTACCACTTTATACTGTTATTACGAGATATTTTCTACTTTTGACCACCCAAAGTACCAAATTGTTCCGATATTCTTCAGAAATCACCCACAAAATGAATTATCATGAAAGCATTTTTACTCCTCAAATAGGTAGTAAAATCGGTCACATACACAAAAACTAAAAATGATTTAATATAAAACACTCACAATTCAGAATCAATATCTCGTCCAGCTCCAAAACTAAAAATAATTTGCAATTTTTAATAAATACAAATATTATTTATAATATGTAGTATATTATATTTTTCGCCCCAAAACTAGCACTGCGGTTATTATTTCAATAAGATTTACCTGATAATCTTTAAGGATTTAGTTCGAGTACAACACCAGGAATTTCTTGTGTTGGAAGTTGGTACTGATGTCGTCTATAATTGTTAAAGTAGATTTCTAGTTTATTTAACTCCTCTATAATGTTGTAGAACATGTCGTTCACGTAGTCAAACGTTGTTGATATTATAAATCAACTAAATCGCAACTCATTTTTGGTAAAAATATAAAATAAATCATACGTTTATTATAGGTTTATAAGGAAGCTTGTATTATATTATAATATATTATACTTGTATTATCTTGTATTACGCGTTCCACGGGATTACGAGATGAACGGAATTTCCTAAGATAACTTCTGTGGGCGGTTCGTCGTGATTCATGGTTCACGAGCAAAATTTAAATAAGGAGTTAAACATTTCATTTTCGGGAAATTGAAAAATTGGTAACGTATTTTTCAATCGCATAATATCTATCACATCATGAATATTATCGAGAGTTTCATTATAAATTCTACTCGAAGGCAAACATTTTTTAACTTTATCCTCATTCCTCGATGACATCCGATAAATCAAACACGGTTTTAAGTGCTGCGACGACACACAGAACGTCTGGCTTCTCCATTTCAGTTTAAAATATTTTTAATACATATCAAATTCAACATTTGTGTTGTAATGTTCTTATAATATTTAATTGTTTTCACATTAATCACGGTTTCTCTTCTTCCGTTATTTTCTCCCACCATAAAAACAACAATCTTAAATTTCGCTCAATATAAACAAGATGAAAATAAGCTAAACTTTTATCGAAAGAAAATGAATCTAATAGAAATCTTATGTAGATGTATACTTGATATTAAATTGCATAACATATTATCACACTCCTATGGTTAAGTTCTTACATCAATTAATATTGATAAAATTGTAAGTCTTAAAACCGACGAGCAACATCGACACTGTCGCTGTCTGTCCTACAGTGCTCGTGTCGTTGTCTACAACTCAATTTCCATTTGCATCCATCCTTAATTTTTTGGGTTATGACTCACGAGTATGTGTCAGTCTTACGGTGACTTCTATATTTAAAAATACGAATACTATATAATATGTTTACTGTTTATAAAATCTCGTAATTAAGTATAGTTTTTTTTTTTTTAATAGATAATATGAGGGACTGAGGCGAAGTAATTTATAATTTTTTGTCAAAACCTAAAATTAAGAATATAGTATTTTTGTAAGTATATAATTTTATTGACATCTTAATCTAACGGTTAATTAAACATAATATAGTATCTGAAGTTTAAAATAATTAGTGAGTGATTAAAATTATTTATCGAAAAATAAATGTAATTTATGCACTTTACCGGTTGGAATAAACTTTCAGTAAAGGTTAATATCCATAACGCTGAAATACCAACGAGTAAGAAAATAATGGTTTTCATATTTCAACATTTTTTAAAAAAGGTTTATTTTAGCCAACGTTTTTTACAATGAAAAAAAATAAGCTTTTTTTAAATTGATTATATTTGTTACTGAGAAAATTCCATAATAGTCTTTTATTTATATTACTTTGAATAAAAAAACTCAAAATATTGTGACACATTATTTTATGGTGAAAAATCACTTTGGAAATGAAATTTGTTCATCTACGAAACAGGCGAGTTCGTCCCGTGATAAATACACTAAATATTATCACGTATAGAAAAACTAAAGGAATGTAACACATATTGAATTTTCCGAAATAATAAAACCCAAACAGTTATTTTTTTTACTTTTACGAGCAAAATGATCATCAAGATTCTCCGACTTTATCTTCGTTGTCGTTTTCGTTTTTACGTCTTTCAGTTTTTTTCCTACGAATTGTAAGTATAGAGAGCTAAATTCAATAAAACACTCGATAAAAACTCGAACTACTGAGGTAATATGTCTATACACAAGACGTGTTCTAAAGTTTTATAGTTTGTTAATTGTATGACCCAACTATAATAAAGACGAAAATAGCGATAAATTGACTGAAAAAAAAAAAAAACGGAGAATCTGAAATGATGGCTTTTATATTTTAGTATATTATATAAAATGTCCACCTGTGACGAGTCAAAAAATATATTCAATGCCGTTAAAATTTAAAACACATTTTACGTTTATAAAAATGTACACAGAGGATATATTAATATATTTTAATAGTTTATATTCTATTGAATGTAGACGACAAAATCGGGTTTGAACGAAAAGTATTCAACTGGATAATTAAAACCTGTGACATTTTCACCTATATCAAACCTTTTGCACGTACATAGTTATAGGTCGTGTTTTTAAACGATGACGGCAATGGCTGTGGTACTCACCACATATATGCATACCGTCGGCGGCCATAAAAAATAAAAAATGTAAAAAGGAAATGGGTAAACTTCAACTTCAAACGTCTCAACGGCAACAGCTCACACGCGACGCGGTGGCCGCAACTGTCATTATCACGATCTCGTCGGTCCGTCGTCGCCACGGCCGCCGCGAACTCTTGAATATATTTTATTTCCCGTTTTTTCCCCGCAACAATATTATTGTTTCGACGATATAATGGCGCGATAGATTAAGTACGCGTTGTTATATTCTAATATCGATTTCGTTCAACGAACACAAAACCGCCTAGGTACCATCACTCCTTTTTTTTTTTTTTTACACATATATCGCACCCCCCATCGACTGTCACTCGAAAACAACTGCACGAAATGCCCGGTCGCTAGGTATATCAAAAAATTACTTAAAAAAATGACTCAGAAAATAACAAAAATGACTAAAATGACTGTGAAAAATATTAATTTTTAAAAATTTACGTTTTTTAATAATTTATTTATTATTTTATTAGTATGAATTTAAATTACGCACATTTTTGTACACATTAAATATGTTTTTATTACTTAAACAATTTAAATTAAAGTTATGTACTAAAAAAAATGTGTCATAATATTGTTTAAATACTACTAAACAATAAATGACGTGTTACACTGAGCTATTAAAGTGTGTTTAATATTTTAAAATAAAAAATATTGTCGATTGTCCTGTAGTCAAGTCAAAATTTAGTCTATAAATCTATTCTGGGTAAACCAATCAAATCAAAATTACAATAACACAGGGGTTATATAACGAAGATACAAAATAATATCAATACGGAAATAATTGCAGGATTCAGCTATACGATATAATATGTTAGTTTATTTAAATATTTAATTTTATCAAAATAATATGGAACAAAACATGTTGTTACTGGAAGAAAAATGCATATACGTATACCTACAAAAGTAGAAAAATGCATAAGATGCACTAAAATTGTTAAAACTGAGAATTACCAAAAAAAATGCAAAAAATGCAAAATAAAATGTGCATCATTGAATTCTGCATGGCACAAGTCAAATTTCTATAAAAAAGGGCCTCGAATACAAGCATTAGATAAAAAGATGCAAATGCATCAAGTCCCGGGCCCTACTTATTATTATTATAACATAAGTCAGAAAA
Source organism: Neotoxoptera formosana (assembly GCA_022818045.1). Classification (NCBI taxonomy): domain Eukaryota; kingdom Metazoa; phylum Arthropoda; class Insecta; order Hemiptera; family Aphididae; genus Neotoxoptera; species Neotoxoptera formosana. The sequence goes on from CM040634.1 coordinate 3,367,218, forward strand.
ATGCGGCGATGCCGGTCGTGGCTTTAAGCCATTGTTATATTATTATTAATTATTTGAATGTCGTACTGACCTAGTATATTATAGTAATCTCTACTATTTTATTTTAAAATTTTAAACTCTGTTTCAGAAACAAATATTAAACCATATTAAATGGCATGTTGTACCTATACTTAAACATACTTACTTATTTCATACAAAACACGATGTGTTTGTATTACGATTTATTTCATTTCCAAATACCGTTCATCAACATATTTTTAACAACCATCAGATATAAAAGTAAATATTATAATATTATTGTTATTCAAAATTAAATGATAAATATAAAAGGGAACTTTTAATCACATTGTGAATATACAAAGACATTTTTTTTATAAAACACAATAATACTGTGAGATGTAAAAAACTCTTATACAATTAAGTTTATTTTAAGCTAAATTTTTTTATTTCACAATCTGTTACAGTATATACAATAATTAATTATTAAAAGTAAGTGATGATGGCAATGATGAATAATAAAGACATGCTAACCACAACGAAGGATCCTCCCTTACAATTTGATATTATTTTATTACATTTCAAAAATGTATGTTACATGTTAAACATTTAATAATTAAGACGATAGACAAGTTTTATGACATAACTTTTTTCATGTAAAACCACGTGTAAAATAGATTAAAATAAATGTTCTTACAGCATAATAACAACCAAAAAAGTTTGAAAAATGTAAAAGTTTAAAAAAAATTCTACTAGGTATTGGTGAAGTGGGCAACCTTCAGAAGAACTACGCATGTCAAACTTAGATTCTGAACAGAGCGATTGTATTAGTTACACGATAATGTGTGTGTGTTTTTTTTATGTCTGTCATCACGTTTTGAAGCATCAAAAAATATTCAACTCGTCATCTTTGGAAGGTGGTTTATGGTAGAAAATTGGACCTATTCGGTACATAGAGCAATAAAAAGTAGACAATTCTCAGTACTTTTCAAAATAATTAAGAAAAACTGGAATATTTATGCAACATCAGTAAGTTGTCGAAAAAATCGATTTTGTTTCTTTGTTGTAATTCAACAATAAATAAACAAATATATTTATGAACATGCAATTTTTTACAATAATATACAATTATATTTAGTATTTCTAGAAATAATTTAACTTTAAAACTACTCTAGTGAGTCAAGATTTTTTTTTAGTTTTTTATTTGATATATAGTATACTATCTGTCTATGTATTTGTTTCTGAGTTAAAATCAAACAGCTTAAAAATGTAATTTAAAATTCCTCATGAGTTTTATTACTGAAATAAAAAATATCGAACATTTCATAAATTTTTTCTTTAAGCGTTTTAAGATAAAATTTAAACAAAATCTGCAAAAATCACAAAAAGTGTAAATTTAAAATTAAGTAGTTAAAAATTAAAATAGGACACCCACATCGTTATTAATTGTAAAGGTTGTCATGAATATTTTTTTAACCCTAGTACATTTTAGTATTTATCTAAGGTTTATTTTTACATGTACATCATGTACTTAGGCTTAACAGTGACAAATTTAAATTAAACAAAAACATAAAATTAATGTTAAATAGTTTAAATAAAGTAATATTATTCTACCCTTCTTAAAATCTAAATAAAAAAAAATACTATCTGATTCTTCTAAAGAAAAACACATTTAATCAAAAACTTTTGACCTTTCTGGAATGTTAAAAAATTATAGTTTGAACAAATACATTTTATTATTACTTTTAGGTTCTGATAAGAGCGAAGAATGTATTGATTTAACAATGATGTATGTTTTTTTCTGTCTGTCATCACCTTTTAGGGCAGACAAAATGCTTTGGTTTTCTTTATGAGCATCTGGTGGGAAAGTGAATTTTGTTGGTACATTTGAGAGGTCAAAATTGAAAATACTCAGTACTTTTCAAACGCGTCGGGAAAAACAAAAACAAAATCAAGCAAAAACTGGAATTTGTATGCAAAACATATTTTTCACAAAATCGATTTTGTTTTTTTTAGCGTAACACAAAAAATAACAACTGTAGATAAATGACATTTTCACCAAACATTTATATTAGCATTTTATACACACCACAAAGTTTTAAATAATACATTTTAAGCTATTTTTTTAAGCTATTTAAAGACATTAAGAAATAACTGTTGATAACAATTTTTCCGCCCCATCAGTTCAAACTTTGATAAAATTAATCAAAATATTGAAAATCTGCAAATTATTTTGTAGTTAAAATTTATAATTTTTTTTAATTTTCATGGCTAAGAATTGAAATTTTAAAACAAGGTTTCTCATATATAGTTCATACTGTAACTAAAAATATATTGGTTTTTTAATACACATTTTAAGTTAAAATTTTGACAAAATTTCGAAGATATGAGGATTTTATAGTTATGTCTTTGTAATTTAAAAATATTATTCGTGGGTACTTGCAACTTTTAAAGCATATATTATTATTATATATTATAATATGCACAATGACATCTTTAAATGCAATGTTTTCGGAAATAAATTATTTGAATAACAATAATAATATCATACAATACAATTAGCAATATTGGGCTGACAGACGGGTTTCGCTGAGAATCGTTTTCGTACAGAATGATTTTATATCGGTAAATTCAAATTTAACATAATTATCCTCAACAGTGACTCACATGACACCCAATGTAAAGCAGAGTGGTACCCACTTTTGCCCACTTTTTTATATTGAGATGGTTGGAGTAGTGAAGACAGTCTGTACTAAACGAGAGTTTACTGTATAAATGTCACTCTAATTACTTTATTTAAAAATCGATATTTATTTTGCCTTTTACAAAAATATATATTGCTGGATAAAAATATTAATTTAGTACTTGGAATTCGGAATTTGAATATTTTTTATTAATTATCGATGATTAGCTACCCGATTATATTATTTTATACGATATACATAAGCCAATATAATCGCATATTATTATTTTCGGACTTGCAAAAAAAAAAAAACAAATATTTATAGTATAATTTATAAAAAAAATGTAATCAAATCTAGTTACTCTTACTTAAAATTTCTGATTTGTATAGGGTATAGTACACATTTAGCTATTCATTTTATAACTTGTTAAAAAAAAAATGTTTTTTATTTATTATGCCTTTTGTTCTTACTTGTGGCACACAAAAGGATATCATAAATGGCAATGGAGTACTCGTTTTTGGACCGAGACTATATCAACTAGAGAAACGATAAATTTGTTACCATTTTTAATTATTTGAATTGTTTTATTACCTACCTAATTATTTAAAGTCACTTTTTTTTTAGTTTGCTCATATTGTTAGCTCAAACATGTGTTGTGTTTTAACATTTTAGCTTTGTATAGTGTGCCTGACACAAAAAACAAATTATGCCTTTGTCTTCATTTTATTTTTTTTTTTGTAATAAAAAAAATATTAACTGTTGGGACTTCAAACATTTTGGTAATTATTTTCTGTACACAATGACATTTTCAAAATATTTGGATAAAACCTAAGTTACAAATTGATCTTAGCACATCCATATCATATAATACGTCGGAATTTGCTTGTAAATTAATAAAAAAATGAATACATGACATAATATTATATTTTTTATGTCTTTGACAAAAAAAAGTTTAACGTACTGTACTGAAAAATATATTAATTATAAATAACGATCTGAATGAGTCTCCACTCAGCATCGGTATTAGCAAGTAAACATTTTATCGTTCAATTCAAATTTAACACATGCATTGCAATGACTTATTAACAATATCAGGTACACTTGAACCCTACTGTACAGTTAAGAGACATCTCTGTTTTATTTTTTTTATTGAAATCAATCGAAGAAATATTCAGTTATTAACTATAAAATGTTATATTAAATCCATTAATGATGATGTTTGAACAACATTTTTTGAATACACAATGACGTGCATGGCTTAGGTAATTAATGATGAACCAATGTTTTGGAATATGTTATGGTTTCGATGTGATTACTGTGAAAAAAATTTAAAAAAAAAATGTTTTCAAAAAATTGACTGAACTTCAATTAAATGGAAAATATTCAGTAAAATATAATAATAGATAAAATAATCAATTCAAATAAAAAATAATGTCATTTGTTAGAACATCACAAATAATTAACTTCGGATAAGCAGTGCAGAATTTATACAATTTAATGTCACATAATTTTAAAATATATTTTTTTTTTGTTGGACAAACAGTTTTAGATTAAAGACGAATTTATTAATCAGCATTTAATATTGTTAAGTACTTCGTTTTTATATGATTGATTATTTTTTGATGAAAATGTTTATAAGAAAAACTTTTTCAAAAATGATAACATCTTAAAAGTACTAATTACGTTGGTAACATTATAGAAAAATTAACATCAACAATCAATTTTTGTTATTAGTTACCTACACATTTTATTTTATCTTGGTGAAGGTACTTTCACTGCCCTAACTACCTTTTTTCTTTTTTATCGGTCGAAATAATACGAGTCCCTCCGGGACTCTTTTCCATGGTAATACTGGGAACTTGCAATACGTAAACAATACTAAACATGCATTGTTTATTGGAGTACAATACACAACATACAGTTTAAGTCGTAGCTAGTCAAAAAATACAATTTTACAATATAAGAAGAGTTTTAATCTTCAAATATTTAGCTTTTGATTCACATTATAATAATTAAACTACCACATGTCTCATACTCTTTCTGCATTATACTCATTTCAGTCTCTTCCACTACCGTTTAAGCACCCTAACGTTCGATATCCATCCACCGGATACAAAATCTTCCATGACCTTTTATTTTAGTACAGTAACATTGGTTTTTTTTCTGGCATTGTGGTTCAAAGAACAGCGATGACGCGATGTTCCAAAGAGCGGGACCGGCAACAGATCCATGTGGGGACCCAAAAAAAGGATTGAGGTTTCGTATTTTGCTACATTGCATTAGATGTCGGTAATTAAATTCTAAAATACCATTCAAACGCCTCGATAAGGTAACTTGTTACATCCAGAGCCCCCGCAGAGGTCTCATCACGTAATTCACCAACTGCAAAGGAACTCGAGGAATTTCTAATGCTCAAAAGCAACACAGATATGGTACTGGTTGAGTGTTTTGAGCACGACGTGATGTTGCACGTTTCATTGCATCATTGGAGGATATTCCTTTCCAGTACCGTATCGGATCGGACCAGTGCTGACTCCCCCCCCCCCCCAGAAGACGTTAAGCAAGTTTGTTGACAATTATTCGTTTTTAGTTTTTTACAGGTTACCTACGTCATAATCGGTAAGACACTGTTGAGGGTTTATTAGTTTTATAAAGTTCCACCAACATTATTTTTGATTGACGACTGTATGTTTAAAAGCTGTTTATATCACTTCTATGTAGGTTGTTCAGATGCTCACCCAGGATTCTACGTACCACGGCTACCCTAACTACCAAACTATATTATGGCATACACCTATGGGTATATTCATACTTGATGATGAAAACACTGGAGAATCGGTATTTTGAAAAAAACCTTTGCATGAAAAAAAAAACTGAGCAACTTACAAATAAAATAAAAAATAAGGAATTTCTTTTAAATTACGACAAAATTCCGTTTTACGCATATAATTATATTATTAATCTCGAATATGTTCATATTAAATCTTATAATATAATATGGTAGTTGTTACACGCACACATTGAATTATTCGGATTGTTTCAGTTGTTGATTACAAAATAGTTTACGATTAAATAGCTCACGCGGGCTTGGCTGTTATGTTTGTAGTGCGATTACGGGATGACGTGTTATTATTATTATTATTTGTACGAGGTTTAGTGCGTTCGTAAAGCCACTTTGTTTTACCGAAAATGTTATGCCAAAAACAATTTAGTCAAAATCACTGATCAATAGTAAATGCTCTACTTAATATGCTCTGTCAGTATTATATGCAAAGCTACATTTAACTTTCAACTCGCACTGAAGGATGCACTGCCAATTAGAACGTGAGATTATAGAAACACAAAAACAGACTATCACGTAGAAGTTATTTGTATTAATATTAACCATGGAAATGGTTCATGTTATCCTGATTATGAATTTATGCTTCAGGCTGCAGCTTTAGATAAATAATATAATGGATCGTGTATTACATTGTGTGAATTTACGCGAGGCATATTTATGAACATTTGTTATTTGTACTTAAGGACCGATAGCAAACATAGAGCTTAATAATATCAATCATCGAATACAATGCTCAGAAACATAATTCTAATACATCTTAAGAAATCGTAAAAATGTAAATAATAGTTTGTAAACATAGAATGGATACAAATGAATATATAAATAATAATATACAACATTATTTTCAACTATTGCATATTGGTATAAACTATGTCGTCGAGATATTTTTGATCTTTGAGTCTGTTTTGTGAATATCTCACTGTTCATTTTAAAATATAAATTCATTATAATATTCTGCTATTATAGAGATGATGTTGATGCTTGTAATTTTTACTGATTATAATACAAGTATATTATACATACTATTATAAACTATAGTTTCTAAACGTAGTGATATACGTTGCTAGTAAGTTGTCAAATCAACACTCTCTTTGAATGTTAGTAAATACTATATTATATATTATTTTCTTCGTTATAAATATAATATACAGTTTTAGAGGTGGTAGTTATTGTTTTAACTTAATGCTTAACAAATTAATACTAAACTATAATTTGCAATTCGGTTAGTTTAAAGTCATACCAAATTCTAAAAAAAAAGTGCTCAAATAAAAATCATCAATGGTAAAAAATGTGTTGTTGATAGGTTTGTTAAGTTAACGTGAATCATTTGAAAAGAGTATACTAATTTTTTACTCTGCTGCCAATATTTATCTCATTTGGAATACTTAGTTAATTCACATCCATGGTATCATACATTTATGATATTTTACGATATTTAAAACCATTTGACGATAATTCAGTGTTTACTGTTATTAGTTTCGGAATTTATGATACTTTAGAATGCTAGTATAGTTGGAAAAATACTAGCACTATTATACTACCAAACTATTGTACTTGGGTATTAATTATTTTGGATTCTTTAATTTGTAATCACATAAAAAATCCAGATACAGTTCTAAGTTTAAAAGTTTGATTTTTGAATGATAAATTCAAAAGATCTCTTCTATTTATTTTGAGCAGACTTGTATTATGCATGTACAATTTACTGATATTACAATTATACAGTCGCATTAAGTTAAAAATGTGTATTTATTTAACAACATGCAGTATACAAACATCGTAACATTATTCCATTCAGCTAACATTATTCCATTATTCCAGCCAACTATTTTTCTAAAACTATTATTTAGTTAAATCAAATAAAATGTACCTAATTTTTTCATAGTTTTCTTGAAATGATTTAAAAATAATAACTTAATGATTTTTTTCTACTGTAAATATGATGTATAAAACTCATTCAGGGATTTCGCTTCTCCGGAAAAAAGCACACAACATTTTTTAAACTTATAATATCACCATTATTGTCTTTATATTCTAGGTACACATAATAATTGTGTAAACAAAAATAACGAAATAAAAGCGTGGAAAACATATATAACCAACTACCTGCCTAAATAAAAGCTAAACATCCATACTCTTGAGCATACACATTTTATATTGCAAATAGAGACTGGTACACACATGAAGTGAATTGATTAAATTTTCATTGAAATACCTCGTATGTTCAATTTTATATATTTTCATAAAACTTTAAGTTGTTTAATTTCTTTTCAGTTGCTATTTTGTTTATTGTTACTCGTTTCTTTTGTGATATAATTTTTCCAGGATTTTTATTTGTTCATCACCTTCTTTTGCTTCGATGTTGTTATCACGCCTTTGTTCTGCACTTTCTGTTGATGTACTTTGCTTTGTATCTGTTTCCTTTAGTAATGCTTGTGTAAATTAATGATTTTCTTCTTAAATATGATTTATTACCTAACCAAAATACGTACCTGCTCTTTTTGCTTGTATGGGCGTATACAACAGATGGTTTTTAGGTAGGACAGCAGTAATAACTTGCATTTAAGTGCCCGTTTGTATAACTACATGTTTTCGTTACACACACAACTGTTTTAAATAATAATTTTTATTCATTTTTGATAATATTATTATGTTAAATCGCAGAGGACCGATGGAGAAATAGGTTTATTCTATTTTCGTTGAGCGATAGGAGTTTTTATATCACGAATAGGAAAAAAAACAATTAAAATAATATGGACATCTAGAAAACATTTCAAAATAATATCCTGGTTGTTCTTATTTGTCTTTGCCCTATTCGCTCTAAACGTATGAGGTCAGCCACACTACTCCAACACCTCCATAGGGTTCGGGCTGACTCCTCACTTTTGCTCATATTATCAGCTATTTTCGTGTTATTCTCTATTCTTCCTATCCATCTATTCTTTGATATTCCTCCTCCCTCTTTTTCTTTCTACATGTTTTCATAGCCACTCATCCTAGTCTCCTCTGCTCATAACACGACCGAAACATCTCAACCTATTCTTCCTCATATTGTCTACAGTGTTATTCTTACACTACCCTAGTGTTGAATTAATTTATCATTCGATCCTCCACAGTCGCTCCACATATCGCATTGTGATCTCTGCTACCCCCGTAACCCTTTACTCTGTTTTATTGTCCACTACCCAACATCCTAATTGCAGAGGCGACTGGCCTGAAAACCTCCTTATAAAATCTACTTTTAATATCAACGAAATCCTCCTGCCGCACGAAATACTTGACTCCACCTCGATCAATCCGCTCATAATCTTCTTATTTCTGACGCCATTCTCAAAACCGGGGTTTCTTTTATAACACCGATGCCCCGCATGTAGGTTTTCGAACCCATTCACTTCACGACCACGACAATAATAATGGCGTACCTGTAGTACATGACGATCATGACGACGCCGGGTATCCAAAACGAGACGGACGACGATATGATGGCGTAGTACCGGTTGACGACGAACACGCACGACATGGGGTTCTTGCGGCGGAACGCCTGGTGCTCGGCGGTCGTGTACCAACCGAAGAATATCGGCAGGAACGATATGAGCGCCGGCAGCGTCCACACGTTGAGCAGCATGTACAGGACGGTGCGCTGCGTCATGGTGATCGGGTACTGCAGCGGGCTGACGATGGCGTAGTACCGGTCCACGCTTATGCAGCACAGGTGCAGTATGGACGCGGTGGAGAAGTACACGTCCAGGCTGTTCCACACGTCGCACATGACGTACCCGAACATCCACTTGCCGGTGATCTCGACGCTGGCGTTGAACGACATGGCGCACAGCGCCACCAGGAAGTCGGCGAACGCCAGCGACACGACGTAGTAGTTGGTGAGTATGCGGAGCTTCCGGTGCCGCACCACGCTGATGACCACCAGCGCGTTGCCCAGCACCGCGCACAGTATTATCGAGCACATGGCCACCGTCTTGATGACGAGCACCGGGCCCACGGCGGCGGCCACGTCGCCCGCCGTCCCGCTACCGCCGCCGACGAGGTCGCCTCCACCGCCACCGCCGCCTCCGATAGCGGCCGTCCCGTCTCCGGCCACCGTGTGCGTCGTTCTGTTGTCCGGGCCGATCGCGCAACCGACCGCACTGGCCGCTACTGCGCCGACGCCGCCGCTGCTACTGCGGTTGTTGCCGCCGCCGCCGTCTCCGTCGACACCGACACCGCCGCCGACGCCTCCGCCGCACGTGCTGTTACCGACGACTGCAGCTAGCTGCACGCTACCTGGTACAAATCCCGTGTCGTACCACCACATCTGCGGGTCCATGGTGGCCGGCCGCCCCCCGAACGGCGATCACATCGTGAGTGGTGGTCTTCCCGCCGGCGGGTGCTATTCCGGCCGATCGTGTTGTTGCCGGTGCTGCGGGTGGCGTGGGTGGCGTTGCCCGCGTTGTGGGCGGCAATCGTTGCTCGCAGGTGGTGCCCTTCCGCTTCTGAAACGCGAAACACAACGTTAAAATATATAAACGCTAATAAATAAAATATATTAATTTCGTGTCGGACGAAGAGTGTTATCGTTACAATAATAGTATTATTCTCAAACGTCTCTCGCCGAGAAAACTGCAAAATTCAGCGCAATTTATAGTAAACCAATAATATTTTATCAGAATCGATATTCAACCATCATCATTAAAAGTCTACTGTCCTTTTTTTTAAAGCTGAAATAAATTGTCCTTTGTTAAACATATGTTCACTCTCCTTGAATGCATACATTTGAGTTGTATGCTTTTGGGGTTTAGTATGAAAATTCATAGCGACTATTATACTTTAAAGCATTCAGTTTAGAAGAAAAGCGATTTTGACTCTATCTAAGACTTAAGTCACAGAATTATGTTTCTTGGAGTTTTTGTTACACTTGGCTCGTAAATCACAGTAGATTGGCGATTGCTTCCAATAACAGCGTTTGTAAAACACGTACCTAATTCAATTATATCAACGAAATAAAAACGTACGAAAATGGCCACGTCCGTTGACGTACCACAAAGTTGTTATATGTTCATACCGTAGATATCTCTTTTGTTATTTTATGTTTTTATGACTCTGGGACCACGAAAGAATGATCGTTGCGTGTGTAATATTATATTTATCGCATGTGTCCTAACAATTTCACCTGGACCTACCTAAGTTAATACGTTTTTCGGATTGAGTTCAAAATAGATATAAAATCGTACGAGCCTTGTGTATATCGTTATAGCTATACGACTCTAATTACGTACACGGCGTAGGTATAACCCACATGCTATTGCACACTAAACGTATAATATATCAGTGGACAGTGACTGTATTTTACCAGGCATTTAAGTAAAATTAATACGGATACAGACCGGCTCGTGTCAGACATGTCACGTGGCGGCAGCTGTTCTGAGATAACAATTACATAACTAGACTACTAATTGGAACTAGAGCGAAACACGGTGGGCCGACTTGTGATTATTGTCGTGGCAAATTGTGGTTCTGAGATTCTTGGGTAAATAGTGTGTCAGTTTGAAATTGTTGTTTCTAACATCAGAAGAAAAAACTGAAAACAAGTGAATGAGTGAATAGATTTTTCTGGCCAATGAATCCTACATTTTACTGCAAGGCCCTGCATGGTCTTGTTTTGATCGCATCGGCGCGGGATAGTGGTGAATTATTCTTATTTAAAACCTGAACGCTATAGCGTTGTTCAGTTGTTAAATGTAAAAGTATTCACGGAAAACTTTCCGAGATAAACTGGGTTCAGATATATTTCAGAACGGGTCTATTTGCTTCCCGTAATGCTTAAGGTTTTTTATGATTTACTCAGTAACTGCGAAGAAATGTGATAAGTCTTCAAATATAATCTTGGTTTCTACCATTACTTTTGGCTTTTGAGTTATTCCAAATACTTTCCAACAGAAACATATATAAACCAATAGTTTATTCTCAAATGTGAAATAGTTGATAATCATTTAGCATTGTATTTATGTTCGAAATAACTTGCTATCTTAAAATATTTTCTTCAACATAATGATTTAGTCTGAGTAAGATTAAAATGGATTTCAATAATATTATTTTTACCCACGACAAGTCGTCCATAGGAAAATATTCTATAGAAAAATAATTTATTGTGGTGTTAAAAAAAAAAAGTTTGTCAATATAGTGTCATGAAAAACGCACACATGCCTTGAATATTTGAATGTTTTATTAAGATGCAGATTTATCAATACAGGACTGGTGGATACTAGTGGAAACAATGATTATAAAAATTTTTTCGGCCATGTATAAGAATACAATTATTGTTGATTAGGTATGTGTTGTATCTTTTATCCTTTAAAGGTAAATTTACTTAAATGAAAAAAAGTGGGTGGTTGGGTCTAAAAGGTTAAAAAACGGACATTTTTCGAAAGTTACAAGGTATTTTATCACTTAGGACTATATATTGTGGTGTGGACTTTCCAATAGTATTTTAAACAAAGCCATTATTAGGTTGATTGATAAAATTTAATAACTATATCCTAAATGCAATATTAGTTATGTTTGAGTATAAAGTAAATATTCTAAATTACCCATCTAATTGAATGTAATATGTAGGTACATTATCATAATATTATATCGAACTATCGTTGAATAGATTTAACGATTAATGAATCAAAAACACATCAGTTGTAGTAATACAATAGCTGAATTGATTCTTGTTGAAAATATTGATTTTATTGTATTACGAGGACATATTTTCTTAGGATAGACCCATTTTTAGTCGGACACCAAGGAGAGAGGTTGATTTTCACGTAGACATGAGTACCTATTTAGCAGATTACCAACGATACCACTACCACGGCTTGTCTCCGGAGAAACGACACGTGTGTTCACAATAACTATAAAGACCCCGACATTATGGCGGCCCCACATTGTACTCATAAACTCTAATTTTTGATATTTATATTTGTTTGCACCTTTTTATTTTTTTTTATCGGAGAGAAAAAAAACTATCTATACACAGGCCGTGTAAAATAGGTTAATAACCTATTTTATTATGATATCAAAATTCAAAATACATTGTCAACGTGATTCCCTAGATAGAGGAAGTCGCCCATTGGTAAAAATACTTCATGTATAAGTATAGGGCAGGTACGACTGGGTAGAGGAGGGAATACAATTTTCCAGAATAATTATGAGCTTCACGATTCCAGTTTCTTTTTAATTAGCGAGTGGAATATGATCAGGGGTTCGATTTGAGGACATGGTTTGAATTAAGGGTTAGGAGTTTAGTGTTCAATGTACGAATTTCGTGTGAAAGCGCTTAAAATATAGTTACTTTCAAGTTCATTGGTAGTTTTTTTAGGCTATTTTTAGGTTCTCGTGTAAGGTCATTAGTTTGTTAAGTACCAGGGGGGGGGCACCAGTTACGATGCGATGAGTAATATTTTGAAACACTTGGATGGGACAAATTATTATTTGTTGAGGGCTTATAGAAGGCCCCAAGATTCGAATACCACAGGATTAGAGTGGTCTATATATTTTTTGGTATGCCTATAATAATTATATTTCATCGATCGAGTTTTAGTTATTGGAAAAAACAACCTGAGATCATCGACTCCGGCTCCCAAATCCCAAATCGATAATTGAATTATTGAAATTCAGTTTAAACCGCACTATATACCATGACATGTCGCATTTTAATCGAATAACAATACCAAGAAGACCGGGCGGTAGACTAGTTGGCGCAGATGGTTCCTGATCTAATAATAATACACACACCTAAGTATAATTATTTATTAGTCTTATCTTTCGAACTATAATGAACAGCGTTGATTAGACTTGTATATTGCTCCACTTTTGCTCCACGCCATCATTTTGTTCCAAAGTTAGTTTTAGATTCTAATATGTGTGAAGAATGTATTGATTTTTCAATGATGAGTGTTTTTTTTTTTATACATTTTTTTTTCTGTTTGTGTACATTATAAGTAATGCTTCGATTTTCTTCATTGGATATTGATATTGTGTTAAAAAAAAAACAATTTTATTGATATTATTACATATATACTCGGAAAAATGAATAATGACAATAATATTATAATAATTTTTTATTTACAAATGTCATACAAACCGCAAAAATAAATATGAATAACAAAAAAAAGTTTCACAAAATGTTTGAAAACATGGAAAAAATAATAGTATTACAATTTAGAAAAAAAAGTAATTCAAAAAGAGTTCAAGGCCGAAAACGTACAGAAAATAACAGTATGACAATGTAGAAGTTGCTCAAAAAGAGCAAAAAGCCGAGAATGTAAAAAAAATAAAAATACAAGTAATAGTAAATAAAAAAAAAAAAAAATGCTTCCGACAAGGTATATAATCAAAGGTGGGGGGGTTCGTGGTGGTGTATTGGGTGTAGGTATAATGATGAACAGCCTAAGGCTACTGGTCACCTTTACACGGTTATCCGTCCGGTCCAGGGGGGGGGGGGGCGGACGAGCGTCGCGGGCGCGTTTGCTCGAGAACGCGACGACGACCACGGCGGCGAGCGAGGCCCGACCACGGGATGACGGCTGCAGGCTAAAGAGCGATGTCGTGCCGAAGACGACTTTCGCGGTGGCCACGGCGAAGACCAAAGCCCGGAGCGAGAGAAGACTACTATAGGTCCGGTACTGCGGAATCGGAGGCGGCTGTGTCCGCATATATTTATTAAATAGTATATTGTGATTGTGTTATCGTTATTACAACGATGGCGAAAAAATCAAATTTAATATTGTAAAAACGTGGGCCACGACAACTTCTATTGTATACCTAATGTGGCCCGGTCTTCCCGAAAGGTTGGTCACCCCTGGTTTGCACGCAATGCTGTGAAACTCGAATGAATATTTGATATCCTTTTATTATTAACTAAGATAATATGAAATTCGGTCTTAATATTATAACGCCCACTGTAAATTGTAATACGCTTTTTTTTTATTATCACTGTAAATCCAACAGACGAAATTCGTTTAATATTAATTCGAATTGAGTTATACAAAAATAAACAAAATGGAAATTATTAATTTATAATATTATTTTCAGAACGTATGCATATTACATTTCCAATAACATTATTTGCATTGCTTAAAGGCTTAAATAAAATACATTAATACATAGCTCTTATTTTCACCTGAGCATATTTTCAATGTTGTAAGTTTTAGGGTTATCGTTTTTTTTTTTCGAGAGTGAGAGTGGGTAGGCACTATAAAAACGTAATACAACGGAAGTGTTTCTAGTTAAAATAACTTATTCAGCTGATAACTGAATCGCGGTGACTACGCCAGATATATATATAAAGATTTTTTTTTTTAATCAAAAATGTACCATAGAAGAATATTGTGTTCTTTTGTTTTGGAACAGTGAAAACACGATTTTACATAATAAATATATTATTATATTGTTTGTATTATAAATAGGTATTAGTAATTATATAGCGATAATATTATTAATGTCTAATGCACGTGATATGCGATTCCGCGTATGAGATATTATCATTTTTTGTTTTTGGATCTTACGAGTGGTAATCTCATGAGATGTTATTCTACTCATTTTTGTTCATACATTTTTGTTATTATTATTATAATGTTTGCACTGCGAAATAATACATCACGGCGGATTGTTTCTTTCGCGCCGCCGAGAAGTGCGAAAGTCCTCGCCCCAAAGTCGTGCACACCACCGCCGCCGCCGCCGCCGCCGCTGCCGCCGCCGCCGAGTGCACACAATAATAATATTGTATTCATATTGCGTCTTCGCTCGACGGCGCGGCGGTTATATACGCGAACTAAATTATTACTCGCTCACATGTGCGAGGTCTGTTGTTCGTTGTTCGGATATCCGAATAATCTAAAGCGATATGTATATATATAATATATAATGTGTGTGTGTGTGTGTGTGTGTGTGTGTCATATAATATACAGTTTTACGAACGCCCTGTATATACCCCTGTCTCTATGCGTGTTGTATATTATTATTATTATTATTATTATTATTATTATTATTATGGCGTGCCAGAGTCGTATATATATACCTACCTGTGTGTGCCGGAGAAAATAACCCACATAACCGCGTCGGTGTAATTTACGTAAATTCCCTCAAGAGACGCATATTATAATAATATGTTACATTAATAAGTGCCAAAACGCATACGCCTGTGGTGCAGTGACTCGCGGAAAACTTTAATCGGCTACCGCCGCCGACACGCTCGAGCGGTTCCCATATCGTAAATCAAAATATACACGACCGTTCGTCAAATTAATATTCGAAAAAGCAATAATATTATTATACCCGACACGGTGTGTGTGGCGAGTGTCAACAATATCGCGATAAATATTACAATTATTATGTATATTGTATGTATATATTGTGTACCGAAAACGTATAATATTACGCGCGCAGACGACGTAGGTATATTCATCGCGATGTAATTTCTTTTTTTTTTCGGTCAAAAATGACGCAATGGTCGATAAAAAGTCGTCCCGAATAGAGGACGTATCGTTTTAATATAAAAATCCAATTGAATTGAATTGAATTATATTATTATTGCCTTCTGATATCAATCAGTCGTTATACGTATATAATATGTATATAGGTACCTATGGGTATTCGATTTATAACGAAACGAAAACCCGGAAAAGGGACGATAAAAAATTAATTAAATACTGCAATATTGTTGTTGTTCGCGACGCGTCGAATACAATACGTTTTACGTGTCGCCGAAATGTGTTACAACCCAACGCCTATTCGATACGAGCGATTCAGGTAGACACGTCGTCGTCCCGTTCGATCGGGTTTTCCGCTGCTAATAAAACCGATTTTTCGTGAAAATGCCCGATGAATTATTTGATTGGAAAAGTTGTGACTCCCGCCGGCTGGATTATATAACTTTTGTGCGTATAGTATTACACACACCCACACACACGCCGATTGCGAATCGCACTTAAATGCAAAGCATAATAATATAATATAATATAATATATTATAATAATATACGCGGTGCCGCAGCGACGAGAATGAGGAACAGAAACGTATATTTATAGAAGAAAATATTACGTACGATTAATAAACGTAATAACGGACGTCGCGCAGAAAGTCACGGTTAATGTGTCACGGTACTTTATATAGACTCCCTGCTCCCGCGCGCGTATATAGAGTCCCCGTACGATATATAATTTATTTTTGGCAACGGAAGCCGACGGAGAATATTTGTCGCGAAGTATCGCGGCTGAATGATTTCAATTCACACCAGCGCGGTACGTGTCGGCGATAAATAATTATGACGTGCAGGCTTTTATATTATTATTATTATTATTATTATTATTATTATTATTATTTGCCCGTCTCCTCGCAGCATCAGCAGCGCCGTCCCGAGTGCAAGCCTCGAGAACGATAAAATATTATATAATTATTATTATTATTATTATTATTTATCATCCGTCCACTGCAGAACTACGACAATAATAGGAAAACGCAGAGTAGTGCTGCACTAATCGCTAATTATTATTGTTATTACTATACGTATTGTGATTATAATTTTTAAAAATTTCATGAAATTAATTTTTTTTTTTTGATGAAACCGTCATGAAATATTTCATTCATACGAGAAATAGAAAAAAAACCAACAGTTGTAAAAAAAAAAAAAAATTGAAAAAAGTTTTTTTCAAGTTTCACCCGTATAATTAGGGTGAGACAAGAACATGTTTAAAACTACCCATGTCTATTGTATGAATACAGAAATTGTTTATTACTAGTGAATAGTGCAGTATAGCGTACACGGCTTTATAGATAATATTATTCATCTCCGAACAAATACAGATAATATGAAATAATACAATAATACTTGATTTACTATACCGGGTACTTTAGGTCTTTAGAGGTTTTTCTTACAAATAATATTAAGACACGAGTAATAATTAATAAATACTAATAAAGTAATATCGTCCAAGTTTCTACTGCATATATAATATGTGAAAAAAATATTTATTAATATTTCAAATTTAAAAACCTAATTATAATATTATGCGTATCGCGTGTAAATGCTAAAAAAAAAATGTGATTTATAATTACGTGACGCGTAGAGGTTAATTTTAGCGTCGTGTTAGACAGCGTACTATTTCGAATACTTATAATAGGTGTACGGCAAAATGTTGGGAAACGGAACCAACGGTGCTGTTTTTGAATTCGTCAATGGTCCTTCGAGTCGTCGTCGTCGTCGTCTTATCATATTAATCGGAACAATCGAAACTGCCGACGATTATTGCAAATAATACGGCGAAGGTACGCGTGTTCTGATCCTTTGGTCGTCGTCCTTTATCCCCGACCGACCGAATACGTATTATTATTATTATTATTATTATCATCCTTTTATACTAGGTATATATTATATTATTATGTACCGTGAAAATAAATCGAGTGAGAAAAAATGTCTATTCCTCAGGTTTGCAATGCGATGTACCTACTCGTAATAATATGGACAACGAGAGGAAAATTCGGCCGAAGGGCTGGGTAAAATACGATAATACGATATCATATTGAAATCGAAAAATGATAGCTGTCCGAGAACGGTCAATGGTTAATACTAATAATATTATGTCCACGCGGTGGCATTATCCCTTTGAATTATCATTTAAAAGTTGACAAATTCGAACGTCCATTAATAGAGCTCAAAACGAGCCAAACTATTTATAAAATGATATAATACACGGAAAATGCTATTTCGAATATTTTGTAATTATTTAAAGTTTTTACGATGATTTGTTTTTGAATTACGAAAAAAAAATTGATTTTGTCTATAATTGGTGTTTCATAAATTTGTCCACTGTTTTTTATTAGTTTATGCCGGTTGTTTAGACGAGTACTGGGTATTTTTTTTTTTAGTTTTGACCCCCTAAAGTACCAAATAGATCCAATTTAAATTACACGTACTCATAATTTTTATATATGTGCATACGTAATATGTAATTTATATTTTGAACCCATACATTATTTTTTTTTGATTCTGAGCGAAGCCAGGGATGTCAATAGGTTTTACAAAAATGTTTTTTTTTTTTTTAGTCCGATGTCACCTTTTAGATCAGTAAAAATACTTTAATGTTCAGTTTTGAGTGAATTTTCTGGTAAAATTGGCACCAATCTAATTACTACTTTGGGTTGGGGGTGTGTCAAAATTAGGAAATTTATTCTAATAATTATAAATAATTAATTTGTTTATTAGTACTTAGGTACACGATTGAACCTACTAGTGCCTAGTGCCAAAGACATTTAATTTTCTACACATTCAAATATTCAATTATTAAATATCATATAATTTATTAGTCAATATACCAGCATACCGAAGGATGTCGTGAATAAAGTTTGTGAAATAAATAGTTTAAAATTAGTATAAATATTTTGAAAATAATACGGTAGGTATATAAAAAAAAAGTTTATTATATAATATATTACAAATAGTGAAACGTTTTAAGTATCTACGAATTATACTTTTGGAATTCGAACAAAATAAATAAAATTATTATCTTTTGCAAAATATTTAATTTTGTCAAAACTTGAACTTGAAACGTCTATAAAATGTTTTTGGCATTTTCTGTATTTTTGTTGTATTTATAATTTTATATTTCTAAGAAATCTTACATTAAAAACCTTGCTAATTTTAATGATTTTGACAATTGATTGTCAAAAATTGTACTTCAAACGCTTAAAAAAATGTTGCATACTTATTCTAAATATTTTTAAATTTGTATAAAAACAACTATTGTGAAATGTTTTATATTATTTTCAAGTTTTTTTACTAAGACATTTTTTCGAAAATATCTTACGATTATTATTCTAAATATTTAATACATTATTTTATTGTTTGTAAATATAAATAAAATTACTATTGAAAGAACAGTGGAATATTTTATGATTGTATGGTGAATATTTTTAAACCTAATTTAAATAAGTAACTAAAATCAAGTGAAAAATCGTTACATTCGTATGAATATCCAATGGCCTACATAAAAAATTGGTATTCAAACTGTCATACTTATGTATAATGCGTTATGCAAAATTTTTTTTCAACCTAGAATGAACAACTTATGAGTAACTTTGTATTCATTTTTCAATTCTTGGGCATGCAAAGGTTTTCTAATATTATATAAAAAAAAGTACTGCACCTCTGTACAAACGAAGAGTATGTAATTTAAATTGTTTTACTTGAATAACTGGTTAGAAGAAGGCACTCGTCCTATTTGTATTTTAAATTATTACTATTGTTATTTTTTTTTAAATATGGGTTGAAGTTGAAGCCCAAAGTTACAATTACGAATTCAACTTCAATATGATTATTTATTAGTTGAACAAGTCTTCAAATAATAATTTTCGATTCAGACGATCACGAGGATTACCAGTAATTACATTGATTGATGACTGATGAGTAATGGATTAAGGGGCCAGTGTTAAGTGCTAAGGTGACAAGTGAACACAAAAAAATGTCTTACAGAATGTTTTGATTCTATCAGCTTAGCAGTTTTTAGATGCCATTTAATGCGAAGGGTGTGATTAGATAAGTAGGACCGCAAATTTGGTATTTTTATTAGTGCTTAATATTTTGAAATCGTTATATTTTATTCAGATTGGAGATTTTGACATTTCCTTATATTTTTAGGTTATATTATGTTCAGATTGGTTATGAATTTATAATTAAAAAATAGTTTGAAAATGTTCGTTGGTTGTTTTAGGCTAAGTTTTTGATATTCAATCTTCAAACGTTAATAATAAAAAAAATCGTGACTCCTAGTTTTAATATTAACCATATTATGTGTTTTGATATTTTTAATTTCTGCAAGAAAAAACTACGAGGAACTTTTATCAGAGCTTTTTAAGTTACAGCTAAAATGCAATTTATTTTTCCAAAAACTCATGTTGCGTAAATATTCCCGTTTGTTTTTAACCCATTTCCGTTAGTTTTTCACAATTCATTAATGTTACTATGGATTTTCTACTTCAAAATTCCCAAAATAATAACAAAATATAATTTTATACTGTAGAAAAATAATCTCTAATGTTTGAGATTGGAGCATTTTCTATTCTACAAAACGCTGGCGACCGACACAATAAATAAGAAAATAATATGAAACAAACGGTCGTAAAAATAATACATTTATCGCTCAGAATTTAAAATAAATATCTGCGGAATTTAAATTTTATAGAAAAACTAGAAATTTTAATATGAAAATGAGTTTTTTTTTAAACCTGCATTAATTAAAAACAATAGGTAGGATGTTTTTTTAATAATATTTTGAAATAGTTTTTTTTGTATATCAAGTTTACGTAGAAAATGGTACCTATAAATATAATGCTTAACTCTCTCTAGGAATTCGTTATTAAATTATAAATGAAATATTTATGATCGTGAATATAACATAATATTTGTTATTCAAATCAAATTTCTCAATTAAGGGTACATAATATTTGACCGAATAAAAACAATGGATCGCTATTTGGTTTATTATTAAATTACATAATATCTAATCAAAATCGGACGATACCTAATATTCAAACAAACGAAAGCTAAAATAAATTGATATTGCAACGGGATAATGGATTGGCCAGTCGTATACTCGTGTGGACGAATTAATTAAACTAATACCTTAGTTACCTAATAACAGTAATTGCCAATCCGTATGATTTTGAAACCCGTACGAATCGTAGAAAGTTCATAACAATATAATATTATGTATGTTGAAGGACAAAAATATAATTTACATGATCTTCTCTATCCTCTGAAATAAATACGATGCCTTAAGATTGGAGTTTTTACAGTTAAAGTTTTTTATCGAGTCGTATGATAACTCAGAGCGTGACTTCCGGAAAAAAAATATATTAAAGCTCTGGTTTTAATTTTTAGCCAATTTATAGCAGGTCTCGTGTCTCAACTACATGTAATAGTGCTTGAAATACCTCTGTGAATAATCGTGAAGATCGTATAATAATGTTATACATCGATATAATATTATAATGTCGATAATGTCAATACGATTACAACTTATGAGTAGAATATTATATAGGTTCTTTTAATTTTGTGGTGTTTTTAAAAAGTATATAATTCAATTTTACGTTTATTTGGTTCGTGTGAATTGTTGTCATTATTATATAAAATATGTTTATGAAATCCATCTAATATACCTACACCAAATTATATAATAACTTATATTTGTATATAACTACTGTTAATATTGCAGTGATATAACGCATTTTTTTTATCCAATTATTATTTATGATAATATTATGTGATGAAATCGGAACATTTTTTCATGTTCGTGTTTTTCATGTTTTCACATTCGTGATATTGTTATATTTTTCGCTCACTTTTGCCCAAAAAATTATTTACCAGAAGTGACGTTAAAAAAAAAAAAATACATTTAGGTGGAAACTCGTAAATCTCGGAATAGATTTTTTGCGTAAGCGGGTCATGCCCCCTTAGAATACGTTATCGCGTACACTTCAAGACCAATATTATTTTGGAACCAACGTATATAATATGTACGATTATCGTCGAAGGCACGTCATGTTGTTTTAATTATTTCTTTTTACCCCAAATTACAACAAAGTGCTACGCACTTTGCTCTCCCCAATCGAATACAACTCGTCTCGACGGCCTTATTTTTTTTAAATGCAGGTAAAAGAAACGTACCTTTTGCTGTACGCTATTATAATATATATATACGTGGACGAAATATCGATTATTCATCCTATTACTGCACGTTTACCCCAAGGAATCGTCTTAGTCCCTATACTCTTCACGACATTCGCTTATACCCCCGACATGCTACAATACACGCGCGAATGACACTTATCTCGCTACATATTTTGCAGACGATCCTGTTAGAATTCCCTCCCATTTGTTGGGGGAAAAACACTCATAATATTATTGTAAAACCATGATGTAAGGTATTCATCGGTCTGCATAGAATCTAAAAATTGATACAATTATTAACGACCAGGGCTGTGAATTTAATGCATGTGAATTCGGCCAAAACTTGTTTTGACTTAATTATAGTTCAAACACGTAATCTTATTTTGCATAGTTTTTCATATTTTACGGGTTAGAGCATAATATTATAATTGCACGTTTTCATGATTTCTTCTTATTATATAGCTCATTTTATTAAATTAGTTTTATTTTTTCGGTCTATCTGGTATAAATTGGTCTAAAACCAGGATTGTTCTGATGTCTACAAATCCGTTATACGTATATAGTATAGTATACATTCAACATATTTTACAGATTAGAAAAATAAAAAGGACGGTTTTTTTTTCGTAAACTTCTTTTGATTATTATTTATTAATCTCAACAGTTTTTAATAAAAATAGAGTATGTATAGAGCTTGTATTTGATTTTTCAGTGCATATTTTTGATATTTTTCACACTTTTTTATTGCATTAAATTCACAGCCCTGGGTAATAACTAATGACTAAAAGTGTTGTACGTTCTATGTGTTTGTATTTGGTTTTTTTTTTTTTTTAGAAAGTTATGAAACTTTCATTTATGAAAATGTTTATGATTATCTATGATTGTATTACATTCATCTAAAGCCATACCGCAAATTAAAACAATAGAGCATATCGATGTTGACTAATATTTAATTAAATTTTTTTTAGCGGAGTTTGGGGTATTTTTTTTTAACTAGAACGTAAGCCACACTATATTTGCACTTATGTCGACGGGCCTTTCAATTTATTTTGCACCGGAGCATAAACATTAAAACAAATCGATGAACGTAAGCTGTGTTAGTTATAGATAATATTATTTTGGGTTGATGCATATTTACTGTGCAATATTGTTCTGTTTATTTTGTCCGTATAAGAAATAAGGACCTTTATTCACTAAACGATGGCCTAGAATCCCAGTTGATAAAAATTAATGTCTAAGGATCTGCTACCTACTCGCCCTCGCGCAATTCTCGAGAACTATCGTTATCACGAAATGAGACACTTGGTTGAGTATGCACAACTGGCAATTTCAATGGATTTAAGAGATCAAAATCAAGTTCCTGGAAAATGATGGGCGTTATTAATGACGGAGTACGGAGAGTTAGTTTAATCTAATGAAATGTGAGGGGGGATTTTTTTACTTTCCAATCATACCTGTACGAACGACTTATCTTACAGGAACGCAATATAAGTTTAAACGAAAAAAATGAGTTTATCTGTAACAGTGAATGGAACACAATTCATTCACAGTCCAAGAAGTCAGAAAATGCCAGACCAGTTACTAAAAATAATATTTCCGATATGGTCACGTTTATTTATTTTTGAAATAATAAATATTATATAACACGATTTTAACCTATATAATATCGGACACAATTATTATAATGTACTTATCCGCAGATTATAACTGTATTATTATAGGGATTGTATAGTCATTAATAATTCGAAAAAGAAAAAAAAAATGTACTAACATTTAACAGAGTTGCGTTTTTGTCTAATGTGTTTATTGTGGAAAAAGTAATTACTAAGGGTAACCGGCTGTATTCCGAGCTACCCAGTAGTCAGTACCAGAAAATAAGTTAAACAATGAATTCCTTCGACTTGAATAAATGTAGTCTGGAATCGAACTGAACGTGATTTGAAAAATAAAACATAATACGCGTATCATGCACATTGTTCTTTCATTACAAAAACGCTAATTACAGTTCGATAAATAATCAGAACAATAATTTAAATGTTAACGATTTAATGTCGTTCAGTTCGTAATAACTTTTCAACCATAAACAAATATTTTTTTTTAATTGGCTCATTATTTATTTTTTTAGATTTGTGAATTAATTATCTTCTTTGTTTATAAATAAATATATGTGTATGTATGTATGTATGTATGTATGTATGTATGTATGTATGTATGTATGTATGTATGTATGTATGTATGTATGTATGTATGTATGTATGTATGTATGTATGTATGTATGTATGTATGTATGTATGTATGTATGTATGTATGTATGCATGTATGTATGTATGTGTGTATGTATGTAAGTCAAATATTGTTTAGTCTGCACTAATTTCAATAAGAGTTAAATCAATAGATTCATTAGGACTCCTGGTGTGTCATAAGCGCCTTTTTTTTCCGGAATTCAATACTCAATAAAGGGTGGGCTCACACGTGTATTTTTTTCTTAAAATACGAAAATTGAATTTTTCGGTTTTGTTTATTTCTATTACACGGAAAAAAACAGTTATTATGTATTATGGTATGAGAAATATTTTCCACATCTATAAATTAATATAATATGCTATTTGCTGATAATCTTAAATGATTTCCAAAGTCCAAACTATAGACAAATATATTGTTAGGCACTCAAAATAATTTAAACAGATACTTAAACCATGTAGATCGATGCAGTTTAAAATATGATCTCACTAAAAAAGTTCCAAAACGTATCAAAATGTATTTTATCTTCACGAGCAACGAAATGTACATTTGGCGAAAAAATTAACGAACCACCGGGGACAATAATTGACGGAAAGAAAGAATATTTATTACGAAACAGGAATACTGCAGCGCAGACTGCCGTGAACTGAACGCTATACGCCGACGACGGGGGGGGGGCGATCATTAGAGCACTGAATTTGCATATGAAACACCATTAGCATTTAGCGACCTCCCACGCAGCACACTAACCCTTTATGCCATCGAACGATTAAATCCTTATTTGCATATATACTTGCCGACGTAGTGTTTCGGGCGTACGTCGTTTTCGAGCGTGCCTCGTCGCACGACGACGACGACGAACGAACGAACGACGAGATGTCGGAGGACTTATAATAATAATAATACTGTCGTGTGTCAATAATAATGCCAAAGACGACGATCGAACGGATTTGATTCGTTGTCGGAGTTAAAACAATATTAATTAAACAAATTACAAATTCTTATTATCTTTATAGTCGAATAAGACACGGCGATTGCAGGTGCTAATAATTAATATTCTGATAATCTGATAGGTATGAACTGGCGTGGAGGTCCTCTTCCGCGAGCTCTGAGGGTTCTCGCCCGAAACGGTCCTCGCTTTAGGCCATATATTTTTCGTATGCTCCCCACAGGATTATGATCTTCTGGCGGTTATGAAGCGACGAAATTCCAGAAGTCTCGCGGATATTTTCAGTAGCGGATTCTCGGCATTTCGTATAAGTCGGCGTTGGCCGGATGTCCCATGCGGTTTAAGTGATATTATATTTTGAAGCGTGTATAATGCATATATATATATATATATATATATTATTTCGCATTTTCATTTTGATTGATATTGTCACAACACTTTCTCGACTGGTGGCCTAATTTGATTATCAACACGATATAACGTATATTTCATAATATTATCAGGGATTTGATCGTTTTTCAAATGTTCGTATTATATTGTGGAAGAGAAATACCTACGAAGTGACAAAAATACGTAAATACGGAAATACATAATACATCCACACTAAGAAAAAGAAAGCGAATACATATTATAAAATAAGCCGTATGATAAGAATTATATTAATTATATAATAACAATTATAACTGCAGTACCTAGTATAATTTTTATCTAATCAAAGCATTATCAATATATTTGTGACTATTCGAAGTCTCCGATTGTGTTCAGTTTAATTCATAAATTCGATTAATCTTTGTAGATTCTGAGCAAAGCAATAAATGTATTGATTTTACAATAATGTGTGGTTTTTTTTTTTTGTTTTAGGAAATGATTTTTTTATTTTGTTGTAAATCCAAAACGAATAACCTTGACATTATTACCAAATGCTGAGAGTATCGTTTTCTATACACCATAATATTTTTAAAATATTTGACTCATTTTAAGTCAATTGAAGGCATAAGAAATTTTCGATTAGGGTTTCTATAAATATCCATAAAAATATGTTTGTTGGGTCAAAAAGCTTGAAAGTTTAAAACAAAATTCCTCATAAGCTGTTATAATAAGAGTTCATTAATAATAAAAATACACTTTTTTTTATAAGCATTAAAAGCTCAATTTTTGACCAAAATTAATTAAAAAATCGAACGTTTGAAAATTATTTTGTAGTTGAATATGTATAAAATGTGCCGTTTTTAAAACTAAAGATTGAAAATTTCAAACAAGGTAAACAATGATTTTATGATATTGTTGAATTCAAATTGAACACATAAATTACATTGACCCACTCGACACCTACTGCACAGCAAAGCGGTACCCACTTGCCGACCCTTTTATCTCGAAACAATTTTACCCTATTCTTTTTTTTTATCTTTTATAATTTAAAATTTCCGACGGACTAGATATTACATTTTTGTTGTTATTCATCATATTATTGTAACATATCAGACGCATCTTCGATACTGCTATACAAGAAACTCGATTAATTCTTCACACAAATGGCCTGTATGTAATTATTTATCTTTCTATCATCATATTATTATCCCTAATAAAAAAAAATGTTTAATCTACACAATCATTTCCTCTCCTCACATGGCCAGGTTTATATGTGGCATCATCAAACCGTTATTGGCTGTGAATATTATATTATGTGATACTAAAAACCAACATCGTTCCAATTATTCTCCTCGCGACTCGTATGCAACTATGGGTGTCTGTTGTTGCGTCACGTAGTGCTTGAATAAACTATTATTTAATTGTGTCTTATAATATGGTTCTTCGATATTATATCTTACAGATTTCTGTCGTCTAAACAAAGTTATATCCTATTATAAACGTTATTATATGGTTTGAATACTATTTACCTTCGTGTTTTACCTTTTTTTTTTTATAATTTCTGGTGTTTTCGTTCACATTTATAGAATATTATATCAATTAGGTATATTATCTGTCCTATTAGGAGACTCTTGTTTTTGTTCATTGAAGTCTACCGTTCCTTTAAAATTATTACGTGGATTCTAGGTGGTTAATTTACATTTTTGAATAATATTCACTATAATAATTATATTGTTAGTATAAGAAATATTACTATTCCTAGCACAACGCATATTAAGAACAGTATTCAAAATAATATGTACTATGACTTTTCTATTTACAATGTATTCGCAATATTTATACAGGTAATACGTTTGATTGTTCCATTAAGAAAAGAAAAATAATTGTATACACTTGAACAATATTTGAGTTCCTCAGTAACGTTTTTATTTTTACTTTTTGTGTTAATACATTTTTGAATTTGTCTATTATAATATTGTCGGTTGTACTTCCTGTGGCATTTAATGAACTATTTGTTTCAGAAAAATATATATAAGTCGTATTTTCTGTGACAATTAATAAGTCAGCGGTTTCAAATATAAAGATATTAGTCGTGCCTTCGGTATATTTTATAGTGTATTAATTATTTTTATATTAATATTTTAGTGTATTTTATTAATTTTTGTATTCATTTGTAATTCTATACTATTTGTTACGTTGATTTACTCGATACAGGTGCATAGTCACATTATCTATTCATTGTCTTATAATATATAGAAGCTAATAGTGTTCGAAATTTGGTGGGTTGAGGGGTGATGTTCATTTCCATGCCGGTTTTTATGGCACCTATTACAAAACCCCTAAATGTTGTAAATAATGTGTAAAATCCTTAGTCTCCCTACCCCATTATTTGTGCCTATTTGCATTTATTTTATATAATGTTTTTTTTTCTGCGTTTGCATTAAATCTCTTTTAGTAATATCATGCAATATTGTGTTTTCGGCAAGCGAATTTTCGATTGTGGCACTACCACTGATTTTTATTTTTTAACAAGCCTATAATAATTTTAGTCGAGTTCAAATGTTTTTTTTTATTTTTTTTTAATGCGATGTGATTGCTCCAAGCAATTCACCTGTAACAGAAGAATAATCGTGTTTATTAATTGCTATATATTATTATGTTAAATGAACGTGCACAACGAAAATAAGGGGAAAATAATGGAAATCCACTTAAACGAAAAACGATATATTATTACAACGTATATTATTTTCTGTTTGTAAATAATATTAATATGAATATATTATTATTTTTAAGAACGAATAAAATATGTGTGATGTTCCGAACGAAGGGACAATAACCATCGCGTAACGTATGCATATTATATTTACATACCTACAAAATGTCTGTGAAGTCGATAGGGATGTGGCACTTGCTATTATACTACCCTTAGTTACGAGTGTATAATTAGTAATTTTGGAAAATATCAGAACTAAAATTAATGCTTGAAAGTACCAATTTTTTTGGAGTGTGTTTTATGCTTGGTATGTTATGTAAAACGAACAAAAGAAATATTATCAAATAATTAAAAGTCGCACCAAGTAGTGTAAAGTAAATAATAATATAGTGGCGAAAAGCCCCTACGAATAATACTACTTTTAGAATTACAACAAAATTTCTAAACTATTATTTTCCAATTAATTAATAGGTATCCGATTTTGATGAAATTTAAACTTGAAATGCCTATAAAAAAATGTGAGTTTGTATTTTTGAGTTGTATTGATTTAATAATACAATATGTTAATAACTACATTCAATGTCATCAAAATTTGATTTTCAATCGTTCAAAGAATATATTAAGTAGATTTACTCAACATTTTTTTTTTTTTTTATTGCATTAGGTATATATCATATTATGTAGAACCTTGTATTAAATGTTCCTTTTTTACTCACAGATAAACATTTTTATCTTATATTATACTATGGAAAAATTAACTATCTATAAAAGTTGAAAATTTCAAATATTTATAAATTGTACAAAAAATATTAGTGCAAGTAAAATAAGTCATACCGTATTATCTATAATTAATGACGCAATAACGAATATTTGGTGACAGTTAAAAGTCTTTTGTTATTTATTATTTTTTTTTTTTTTGAAATACAACAACCAAACAATATTTCGAATTTGTCAAACCTTGGTTAGCGTAAAAACTAACGAGTACACTCTCACAATTATATTTAATTTACACTTATATAATATGAATACATATATATAATTTGTGTAAATATACAGCGGAAACCACTTAGGATTTAAATAATAAAAGATAAACAAAAGACTTTTGTCGTCCGTTCCGACTAGATGCAATTCGCTACCGAAAACCACCCTCGAGGTTGAAGATCGTAACATTTTTTCTACTAAAAAAAGTCTATACACAGACGCACAGCACAAAAAGGAAAAAAATAAAACACACGTCATTGGAAAATAAAAAAAAAAAACATTCATCATTCCGCTCGGAATATTTAACGACAGACGATTCGTGAATATATTTTAGTTTTAATGATCGCAGTGATTCGAGTGAAACCCTGAAGTTTTTTCATCGGGTTTAAAAAAAAATCCGAAACACCAACAACGACAAAACCCCGCGACGACGACCGACAATACTTTTTCTCGTCCGGTGTGTAACAATTTTTTCCATCGATGCGGTCTGAATTAAAGTTAGCTTAATTTTTTCGAGTATTATTATTATTATCGTTAAAACTGCAGTGCGTATCGGAGACTTTATAATTCCCGCATAAAAGAACATTAATATCGCGCGTAATCCCTAGAAAATAGCGCATGTAATGAGTTTTCTCCAATTAAAGGGATCAGGCCATAGCGTTGTTTAATGGTTTTTGCAATGCAATTTATAATATAATAACGTCGGTGAATAAATGTACACGTATACATAATATTATTATTTTGTTTTAATCCATATTTCTCATTTAAATCACTTATTGCCAAAACATATAGTTTCGTGTATTATAATGCGTTGTTAATAAATAACCACAACGCTGGTCGCAAAGTCAATAAAACTTTCTAGATAACGCGGTGTAGGTACCTATGTCTGGAGGGATTTAGCCCGAATAAAATTATTTGCCGTTTACTTTTTGGACCGCAAAAATATCCGAACTAGCTACGATACTTACAAATAAAGCTTGGTCAGAAAACGTTTTTTTTTTTTATGAACGAGTAAGTCAATGGTAAAACATTCAAAAATATTTTATTGCAGTCATATTAATAGTGTGTATCTATAAAATGTATACGATTATTCTTCAAGTCACATTATTATAACACTGTTTCTAAAAGTGTGGTAAATTTTTATCATTTTTGACAATTTTTTTAAAAGTTTTCTTATTTTTAATTGTGATTGTTTATATATTATAGCATCATAATAACATTTCAAGGTTTTTTTTTATAGTTATTGAAGCCACAACAACATAGATTATTGGCTTATGACATTCAAAAGTGTGTTATCACATAGTGAAGATGCTTAATAATATATTGTTTTACATTTTGTACATGAAGACGGTAAAATGAAACAGTATTTTATTTTTCGAGGATTATTATGTACTAAATGTATTATAGTTTTTGATAAACGAGGATTTCGTGCAAATATGACAATGTACAATAACACGGACTAATAACGTGAGGTATATTATATTATATTAACGTAGAAAATATGACAACAAGGAACACAAAATCAAGAACACACAAAAAAGGATGGACCCGTATATGCACAAGTATTTAATTAAACTATATGATATTATGAAGAATTTCAATAGTATAATTTAAAATATGTTCTTGAAGATTTATTGATAAGTCAACAACGATGAATTTCTACGGTATAATAATATAATATTGTAATCATGGTTCTACCTATATAAAACATTAATTTACGTGCAATTTATATTATTTTGTGATTAAATTATAATATACATATTTAATCATATTTTCCACTCATGAAACAAAATGCCAAACCCACTAAACTGTTATGCAAAACCGAATCAATGCATTGTTTAAAAATACAAGAAAAACGTTTAAATTAAACAATAAAAAAACAAAGCACATAGCATGTTCGAATAATTACATTGGGTTGCTTTCGGTTTAATTTGAAAACCAAAACGATTGCAATACAAAAAACAATTTAAGCTGAGCAATAGGTTTACTTAAAAAATTGTTGCATTCTACAATGTATTTAAACTTTCCACTTTCCACTTTCTATAATTTATTTTTTTTTTTACAAAAAAACAATAACTTGTTAAAAGTAAGATGCATGTTCAATTTGGTACCTAGGAAGGTTAAAACTTTCTAAGCTTTTTTAATGTTTCAGAAAGCGGTGTTAACTTGAAAAATGTAGAACATGAAAGTAAAACTTATACCTAGATAATTTTTCCTTAGATTTTGAGATCCGTTTTATTACCATAAACCACCATCAAATTCGAAGATTGAAGCATATATTATACTGTTTCTAAAGATTATCACTGATAATATACAAAAAATGTATATATATAATGTTGTACAATCGTTCAGCTTCTCGCAGCATCTAAAATTAATCGTGTTGATAAAATTGGATAACTTTAAGTTAGTATAACTTTTTGTTGGATTACAAAAAGTTGTCTCGAAGAAATGAATTCGGTAGGTAGTATTGTTATTATGGACATATTACTGTGTTAACTCCTCTCGTATAGAAACTATAGATACAAAACGTAGGTACCGAAAATACTTATTGGGAAAAGTAAAGTATAGTATTGTAATTTATAACAGTTTCAGAAACTTTTACCAGCTGAGAGCCATTTGTAAATTATTTGGGTCGCCAGGTAATATATTATTAGTTCAACGAACATAATATATTTGGAAGTATCAAAGTTTTTAGATTTAGTTCGTACAGTATAAGCGATATTATATTAAATGTGTATTTTTTTTTTTTTAAATATCTTACTATATCCTCTAAGTGAGCAGAGTTAAAAACATTTTGTTGGTTAGGCAAGGTAACAATGAAATATTATCATGCTTTGCTTCTTTGAATCAAGATATTATATAAACAAAATGCAGTCCTGAATACAAAAAAATGTTTAATTTTTAGCTAAAATAAATCTAAATCTAATTATATGTAAATTACAAAAGGAGCTAAGTTAATGAATAACTTTAACTTAGTTAACATTTTAAAAAAAAAATGGAGATCATGCTGTGTCGTAGATTTTGAGTGTACTTCGTGATTGAGGTTGTGACATGAAACTTTTTGCAATTCATTATATTGTTATTATTTTCTATAATATACACAGTCAAATTTTAAACATTTTTATACTTATAATAAATGATGCTATTTGTACCACGAACCTATTCGCTACATTATAATATATGGTACATAATTATTGTAAAGTAATGATAATAATAATAGTAGTATATTATATTAACCAAAGGTTAAAATATTAGCTTTATAAGTTATATATTTTATTTATTGATTAGTTTTCTAGTTTAATTTGTGTACTAATAATTAAAATAGGCAAATTAAATGTATTATTAATAACTTAACGAACTCGTGTTTATTAAACTTAAGTTAATTAATTATTTCCATCCACTCGCCTACCTTAAATAATAAATAATAATTTTATATTATGTTTACGTAATATTTCTACTAATAATCATAAAAATATAATATGTAACTAATGAAAATTTCGTAAATAAACAAACATTTTTTTATTTAAAAAAAAATAAAAAAAAAAACATGAACCGAAAATTACATATTTTATGTGTGACTGTGTGAGCTACCCATTATTAGTTACATAAAGGGGTGGAAAAAATACGCTATAAGCCCCTTCGAACTTCAAGAAATCTATTGATATAACTTTTATTGAAAACGGTCCATTAGTTTTTTAGTCTCTAGCTAACAAACAAACATCCATTTTTATATACTATGTATTATTGTTTATTTATAGATACAATGTTTTTGCAAAAAAAAAAAATAGTTCAATCTGTATTTTAAAACTAATAAAAAAAAATAACTCTACAAATGTAAATATATTATAAAATATTCTTAGAAATACAAGCTGCCCACTGACTTTGAATTATTTTTTGTTTACAAATGATAGGTATATCAATGAATTAAAAAAAATTAAGACATCTATCACGGTCACTTACTCGATTACGAGTGACGACGTTTACTCGAAACCTACTACCTATTATATTAAAGTTCAAATTCTTTTGTTTTTTTTTTAAAAAATCTGTAATTTTATGTAATTTTCATTTATTCTACACGAAATTAAGCCACTAAGAAAATAAAATTATAGAAAAAAAAGATTTTAGAATTGTAATTTTTTAACGATTTGTGTAATAAAAAATACTATAACAATGATTAGATATTTTCCAATAACACAATTTCCAAACTTTACTGCTTAAACAACTAGAATATAGATGATAAGTAAAACATCTCAAAGTTTTGATAAAGACATAGTAGTCTTATAGCATAAATACAATATTCAAGATACGTAATATACCATAAAAAATTATTATCATTCGGTAACTAAACCAACAACAGTTGGGTACGTGTATTAGATTAAGGAAATAATTATCAGACACAAAAATAAACTATATAATTGTTGTTATTTCATTATACAATACAATATAATCTTTCAATATTGTATTGCATTAACTATAATTCCGTGGACACGAAGTACATTGAAATTACTTGGGCTTAATTAAATGAAGTACGAACATTATGCGTATTATTATAGTTTACGTGCAATAAATGAAAAAGTCTAAGACACTCATTTTTTATCCAGGTGATATTATTTACGGCAGTTTAAACAATTTAATTTAGGTGTTTATAATAAGTTTAGTCGTTCGAAACTCGTGCTTAAAATGATATTATCAACGCATATTTTATTACATCACTTCCCATGGTTAAACTATTATAAAGCGTGTTGCAAATCAACTAGATGAATCTAAAACCATAAAAAAAATATTCACAAAAAATGTATTTTATTCTCTCGGAGATAATTAAAACGCTCGTGTTATTTTTCAGAAAACCGAAAGCTTATACATAATATAACAATGTATACAGCAGACGATGGGTACAGCCCCGAAATAGTTTATGGCCATCCGACTGTCAATAAAAGTATCATTAATACGATTTATTAGTAGTTATAAAGTCTTAAAATATTGAAAACGTTGGTCGATGCTTAAAGCAGTTAAAATATTATATTAAACTATTTATAGTAGTATAATATACATAACAAATAATAATATATAAATACCGATATATAGAGTATACACAGTCAAGACTCGGAGTTTTCGTGTGCACATTAATTTACAACCGTACATGAACTTTTGATCGTGTTGCGTTTTTTTTTCTTTTTTTTGAAAACTGATGTTTAAGTCATCTCGTCCGCCCCGGAGTCGTCGTCCTTACAACGGCAGTTTCTTTCCCATATATATATATATATATTTTGCTAATTTGTTAAGAGTTTTCCGCTTAACGTGCCACTCCTCTCATTTTCGACTGGAATTTATTGCCTGCAATTACTACTGCACGAGGGATACGGTATCGTTTTTTTTCTTTTTTCTTGATGCCATATACTCATCGTAATTCATTTTGTATACCGAGAAAAACCACTATCCACCCTGCAGACCGGCCATTAATTAGTAGTCACGGCAGAATATCGCGGACGTTTTAAGGTCAGTGTCAAATTTCCACTGACGACCACTGTATTACAATTATACGAAACGAGCGGAAAACTCGGCAATCACAATGATAATAATATTATACCTACTCCGTGGAGGTACGTTAACGTGGAAGTGCCGGCAAAACTTGTCTCATATTGTTTACAGGCATACAACACTGCCGTGACGAGATTCCATCCTCGATTCTATGATATTATTATCATAAAGACTTAGTCAGTAAATATTATAATATTATTATACGATTTGCCTGTTCAAAAATCATCGAAATATGGATTTGGATAAGAAAAAAATTTGTTTTGATTATCAAATTAAATATACTATATCATACGCTATAGGTATTGACGTAATTGCACGAGAAAACAGTCGAGCTTGTATACTTTTTAGTCGACTAAAAGTTTTCAGCTGGAATCACCTACAAATGTAATTAGGTCGTTTCTCAGATGACTGCATTTTCTATAGTTATTATGTATAATATTATAAAATACTGCAGATATATAGGCCGTACAGTGAAGCATACGTTTAAAACTTTAACATGAAATATATACTTATTTATGAAATATGACACTATGCAATTACGCAATAAATAAATGAAATACGTGTAAAATAAAACTTATTGTTAATAATATAATTTTAAAATAAAAATAGCATGCATAAAACCCAAATGTAGAAATTAATCGATATTCCAATAAAAAAAAAAATATTTTCCGCATATAAAAAATACTTAATAAGATATTAATACTAATGACTAAATCAATAATGCCAAAAATAACAATTTCCTTCAACTAAATGCATTTGTTTTATTAGACTGTTAAATTTTATTATCCGTTAAAAAAAAATCTATAATATATATTTATGAAATTTAAAAAGATGTTAAATAAACAACAATAAAATAATAAAAAAAGTTATCGGGTGATTTTAAAAACATTTTTGAAATGCCAGTGCATTATAATATGATGAATGACTTTTTTATTGTTCATAGTCATAAAAAATAACAATAATATATACAAAAAGTACATAAATTAAAAAAAAAATAAGATAGTAAAAAGAAAACTGATCGCTATATGATTTTATTTCTTAAATATCATCTATAATATATTCTTAAAAATTTAAACAAACATTTTACTCGTTTGAATACTTATAATCTTCATTTGGTACTTATTTTATCGAACATTTTTAAAATTCAAATATAATTATTATTATTAGTTAAATTTATAAAATTATTTCATACGATCAGCTTAACATGCACGTGTATGCGGTCTTGTGCATGAATGTTGTCCTTTTAGAAATAACTTTGTAAATTTTATTCTAAAAGAAAGTATTACACTAAACTTAACAATTAATTAAATATTAATCACGAACACAATGAAACGCAACAACTACGCCATCGATTATAAATAAAGAGGTCTGGTTTATATAATTTTGAAACATTTCAGTACGATAATAATATGATGTGAATTAATGTGATTAAGAAAAAACACATTTTTTCATAGAAGGCTTTAATTTTTAATTTTCTCAAAAATGATCTGACAAGTCATTTAATAATAAATATTAAATGTACATAGTTTTGAAATGATTAGTCTTCATAAAGCGTGCGATGTATACGCATAGGGTAACCTACTACCCCATAATATGTTTTTATATCAAAAACAATCGCATTTAATCCGTTTATTTGTTATTTCTTTTTTTTTTTGTACTTGAAAAGGCTATTCCCATTGTTCTTTGACCGTGTTCGTGTCACTTTTCCACACTTCCGGGTTGATGAGGTGGAGGTGTGGAGGTTCACACTAACCAGGTCTCTGTCAGGGCTTCGGGCGCCTACCTACTTGATCGTTATAATTGTGATCGAAAAGTACGTCGTTTTTTGCAATGCCTTCAATCACCCTCTGTCCGGCATAGCAATTAAAAAAAAAAACTATGCAAATATTTGCCACGCAATTAGTGCGTAATTGCACGCTAACTTTCAAAGACTGATTAAAATACGGTTTAGCGTAGGATTTATTAAATGAAAAAAAAACAATTAATGTTCATATTTTAGGGTATAAAGAAAATCGTTACTCGTATTACTCATAACTTTAAACAAAAAAAAAATTAAATGTCAGCGATGCGATTGGGTAAATAATATCTTAGTGTTTCGTGCTTATAATAATATCACGATAATTTATTGGCAATCAAACAACTAGTCCTAAACTAACGAAATTGAATTCGTCATCAGAAAACATTGTCGATGAGAAATCTTATATAATTTTCAAATTATTTATTAGACGACAAGAGAAAAACACGTTCGTTTTATAGCAAAACAAAGCAATACAAATATACAAACACCTACCTACCATATTTTATTTTACGGAATAAAGCAATAAACGAACATATTATTCGAATTAATTGCAGTACACAAAATATGTCAAAATATAATTATTGAATGTTGAACATTTTTTTTTTTACAATCGTTACAATTATACACACTCTATTTCTAACAGTCTGTCAAGGACCAGCCCTACACGCATAATATAGTATATAAGAAATATAATACGACAACTTTTATGCATTTTAAACGATGAGAATAATAATTATTTTATAAATAAAGAATTTTAAATTGTTTTACGCTTGTATAAATGAGAATACGTTTTGCTTAAGAATATAAATCATTGATGAGCTGAGATTTTCTGAATTTCAGTAGGAATGTAATAATATTCATATATATTATGTATCGCAATGTTTAATAATTAATAGCACACTTAAAGTTGTTCACTATATTATATGCATATACATATATTTGTTAATTACTTTTCCGTGTATACATATTACTTATATATATATATATATATATATTTATATTACTTTAATGATAAAATAAAAAATATACTGACAGGCGAAAACAATTATTTACGTAAGTCCCGAGACTCGTCGCGATATAAGAGTATCGAGGAAGATAAACTTTGGCGTTCGCTTATATAAAAATAAATTACACCAAAATAGCGTGTTTCAGTGTAACTTACAAATTATTAAACGCTCGAACATAATATAATATTGTAACACACGTCGAGAAGAACTGACATAATATCACGATATATTTTTGGCTGTGAAAGTCGATATTCGCGTATAATATGACGCGCGTTATCTATACTCGATAATAATACATATATGTTTTGAATGCGATCATCCCAAAATCCCCAGCTCAAGCCATCTCTCGCTTACTTTTGTATGCACACGCATCACGAATATCGACAAAATTTTCCGCTCATAATTATTATTATTATTGAATAGTATTCGTCGGAAGAAGCCGAAAGCGGTTTTCGTCAACGTATAACGCAACGCGTGGAGGTGCCGAAATACCATAAACAAAAAAAATGTCATACAATTTTTTTTTTTTTTTTTTTGAACAAACGTCGACATTAGAATGAATTTTGAAATTTCTTTCAAACTTATTCAGAGTATAAAAGATGATTTTTTTTTTTTTTGTTAAGAGTGTTGTTGGAAGGAAAGCAGTCGTTTTAAAGTATTTGCAGCCAACTCTCACCAGTGCTCCAAAAAAAGTTGCACACCAAATTGTTGTAATTTTATTGAAAAAGTTCTGGCAAAAGATTATAAAATACATATTTTTTTTTTACATATAGTTCCTACGTATTATTTTTAAATATCATATTATCGTATATTTTTGGAATGAATGATATTGTGTAATATTATAATACCTATACTCAGATCATATTATAGCAGTATTGAAATAATTTAAACAATATCAGCAATGATTTATGATCGTCGTGTTAAACATTATTGAACATTAATTAAAACCACATTAACGCTGATGTACCTGGTTATGAAAAATTGAAAATTCAATAGCCTTTGAAACCGTGAGAGTATAACGCAATATGATATTTTTTTTTTAATAAATCAAAAGTGGGTCAACGATAAATTGCAGAGAGTAAGCTCACGATTTATGGACTTGATACAACTCTGCAGGGTATGAATGAAAATAACTATGAAACTCCACGACGGACGATTTTAATCGAAACACAATATAATATTCTGT
This sequence comes from Neotoxoptera formosana, assembly GCA_022818045.1. Taxonomy (NCBI): domain Eukaryota; kingdom Metazoa; phylum Arthropoda; class Insecta; order Hemiptera; family Aphididae; genus Neotoxoptera; species Neotoxoptera formosana. Next base: position 3,406,222 of record CM040634.1, read on the forward strand.
GTTCAAATATGCACATCGTACCGATTTCCATTTTAAATGTTTGTCAGGCGAGAGGTATTATTATTTAGTGAAGGAATGCAATCGGCTATAAAATATTTAAACGAATATAATATTATTATAATTGTGTACTACACATTCGTGCAAAACCAACATAAAGTTTGTGTTTATTTATGCGTAACATAAACAATATAGCTGGCAATATCGAGTTTGTTGAGGTTATACCTACGTCGTCGAAAACGGAATATTGTTTCTAATCGTTTGACTACATTTCACTGTCCGTAAAAATTAATCGATAAGTTGAAAACAGGGAGGTACCTTGTGTTCTCTGATCGATAAAAATGTTTGTAAAATATAATATACCAATTTTTTTTTTTACGAATATAATATTATAATAGTATGTTACGGGTATTATGTAGTATAGTTATTTATTGAAAAGGCAAAAGAAAAAACCCGTAAAACAGCCAATGGGTTATAGTCTAGACAGTGTTTATTGGACAGTCAGGTCAGGTAAGAAATAAAAGACATTTTATAAATATTAATATTGAAGATTGAACTAATTTATATAAGCAGGACGCAGGTAACAGGTAGCCTTATGTCCATATACGCTTATAATCACTACCTTATTTATTTCCGTTACTAGCTTGTGGTTCTTATAGGATAATCTATTTGATTTGTATAAAGATTCATGGTTTTAAAGGCCTGATAAAAAATTACTTATATATCAATAATTAGTGTCTGACAGTTATTGACGTTTCGAGTTTGTTCTAATGAATAAGTACTAATTTTTATATAATTTTGTAACTTTTTAATTAAAATTTATTTTGTGGATAAATCAGATGATCAAAATAGATAATATATTATTATTAACGATACAAACTACTAAGTAAATTATTGATCGGTAGTGTTGCTATAATCAAATCACCTACACTTTATCTGATTATTATACAAATAGTATATAAATGAAGGACAAAATCTACACGTTAACTCGTGTAATAATACAAATCAATAGTTTTGACAAAAAAAAAAAAAAATTGTGTGAATAAAAAATCCGTTTCAAATGTTAATCTAACGAAGTGACCGTTTATATGGGAGAGTTTGAAGCCCTTGGGCTTTGTTTTTTGGCTGTTATTTCCTGTACATCATATTATTATTTTCACAATACGGTATAATATGTAAATATGTTCAAACTTGGGTGTGAGGGCCCAAAAATTGAAAACCTCCCAATTACAATTTTGACATTTTATCGAAACCGCTACTGATTTAATGGCCATATTATTATTTAATTATCTTTTGTTCGAATTTATTAAGATCAATAGACAAACGGAAAAAAACTGATAAATATGTAAAATAATCATGATTTATTAAGATTAATTTCATAAATTTAATGGTCACGATAAATTACCAAACGTTCTACAGTTTCTTTTAACCTCATAAACTTTAAAAGTATTAAGTCGATTACTTTTAACTGACGTTTTCTACAATTTAATTACGGTAAGAAAAATAACGAAAGACAAGATTATTTGCTTCGACTAAAAATAAATACACTTATATTTTTTTACTATAAAAATATGAGTAACGTATGTAGCATTTACGTTAAAACCTTTTTTTATTTCTGTTGACACTTTTTTTTTTTACTAGGAAAAGTTGACTTAACATAACGTACTTTACATAAAAACGTATTAAGTATACCTAGGTACCTAGGTAACTACTGCATTCAAGTGCAATCACACGGCAATAATTTACTCGACTTATTGTTAAGGTGTGATCAATATGTTGCATATACAAGACAAATTGACTTAAAATAAAGTGTGATATATAATTTTAGGTTAACATTGTGCAGCGCTGTTCGATGTTTATACTTTTATTTTCTGAATTTTTTAGTTTGAAAATATAGTTTAGAAAATCACAACTACTGTGGTGTATGTTATTTTATTTAAATGAAACCATAGTTTTATTGTACGTATTAAATAGTTTCGAAAAACTTTTCTAACTTATAAAGAGAGATATTTTTAACAAAATATAATGAAAACGTTTTATACTTAAACTAGATTGAACTAATACAACAAAAACAAAAAAATCTGAACTTATTTATTTGTTTTTAAAATAAAAATATACAAATATCGATACATGATTTAATAAAAAAAACGACTTAATCTTTTAGTTTTAAGATTTGTTGTTTTTAAGCCATATTATATTTGTAAACATTTTACACGCCATATTTTTACTGATAATAATAGTAATATAATCAATAACAGCCGTTTAAATAAACAAAATAATATTCGATTTTCACTAGCCAAAATTAAATTCATGTATGAACCATCCCATAGCGACCTATAAACACCCTCCGAGTCTCTCGGATAATCTATTGATAATAGTTTTATTGAAAACGGTCCAGTATTATCGAGTATAATATGGATGACAAACAAAGACACATTAATTTATATCATATTATTATTATTAAGGCTAGCTGTATTAACCGGCGTCGCACAGGTTGGATTTAAGACCCCTATTTTAGCCCCCCTTTAGAGGTTCCATTTTCGAAAATTATTTTTTAGCGGACGCTCACGTCATAATCATAAGCCTGTATGCCCCGAATGTCAGCCCGACGTGGTTTTATAGCTGTGCGTCGATATAGATCAGTCGGTCAGTCACGTTTTCCATTTGTATAACATCATAATATAGATTACGAATGATCCTTTGTAGCTGATGCCATAACTACACTCCAATTCGATTATTTTGGATTCGTCATCGTAGGTTTAAAATCCAGTAATCTAGTAGGCGTATATATCATGTATAATACGTTTATCTAATTGGTATTTGATTGTCATCCGTATACGAGTGCCGGCGCACTTTGTTTTCGAAACTCATCGAGTCATTATAATATATAAGCGCTTATTCGGTTTATCGCGAAATTAATCCAAGTCGTGCGTCGGTTAACCGTGTAACAATGCTATACGCTTAGATCGCGCAAAACACGAAACGCTCTGTCCCTGTTTTTCTACGAATGCGTAATTAGTTTGTATATTAATTTAAAAGGGTCGTACCTGCGTATATTTGCATTTGGAGGAAACCTGCAAGTACCTGCGTGTATCGATCCTGTATATGCGCGTATAATAACGAATCGCGGGGCGGGCAAAAGGGTCGACGTCACCGGTGATTATAAATCTAAATAAACCGAGTAAATATTATAATAATAATATAGTTATACGATTGTGTTGTTATTATTGTTGTTGCTGCTGCTGTTGTTGTTGTTGTTGTTTGTTTGTTAATCGTTATTATTTTAGAGATTTGAACACGGTAGAACGTTCTCGAACAGCTCCAAAACACACACACAAAACAAAAAAAAAAACAGTACGGCCATCGATATAATTATTATTATAACTTATAAATTATTTTGTAGACGTCAGCCGGACGCACTGTGCGGGTGGTAGGGACGGTTGAACGGTTTGACGTGTTGATGCGGCACCGCGGTGCCAGTTAGGAAGGTACTTTTGTCGAAAACCACCTGACGTCACGACAGCCAAAATTATTTAATCATACGATCATTTAGGTACCTAAAACTTTTTTTTTGAACAAGCCCGCTAGGTTTTTATTACTGTGGGGTAGGGAACGGTTGGTTAGAGCACGTTTTGTATGACGTGTGACAAGGATTTGTCGTTAAAAACCCGGGCGGTCACCCATCCGGGAGCTAGCAACACCGAACGGTACTTGCACTCGGAGCGTTTCCGCAGTTGAGCGTACGGCAGGATCACACCAAGCCATCTTACCTAAAATATTGTTAGTGCTCACCGTGGACAATAGTGCGGCTGATAAGAGATATCTATACTTAAGTCGTAGAAAAAATAATATATGTCATTTTTTAAAAAAACCATACCTGTTTAAAGGTGTTTGCAGACTTTTTTAGGTAATATTTTTGTAGGCACTAAAAGATTAGACAAACCGATTTGAAAACAATCACAATATTCTCGATAAATGTTCAATATCACAAAAATGTGGAGAAATTTTAATTACTTGCATAGTAAAACAGACGAGTAATCGATATATCGTAAAATATTATCAGAAGTTATAATTTTACATTAGGTTTAGTGAGATGTGGGTTACTCTTTAATTGCTAGTCGTCTGAGAACTTATGAATTTGATTTGATCGGGGAGAAGAGTGGTCGGTCACAGACGGCCCACCGCCCAAATCCGGACCGCAAAAGGGGTACAAATGGATCGCCAAAAATAATTTACACTAATGATGATTTTTATTTCATTGTTTGTCTCTGTGCAGACCTAAAATAACTGGCCAAACAAAAAAAAGAAGGGTATTCTGGACCTCGAACGTTGTTTTTCACATATCGTCCATAGGACCGCCTTCGAAACTAATCGCCGACTCCTAAAGCATATAAGTACGAGTGCACGACTAAATATGGAAACCGAGTAAATCGTATAACACCGCCGTTTTCTCTCTCTAAAAAAGCACTTTGTAGTGTTTTATTTTTTATAAACTTGACGTTACATTCGAGATAAAATGTTCACAAACAGAAGCGTGCGGGTATACGTAATGTTTAAATACTAAATATAACAGAGAAAGACGATTTTCCGTCCGTCGGAGAAGTGATGAGAAATACAATGCCCGTCAATCGTCGCGTCTATAGTAATGTTCCGCCGCCGCCGCCGGTATCTTCCAACCCGTAAACCGCAGTAAAGACGCATTTCTTGTTTGACGGTGTACCTACTACCTATTATAGGTATATACCGGTCCGTTTTCGCCATAATCTGGTCACGGGACCGTGTAAATGGAAACGGTTGAAACGAGTATAGCCATTGTTTGGTGAGAATATCTACCGGCTCGAGATCTCCCTTAAGTGTAATATTGTACCCAAACCACTATATAGACCCATAATCGTATAACTACGAGTACTGCTATAGAGTGTACTTATTTAAAAACCACCGCCGAACGAGCGTGCGCAGCTGGTATGAACGTACTTTATTCGTAGCTGTATGACACAAGCGCCAAATGTCACAAAAATTACATATCATTTGCGCCAAAATTTGTAGCCAAAGGTACATATTATTATTATATAAACCGTTTGATTTTTTCGAGTTTATAAAAAACTGTCAATAATATACTTACAAATAAATATAGTTTTAATAAATTGGTCGATTTTATAAAACAATTTTAATATCTGTTAGGCCTACCTAGAATTTTGGAGCTTTCGGACGATACTACTTTTTTTTCTTATCTCATTTTGGCGTTTATGTCGTCCACCTTCCTTACCATGTCTTCGTAATTTATATTCGTCATTATATAGGTAATAATATTCGCGTAGAATCTTTATCGTCGGCTGCCCGTCACCTACGACGACAAAATCAAAATAGGAATAATAACGAATTATACGAATTCGACGAGACTCCGAGTTTGGAATATTGGCGGTACTACATTATTATTAATGTGCTTAGCCGACCACTATAATATTATGTAATCTAGAGACCACAAATCTTACAAATACTCTGGTTTTAGCCGATCGTACATTGGAATTGATAAGCGCGGCGTGAAAAATTGTCTTTTTGTTCAACAGTGTATATGGGCATTGCGCAGCATCACTGCATTACCGCAGTGGATACGATTTACGCCTTTTATGCCGGTCCGTTCGATGTAAACCGTTTCTTTGACTGGATGGCGCAATAATAATAATAATAATAATAATAATAATAGTAACGACGAGAGAGGGAAAAAATAAGACGGAAGACGACGATCGGATGATTTCGAGACGTATTATATACAAACTGTACCGCGTCCGAAGTGGAAACGTCGACCAGAATTATACTGCGTCAAACGAACAAAACAAAGATAAGACGACCTAGTTTTCACAGTAGAAGAAAACTATTTTAAGACGCGATACGCATTTCCGCGTTTCAGTGTACGCGCGCAAACGTAGCCGTCGCGTCGCCTTGCATTATCCGGATCAAAAGACAGAACGGTTTATAGAAAAGGTTCGTGATTATTTTTACGTATCGTACAGTGAAGGTCTGTCGTCCGTCGGCCACCGAAGAGATTTTAATTTTATGAAAACCACGATTTACCCACTGTTATTATCTATTTTTGGCGAATTATTGTCATTTGTTCCCCCCCCCCTCCAAAACGTACGCGATCATTCGCCATCGCCTACTCTCCGATCAACCGTTCTCTACGACTTTAAAGCGTTTTTGATAATTGCAGGTCTGTCAAACGAGTATACATCGAACAAAAAAATTACCTAAAATAGTAAATTAAAAATGTATACTGCTCTGAATTAGTAATAATAGTAATAATATTTATTTATTTATTTATTTATATATATATATAAACGGGTAAGAACCCTTTAAAACAATTTGATAATAGTACAGCGTAAATATAAATTACAATGTAAAACTTACAATAGATAATAGAAGTAAACTTAATAGGCTATATAAACATTTTATCAAAAATATAAACATGGTAAAAAAAAAAAAAAATCAGAAATATATAATTCAAATAATTATATAATACAGATAAGACACTGCAATTTGATAAATTTAAATTAATTTACACAGAATGTAATTCTAAATAAACATTATGTTTAAATACTTGACGAGACATAAAAAAGAAGTCACTTTTACTAGCGACACTATTAGCCAAAGTAAGTACTCTGGGAAAGAATGATGCGGAACAATAGTTGTTGGTGTAAGATGGAACGACGAATACATTATGTGACCTGGTACCGTGATTTCCAAATTTAAAGCCAACCATGGAAAGAAGTTCGGAGGAATCAACGTTACCATTCAGTAAATCGCATAAGAACATCAAGTCTGCAACACTTCTTCTAATTTCACATAAAGACACCCCCAGATGGGTTAATTGAAAGTGATATGAGTCACGGTCAATGGTTAAATTTAATTTACTATAGGTTCATTTTAGAAATTATATTATATTATATTATATTATAATACACTGTTGACAGTCGTGTCGTGATAATAATAAAATCATTGTATTATAATAATATTATACCGACAGATTTAAACTACCTATATAATGTTATAATGTATACTTGAACTTGATATCGGATTAATTTTATGCCGCATTATGCTTGACTATATTATGCGTTTACATTTGGGGTTTTAAGTGGATTTAATGGTGCGAATATGGACGCTCGCTGACTGGGCTCTCGACCGTCCCCATACTCGACCACTCACAATTTTAATTCGTTTTGACGAAAAGGGAACGGAAAACGATTCGATTTAATAATTATTATCCAGGAATGATGGGCGGTATGCGTGCGTTTGATCTGTAATAATAGCGATAGGTAAAATAAGTAATAACTTTATTAACTGCAATATATCGAGCTCGTGCTCGAAATTTTACTATCTGGACGCACGTATTTATTTATTTTTTTCGTATTCAGCTCTACAAAGTCTACAACGAATAGGTAGTTAAAATGTATACATTTTTTTAAACTCATATTATTTTAATGTTGTTTTTTAGCAGGTCATTTTCCGTATGCATTTTTTACTTAAAATAAAAAAACCACATGGTTACAATCATTTCGACAGTGAATTTTATATAGACGAGTCACTCGTTCGTTCGTAGTCCATTATCGTATTTTTGCGACTAAGGTAGTTTAACTGAAAACGTTTATCACAAAAAAACGATAATGTTGTCACCCTGTCCCCCCGATAATTAATTTATCGGTTGATTATTGTAACGTTTTGCGGACAGTGCGCCCTTCTCCTCAAGTCCTCTACGCGAGATTAACCGAAGAATTAATGTAAATTATACGCAGACGTGAACGTAAAAGTGCGGGGAACTATGTAATGGATGATATTATTCTAGACGATGGTATTCGTGTGTTATATTGCCAATGCACTCGCGATGGCTCTTCTTGATTGATTGGCGAACGTAAAACACGATAGCGCAAAAGCGTTAATGGTTTAATGTGGATTTTATTCAAACGGTCCATAATAATAATAATATGTATACGGTTCTGACGAGTGTCGGGTTTAATGTATTGCCATAAATATTCGCCATCGAGATAGCTCTATACCCGCTGCCAAAGTTTTGTCCGTTGAATCGAATAACTGATGGTGTAAATAATAATAATATAATATTATTGTTGTGTATATTCTAGAGGTTCTAAATGTTTATGTATATCTTCGGGATTTGACGGATCGGACGGAATGTATAATATAATAATATATTATTTTTAGGATTACGCACATTAATCGTTTTGATATTTAACATGCTTTCTATACCTAAGTAAGTCGTTTATTGTATTATAATTATTTATTTGTGTACGGAAATTGATGAGGTTATTCTTTTATAGCATAATTCAATTAAAAGTGTTCATTGTTTTTGTTTTGTCATAGCCCGGTCGATATAGACGCTTTTATCGGGTCATTTTCGCCGCATTGAATTACAACATTGTTAGTCCAACGATTCACTCAGTAGAGCATCAAATTCGATAATATTATTAGTCACTCCGATGAAACTTATTGCTATTTTGAAACCTTACTGATTGCAGATGGTACTTAATCAAAGGTTTTGCAGACTGTAATTGGACTTATACTTACAATTTTATTCGTTCGAATTAATTATCACCTGAAATACTTTATTATATTCATGAAAATTGTTAATCGTGTAAAAACAATGACCATTATGTCTTTGAAATTGAGAACGTTTAATTCACTTTAGAGTAAAATGTAGAACTTATAACCTTACTTGATATTTTACTATGTTTATTTGAAATTTATTATTATTTTTAAGTATAGATAATACGATACTACGATAATTTACTATAATTTTTCATAACATACTACACAAGAGTTAACAAAATTGTTCGTTGTTGTGTAAATCATAAAATTTAGCCACTCAAAATGTTGGAGATAAATAATTGGGAATATATTATTTGTGTATTATATATATTTTTTTATATTGAGAAAAAAAATGCATTATTTATGTCTGTAAACTGTTTGGTTTACTTAAATAAAATCATGTCTGTCAACGTTAATTTAAATAAAACTGATAATATAGAAGAAAAAAACATAAATAATAATGTCAAATGATAAGTTTTACTTACCATTAAACTTGTAGGTAGTCGTTATAAATTACATGTTATAATTGAATTTATTCCTCTGAGTAGAAAGTTAAAGTGTTACAATAATTTATTTTATTTTGATGCGTGTAAATGATATTGTTATCAGTAGTTAAAAAAAATAATAGTTTTTAAGTGCTGAGTTTTTTTGGTTTTATTTTAATTCGTGTAACTATTGATCGGAGCTTTTATAACTCCAACGACTTATTAACTATAAAATGTAAAATTGAATTGTTTTTGAATTCCAAGCGGATCAATGAGTGTACAATTTGTTTTACAATGATATTATGATTATGTGTGTGTGTGTGTTTTTTTTATGTCTGCCGTCACGTTTTGGAGCAGTAAAAATGGCTTCATGGCTTTGTATTATTAGAATATCTATAACATTAAAATAAAAAAAGTAAAAATAAACGGGAATGATCTTGAGTATTTTTCTATGAACTATATTAAAATTAAATATAAGTACATTTCGATTCAGATACCACCTACTATATTATTTTAGTATATTATTATAATATATATTTAGTAAAAATACAAATTTGAAGCATCTAGACTGTCGTGGGTTCTATGTTCATAATATTATAATAATTGTCGGTTAATAAGATGATATAATAAATATTATAAGACGTCGCGCTTCGTGATGGTTGTATTCTTAAGGGAAATCACTACATCATAATATGCACTTTAAGTGTGTAAGCTCATATTCTGAGAAGAAATTTGTTGTCACCACGCTGCTTTATAATAACTACGGAACAGAGTTAAAATATTCGCACAGGGTCAACTACTAAAGAATTCGGTCGTTATGAATGCATTACAATTATTATGAAATATGATCGGGGCGAAACCTAACTTTTGTGCGATCCAAAAATATATCGGTGTTGCAGAACAGAGGAGGAGGGTAGGTACCGCACGACATTATATCACTTTAAGTGTGTAATCTGCTCATTTTCGTTTTTCAGTCAACTATATTCTAAGGAGAAATGTGTTGTCCGTCGACTTTTGCCCTCCCCTCAAAAAAAAATTCGACACCACGCTGCTTTATAATAACTAACTACGGAACAGAATTAAAATATTCGCACAGGGTCAACTACTAAAGCATTCGGTCATTATGAATGCATTACAATTATTATGAAATATGATCGGGGCGAAACCTAACTTTTGTGTGATCCAATTATATCGGCGCTGCCGAAGAACAGCAGAGGAGGAGGAGGAGGAGGAGGAGGAGGAGGGTAGGTACCGAACGACATTATATCACATGGACGAGTATCGTATTATTATTATTATTATTATTATTATTATCATGTCGCCATACAGCGTGTGCTTTAATAAATTAGGCATCTGTGTTTCATAGCAGAAAGTGAGACACGACGACGAATTTGTTTTATTTTATCGGAATAATGGCACGACGATAATATGATAGTAATAGTTATAATATTACAATACGAGTGCCCATACAACAACGGTTTAACTATGCCACGCGATTCACTACGGCGAATATTTTGTTTTTACAATATTGCTCTGGATCTGAAATAATCATTTTCGATTGTTTTTTTTGAATTAAAACCGGGCACGCGTGAATGCACGATCAGTCGCAAAACTTATAAAATACTCGTGTTTCATACTCGCAGAATTTCACATTTTACCAGCAGTCTTGGAGTGAGTTTTTACATTTTTTTTTCTTAATAAAATATAATCTTTGATGTCTTACTCGCGTACTTTTATTTTGATAGCTCGTTTTATAATTATTAACCATTGGATATATTTGCATATACACCGAGGAAAGTGGAAATGCCGTACTAATAGTTTTTTGCCAAGAGTTCAAAAAAACTACCTACCTACATTTTATACTATTTATTTTTATGACGGCAAACATAATAATTTGATAAAACAATAGGAAATAATATTATATTATTATGTTTCTGTGTAATCGTAAAATTAATAATTATAATTTATAGTTCTAATAAATATAGTTCTATATTATAACTAAAACTTTAACTTTTTATTGTAAAATTAAAGCTTTTTATTGAAAAAAAACTGTACTTTTATAATTTGTTGTAGAAGTACATTACACTGTAAACGTGTAAACTTAAATATGAGACAAAAATATAAAATAGATCATAAATTGTTTTTTATTTAAGCTCGTTAATATTTACTATACTTACCGAAATTGTGAATCTTTTGTTTTATTTTTATGACTAGATACATAAAATAGAGATTAACAAATTTTTATTTGTGTATTTTTACACGGAAATTAGAGTAATAAAATAATAATTATATTTATGTATAGGGTACAACGTTTTAATGTCTACAGTTATTTTTAAAAATCAAAATTATATTTTAAATAATTTTAACCGACTAATAAGATTATAATATGAAATCAATATTGAGTTAGTAAAAAAGTACCAATGAATAATAAAATGGGTTAAAATAATAATAATTAATCGAATTGTAACTGCAAATAAATACATAATACTACAAAAAGTTGTAATTATTCATGCAAAGTCTTAAATAAGTTTTTCATCATAGTTTTTTATTATAATTTTTTTTTGTGTCTGTCGTTCTGATTTGTAAAAGAACATTTTATCTCAACATTGAGGATTGTTTTGGGTGATATATATTTTTTTTTTATCTATTTAGTGTTTCGAGACACGAAAATTCCAACCGAGGAAAAATATCATTTTAGTTCTGCGTGCAGTTAAATAATATTATTGTTTAGTTCATAATCAAAATAAAAGGTAGTGTTGTAGTACCTATACTATACATCATTATGTTTTAAACGTGAGTAGGTACTTTCAATTTCTGCTGATCACAAAAGCAAATATCACATCAGGCTGACGGTCAAATAATTGTTGTAGCGGAATGTGATAATGGAATACACCAGTAGTTGTAAGTTGGTCCAATTATTGTGGAGATACTTAATGGTCAACGATCCAAAAATTAACCTCAAAAAGTAAGGTGCGATCAGCAAAATAACACATCGCCAGTAACTCTTTGGTAAATGTTCTTTAAATAAAATACATTTCATGTTTATGCCGGTTACTGGTGAAACCGTTTAAGAGTAAAATCGGTGCTAGTGTGCTTGTACAGTAATGTGGGAGATGTGTTTGAATTAGAATTATTGGTTATATAAGTAGTTTGAAAACCATTCCACGTTTGTTCGGCCATTTATGACTGGATATATTGATGAGAAAAAAGTTATAGACAAAAACGAGTCGTTAAGTTAAATTTAAAAATAATATGCTTTCCGTGACACCAAATTCTATATTTCAATGAAATTGCTAAAAATTATAAAGGTATAATTTAACCGAAATAATGTTTCAGGCTCATAAAGTGAATTTAAAAAAAGGGAAGATTTTTTTTTTGTTGATAAATAAATTATTATTTATTAACCATTAAATATGAACAAATATTTTTAAACAAATTTACAATTTCATTATTTTTTTATACAATGCACTCTGGTATTGTGGAGAAATAGAGATACATTTTGTTTATTTGTCAAGTAAAAGTGAACCTCTTAATTTGATTAAGCCCCACAGGATTAAAGGAATGAAGAAAACGAGTGACGACGCAGCAGTTTTGATTCAAGTTGTTTTCATTAAAACATAAAAATAACTTAAGAAAAAACAAATACATATTTATCAAAATAATAACGATAGTATTTAATACTGGTAAAAAAAAAAAAAAATGTTGTGGTGTAATGATTTTTCCATAATTTTTTTCGACCCTATGAAACAAGGAAAAAATAATTCATATTCTGTTTCAGATAATAATTTCCAATATAAAACTTTATCGTATTTTACAAAATTAAAATACGTAGAATTCGATTGTTCCATAAGCGAAAATGGAAATTCAATTATTTCGGTGATAAACATCATCTCTAAAAATATGTAATATTACTCTTCGTGATAATTTTATATATTAGTTAAATACAATAATATTAAGTTGATTAGCTCAATACAATCTCTCAATGTAATATTATACGTTACGAAATAGGATGTACAACTTTATTAGATATTGTTGACATATTATAATAAATGACTTATTGTGTTTTGAAATTAAAACGCACACGTGAACAATAATTCTTACGGGTTACTTTTATATTTATGAACCGAGAATTCAAACTTTAAAACAGAACCATCGTCTCTCCACAAAACAGTTTTTCAATTAAATGATATTGATATACAGTGCATGACGTAGGTAGTTCGGTCATACTTAAATAGTTATTGAAAAAATTTTTTTTTTTAAATTACAAATATATTAGCTTAGAAGTGTTACGAACCATTCAACATTGTGTATACATTAAGTCTATACTCTGTAAAATATATAAAATAATATAGTTATCGAGCATTTTCAAAGAACATTTTAGCATATGATTATTAATAAAATATTTATCGAAATAAAGTATTTGACAAAAAAAAAAAAAAAATTATATATTTTATATGAATAAACAAAAAGATTTAGACGAATCTTAAATAACTTTAAATATTATATGCAATACACATCGAATGATTGCCTGTATTTTGAGTGCATCGATTGCACAATACCTACTTGCTAATATTGCTCAAATTTATAAATTTAGTTTTAGTTTGTTTTAGAAAATAAATAAACCAATAAAATTAAAAAATGAATTGAAAGTACTCTCCGTCCATATTCTCCGGAAGATTGAGAAAATTGTTTTCAGTTGATGTCTCACATGATAGGTAGTCACATTCTTACAATACTAATAATATTATAAGTTATTACTATGTCCTAATAGGTACTAAGATAAAGCCATATTGTTCAATATGGTAGTTAAATTTATCGATTCATATACAATATTGTGCGGACTAAATTAATTTGAAAGAACCAAAGAACACACAGTGATATGCAACCATGTAATTTCACATTCATCTGATAACAAGCTTAAATAAATACCCTTTTCATTCATATCTATTTAATGAGATTTTTAAATCTTTAAATAATTCGTCAGTACGGCGGCGCAGCTAAATGAAAGTCTTGTATCCGTCATCCAAACTAATACCATTGTTTCATATATGTATATATTATAATATATGACATATTAAAATACCGACATTATCAGTTATAAACAGATGATTAGATGATATAAAACGTTTCGAAAAAATATGTAAAATAATATATTGTAGGTGCCTCTGCAGGTACCTGTATAAGTTAATGTTACCTACACTAAGTAAATCATATTAAAAAAAAAATCTCTACATCGTAACTTTTTTTTTTTTTTATTTAAAATAAGTTACACATGAAAAGTTATACAGAGTAGTAAAACAGCAGTAGTGATGCGCATAAAGGTTTTTAGGTAATAGATTTAAAGAAAAATAAAATCCAAATAGTATTATGCATTTTAAGGATATGAATCAAAATACTATAGTTATTAAGTATATACACATTGAGTACAAAATATTTATATAAAACATAAAAAGTGGCTCTCTGTTGTTTAAATGTATTCGTTATTGAGTAGTTAGGTAAAATCTAATAGATATGTGTTGAATTTGATTTCAATGATAAGACAATTTATGTGAAAAACGAATTCGGACCTCTGCTCCAAAGATGAAAACCGTGTATCCGTCTATATTTCTAAGACAATTTGTAATTTAATTTCCTATAAGTAATACGGCATGTATAATTAATATTTAAGAGGATGTCAGAGCAATATTTGTTTTCTCTCTCAGATCCACGCGTAACACAGATGAAACGCTTTCATCTAAAATCGTTTTTCATTGTTTTTGATTTATCTTGGAGTAAAATCACCTATTGGAAAAATTATGGAGGATAATATTTTTGAGGGCATGACATATTGGTTTTATATTTAACTATTATTTGACTTTCAAAATAAGAAATAAAAAATTTGTAAATTTAAATGATTTCTTAATTATTTTGAGACAATATTTAAACAAAACAAAAAATGTTTGTAATAGGTAATTTTATTCAAGTATTACTCAAAAATCATAAAAAACGATTTGAGATGAATGCGTTTAGTCTATGTTGAGCGTGGGCCGGAGAGAGAAAACAAACAGTGAGCTGACATCCTCTTAAGAAAAATATCGAAAAATATCATATAATATATATTATATGATTAATAACTATTATATCATAATATTATATTATTGTTATAAACTTAACAGTTTATTTAAGTTAATACTGACGCATAGTAAAATGGTGTAAACATGTTCGCGGCAATAGCTTACAATTTTATTAGTCTAAATATTTTTGAAATTGCATTGTGCGTATACATAATAATAAAATAGCTAGTAATAAAAAATAATGTAACATCAGAAAGTTTTCAAAACTCTACGATTAATATATTTTTTATTTACAACATAACATAAATAGTTTGAGGAGAAGTCGTTATTATACGCTTGAAAATCCAGTTTCATAAAATAGTGAATTTCTAACACATGCATACAAATTGTGCCTTTTTTTTCGATAATTTAAAATGTTGTAAGAATAACTTTTAAAGAACTTACATTTTCATGATTTTTGACAAAAAAATATTTCTATAATAAAAACGAAATCTAATTAAAATTGGGTCTATAAACGTCTATAAATAGATACAAAGAATTCAAAACGTTTTGAAAATTAAATTATGTCTAGAAAATGATAACATAAATATTTGGTTAATATTTCATGTCTCTAAGTATATTATTAATTTTTGAATTCTAACTTAAAAACAATATTTATTTGATCAAAAACATGTTTTGTGTAAATATTCCCGTTTTCTCCAAATATTTGTTTAAAAAGTACGGGGAGTTTTATCTTTTGATCCTTAAAGTAGTCACTATAATATTATCCAACTTCCTACAAAAACAGCCCGATAAAAATCAAGATTGAATTGTTTTTACCACTAAACACAAACAACTAATATTCACATCATTGTAAGACCAATAGATGATAAATATATACGTAATATATGATCGCTATTCACTCAGAATCTAAAAATAATATTTAAATAATCAGTTTAATACTTAATAATATATTTATATATCAGTTATGACAATACAAAAAAAATATACTTACATAAACTTATAAATCATGGATTTAAAATTAATATTTTTGTGTTGCCTTTTTGCACACAATATAATACATCCTAACCTAACAGAACATTATTATTAATAGCGCAATGTTTGTTTAGGAGAGTAGACTTTAGACATTTTTATTCGGTAAAATAATGATGGATATCTATGGTTATATCGAATTTTTAGTCCCAAATTTTAATAAAGACCCCGCTTTTATTTAAGTTAAAAAGTAATAATATTTCGAGAGATCTGACATGAAATATAAAACATTCATTATCTAGTGACTTTAATAATAATAATAAACACCGTTCTACTGGCAGAAGTATTGACGTATTTTTATATTATATTAATTTGATTTGTCCAATGTACGACTTGCTAGGCCAAACTTCGTGGTGGTCCTTTTCTTTATAATAATATGATGCCTTCAGTGTTTAATATATTTCAAAATGTAGCTCTTATGGGTATCCAAATGCACGTCGTAAAATGGTTTTCTCATCTCAATATGGAACCCATCATCGAGGAACGTTGCTCACCGACAATTTTGAGTACGTCTTTGATGGATTTTCACTCGACAAGCTTATATTTTCCACGCAGTCCCGACACCACATCTTCGATGATTCCAATACTTTTCTTTAAGTTTCGTTTATCACCAAAGTTTTACCATCAAACGATTTTATGCTCTTCGGATTTACGTTTTGACGAGTTTCTTCTTGATGTCGATGATTTCCTTGACGTTAATGGTATCACTTTATTATTGAAACCGTTATTTAATTTTTCGAACGTCCATCTGACGTGATCTTGCCTCCAAAATTAGAAAATTCGAAACTTTATCTAGCAGATATAGTAACCTAGATTATATCTACTTCTTTATTTTGGGTCTTCTTGGCACAAACCAATATTTTTGTCTTTGTACTTTTTCAGGTATCATGTATATGATATTATGATCGGATACAAAATATTATATTAAGAAAATAGTTTCTTCGTCAATTTTTCTCACAATAAAGGTATAATTATTTATAATTTCTCTGTATTTATTAATTTTTTCGATAACGCAGCTAAAGAGAGGTGGTAATAATGTCACCCTTGACAAAAGTATCTTCTTATCATTTTTTTTGCTGATACCTATTCATTAAATAATCTTCCACTTTCCATATTATTTGTCAGTTGATTATTTTGATTTTGGACACGTCGTATTTACATAAACCCAGAGTTCTAAACTGCACACCGTAAATGTAAAATTAAAAAAAAAAACTCATAATTTGGTTAGGTTGTTCGGGTTTTATATGCCATTGTAATAATAATAATAAAAATGGCGCAGGTTAAGTAGGTAAATTTGGCTACTTTAAATTTTCCCTCTACAATGAAAATCTATGAATCATAAAATATTATGACGAATATCAATAAAATAATATCTACTTTAATGTATATAATAAATTAAATGTTAATATGATATCAAAAATCTTACGAAAATTGACCTCTCAGAAAAAAAAAGTTATGTCCAACCCAAAAACATATTTATATACGTTTTTAATAATTGTATGTTGAACAAAAAATGAATCACCACTAGACGTATTTTCAAGATTCGATATAAACCGTATATACCTATTTACAAACCGCGGAATGAAGGTGAAACCTTCATGATAAAATTATTATTTCAGAGCAAACTTTAGAAAACTTAATCTTTGATAACTTGATTCCTTATAGTTCAATTACACACGACTTCGTGGAAATGTAGA
Organism: Neotoxoptera formosana; assembly: GCA_022818045.1. NCBI lineage: Eukaryota > Metazoa > Arthropoda > Insecta > Hemiptera > Aphididae > Neotoxoptera > Neotoxoptera formosana. The sequence goes on from CM040634.1 coordinate 3,424,081, forward strand.
ACGAAATCGTATATCAGATGCTGAAACGTCTGAATATTGATTTTATAACTATCTATGATACATTTCGTAGTAGAAATAATTTCAGAATAATATATTGATGTTATTATACCATTTTTATGATATCCCAACTTGATAAAAATATTGATATTCTGAATTAACCGTCATTTGTGAAGTTCAGAAATAATTACAACAAAAGTCCAGCAGTTTTGATTAATTAACGCGCTTTTAAGACGGTATTTTTTACTATGATTTCTCACGAATACGCGTTTAACATTTTTAAAAATTTTACATCGTTCAGATTTAAAACACAAAAAAGTGGATTTTGGACCAATGCTCCAATTTTATGGACATAACGTTCGTTATACGCGTTATTTTTCTTACGTGTTTAAGAATCCGAGCGTAGTGATGGATGTATTGATATAGTTATTTTTATATTGTTTGAAGACCTGGTGTTGGAAATATATTGTCGAAATTTTAAATCTTACGAATCAATTTTTTTTAAATATACTTTTTTTATTTTGATTTTGATTGATTTATTTTATTATTGATTTATTTCCAAAATATACAGATTAAGTATAAAAAAATACGCGATCGTGATATTTAATATTATGGACGCTTAGTATTGAGTACCCACTCGTCTGAAACGAGACGAATCGAAGCGAAGCGTTCGTTCTGGCACATGATGGTGGTGTAATATTATTATTAATTTTAAATCACTTACAAATCATCGCATTCGTAAAACGATTTTAATCATAGTTTGATTAAACCGAAACTTTCCGAGATTTCTTCGCCGACATTATTCCGCGTTCACCCTCAAGCAAATATCCTTTACAAAATATTACGATGACCGAAGAAAAAAGGACACACACACACACACGCCATTTTAAAATCATTATGCTTCTTACTTCCCCGGAACTTATGAAGAAAAAAAAAAGCGTTTTTAATAACAATTATTACAAAAGGGGAAAGTTTCAATTATTCTACTACACAACTGTAAAGAAAATTTGCATTTAGAAAATATGTTATAACCAACGAATTTACTAAAGACGTTGTATATGCGACTATACGAAGTTCATTATCATTCGTTCACACGGTATTTGCGTTGAATTTAAAAGCCCTCCTTTTGAGGTATAGGTGTTGAAAATAACAGAATTATTTCCTATTCATAAAGTACACAGAATTATAAACTTGATTGGTATTTACTCATTATTTCTGCTCTCGAAACCTTAAGGACATCCGATCAAACAATGATAAAACGTTGATGTTTCAAAATTATGAAATCCTACAGCGGAAATTAATCGTGTAGCTCGGTTTCGGGCATGGTACCGTCTTGATAAAAAATTCATGTCTCAAGATACATATACATATATATTTTATAATTTCCGGTATAAATATATCGAGACTGTCTTCGTTTAAATTGCATGTCGAGCGATACTCGTAACGTATAATAATAATAACGATGTGTAAAACTCTATTCCAAATCGTCTTTAGTTTGGTTAAGTCTAAATAGCTTGTCAATATAATATAATCATAACTCTGCATCGCACACATAAACCCACACATGCGCCTCGGAAACAGAACATCATGCTACAATCACGAATTACTGGAATCGGTGCGCACTTTGTAAGATAACATTTATGCGCAGTTTACACGCGGCTTCCAATGTTCACTACTATATTATAAGACGACGAAAAAGAAAAATTATCATAATGACGGATACTAATAGACTCGTCATTTTTACTGTACAGGTGGTTATTAAAGTAAACCGTAAAACCAAAAATATCGACTAGCTGGTATTCAATTCAGAGACACGACGGTTTCACCTAAACTTATTATTTTTTAGTAGCAATTTTTTTTATACATTCTTCGTATTCGCCATCAATAGTGTGAACTCGCTGATTGATTGTGTGTTTTCGATATTATATTTCTTCTAAACATCTAAAAAAAATGATTCGTTTTTCGGTATTTAAAACAATTATGTTCGTATAAAAAGTCAATATTATTGTTTCGAAATATTATTCGGTTGACGATCTTATCGACATATTGTTATAATATGTTTAGCTGTTATGAGTAAACAAATTGAATCCACTGTCTATAAAAAGCGATCATTATACATTTTTTTTTTTATTTAAACTTTATATTACACAATTAGTTCAAACAATATTAAATTTAAATTTTAAACTATTAATATTATGGCATTGAACAAATAATATTACTATTTTTTAAATTCTAGAAAGAAAATGTTATTTTCAAAATCAGTTGTATGGTTAGATATTATAATAATTATATTTGATAATACAAACACGTTGATAGTTGTAAATAAATAATAATTGTTTAAATGGCAACGGCAAATAAAATACAACTATGACTAGTGGGATACTTATACCGATGCTATAATGTCGAAGCACGATTGGTTTGTTGGTTATTTAATTAAAATAATTATATTAACGGCCATTAAAACCAATAATGATGTTAGAAATAAAATATAAAAGTATTTAACGTTTAAGTTTATAACGCTCACACAATTCACAGAGAATAAAATATATTTTTCATGATATTATTTTTTTTCGTGCGTCCGAGAATAAAACTGTTTTTGAAGTGCGCTGTTCGATGTAGTGCCCTGGACGAAATAGCCTTATGTACTATTTATCCTAAATAAGTGGTTTAGTGGTAGAATGTAAAAAAAAAATAAAAAAATAACAATAATAATACCGCCTGAGTAACTATTGACTTTTATCCCTCAAACTAAAAGTTAATACAATTATGAATTTTTAAAACGATCAAAATGTATTTTCCGACTCAGTTTTAATTTGCTACAAGAACATTTTAATAATATGATAATTATATGCATCTATATAGCTAGGTATTTTTGAATAATAATTATGTATTATAATATATGACATCGTAAAAGATAATAACTTTATTAATAATAACGAAAGTATATGATAAATATTTAGGCATTTATTCTAGAGCTTTAATACATTTGTGTTCAAATGCTCATAAAATGTTATGCAATATTTATTTAATTTATTACTCATTGACCTAGCCAAATAGGAAGTTTATACAGCATTTAGTTTTATATTTAAATTTAACTTACAAAACAAATTCATCCCGGCCCTTGGGGTATTCAATATTGGGAAATTAACTTCAGGTTTATACACATTACACATAGTTGTATATTTAACTAATTTGTTTTTTTTTTTTTTTTAGTACCATCGTTTATTCATCTTTGTTAATTTGAAAAAAATCACAACAATAAGGTTTCTTGTAGGTTTGGTTCATTTATTTGGTACCTACAATCTGGTACTACTTTAATTTCACCCAATAAAAATTGTTTGAGAAGAGAATCATATGTTTTCATGAAATTGCTTTTATACACATTCAACGTTAAACAATAATATTTTGAGGAAAATCGTACTTCTTTTTAGTTTAAAAAAATAAATCAATAATATGATTTCCTCCAATCCAAAATATTTTCAATTAAATATGGATAATAATGAATTAAACTGTTTTTACAATCTCCGCATACAATATACACAATATATTATGTTTATATAAATGAAAATAATATTATTGAATGACCTTTGATTGGCAGCTTAAGATGTTGAAAATTCGACATTATAAACATTGTTACTAAATAGCATTTGTTTAGTGTTAATTGTGTTTATGATTTTATAATTAAAAGCTTAAAACTTATACAAAGCGTTATTAAATCCTCGTTTAAATTAAAATGTAGTATGTCATATTTTATTAATAACACTTTTTAAATGAAACAAAAATGTATGAACATATTTTCAAATATCAATAGCTGGTGATTAATAGGTGTCAAAAGACAATTACATTTTTAGTTAAATAAAAATTTGGTTCTAAATATTGAACAGTAATTTATACGCATATAATAATGATAATGATGTTTGGTATTAATTCAATAAATATATTAATTATAATATATTTTAATTTCAAACAGCGTATTACAATATTGATGTATCATAAAAGTTATTAAATTTATTATTAAAATTTAAAAAAAATCGTATATTTTAATTCTGGGACAATTTATTAAAAAAAATTCACCCCAAAGAATGTTGTTTTTATAAACTGTAAGCTAATAAAATTTATCGACTAGTTACCTACCTAAGCTAATGAATTACACATTACACAAACATTTGCTAACATATTTCCATGCTTTTTTTTTAGCTTATTTCATTAAATATATGTATACAAGATTAAACAACTTTTAAATAAAAATTAATTTTTTGATCAAATTACGGATGGGTGAATTTTTCTATGGGCATTTTCAGAGTGTACCTATGTTAGGCATAACATTTTTGAAAATATAATTTTAAAATATTTGAAAAGTTGATATAAAATGGGGTTGTCTAACTGCATAGAAATATTAAAAATAAAAAAATGTTGACATAAAAAATAGTAAATAATTATAATTAAATCTGAAACTAAATGTGTTTTTATGTATTTATTGTACTTATGATGAATATTGCATTACCGTTTTTTTTTAAAATTATTGTGAGATCTCATTTTTATTTGTATGCTAAATCAGACTTTTTAGTATTTTATTTTTTATTCTACGAACCGACTGTATTTTCTATAAGGTAAATAAAAATATAAAACAATACGAGTTGTCCTTTGTTTATGAATTATTAGTTTTTAATATCCCGTATCAAACTAATTTCTTTTATAGAGTGTGTGCAATTTAATGTCACGATCATTAGTAGTGCTCACTATCATTACTTGAAAAAAATAAAACGTCACTTTTTTCCGTATACACGTTTTAAAATAATGATTAATAAATGACGATATTCAGAAAAAAGTAACATTTTCACGGCTTGTTACTATATTTTATTATAGTCAATTTGACATGTCACCAGTACGATTAATATCCTCTTAAGTATGGATTTTGACTTCTATCGGTATGCGTATATCACTTAACTATAGGTGCAGAGTATTATGCAAATAAATATTCGAGTAAGACAATCAGATTCCCAACCGTGATGGTTATGTTTTGAAAACGTCATCTGATTCAGGGTTTGCGCGATTATTATGCGTCTATATACAATATTATATTATGTATACAATAACACTTTTGTGTATAGTACCTTTTCTATCAATTTTTTTTTTCGGTTTGAGTTGTGGAGTTACGGGGAGGTATACCTCGCCGCCCTCGGTAAGTATATTATAAAAATGTATTATACGTTTATTCTTGTCGTTCTCTACAGCGGTTGTCTTGTCATCGGAATATTTATTATTATACACCGAATTCTATCCTCCGCGGGGAACCTCTAAAGACGAGCGCGTGTTCGTTCAGCGTGTTCTGTCTAGCAATTAGCAAAAGTCGTCTAGTCTAACTCGGCGAACTTCCGTCGTATACCTAGGTACACAATACCGAAAGAAACCGTTTTATACCTAAGTTATATTATGTTCTAGCAGGCGATCTTGCCGTATCGTCATCGCGAAACGAGAGAGTTTGTGATTTCGTTCACAATTCATTAAAATATAATAATCATTTTCAAATGCATAGGTCGTCCGCGTCCGAGAATGGGTCAATCGACGCGATAATAATAACGATATCATTATTATACTCCGTTGCGATTTACGCACTTATTTCGACGACTGGCATTGAAAATATTTTATTACGCCGCGTTCGGCGTGATAATATTATCGTATGACATTTCGAGTGACTTACGTGATTTCCGAGATGGACGACGACGGACGAGGCGACGACGACGACGATGATATAGCGGCGACACGGGAGATTATGCTCAGTGCGACGTGCCGTACATGATAATATTATACGAATAATGTTCGAACGCGGTCGATGAAAAAAAAAAAAAACGATAATTATAGGCGAAAACCACGAAATGTAATAATAATATATTATTATTGATATTATGTCACCGAACGAGACACGCGCGAGCTGTGCACGATTGAGAACGATTTGTCCGACGACGACGACGACGACCGTTGCGGCATTTACCGTTATCCGAACGACACTGAGCGAGACCGCGCGTATCCTAGGTCGCAACGACGCGCGGGCACTTTGTCGGTGGATTTCCGCGCCATCTGTTGAAAACGTGGGATTTTCTTTTTTCATATAATATGTGCGGTGCGTATTGTGCGCGGCACGCGTGTATCGCGTATTTTATTTTTGTTCTTCCTCGTTCGGGGTCCGCGGCGAGCTTTTATCATTATTCCTCCTCGGGGTCCTCCCCCCCCTCACCCGTCCGCCCCTCGACGACCGCTTTTTTCGTCTTTCGATTTTTTTCGCCGGTTTTTAAGTGCAAACACCTATTATATACAGCTCGCCGGCTGCCACACTGGCCGTAATATATTATACACCCACACTCACACACCCCACCCCAATACCTGCACCGCCGCCCCCGCCGGTATATTATTGTCGTAGGTTTGCGAGAGCGCTCGATGATGAATGAAATCGGTCGACGAAAACAATATATGACGACGTCGTCGGCACCGGGTGAAAAAGTCGCGACGACCGAAGGGATGTGGAGTAGGAGGAGGAGGGAGGTGAGGGCCTAGGATATATCTCAGACGCTTTCCACCCCCCCGACGACCGCGACCACGGTCGTGGACGGACGGTATTTAAGTGAAGAACGACCGCCGCCGACGCCGTGACCTTACGCACCTCTATATTATACGAGTGTTACACGGACGGCGGCGGCGGCGGCGGCGGCGGCGATGTGTCGGAGAGTACGGTTTTTCCCCCCAGATAATCTACACACCAATTTATTATTATTATTTCGTCGTTTTAAACGCCCGCATCGAGTTATTATTTTAATATTTTATTTCAATTAACTTATTTAGTATGGCTGTGTTTACACGCAAATCGACTTACTGCAGGCCAACAGTACGCGTTAGGTACCAGAAAATACGAAACAATATAAAACGGAATGGAAATATACAATTAATGTTCGACACGAACATAGAATATTACCAGTGTTCAAAAACAATCGTTAAATATAGGCGAGAAGCTTGTGTAAAGAAAACATGACTATATAATATGTAGGTAGTATACGACATTGTAATAATACACTAACATATAAATATTAATATATTGTTTTTGGGCTGGATACAACTTTTTTTTCTGCGCGGCCGATTCTCGTAAGATTTTTGATACCATGCGGTTACTTGTTGACGTTTTATTACTCACTATTTGTATTTGTATTAAAGCTAGAGGAGACATTATGAAAACATATTTTATGATTCATAGATATCCGAGCGAAAATATCGAGTAGCACGCTCCAGCTTAAAACGAGATTTACTTTTTATTTAAATTAGCGAAAATTCGGTAAATTTGTTCGGTTACCTCGTATTGTGGAACAAAACGATATTTACAACGAATTAAAATGTCATATGACTTTTGTGCATTGTAGACGGCTTCGTGTCGAGTGTTTTAAACTGCAATCGCACGCACGCCCGAGCGCTGCAGATACAATAATAATAATAATAATAATATGCGATGAAAATAAAATATAAAACAACCGCTTTTCGCTGTTGCCACGCCGAGAGCTGCTGCTCGGACGATAAATCTTCGTGTATTGATTGACCGTGGGAATTCGACCGGAGCCGAACACGACGCAGGCCTGGGGACCATATAATATTATAATATAATATAATATACGCGTTATGATAATCGAAACTAATATTACACTTACACGCAGTGCGGACAACTGCTGATCGGTGTCGGGATGATGCGATAGTCGGCTAGATGATAATAATAATAATAATAATATATAAAATACTATAAACTGTGTACGAGTATATGTGACTGTATACCTAGGAAAGCATTCCGCAAACGATTGCCGGGGCGATAAAAACCGAAAAAAATAAAATTAATAATGATCCCTCGTGTTTTGCGATGCGTACACTAAACTATTTCGAGTCCACGGAATCGTTCGAAATTTTTCGAGTTTGCTGGCAGTTAGCCATTTTTTTTTATAGTGCCCGGGAGGAAAACTACAATCAATAAGTCAAAATGTTTTTATTTTTATTATTATTATTATTATTATTATTATTATTCGTTCGCACGAATTGGATTTTGTGATTTCCTATCAAATTCACGATTGTTTGCGATACAGGTATTTTACTTTTTATTGATCCAATTCATATACCGGCGATGCAACACATTAAAGTAAAAAGATTAACATAATATTATGATAAAGTGCGATTGCATTTTTAGCAATAATAATATGTTTTATACGTAATCGTATAAATTATAAATATAATAACGCATCGTAATATTAAAATATTCTGGAAAAAAATTTGATATATCTGTTTGGTGTACAGCACATATTTGTTATACATAAACATAAGTTGAGTAGGTATATTGTTATATGTATATATTGTGTATATAATTTAAAATATAAGTATCATAATATTAATGTATACACATTTTTCAATATGTTAAAACCAATACTCAAGTCGTCAAATAAAACTTTTTGATTAATTTAGACACTTGTTTAATTAACAGTATAAATTTGAATTTTGTGTTCGTCTGTAATATAACTTTTTTAATTAAAACTTATTAATGGAAATTTGTTATAAAAATGTATTGTTAATTTGTATCAAACCTTCAAAATAAAAATGATTTATTTAAACGTTAATTGTTTATACACAACTATATATTTAAAATAGATAACACCATACCATATAATATTATTTTAGGTAGGTACCTACTATAAATAGTATGTGTTAGTACTTAGTTATCTAAAAAAGTTAGAGGTCAACAATTTGCTCAAAATAATAATTTTATTGCACGGATAATAAACAGTATATATAGAATAAGTCCAGAATAACTAAAAGTTAATTTCAATTTTTTTTTTGTAATATATTTTTTAACACGCAGAGCAAAACCTGACATATTAAACTGGAATACATTATTTATAATGTAAAAGATATTTTCAAAAATAAATTAGGTACGTACCTATTTACGAAATTCATATTGTTTGTATTATTTCGTTTGGGAAGTGATTGTACAAAGTAGTATGATAGATGATAATGTTACAGTGCTTTTTCTCCAAATTGCTTATACTGAATAAAATATTTTAATCTATATCATATTTTTTATGTTTTTGAATTTGTTTGGATAATGACGACCAACAATGAAAACATATTTACATTAAATCGAGTTTGTAAATCATACATAAATCATAACCTTATAAATTACGCGTGGTGCCGTATAAATTATAAATAATCAGACGAAGAAACTTTATCGGTGTCGTAACAATATTAAATTATAATTGTATATACATGTAACGAAGAGATATTGCTAATTTAGTTAAAAGTAAACTTAATACTTTAAATTGCATCGTGACAATTTTTCAAAATATGAAAAATGTATAAAATAATACAAATTTAATTTAAATAATGTAGTACACTACTATTACCAAATCTTGTAAAACTAAATATATTTTAATAAAAAGCCATGCAAATACGATTGGATTTTATTTCAAGATGACTTAAAAGCTTACATTTAGGTTTTGAACTGACTCGTGAGTTTTTGGCCAACAATGGGAGTCATGTGACCCTTGCTGTATTACGATATGCATATCTCATAGTCTTGAGAAACAAATCAAAAATGAGATTTTTTTACAATTTTGTCGACATGGTCGTATCGAATTTAGCACAGCTGTCTTGTGAACAAAAATAATAACAGATGTTAGATGTCATCAGGAATTCCATAGTTTGTAAGCATTACAAAATTGTATAAGATGTTCTTTTCTCCAAATCTGAAGGAATCGGAAACATGACTAGAACTTGTTATATTCTATAAATAAAAATGTATGTACATGAATTATACTGATGACAAGACAATAATGAAGCCTATAAACATATAATATTAAAAAATAATCATTAATTGACTTACTAAATCTATTTTTCAGTATATTACAACTGAATTTTTTCATAAATTATTATGTTATAAAATATATTGTAGTTATTAGTTAGTTAGGCATAATCGACCACAATAGTAGATTAGAAAGTGTTTGGTGTAAGTAAAAAAGAGGTAAAAACCCTATAATTTACCTATGGAGGTATAATAGAGGTAAAAGGTTTGACGACCGACTTGTAGTTGCGATTGAAGATTAGGTACGGAAAAATAAAAAGAAGAAGAAAATAAATAATTTTTGGTTCAGCGAGTTGCCATTACTCATATTATGCACAATTTTCAAAATTAATTTCCTTATAATTTGATTATGAGTTTATGACTGCATTAAAAACTCTATAATGTGCGTTAAGTTTAATATTATTATCGAGGATAATCGAGACTGCGATTACTTTAGCTGTATAAATTGAGCAGGAGTTACTATATTATAATATCTTGTACAGTGAACACTACGATTTTTATAACTTTGAAGACTTTTACACAATCTCGTATGATATTAATGTGCGATATTATATTAATATGTGTAAAATGTTCTACTTTTAAGTCATTAATCAGTTTTGTTTGAATTTAACAAATAATAATAAAAGAAAGATACCGTACCATTATATTAAGCGAAGAAAACTGTGTACGAATATCATTTGGGAAACTATCTTTTTTTTCATCCTATAAAAATATCCTCTTGTACGATTTTTTTTTTCACCGAAGTTGTTCCAAATACCCCTCTAAGTGTCCCCGCGATTTCCATTTTTACATTTTTAGCCAGCGGAGGGGATGGGAGGGCACACATTGTATATTTCGCTTTTCCTCTTTTTCGACGAAACTTTTGAATAATTTCATGATTTTTTGTTTAACAGAGGGACGTGCACGTTGTATTTCAATGTTCCAGTTTTTCGGCGAGATATTTGACTAATTCCACAAATTTTGGTTCACAGAATTCCTGCAAATATCCAATCCTCGCATATTAATGTCATAGAATCGTTCTATTCCCATTTTTGGTCAGAGGAGGTATTGATCGGGTGGGAGGGCACACATTATTTCAATGTATCACAGCTTTTTTTTAGAGATTTTTTAATAATTTAATAATTTTCCGATTTTTATTTTTTCCACGAGTGAAGACAGGTTATTTAGCTATTATCTAGTATATTATACGTAAGATGACAAGTAGTTTTTTTTATTATTTCATGGTATATAACACAATTATTTACTGGTTAATAAATTAAATACATTTTAATATTAAATAAATTTATATGAATTGTGTCGATATGTGATAAACATATTATTTCGTTTTAAGCGTGACAGTATTTTTAACATATTTAATATTTTAAAATGGTTTTGTATCATTAGGAATAAATACATTTGATTATTATTATTACTATTATTATTATTATTATTATTATTACACTGGTTCTGTTGATCCTCTAATTTCAGGTCGAGTTTGAAATAATTAATTTTACGTAGAAACATTCTACTTACATTTTTTCAATATAAAAAATGAAATCTACTAATAAATTTGAAACTATAACATTTGAATTTAAACAAAAATAAATGTGTTCAATATACACACAACAGATATTTTATTATGCTGTTGAAGAAAAAAAAAATCTTTTATTATGAAACATAACATAAATCTTATTATAGAGAAATGTGAAAACACATTAAACATAATATAATATAATATAATGTGTGGATACATTGTTTTGTTTTTTAAAGTAGAACAAATAATACACACTTACGCAAAAATCTGAGTAAAACTAACTTACAGAGTCACAAAGAAAGGTGCAATTTGTGATTTTTTATTGTATATAAAAGGAGGAGGTATGGTTACAAAAATATAATATCAATACGACAGTACAAATATTGAGCTTAGTGTCATAATGAGTAAATGTGAAATTTAAACATTTTACACAATTGTGGGTTTAAGTAAATAATGTCAACAGAAGTTCAACCTAGTTTTGTTGCAATTGGAAATTTGGAAAAATGTTCTTTTCAGAATCATCGGTCGCAACAAATTAACAAAGCACCCCGCCCCGACTGACATCTAAAATATTTACCACCCCATTATTATTATTACTGTCAATAATAATAGAACATTTGAATAGGCATTAATTTAATGATGGTACAAATAATATATTATTATTACTCAGAACTAATAAGGCTTGGAAATAGTAAGACATAGACGATTCGTATTAAATAATAAATAATTTTCGAAAAAATAAATTCTGATATTTTATTTTAATTATAAGTTATAAATCCTGATACATAGTAATGCATTCTATAATTTTATTTGATGATTCGTGTTTGAATCTGTTACGAAAAATAAATCGCTTTCAAAATTGTGCCATAATAATAGTTAAATAATTGAGTAATAATTACTCAAATACACACGTAAATACACGAATACATTTTGGGACTTATTCTCAACGAGTAAAAATTAATTTTATTAATAGCTTTTCTTTTCTTTTTATTTATTTTAAGAATATTCGTTTTCTTGGAGTATTCTATAATTGGTCGTGGTCCTATATAGGTACTTGTTACGTATTAGAATTTTACCAGATTATAGCAGTAGTGTACAAGTAAAAGTAATAGGTGTTTGCAGCTTTTATGAAAAACTTTTAACGGTACAAAAAAAATAATAAAAAATAGAGAGCCTGTTAAATGTTTAATTGCACCTTTGATTCTTTCCAAATCAAATTGGAATGAATGATAAAATATATATTTGTTATTCTTTGTGAATTTGTGTATAATTACATCGATTATTTTAAAACTCAACGATTGATGTTTTGTGATACTGTCGTTGTTAATGGCATACAAATAGAAAACACGTATTTATAACGAACAATTTGGAAGTAGGTTTTAAAAATTAATAAACGTATAAATATTGTTATGTTAGATTTTAGTCTATTTTGAAACATAATTTAATTTAAAATCCATTTACCAAAATATAATGAATATAAGGTAGTGATTATAATAGTTTATAAAACGAATGGTCCTGGGTAAACATTTCAGATAAGAGGAAATTTCTTATAACACTCAATCGTGGTATCTCAAACATATCGAAAATACACTTACTAACGTGAAAAATAAAATACGGTTCTTATCGTAGAAGTGGTTTAAACAACTTTTTCTATACATTATTTAACCATTTCAAAACTAAAAATATTGAGTTGAAAATATCAGTTATTGTTCGACGCTGACCTCGACGTATAGCTCCTACCGACGGACGGTCAAAGCAATGATAAAATATTATATATGACGCAATATGCATAAAATAGTAATAATATTATGTAGCAATTTTACAAACGTTTTATTTCACCGGCGAAGATTTGTCTTCGGGACGGCTGCGTAACAGTTAATTAAACCGAATAATAACAATAATAATCGAAAATAATGATAAACACCTCGTGATACCTCGGTCGGACACAAACAACGATGGTCCGTGTCTCCAGGACAGAGTGATAACACCGGCGGCGGGCACAGCTACGATTCCCGACTATATGGTTCCAGCAGAATATTATGTTGATAATATATTCGCGGAGGACTGAGTGGTATCCATTTATGTTGAATATCGATTGTCGACCGACGAACACTATAACACTATGTTATTGCGCATTATGATAAAATATTTATTACCGTCAACGATGCGATTTAGGTAATAATGTAAATATCTAGTCGAATTCAATAGTATGATTAATGTCAGAAGCCGATAATATTATGGTCAATGAGCCTGTATCTAATAATATGCATCCACGGACAATAGGTATATGACGGCGCAGCGTTGGGCAAATCAAATATTTTGACAACTACTGGTAGACAATGTCGGTAATTTGTTTGAAAAGCATTTTAATTTGGTCGGATACTTAAAACGACATAATATAGTGCACTGAAAACCGTATAGGTAGATGTAGTTATCAAGTGTAGTTATACAATGGGCTTGTACCTACTTGTGCGCGTGTACAACAATTAAAGCTACAAAAAAAATTGTCCGTTATCGCAATTTATATTGTATTCCTATACCTATACTTCGTAGAAGTATCCGACGGAAGGATATACATTTTACTCAATCTACGAAATACTCATTGCCAAACGCATCGTCGCCTGAAAATAATGGCCATTGGGTAACGTCGTAATTTTACGGTCAATATCATCGTATACAGTCCAATTATTTGATCGACGTGATACGAGATGGGCTCATAATAATAGGAATATGTTCAGCTCGAATGCGCGATATAAAAGCGAAGATATTCTTAAACATCGAACACTCGTTGGACAGTGTCGTACACACCGCAGTGTAAATATCAAATTTTAAAAACAAAGTCATCGAGCGTATACTTAAAAAATCAGAATTTTAATGAAATCATCGATAAACCGAAAAAATGGAGGTGAGCGTGTTTGGTAAATCACTGTGGATAATACGATCATCGGGGGTACCGCCGCGACGATGTGCCAAGAAAGCGATAACAAACGTTCAAATGTAATATGATTGATGCGACTCTGTGAGTCACACGAAATGTGGTTACAACGTCTTCGTGTCTTGTGCCTCCGAGCGCACCTCCAACGGCCGTACGAAATAAGCGCATATATCAATAATGTATGTGTTGTCAATATTCTCATACATTTTTCTACGCCACGAACAAACATCCCCAAATATTATATTTTCCAAATCGGAAAAAAAAACAACGTTCGGCTAGCGGTATTTTTCAGCCGTTTTCGCCTTTAAAGGTTTTAAACGCCACAAAAAAAAAAAAACTATTCTCACTGCCTACATATAGTAGGTATAATATATTGTGTAGGTGCATTAGGTCGTTAACGCTTTAGCGCGCAGTGGACAGAAGTTTATAATGGTAATCTATCTAAAAAGAAATCGCGCGTTCGACGGAGCAATCACCGAAAGTGTCGACGGCCGTTTCTTTAGGCGAAAGTGGTGGTAGACCGCCGAAGACCCAACGCATTGTTGTAAATATTTCGATAAACTTTGAGTCTCCTCGGGGAGTCGGGGAAACAGTTTCAATACAACAACCCACAATGCAATACTACTGGGCAGATTCCGCTTTGAATATCGTCAAATAAAACTTCCAAAGGCACTCAAACTTTATCCGACAAATGTCAATGTCCGCCTATAAGCGTGAATGCAAACAAAAGTGAATATCACTAAAATAACTTGTTGGACGCAGTACCGATGTGTTCATAATATTATTATTTACCTAAATACAGAAGCATAATATTTATATATTATAATATAAGGTACGCATGTTATACGGTTAGCAGTTATACCGCTATATTATGTCGTGTCCGCCGACTGTGCGCACCGCCAAAACCAGCCGCGACCAAAGACATCGGTAATAGTATAAAGTCGCGTGTTTGTGAATACTTTGAGAATATTTCGTAAGTACCTTTTGCAGATGTAATACAATATAATAATATGACATTTTGTCGGTGTGACGAACTACAGACGTAAAACTTTACAAAGTCAATACCACAAAGTACTCGCGTTTTTATATACGTTTAACACGTAGGGTTTTACATTCGTCTAGCAGGTCTAGGCCAGATCTTCAGAAAGCCACGGACACTATACCTAGTCACTAATAATAAACAAATGGTGTGTTCATACAATAATAGACGTGGGTAATCTCAGACATGTTCTCGTCTCACTCTAATTATACAATATTGTAACATGAAAAAAACTTTTTTTTTTTTATAGTTTTTTGGTATATTTTTATTTTTCATGCGAATGAAATATTTCATGAGTTCTTGAGCATTTGATATTTTTTTTCGTAAATCGGCCGTCAGACAGCCTTGTTACTTGTATAATTCGATATTATGTTGTTAAACGTTTGCAAATCATTTATAACAGCAAGACTCTCGTCGGTAACCACACACTCGGAAGTAGGTATATTGTAACTTATAATAATATTATTGTTCGTTTTTTTATTTTTTTTTTTTTGGAATGGACTTGTGTACAAAATATGTAGCTATTAACTCTCGCAATCATTGATCAAAAGCTTGTTCGTTACATACCTATATTATATTACATGGCTATTTATTAAGCGACACGCGCGACAAAATAATCTGTTTGTCTTGATGAAAATATCCAAAAACACGCTCTGGTCGCGTATTAAAAGACAAATACAATTTTTACCGAGTACGTGACATAAAAATATCAAGTTGATAATATCTGAAAACGTAGAACCCCTGAACACTACTGTGTATAGAATAATCAAATTTCGTTTCCACTTGCAGTATGCGATTGTTTTCACCCAAACGTATGAATAATCATGGCCCTGCTGTTTTAAAACATTATGGTGAATTTCATTTGTTTGCAGTGTTCGGGTTTAAATAATATTATTTGACTGACCACTGCGATACAAAGCCAATTATTTGCATAAACGAGGCTTTTTTTCAATCAGATTTCTGCATTTTACCAGAACATCCAACATAATATTTTCCGAATTTATTAAACGAATATGCCAGGTTAAAAACTAATAAAAATTAAATGGCTCACCGTCCATTTATTATTAAAACGAAATGATAGTATTGGATAATACCAAATCGACCGATTATTATTATATAGGTAGTATTTTTTTTATTTTCGAGCATAGGTAAATATTTTTTTTTTTTAGAAAAGCCGGATTTTTATCCACACGCTTCATAAAAAAACGACATTTTTTTTACAATGAATTCAATTTAATAATAATATATTCTGTATACGAGTCACGGGGTATATTTTATGTCATTATTCGTTGTTGTACCTGCATACAGTGCACGTGGGGTTGTTTTTTTTTCCTATCACTGTGTATAGCGAAAGGTGTGAATTTCGAATAAATAAAGTAATATATTTATTTATATTACCATTTACGGGTGACTTTATTCGAATATTACACAGTTTTAAATTCTTAACTCACAAGTCGTCACGTGCGTGTTTAAATCACCGTTAGAAATAAAAAATAATATATATTATATACTAGCTGATCCCGTGCACTTCGTTGCCCATTAAAAAAAAAATTAATAATGCCAAATATATATGAATAATATATTTTTTTTTATAATATAACGGTTAAAATATACTAAGTAATATCGTTACAACAATATTAAATTTATTTTGGGTCATTATGTATTTTTATTCGTTTTATCTAGAAAATTTCGATCCGTCTCATTCTGTCCCGCCCAGCGTTGCCTGAGGCGAATATTTAGTTAAGATTAACCTCAAGCGATTTACATGCGTCCAAACCACCAAGGTAATCCACTGAATTGGATCGCGGAGATATGTGAGCAGTAAATTATCAGGTAGGCAATCCACCTGCGGTGGATTGCGGACCCCACGAGGTGCGTAAGACCTATGTCAGAGATTTGTTATTTTTTTTATAAATGTATAGCTGAACCGGCGACGCTTTGCTATTGCTATACTTTTCATAGGTAAATTTGACCCAGTGAACTTAGTACATCACCTACAATTTATTCATCTTTTATATAGCTGTCCTATACTGACCGTTCCGGGATTCCTCCGGCTTTTATAGACACATTTTCAACTATAGACATCTTTGATACAACGACGGCAAGTGCGAGTATATTATAAGTTATTAGTACGAAGCGAATGACGGATGTCGGGTAAAAAGTGTTTTAACGCGTTTATAGCTCAAACCCGACACCGCTGAATACGACGTACCTAAGGCTTTAATTTTTTTTACATTTTTGTTATTTTTTCCAACACCCAATTAATCTTTCCACACTAAAACCTTCCCACAGTCTAGACCTATTTAATAGTGAAAACCGAACTAAAATCCGTTGTTTACTTTTTGAGATTTTTGCGACCAAACAAACAAACGCTGTATCTCTATATAATAGTAAGATAACTCGGTTAACAAAACTAAGATTAGCCACGCCTTTAATAATCCTTGAGTTTAGACCTATTCATTAGTGAAAACTGAAACTTTTAGTGAACTAAAAGCTGAAAAAAAATGAAAAAAAAATTGCAACCGTTACCGTGAATCGAACTTGAGACCATGTCTCAAA
Source organism: Neotoxoptera formosana (assembly GCA_022818045.1). Lineage (NCBI taxonomy): Eukaryota > Metazoa > Arthropoda > Insecta > Hemiptera > Aphididae > Neotoxoptera > Neotoxoptera formosana. The sequence goes on from CM040634.1 coordinate 3,442,001, forward strand.
AAGATTTAAAATCCAGCCTTGATTAATATTTTGCACTTAAGAGGCGATAACTCCGGAACCGCTTATCGCACAGCATACAAACTTAGATAGCAGCCGATTCTCAGACCTACTGAATATGCATATAAAATTTCATAAAAATCGGTCAAACCGTTTGGGAGGAGTATTTTAACTAACATTGTGACACGAGAATTTTATATATAAGATATTATATGTAATACTTTATTATTTTTCTTTATTCGTTTCTGGAGTAAAGTTGTATGTACATCAGATTTTCACTCGACCTACGTAGGTACTAGGTGCCCAATATACATTTGAGACATTTTTTTTGTTTTTTTTAGTTACCGAAATTTCATGTTTTGAATTAACTGTACACCAAACGCGTCATTTTATTCGGATGGTATGAATCATCTCAAAACAGAAATACCTCGTGCCTTGCAGTATTCACACACACACCGAACGAGTATTATGCCGTCAACAGCAGAAGAGGCACACTCGTTTTACCACCTATAACCGCGGGTCGGCAGGACGACATCCATCCGTATCGGTGTTACGGAAAAGTAACAAAATATTATGTACAGTAATGATAATAATATGTACAATACACGTGTACGAATTCTACATAAATATATATATATATATATATATATATATATACTAGCTGTCCCACCCGGCGTCTGCCGAGTCAAAGATAAAATACGTAAGTAAGTGATATCAAAATATTAGGCACACGAAAAACATCGCAATGGTGGCCTGTGCTAAGGATTTGTTTTTTTTTTTATAAATTTGCTTGTAAAAATATGTATATGCCATATTCCTACTAATTATATATGACTTATGAGATATGTAACCATTGACAACCCTATAAATAAACAGAGATTATTCATATATATCTCATATCAAAAATAGCACTTTCAGTCTTTCCAGAATAAATTTTTAGCGAATTTACGTAGGCAAAACTGTTACTGTAACTGATAACTAATGATTGTAACCAATCGCGACCGTTTATAAACAAAATACGAATTTTCGATTTTTATCATGAATTTCAAAATCCTTGTGTGAGCACCTCTTTACATTATATACTTAAATATACTTTTTTTGCGATAGGAATCTTTTCCGTGATATAATATTTCATCTAAAACAAAGTTGCACAACATATTCTATTAGTTTGTCCAGATGAGGTCGTAGAATGGGGATGGTTCTATAATTTTAATTTCACTAGCTTAACAGAAAGGGGTGATCGGTATGCATATTTATGACTACTTCCTGTTTCGATCATCCACGTGGTCAGCAATGAAATATAATATACCAGACAACAATTCATTGTGCTATTTCGTGTCGGCTATAGAATACGAATGTGGCCCTGGCTCTGATTAGTCACCCTTGTTATGGTGGTACGGCCTTTAACGATGTGTCACAATATCCTGGATGTAATAATTTGTTATTATGAGTTTATAATTTTTTATTTTTCACAATAATAATGATATTATTTTATTCGAAGAAAATCGGAAGACTCTTATTGTTCGTTTTCTGGTAAGTTTTATATCTTATGATAATATAACATAATATATAAAATATTATACTTATTAACGTGACGCGGCGATTGTTTTGGTTGTCGATTTTTAATCATGTTTCATCAATTACAAACGTCATCGTGTAACGTGGAAAGTTGTGTACGCAAAGTGCTCCTTTCAAAAAATATAATAAAAAATATAAAATTATTATGGTGTATAAATATTTATTTGTATTTATCAATGTAGACGGTTTTTGTGCCCAAGACCAGAGACTTATCAAAATATTGATTTGTACGGATTTCTTAATAATATAACACAACTATAAGGCGTATACGATTGTATTATTATTTTTGTTAAATTATATAATTTTTCTTAAACATTAATGTTATATTTGAAATAGATATCGTGTACAGTCATAAACATTTACATATTTTTTTTTTTTACAACAAAATGGGGTACATTTTTACATTTTAAAATATCATAACTCATTGTTTAAAAACAAAAAACTAATTTTAACACTTCGTTAAATATTTTGTAGTGGTATTTAATCATAAAATGTAATGATAAAATACCAAGTATACTATACATACTTAAACTTTCTTTTTTTTTTTAGTCTGCTGCGTCCTGATACTCGTAGTGTTAGAGTTTCTTTCACACTGCGTGCAGTATGAAGTGATGGGCTTACTGAATTCCAAAAACAACAACTCACTGTATAAATATTACTTACTGCCTAGTCCCAGAAGTCATCGGTTCGGGTGTACCTCTATTTGACCTCTAGAAGGAAATTCTCGGATTTACTGGGGTCTTATATAGTGTCTGTGTAGTCTTTTCGCGTAGGTAAACAAAAATAATAAATATGACGGAGTGCAAACTATTGTACGATGTGGCTGCTAATGAATAAGTGCCCAGTATAAATGTTAAAACGTATAATTTTACAAAGTATTCGGGTACATACATGTATAATAATATTATGAGTGTGGGAATGAAAAATTACAACCACTTATGAAAGTTATTATAATCTACTGTTAACATTATTATTCTACAACTATGCGATGATTTCGTAAATTTAAATTCTCGACAGGACAAACTATAATATTACTTTATTAATATTATTCTTCTTTCATAAGAGATTATTGCGTTTACGTGAATCATGAATCAAATTAGAATAAATGTAATTATAGAACAATCCCCGCGAATATTTTGAGTTCTGAATTTATAGTACACTAACCGTAAACACATAGTAGAATAATAATCTATACCGACTGCAAAATAATTATAAATGGGTATAATAATTTAAATAACTATAGAAAATTAAATTACCATTCGAATATCATACCTATCATTTTCAATGGCGACCTTTCCAGTTTCTAGTAGACCTCTCAAATGTTGTCCCGAGTTGTGAACGAGTTAACAAGGACTAAGTGCACTTTGCAGAGATTAAATTCACTCCTTATAATCCTTGGAATATATTTGTCACACACGGCAATAAACACATTTATTCAACGAATAAATTACTGCAGATGATAAGTCCATTTTGCGTGTGTGTTAAGAGGGCAAAGTATTTTAACTCTCTCCCGAACTACAGTACACATATTATTATTATAATTTGATGTTTATTTTTTAAACATTTATGTGAAAGTATTTTTTCACATAAGATATAGATACATATTTTTATGTTTTTACCTATTACATATTATTATGATATACATTAAATAGGTATTTAATTATATCTGTCTGGTCATATTGTATACCTACATTTTATGACGAGTTTCTTTAGGTCTAATTGATTATAATATTATATACATTCTATACATTTTATACATTTTATACTCATAACGAAATATTATTTATTCATTTTTTACTTTATAAAACCATTAGTGGAAAATTGAGTGGTTTGAATACAAAGTGGCGTTGTCTTTACTATCTATTATATTATACAGTGATGATGTGTCCGTCGCACAATAAAAAAATGAATAATTTCCAGCTGCTCGAAACTGTAAGACGACTCGATATTTTAAACATGATACGCAAAGATGTTTAATGAAAAACGTTGACATTTGTTATGCATTTTGATAAACTTTATCCAAGTTATAAATGTTGTTTCTAAAAAGTGGCAGACTATTTTGTGTATTGTGTGTACGATTTTCTTCTACTCGAATAATTTGCACAGTGTACAAGATTATTCAATGAACAAACTTGCCCACTCCCCCCTCTTTCATAGAGTATGAGACTTTGTATTATTATTATTATTATTATTATTATTAACTATATCAAATACGAGTGAATTGAAGTAGAAAAAACGAAACGATACCCATCTAAACATTAAACGGATATAATATACAGCTCGTGAATCGTTCATCAAAAAAAAAAAAAAATATTATTTTGGCGTACAAAAAACGTATTATAATTTATGTTGTAAATTAAACATCAGAACAAGTGTAGTATTTATTTTTTTCTACAGCAGTTTAAAAATATTATGTTTCATAAATGAAATATTATATAAACAAGACTAAATCATTGTGTATTTACAACAGTACAAACCCAATATTATACTCGAATCTGTGAAACTTCAATTATTAATCGATAAACTAATTGTTATGGAAATATTAAGACTGAGACTTGATCTTTATTTAGGATCCTATATAAATGACTTAGTACAAGTCGATATTGAGAGTCGTTTGAATAGAGATTAACGGAAGACGTCATAATATATTATATTTGTAATAATTATTAAAGGATAAAAAAAAAAATAATAACATACAAATATCTATTCAAACGTAACATCTAGTCGATAATAATATTATAATGTTACAATTAATATTATTTTATCTCCACACTTTTGTCGGCAGCAAAGCCGAACCAATAACAAGGGCGCGTATCCAAGACTAAAATCTTGGGACGACGAAACGGTAATTAAAATACATAATATTATACGTTATGCGTTTTAATACCTACACACAAAAGGTGCATATGTACATATTATTATTATTACTATGATATTATACATATATTTAATTGGCTACCTACCTGCCTACAGGCGCACAAAGTGGCCCTTTACTTATCTATTTGCTCGGCAGGATAATTTACGGCCGTAAATAATTACACACAATTTGAACGAGCTCCGATGGTATAATTCGCGTCGTACAAACATAAACTTAAAACAACGTTATACTTATGCATAATAATAATAATAATAATAATAATATTCGTATGTTTATGTACAGTATTAAAACGTCGGTGCTTTGATCCCGCAGTTGTTGGTCGCTTACGAGAGTTACTCGATTTTACCTCCGCACATTTTTCATCATTACTCGTGTCGTAATAATATAATATTATAATATTGTTTTAAAGGAAATATTCGCAATCTTCACGAGGTAAACACTCGCGAGCGTAAGTGATGAATATTATAATAACAAGTAAAACAGATTTAATTGCACGTTGTGACGTGTCGACTTTTGGACGGGTGGGGTAATCAGTATGATACCACTTCAAAGACTCAGAAATAATACGGTTATGTATGTTTATTTTTATAATTATTTACGGTTATTCGAAGACGCACGAGATAAAAACATAATATGAGTAGGTCACAAGGCCGGTATAATAATTTAAGGCATCGAAAGGGGTTTGTAATTGGGTTAGTAGGGGCGTGGAGTTTGGCAATGGGCTTGTTTGGTTTACCGTACGCCTAGTTACACGGAGTTTTCTTTTTTAATGGTCAGAAACTAGGGAAAAAAACAGCAGGACAATGAAAAACGTACAGTTCAATAAATACAAAAAAAAAAATGAATCCAAATGACTTTTGATAGAGAAAATAATGATATTTAACGATACATTTTTACTGTTAATAAATTATTAATTAAATTACATAATTTTGTAAGCGGAAATGTTTTCGGAGCTCAGTGAGTTCACCTCTTCGTGGTGCTATTTGCCGGACTATAAATGAAACTCTAATTGTTAAACTATCATAGTTTATACTAGAAGCTCCAAAAAAAAAAAACGAAACTGATAAAAAAAATGTCATCATAACCATTATCATCTTAATTTAAAACTGACAAAAATTCGTCGTGCAAACGTTCGAGTTTGTACAAAACGGGCCACGTCCTCCTCCTCAGCCCGTTTTGCCCAGATACCCATTTTGCATTTCAAACTGACGGACGATTCGTTGGACGAAACGGAACCCACCATTTCAAGGAACTCACCCGTTTGTGTATTTTATACAGTATGTAGTGGGTGGTTAAAACACTCGAAACTGACATACACAGTGCACCTGTTTCTTAAGCGTAGTTTGATTTACTTAAAGTACGACGCTTCCGTCAGTATTCGATTTATTAGTAGTACTTCAGAGTTGAATACAATATAAATAGGTATACAATTATGACAATATAACCAATCGTATAATTTGTTTAAAGATTATAAAATTGGTTTAACATAATATTTGAGCATTGAGATTTCCCAGTGCCTTAATATTGAGCCATGCTTGTTTAATTGAAATATGGTGAGCCCAATTAATTGTTTTTTTTATGTAGGCGAATAATTTTTTAATATATATTATTTAAATCTAGATCGTAATCTTGGTTGGGGATTACGTCGTTGTGTGCTGATTTAAAAGAGACTGCTGTGGATAGATCATAGTGTAATGACTGAACTATTATGTTATTATAATATGTCTTCTCTTAGTTAGTTTTTATTTTCAGAGTTGGAAACATTTTTTAAATTCTGTTTGACGGATTCGGAGAGTACTTGAGGTGTGGTTAACGACTGGGCGGGTGGAAACTATCACAGTGAGTATAGTAACGTCTGCAAATTTAGCAAGGTAAGTGTCATTCGAGTGTAGTTTATCAGGGGTAAAAGCGTTGTAGAGAGTTGTAGGCACAAGGGGACGATCCTCGAGGTGGCAATAGAATGAGTTATCGATAATTCATCCACGCGGGGTATAAAAAATGCTAGTTATTTTTACTCGCACTTAAAAATGAAACCAACGAGACGAGTTTAATTGGACAGAGTAATACGTAATCGATTTGTATCGATTCGAAGGAAAAAAACCAATATTCAGAAATAATAAAAACAATTTGTGCTTTTAATGCACATTAAGATTATATTATAATATTATGTATAATATTAATATGTAAAATGAAATCATATTTGTAAAACCTAAGTGGGGGCTCGGCTTAAAGAATCCAATATAGAATTATTGATGATAATATTATTACAGTGTTGATAAATGTATAAATATTTTCACCCTTAATCGGTTCAACGAGTGTTGTTTACTTCCAAAGTCGTAACGTTTCGTTTTCCGATCTCTGTATGTGTTACGTAACATATTAAAGGAAGTAAAATACGCATAATCACATCGAGAGGAAATCTCGTTATAACTTTTAGCGTTTAAAGTTTTGTTTAGTTAACATGTGACCGTCGGTTCGTATCAAAAAGTTTAATTGTAGTTTGCTCGAGTTAATATAACTGTACAGAGGTATATAATGTGTGCGCCGCGGACGAAATAATAAACTATATTACACCGCAAGATTATTACAATGCGCGGGGATGAATAATAGTGTACGATAATTTTAACTCGAAGTGAAATAAATATCACGGCGAAAATATTATTTGATATTATGTACTTACGCTTCCAGCTGAGCGTACCAGTATAATTTACGTACCGTCTCGACCACGAGGCGGCCAGCAGACCATGTTTGGTTAAACAGCACCAGTTACCAGTGTCAAATTAAAAAAAAAAAAAAGGTCGGCAAGTGGGTACCGCTTTTCTGTGTAGTAGGCGTCGAGTGGGTCGTTTTAATAGATGGTATTGCATTTGAATTCAATGATAGAATATCATTCTATACGAAAAACGATTCTGAGCGGAGACGATCTATCGGGAATAATAAAAAAAAAAAAAAAAATAAAAAAAAAAAATCCAAAAATTAATGATGCCTATAAATAGCTGGAAAAAAGTCAAGACATATTGACAATAATTGTATTGTGTATGGAAATTGCTTATATAAACATTTTGTGAAATTTTCATGCATTTACGGTCATTATTTCTTCTGTTACACCAAAAATCAATTTTTTCGAAAATTGGCTTCGGGTAAAAATTCCTGTTTTTTCCTTAATTTTTTTTTGGTTTTTTGTTTTTTAAAAACTATTGAGAAATTTTTACTTTCATCATTGTAGAATCAATACTTTTATCGCTACGCTGAGAATCTAAAATCTGAATCGTAAGAGTTGAATAAAAAATATAATTTATGATTACAAAAGTATCATTAAAATATATTGAAACAATAAATACTAAGTACTCACTCGATGAATTAATATGAAGATAAAGTAAACGTTTGAATTTATCAATAAATATATATTTTAAAGTTTTGTTGAACTTAAAATTTACATTAATAGATACAAGTGAAATCTATAGATATATTACTTGATGTACCATAATATACTATAATATACTAATATATTATATGGTAATATGTCTTAAGCACATGCAATTTATTAAGACAAAATATAAATAGTTTTAATTCAAAAGAAACCACATTTTTTTGATATGAAGTACTACAGATCACTTGTATTGTAATAACTTGTTACGACGATAAAGAAAAAACAAGCCATGTACATAATACCATTATTCCCATGCGCACAGTTTGCATGCATTCTAAACAAGCTTATGATTGTGATTTTTAACGCCAAAGGGTAACGCGTTGTTATTATGGATCCAAATGTTGTGGTACAATATTATAATAATATGACGCATTTTATATAAATAAAACATACGACAAATACTGTCATAATATTATTATACTGTGTGAAATGTGTCACTTACTAAATGAGATAAGGGAAAGACTTTGAGAATAATGTTATACATAAAACTAAAACATCATCAAAAATGAACAATATTTTTTTATCTTTTATCGTATACAGGAATATAGTATTTAATATCATGAAAATTATTTACCATCCACCGAGTTATTACAGAATTGTGGAGCAAATTATTGGCAACCTTATTCGCCGATATTGTTTCGGTTTCGCACGATCTCGTGTAAATGATTATTAGTGTGAGAGAATCCTCACATATCCCCCGTATACCAGGGGTGGCCAAACAGTCGATTGCTAGTCGATCTCGGACGATTTCAAAGTCGATCTCCCCCCCACCCCCCCTTGGTAGACAACATTATTAAATATTATTTGGTAGTTACAGTTACATGCATATTTCGGATTAACTTGTTTGTGTAAATCTGTGTAATTTTTTCACACGGAAGCTTCAAAAGCTGAATAGCGAGCTACAATTTTTGACGATAATTTATAGAGTAGCTTAATCGTTTAGCATTACCAGTGAAAAGCTTTTGTTCCTCAGATTGTAAGCAACAGGCCAATGATAATATACAATGACACGCTTCTATACGTCAACAATACAATGTTAGTTTATTTAGAAATTATTTCTAATAATTATAACTTATAATATATAATATATAACTAATTTTTAGATAATTTTACACTTTTATTTTATTATTCGTATAAATATGATTATTGTTGATATTAGCGATAGTAAGCGGACTTTTTAAAAAATAATTTTTTTACGTTAGTCGAACTTCGAAGAAAAAATGTATTCTCAGTAGATCTTAATCAAACCAAGTTTGTCCACTGCTGCCGCACACGAACGACGCGAACGCACTCGCAGGTACACGTCATAGAACTAACAAATAACGAATCATTAGTTGCCCATTTCGACAGACGTAAATCACTTCACGGGAATACGGATAACTCAGTTTCAATTGAATATTTTCAGATCATTTTTTTTTTAAATTGATACGCAACAATATTCTACGACCCGAATTGAACTCAGTTTCTTATTTTTTTTTTTTTTTTAAACGATATAAAAGAATTTGTAAAAAAAGCTTAAAATTGTCTTTTAAAAAAAAAAAACTTATTCAAAAGTTCGAGACTGAAATATTATAAAACTAAGATCGATGCGGACCGTAGAACATTTCCCTCCGACGGTTGAAAAAATAAAAATAAAATTTGATTGATTCTACGTGTCGGGATCATTATTATTCCCGTAAAGTGTGTTTTTGAAGACAAAAATGGCATTGGCACCGGGCCCCTCGAGGAGTGTAACAAAACTGTAATAACTGGAAATTCGTAAATAAAATCTCCGTGTCGATTAAATTCTTTGTCGTACTATTATATACCGTACCACTATTATAATACCATTGTACACAATATTTTCACAATGACTTAAAAATACCTACCTCCAGCCGACTAGCCGCGACATATAATATTCTTCATTCTTCAGTAAATTAAACTCTACAGTAGTAATCATTTAATAAAACAATTTATTATCCTCTATCTAACTTACCGGAAAAGTCTGCAGAAGACTCGAAATTAATTAGCCCGGAGATCTAACTAAATAATAAATAATAATTCCCTAGCCCCGGAGGTGCTGATGAGTGACATCCCGTTAACGCGGCTATACATAATATGTTTTACGTGTAGTTATTTATCGATAATTTAATTTAATAATAATATGTCTTACTAATTGATTATAAACATATTTCTTTATAAATTGTAAATAAAAAAAAAGTATTCAGAAAAAAAACGAAAAAAAAATTCTGGAATTGCGAACAATTTGTTATCCTACCTACTTTTTATCTAATACAAGAAATAATTAATATTCAAAAAACTAAAAAAGTTTTATCTTACAACAAATCAACACACAACGTCCACGGATTTCCTAAACAACAAATCACCGGGAGGTAGATAATTCATTGAGTTTCCGACTAAAAAAATTGTTTTAAAAGTAGTTTTACTAAACAACAAATAATTTATTTTTACAACATTTATACACGAATAGACTTAAGTTTATTTCGTTATTGTGATTCAATAGAAATAAGTTTATTGACATTCTACAGGAATAGTCCGTATTATGAGGAGAATAACCAATTTATGTAAAAAAAAAAAAAATAGGTTTCTAATATTTTAATAAGGCCCGGATTAAAATATAAATTGTGCCCGAAAACACGTCATGTACCTTGCATTTTAATAATACTGTACACCGCCCTTTAGAAAAATAATTCAGTTAAAAAACCAACAATAATAGCTATCAAATTTTCCGGTTTCAAACAAAAATATGAAATGTGAAATATGAAATTATATTATGGAATTTAGATTTGAATGATTCAAAATTCAAATGTCTTACATTTTTATTGATTACTAACATCGATTTTATTGTTATAAGTCTTATACGTTCAGAATATTTAAAAATCAAATTGCAGACAAACTGTTGACAAGTGTATTTAGTTTTTATGAGCGGTGTGGTGAGGCACAGGGATACAGTGCAAAATGTTGATCCACTACTTCGCTCATATGAACCTTAAATGCTTATAACTAATTAACTACTCACTCGGAATTCGATTTTTATGTATAAATGATATTAATGAAATAAATAATAATGTGGAGGTATAGATTATTTATGATTAAATTATAGATAATATTATAATATTATTATAATATAAACCTAATATCTTATGATTAAAAAATATATATAAAAAAATGCTTAAAAAAATTAATCATCTAATATTTTTTACTCTTCAAAACATAATAATATGCAATAGTGGTGTAGAAAGGTACTAAAATGAAATGTGGCAGTATTGTGACGAACAGTTCCCGTACCCGTCTCTGTGTTTTGAAAAAAAAACCATATCAAAAAAATGCATATTTATTTTAAAAATTACCTACACAAAATCCTAACTCCAATAAATTATATGGCAAGTTTAATTTTTATAAAAAATGCACGTACCCATACACTTTGACACATTTTTTAATCAGCAGGTCAGTTCGTTTAATAACATAGGTACACTATATACTTACGAGCACGCAGTAGTGTACTGTTATGGTAATTATATAATATTATATTAAAGGTACCTATTATTATTATTATATTATTACGTTTTTTCTCAAAAAAGTTTATGTTTAATGGTTAATTTTATTACAACTGTAGTATATCATGGTAACCATAATGTTTGAACATTATTTTCAGCGTTGTACATGTTTATATTTAAAAGTTTTTCACTTATCACCTAACCTAAAATATATTATGTTCGAGAATCCAACCAACATTGATTTTAGTCATTTTACACACTATCTCCATAAATCATTTAACGATAAAGCTCTGGTGGACGTCATACACATATAGATTTTGCCGGGGGCAAAGGCTAGAGTAAATAGCGCCACTTTAATCAAAATACTTTATTATTCAAGACTCTGTAGTGATCCCCTCTAGTTGCCTCCTCCTGGCAGCCTCCTATAAGACCATGTCGATTTACGCCGGAATTATCTCCGATTCAGAATCTACTTCAGAGTTTCAGCCTGTTCTTGTACCAGCCAGTCTTGTCTCATTTTTGCTCCAAATATTTGAACTTCAGAGTCATTGCGAATTGTTTGGATTATTGCAAGCCGCTAATGAATGGCACTGCAGTGATTCGTGTCGAATGTGTTATTGTAAACGGCTTTGTATATTATTATAAGCATTATCATTAATTTGTAATAACCTAAATAATTAAACTATAAATTCTTTGTTTACGGACGTAAAAAATAAATAAGTATACCAATGTGCAAACACGAGTTTAATAAAAACGGTTGTGGCGTGTTATAAAATAAATAGTAATTACTTTGCAATAAGAAACATAATACCTACGGAAGCACCGATGTTCCATATTACGTTTTTAAGCAAACGGTTCAACTACACAGTAAAATATTATGTAAAATTATACAATAAAATGCACCATGTTGGGTTAAGAACTATGAACAATATCATTTTTTTTTTTTTTTTAATTTATATTTATTTCGACTCTTCTTTTGGCGTTTATAAGCATAGTTTTAAATAAATGTTCGATATTTTAATTTATTTTTTTAGATTTATGTCGATAAGCATTTTTTTTTTTTGGTAAAAAGTATTGAAAATTTAAGACAAGGGTTCTCCAAGTGTTTCTTATAGCAATTATTACAAAATATCTGAAATGCATTGTCACAATTTTTTTTTAAGCGTTCTACAGAAGTCAGAGAATATCAAATGTAGACGAAATTAATCAACCTTAAAATATTAAAAGTGGTGTTTATTTTTGTGGCGTTCCAATGTATTATATAATTTACCATTTCACTCAGTATAATTTTTTTTTTAAATTTTAAACTGTTTTATTATTAATTTTCAGAAGCATGGGCCATTGGGATTCACAGCAGTTATACATATTTACATTACAGTAATTATAATAATTATATTACTATAGCAATAAATTTAAAATGTTAAACACATTTTATGGATATTCCTAAATTGGTTATTTTTTTTAAAAAAAAGCTCGATAAAAGATATTATGTTGTTATTATTGTAGAGATGAATACGATATGTGACGTACAATCAATATTTTCATTCTAAAATAACGTTACAAATATATTATGGTATTTCTGCAGTTTAGTCGAGTAACTACAGATTGACAAATAAAAAATGTGCGTTATTAGTAGTATAGTACTTCGACCATGTCCCCGGACCTTGAAGTCAAAACGTGATGCGTTTCAATAATGTGCATTTTAATATTATTATAATACTGCGCAATGAGCTGAAACGCGGTCAATGTATTTCAGTTAAAAACAAATTAACAATCTACTCCTGAACATTAGCAATATCGGCGATAACGTTTTCGGCAACTTCACTTCCCGAGCTTGGAGAGTCGTCGGATCGATGGCTTGTAAGTCAATGACAACGGCAGAGAAGCACTTCTTTTCGTCGACCACCGTTTTCTGCATTGGCCGGTCGTCAAAGGGTTTTCTTCCGACATTAAATGTGCGATTGTTTTTCTCTCGTACCCGAGAGGAACTCGGGACACGACTGTTCTGGTCGGTGGTTCACGAACGAAAAAGACGGTGGCTCGCGTTCAATTAGCAGAACTTTTTTTTTTTGGGGGGGGAGTGGGGGGCTGGAAGGGAGTGCACTACTTGAGTTTTTCGTCAGGAGAGCCCTTTTTGGACCGCGGAACCTGGTATTCAATTTTATTTCTGCGAAATAGTATGGTTGCAATATAATATATTATTATGATGTTGTGCTATGTACGATTTTATTTTGAACGTTATTTTTCGTACGAACATAGTGTCGTACAACGTCAAACTCAAATGTTTCAGGTGAAAAAAAAAAACAACGAAAATAAATCGAGTGCTATTAACCGTATGGTTAGGGCGAGATACGGAGCTGTTGACATTGCATTTTTCTTTTAAGGTTAAATTATATTTAATTATTGAATCTGCTATGTATTTTATGATGTATTTTTAAAGACTGCCATGGTTACTTGTAAATATTGCTAGACTAAATTTTTATCGAACGAAAAACTTTTGGCTGTTATTACTTTATTTTCCATCACAAGGAGTTTTCGAAATAATATTATATCACATATTATTATGGTTTTATCGGAAAAACCCTCGTGGTTTATGATATCGATTTTAGTCTAAATTAAACGTATGGTTTTGTTCGACGAATGAATCATGCAATTAATTACGACATCTGTCTCACTATTCTTTTTTTTTTTTGTTGCTTTAACGAATTTGGTTGAATAAAAATGCTATATCTACGTATAATTAAATTGAATAAGAAATATTTTCTTTCATTGCTTTAGAAGACGTGTTATTAAACTAACAATTTTAAATTTATTTTTAGTACCTTGTTTATTCCATTAGAGTATATCCTTTTACTTTTTACTTTAGAAGAGCGTACTTGTAATGGATATAAATATTCGTTTTTGTCATCAACCAACCAATGAAAAACGAATTAAATGCATAATTTTATGTATCATCCACTTGGGTAATTTTAATAATTAGACACTAATTGTAAAAAGAACATATTTTTTTAGGACTCATTTCATAAGTCAGATGTAGTTAGGTACCTACTTGAAACGTCGCAACGTTTATTATAAAAGTTACTTAGTGTAGTAACTACGCAGTAATAATTATAGGGCAGAGTATTGGATATTATTATAGTCGACAGTATTGTATAATATACCTATTATAAAATTATATTTATTTTTTTTAAATAATTATTTATTCAAAATGACTATCATGTTAATGACGTGGTTGAAAACATCTCGTGTCAGACTGAAGTAAAATACTATCAAGTCGCTCGCATTGTAATACAATTGATGTTCGAGATAATCAAAATAATAAAGTATAATACAGTTCAAAATAATATTACCACGAATATTCCGGGTTTCGTGTAAAACGACTCAATAATAATAATAATATATATTATTGTGTCTGAACTGGGGTGACTAACTCCTCCCCCCAAGACCCTCCCCTGTTTGCGGCAGCGGTGTTATGGGCAACAGGTGCACCACTCGAGTTTTTTCGTCGGGCTTGTGTTAGGGCCTTTTTTGTGTACCATAGAACCTGTAAGTAAATTGTATTTCTGCGAAATAGTAATTATTACTATTATAATGATTTTGAGCTGTGTATATTATTCTGTTTCCGAGCTAACTATTGTGAAACGGTTACTGTCTAGATCAGGGGTTGCCAAATGCCGACCTTTCCAAACAAATTAGCTACATTTGAAATTTGAAGTCTCTGGTGATCGAAATCCGGGAGATATTAGGAGGAAGTTTTTTGTGATGAGCAATCTAAATGTACAAATAAATTATAGATCTTATACCTACATTTTTTATAGCTAATTTTAATATGTGAAAAACTGTAAACATTTTTTATATGATGACACGAGAACAAAGTTAAAAAAAAAAAAATACTACGTGAAAAATCTGTAAACATTTCTTTATATATTGAGTGCTGATGTACAGAAAGTACAAAAATAAAAATAAAAAATTGGAAGTTTATTGATTTGATACTTGGCATTGGTTTTCTGCAAGTTTTGAGAGTTAAAGTATATAATTAGAAGCAGCTGTTCGTAAACTTGAATCCAAATTGCCCAATGTTTGTAATTCTTGACCGATATTTGTTCTTCAAGTTTTCATACTCAAAAATGTCGACTCACATAGCCAAGTTGAACCACAAAATGAAGTTATACGAAAAGCAATACCTCGTATTTGGGTATTTTTTGAGTACTTGTATGTTTCCAAAATTCCGAGGTTACCTTTCTGTAAATATATTTCTGTGAATCATTCTGTAATGTTGTTATTTCCATTTCCAAAATTGTTTTATCCAGGTCAAACAAATTCCCAATTGTATTCGCTCTGCGGTCTCAACATCCCCAGAAAATGGGTTTGATATAAACTTAAATTTGTAAGAATGAGTAACTGACGGTTGAGTTATCACTGACAATAAAAAATTATTCCGATAATAGTAAAATTAATTTTTATCACGATCGACCTATGTTCCATGAAAGATCGACCAGTCGATATACAGTCTAACCAGTCGACTGGTTGGTGACGCCTGGTCTAGACCAGTGGTCTTCAATCGGTGGGAAGCGACCCATTATCGGGTCTCGTAAGCTTTAACATTGGGTCGCGATGAGTCTTATTTTTAAAACAAAGCTTTTAGCTTTAATACAATTTAGCTTTTTTTGTTTTTTTACAAAGCTTACGTGGGTCTCGAAAAATGAAGGCCTACAAAAGTGGGTCGCGAATTCAAAAAAGTTGAAGACCGTGATGGCCTAGACCAGGGGTGTCCAACCTTTTGTTAAGACCGGGCCACATTGAGTAAGTAGAAGTTATTGTGGGCCACATACATTTTTTATAATAATATATTTTATTTTTTCGCCATTACCATCGTCGTGATTACGATAACACATTCACGTACAATATTAATCAAATAATAGGTATGGACATCTTATATTAATAGGTTTTATTTTTAATAATTTTTTTTCTCTTACTTTATACATGGGTAAGTAATCGATGGGTTTGAAATGTACGACAGGGCCACATCAAAACCTATAATGGGCCGCGGGTTGGACCCCCCTGGGTCTAGACCAGTGTTTCATTAAGCGTATATTATGCACCGCGGTATTAGTGCGTCGTGCTAATGTAGAAGACGTGCCGCGAACATTTCAACTTTTTGCTATTGAAAATAATGTATTATAAAATACACGATTAGACAAAAAAAAAACATTTTAAACACAAGTTTATAAACATTTTTTTAGGAAAGTAATTTATTGTAATAATTATAAAAAAAAAAAAATACAAATATGCGTTTCGATATTGTATTGTACATTTTGTGATGTTTGTTCGGACCCAAAAGCACTTAAATATTAAGGAGTACACGACGTGCGTTGTAAGCGTGTCAAAAATTTCAGTCGTTAGTGGAAAAACGTGCGCCGTGAAAAAAATCCGGTCAGTGGTCTTCGCTCGGCACGACGACCGACTGGAAACCGATAATATTAAAAGACAATCAAACGAAACTGCAGTAAACTATATTATTATTATTTTTAAAACCCGATAGTAAAATAAACTTTTTACTTTCGCGCGCAAATCACGACATCACATTTGCTGCGAATCTTAACACTGTCAGACACAATATATTGACATTTCTAAGCAAAATTACTTAGAGCACGCTTTATGATTTTTTTTTTTTTGTGCACCTATTATTTCGTATTATTTGTGTACAGACGGTATTTTATTAAAACGAAAGCGTTTCACATATTATTATTATTAATATCATTTGATTTGATATGGGTCGATCGTAAATACGTACGACTACGTCAATATAATATTGAGACTGGCCAGGTAGTTACAGCACAAACAATAACAGCGCAGAAACACGTCTTGACACGATTGAAGTAATATCCAACTAATAATAATACCAACCACCGACTACTGAAAACAGACGACAGCTCGTATATGTATAAAAATGTTTTTACATACGACCGAAATAGATTGTTTTTGACAGTTAAATTGCATACGTGTGTATACATAATATAGAATACTGCGTAAATGACAATGAAATGTGAAACTTTTGATTTATCATAAATATTAATATACAAAACGTATAAATAGTACGAATAAACATCGGCTAATATTTGTTGATTTTGATTATTTAATCACTATACTCAATAATTTATTGTTTGGTTATCGTTTTGAATTTTAATATTTTAAATTAGCGCCGGTATAAAATATAATATTGATTACAGACGCGAAATCTCAAAATAATGCATTTATCGGTATTGTTGGATTATTATATTGTAATAATGTCTGTGTTTAAAACTTGTTTACTTTTAGTTATGCGTTGTTTTCATAAATCAATAATGTCGAGATTGAAAAATATATCGTACAAACATCACATGTGGTTTTATTTTTAACGTTGTTCGAAATTTTAAGTTATTCAAGTCCAAAATCAAATCGAAATAATAATATATAATTTCTCTAGCTTTTATGATCGATCAGCGTGAATGTAATATTGATATAGGTACCACTCACCGCTTTAAGTGTAAGAGAAAAGTTTAACGATAAGACTTCATAATCTGATATAACATTCAATCCTCAAAGTGTAAAAACTTTGTTGTAAAACGAAAAAACAAAAGTCGGTTTTCTTTCTTTCTGCAATACGTGTTGTTCCATTAAATGTATTGATATTTCTAAAATGTTCATAGGTTATTAGGTTCATATATGTTTTTAGATTGTTTTTAGCTAACATTATTATAATAGTTTGATAGTTTTCTTTATTTTTACTAAAATGTAATATTATAATAGGTATACCTAGGTAGTATTTTACCTAAGTACGTCTTATTATCGTTTATCGACAAATTGGACTTTTAACGATTCGTCGCTTTTCTATCATTTGGAGAATTAATAACAAAACAGTATAATTTAAATATCAACGTTATTTAAAAAAAAAAATCATTCATGTCAATAACTGGTAAAAGTAAAATATATTTATATCGAATAATTGAATGATCGGAAATGTCTTTATAATATATTATTTAATTATATAATACATTAGCGTCCCATCCGACGTTTCCCGAATCAAAGACGAAATAAGTAAGTAAGTGATATCAGAATATTAAGCACACGAAAAACATCGCAACGGTGTGGCCTGTGCCAAAGATTTGTTTTTTTTTTCATAATTAATGTATTTGTAAAAATGTGCAGAATATTCTATATTCCTACTAATTATGATAGTTATAAGATACCTATGTAACCATTGACAACAATGTAAATAAACAGAAATTATTCATACATATCTCATCTTTTTCAGTTTTTTCAGAATTTTTAACGTATAATATGTAGGTACCTAGGAAAAACTGTAACTGTAATTGATAACTAATAATTGCAACCAACAGCAACTATTTATAAATAAAATACAAATTTTCGATTTTCATCATGAATTTAAAAATCCTCGTGTGAGCACCTCTTTAAATTATACTTAAAAAAACTTCTTTTTTTTGCGATAGGAAACTTTTCCGTGGTATAATCTTTTATTTAAAAAAAAAAAATCAAGACAATACGGTTGAGTAGTTTCCGAGAACAATAGCATCAAAGGTTTCAATTTTCGGTTTTATTTATTAAGATTATCTGTGACGAGTATAAGTATTATAGTGTCAAAGTGTCAATTATTCGCTACGAAACTATTAAAAAATCAATCACTAAAATAAAACAGTATATATATAATATATATTGCGTGTACGATTAACAGTTGAGCATTATTATTATACAACAGTTTGAATATATTATGTATTTTTAAAAATAATGATTTTTTACGAACACGAAACTGAGTAAAACAATAATAATTCCTTTACGAGAATGCCGACACGCGGCCAATAACAGTACTAGAAGTTGTATGAGACATTACATAGATGCCTCTGTACGAATAACTTTACAAAATGAATATCAAAATCGGTACGAATTATTGTTGACGTTTGACTTGATGTTTGATCGGTACATTAATATCAATTATAATATGATCGAATTACTATCATAACTAAAAATATTATTTATTTTTTTTTATAAAATTCCGGATTCAGGGAAGTATAATACGACGAACATAATGATATAATATATTTGAATTTTTTTTCGACAGTTAAGGTTTATTTTCAAAAAATTAATTATTAATCTAGGACAGCCATCGGGAAAACAACAACTGTTGTCTGAAAACAGTGTATGTCCAATGTCCATCAAATCGGATTATTCCAAGTTTAGGAAAAAAAAATTATGCAAACAGATATATTTTTCAAAGGAAACAAAATCGGACAATAACAGTTAGGTGTATATAAATTGTTTAACACCAAACACAAGTATCCAGACGTGAAACACAAAACACGCGTAAGAGCTTTTTTCATAATTTTTAAATTGTAGAATTAAAAATAACAATTTTCATAACTACGCACTTATAACTACATTTTGGGACGTGGCCCATTTCACTCTGATAACCAACGAATTTCGTTCAGTTTAAAATTTATTTGGACACGGTGACGGAAATAATAATAAAGTATTTTAATATTTTAGTTTCATTTATCGTTACACAGATAAAACCCGTGAGAAAATGTAACTTGTTGTTTAGAAAAAGTATTTCTGCTTGCAAATTGTATCAATTGTAACAACAACCAAAAACTATTTAACAGTTGTTAAATAATTCAAAACATTCGTTTCTGACATTGAACTCATTTCAAATTTATTCATCACAACAATAATAACAGTTTTATGATTCATATGGTATATTTTTTATGATTAAAAAGTATTAAATACTTTAACTTGATATTGCTTTATTACAAAGTTTTTATAAGAACCAAACGTTTTTTTTTTTAAATTTCTGTTCATATTTTTACTCTACTTATTTGCTTATATCTAATTTTTTTTTTAATTGTTTATTGAATCATGCACTTTTTACTGTCCTGTTGTCTTTTTTCAATTTTTTTGTAAAGTTTGTAAGTTTTAGTTTGAAAGCCATTCGTGTAATATTTAAATTTTCAATATTTATTAAGAGTATCGGAATAAAAGTTTTAATTTATTATTTTTTTTTTTTTTTTGAAATAAATTAGGAATTATTTGAACTATATAATAATGTTGAGAATATTTTTTTTTTGGATATTTCAAATCGGTGGAATATTGAAAACTAATAATACCTATGTAGGTACCAATTATATCATTTCATTATGCCTGTGGCCCGTAGAACTTTTACAAAAAAAAAGCGTCTTGTTTTCTGAAAACGTTGAAAATCCTTGACCTAAAGTATTATTTAACTATAAACAACAACAACAATACTACACCGAAATAATCGTATAATAAACCAGCATTAGAATAATATTGAACAACTGTCGAACAGATCGACTTGCTCGAACGGGTTAATGCTGTCGGGTACATTAGGTATATTATTGTTAGGAGAAGTCGAGGGAAAAGCCAGCCGTGTACCAAATATACCTGACTTAACTTAACCTAACTCCAACGTGTAAACGTGAAATTTGAAATAAAAATTTTCCATTTTTTGTCTTGTGTTTCTAGAGACCCGTGGATTAGTAACGATTGGTAATCCCGCCGCAGTTGTACCACTAATCAGGTTGACGCACTTGTGTAACTTGTATTTAATTAATTATTATTAACAATATTTACATTATTACGTATATGCCATTGACTTTGAATCGTTTAACTACCGAAATCCCACAATGAGAGCCCAATGGGTGTCATTTCATTAAAATTATGTCCTAATTATTGCATTGTAAACCTTTTATTAGAGGTTTTACAATTTGTCCGTTATTCGATAATACTACTTTTTAACAACTAAATTGTAAATTTAACGAAATGGTGTCGTGACCTACTCCTTGACTAACCCCCCTACCGAACCTAAAAAATATCGGAGTGTCGCCATTGGGCGGCTTCTCCACCCAAGTACTTATGTTTTATAATTATTTTTCATTCTAACCTATCTCTTATGCTTATTATACTAAAATATCGTATAGACTGTATAACTCAAATAAACAATTAAAAAAAAAATTGTATAATATATTATATTTGTATTTTTTTAATAACAGCAAATAATTTAATATTAATGTAATTGTTTAATTTTTCTTATGTCCCACAAATGGGGGTGACTTCTAAAAAAAAAAAAACATAAAAACAAAATTCATGGTTTATTTCCCTTTACTGTACCATAACATCACGTAGATTAAGAATAACAAAAATGGACGAACGTAGCACCATAACAAAAAGTGTAAGACATTCAAGTCCAACTAGTTAAAATGTACACGATAAATTCAATTTACCCGAAAATGTGAATAAATTTCAACTACAAAGTATGTGTAAATTAACACGCAAAAGCACACGTGAACTAAATTTTCAAACACAAAGATATGTGAATATAATTTTCCTGTAAAATTGTAACCCAGCACGTAGGACAAAAGTGTATTATTGCCAAACAACATTTCTCGTAGCACGTTTCAGCTGTTTGTTTTTGAAAATCTAGAACTGTTTACAGGACCTTTTTGATCTAAATTTTTAAAGGAGTATTTTTCGATAATCAATGATAATTTATTATTGTCGACATCTTTTTTTTTCGTTTTATTCAAATCGCTTATATATGGACAGATTTACACAATCGCGATATTTCAAAGACTATCGACAACAATTATTTTCCAATGCATTGACCTGGCTGATGATTATCCTTTTGTCCATAGTATTATGTAATAAACATAAAATATAAAAACTGTGCGATGTCAAATTAAAGAGAATGAACGGTGAGTTATCGTGCCGAAAAAGAAAACGGGTGCTTGAGAGAGGAGTATAATTTGTACTCGAAATAACCTTGAAAAAAATTTCCAGTGCATAATTTTAAATTTCATTTTTTTTTTTTTATACTATTGAGAAAATCCACACAGCGTCCAGGCCATCGTCGGGAAATTAATTATACGACATGTTGTTATACCTGCACGATAAATTGACTTCGCGATGAATTGACGACAATAAATTATTGTCACACGATAAATTTCATACGATTAATTTACGAGACACCACGTAATAATATAATCATCGTATTTTACTTAACAACATAATATACTATTATTCTAATAATGGTCGGCTGTCGCAGAAGCGTACTCGAATGTTTATCAAATATACCTACCTGAATAATATTTAAATCGATCAATGAACATCTCGTTTTGGTGCAAATACCTTATAACTTTTTCAAACAATCTAGACACAACCAGCACGAATCCCCACGATTTTCGTTCGAAACAATCATAATATTATGATTCCCATCACCTCACCTCCGAGTGCAGCAAAGACAGTTCTTGCCCAGCTAAATGTGCCCTGTGTGGAGGCGATCATACGGCGAATTTCAAAGAATGTCCGTCATTTAAAACTCTCCGCAAATATCAATGCAGTATTCATCGTATGCCACAAAAACCTAAAACCTCACATCCCTCCAATACAAATTCAAACCCTGATCCTAAATCTATGCCCAAATCTTACGCTCATGCCTTATCTGGTTCCGAAAACAACAATACAATATTTCCGTTATCGAAACGTTGTTGTCAAAATTCTTTCTAAATTTCACTGCAATCATTAATCCACTTATATCCCTTCTTTCCACTGTCCTAAACAAAATTAAATTACCTTAGTCACACCAGCGTCATGTCATACTCTTACATCTTTTCGTTTTTCATTCCGTTAATACATTAATTAATTATTATTATTATTATCCATTTTATTACTTTATATTCTTATTTATAATTATCTTATCCACATCATTATATATTATATAACTACTCTATATATACATTCTAATGCATGCTACACACTTAATACTTATATATATCTCAATTATCTGTATCGTCTTATCTTGTATATTATGTACATTAATTGTCGAGCCGTAATAGTTTTGTGCTAATGGCTAATAAAAAAAAAATAAAAATTATGATTTCCGAAAATTGTATTCGATCAAATTCAATTCATCACCTATCGGGCGGCGATCTATTTAATTAATATATTTTAATTTGTAAGTCAAATCAAAATAATATGACGAGTGATCTCACGCAGCCATATCAAACACTCTGGAAATGTGTTCGGCTTGTTTGAGTGATTGACCCATTTGTCCGACGATCTGTAGTACTCGCTGTTGTTGTCTAATGGATTACCACTGTATTATATTATTATAATTTACACATTACACACGATTGACGTACTCTCGATGTAGTCAAAAATCTATATTTGAGCGAAATGGAAATTAATTTCTCGTTTGGACAATAAGTGAACAGTGTTCGTACGCCATCATCGCTAATCATCGACGTCACGATCGATATAACGAAACAATGTCGACTTCAGATCCCTATAACGGTTTGTACCCATGCGGTTTACGGTCACGGGAGGTAATTTGCGGGTTTCATGACTTTGATTTAAACTATTCAGGTATATATTATATTAATCAAAATCATTGCATATTATGGCAAAATAATTTTGTACTGTCCGCTCGGTTGGATTGTACTAAATTATATTATTGCGGTAAAATTTCGTTCAAGTATTGTTAAAAATAATACGATAATAATAATGATTACATAATATTATATCATGCTTCTGAATAATAAAATATAGTTAATCAGGTTTTGTTAGGTTAGTCGAATAGACGGATCTCGAGGGTGAAGTGAGCCCTATAGACGCGATAGCATCACAAAAAATGGTACGTTAGGTAAGGTTAGTGACAAGTAATTTCAATCATTAATTATCTATCTGTAGTAAACTTAAGACTTAAAACAATACGGAAAACCATATATAGAATAACAAAAAAAAATAATCTTTCCGAACTCGTTTGTGATAGTGGAAACTCTCATCTATTAGCGCTGGTCATTTTCCCGTCGGTGGACCAAACGTTGGTGCTAGTTTTTCCATCACGTGCAAGAAACGTTAATATGTTTACACTCCAATATTTTTCCTTGAGAATCTTGTATGACGTGTATAGTGTTTTTGGTGTACGTAATATACCTATAAATGAATGTATAGGTTTCCACTGGCTGGACGACTGTGATGCTCTCGCGTGTTCGAGTGTCATCGCCTCCCCTCCCCCCTTCCCCTGACATAATAATTTAACCTCCACATGGTCGATAGGTGCCATTTATGCGGATGTCTGTAATGCCGACTGACTAAGTAACCGAGAACGGAGGTAGTCTGAAGTCCCAACAGCTGTCGTGTCGTTGTCCTAAACGGTGTTGATTGAGGTGAAACGGGACGTCCAGTATATCAGTATTTACGCAGCAAACGAATTGCGTCCCGATAATATTTAACAACTATACTAATTGCGTCCGATGTATAAACTGTGTTGAATGGAAGAGATTAACAAAGTAATCCAAACAATGGTAAGTCGAATTCATAAAAAAGATTTTAATACGGTGAATAACAGACATATATAAGAATACAATAATTTTATAGATATATATATAAATAGAAATAGAACAGCGCACAATTGTCAACGAGACGAGAAACACATACTAACCGATTACATTTATTTCATAAGTACTCATATAGTCGTATCGATTATTGATTGAGATTCTATCAAAGGTATATTCTGATATCAGACAATCGGGAATAGCATGTCACAAATTTCAATTTTTATACCTGGGACGCAATTCGTATGCAGCCAGTATTTAATGCGACACTATTCTGGTCATAGGCTCATTCTTGGAGTTTACCATAGATATAATATGAGCTGATAGCTTGGCGAGATGAAAG
Organism: Neotoxoptera formosana; assembly: GCA_022818045.1. Classification (NCBI taxonomy): domain Eukaryota; kingdom Metazoa; phylum Arthropoda; class Insecta; order Hemiptera; family Aphididae; genus Neotoxoptera; species Neotoxoptera formosana. The sequence goes on from CM040634.1 coordinate 3,467,127, forward strand.
GGAGGCGCAAATAACGAGGCAATAACTCTAATAAAGTTAATCATAACACACAATAATATACTGTTAGTCATACATATTTTTTATTTATATATCTTGTTGTTTAGTGAAATAGAAATAGTAATGCATTGGACGAGAGCCTAGAACGCTGTGACGTTACAATAATAGTTATTTTATCACTCTGTATTGATATTTGGTATAATTTTTGATTTTGCATCATTAGTTTGTTTATTTTTCATTATCGCGATATCACTGCCAATTTTATTGCCAACCATCATGATTCAATACGTCGTGTGCGTGACGCACATCGGTACAATGTCTGTAAACACTTTGGAACCCACTAAAATGTCTTGCCCAAAAATGTCTGCTCGAGCTATTTTGCATAGCGTATACGGTTATTAAACAAACATTGTTACCGGATGAGTTGGGTTGGTGGTAAATCCGCGATAGTACAACCCGGTTACGTGGTATTACTTTTTACATTGCCTAAGGTCCTTTTCCATTCCTATAAAACCGTGGTTAAATTAGACACGAGGATCGTAATTAATCGAAATCAAGACTTTAGGTACAAAATAATAATATTATATTAAACGTGGACATTTTTTCTGAAATTGTATGTGGGATCAGAAAACCCAAACAGGTTCTATTTCAAAATATAAAATTGTCTATAGGATAGCAATTTTAAACTTCGAATTTATTGTAATATCTTTTTTCATAATAAATGGTTTTTTATGATTTTCGAATCTATAGTGACTAACAAAGTTATTCTGCGTTAAGTCTTAAAATTTGTTTTTGATGAAACTCGTAGGTATATATAAAAAAAAAAAACAATAATAATATAAAACATGTCCGTTATGCACCAACAATTTCTGTAGTAGGACCTTTTGGTTGTTAACATATTTTTTTTCACTAATAGCTATAAGAACTTTTGTTCGGAATTAAAATAATGTTTTGACTAGGATGTAACCTTTTTCAAAAGAACAAATATTATGGCATTGATTTTTCTTTTACATAGACACTTAATTCTTAAACTGGAAACCAAGTAAAGCGTTAATGCTTGTATGAGTAACAAACCAGTGGTCGATTTGAAAGCTGAGGAGGTATGACGAACAAACCTTGGTCTTTATTTTTAAATATTGTTACTAAATCGGAATATAACGTCATAATAACTCGGTTAATTAATTGTTTTTAATTTTTTTATTCTGTTTATATTTAGCTGTAGTACTTACTGCATGAAACGTTCGAGTTTTCAACAGTAATTACACTACCTATGCAATTATTACTAACCACCATAAGAAAATACTCTTTGGTGTTCATATTATTATGTTATATCTACGCCATAATATTACTCATGCAAATATCCAAATAATCTATTCTGAAACAGACGATATCATCATTATTATTATCTGGCAAATGTCCAACTCGTCGTACCGTCAATTTACACTAATTGAGGTTTATAATAATAATAATAATAATAATAATGTGCATCCGATAAAGCAAACCTGCGTGATAGTTTTAGTTTTTGGAAAATCCAAATAAATTGAAAATTAAATTTTAACCGCTGTGATACAATTCAATTAAGTGAATTAAAACCGTTATGGCCTAATCCCCCGCAACAACCCGCACGGAAAGGCGGAAGATAATAACGTGATACCCTCTGTTTAAAATTTTACGACCGACATTATTTTTTATTGCACATTAACGGGTAAATTATTGTCGAAATTAAGACGATGTGAGCACAATATCTTAATTATCCTGCCGGTAGAATTATTTCTCGGATTATAATATTTCGCAGAACGCCACATGTCGCATTTTACGAAGTTCCTGGTGGGGCACGACCGCAGAGTTTCGTATCCGTTGGCTAAAAATAAATAGTCAAAATTATACTCATCATAAACAGCGTGGCGGGTTTAAGGGGGGTGGGGGGAGGAGGCGATGGAGGCATTAACCACCCCCACAACTCGGGACTACGCCGTCTATTTTTCTAAGGCGAGTACTGTGATTTATATTTTAAAGATGGTTAAAGATGGTTTAGGATGAACATTTATAGCAATATAACTATTTAAAATAATAATATATTAATAAAATAAAAATCATTATTTTAATAATATTATATGAAATTTATTAGGCAGAAAAAAATTCAACCTACGGTATTTCGTCTTAACTTCTTCCATAGGTGTTCCAGAAACAATAGTGAACGGACCTTCCTTTTCGACAAATAAATTAGAACTACCCTCCGCAACCAATCACTAGACGACTTCTGTCTAACTATCTCATCGTGATACATTTTCCTTTTTTTTTTGGTCTTACCGTCTCATAATTATTATACCACATATTCGGTATGAATATTTCTTTTTCGTTTTCTTTCATATTGAGTTATTATTTGTGGAAGTGTTGACTAAACGCGTGGATTTAAATAATATATAGCGGTAATACCTGTTAGTTTTGTTCGTAGTTATTTAATTCTAATAAATAATTTCATCTTATTATTGAAATCATTGTATTAATTATAACTATACAATACTATACGCACTATGCACTTAACTTAAATATATAAGTTATACTATGTAGGTAGGTACCTATAATATTAATGTAAACTTTAATAATATTAGTTTATTTAGCCTGGCTTTTCTGTGATAAATTGTTTTATGATACATTTTCGCTGAGAGACATGTGCATATATAAAGAATAAAGATCCAATTAAAAAAAAAATAATAATAAAAAACTGATTAACATTAACAATATATTATATTATTATGTTATGTACTTCAATACTTCATTAGATTGATAAATAATTTTTGCAAACACTACCGATAAATGTAATTAATATAATTTTATTGAATTTTGTATGTTCTACACATTATTCCGAATCAGAACGGACGTGATATTATTAATCAACTAAAGCGTTTCAAACGAACTACATTTTACGAACAGAACGAACCAAGTAAATATTATCTAAATAATTATAATAATATTATGGTAAATAATATTTCAATATTTGTGTTATCATTTAAAAATATTATAGGAAACATCAAATAACTGTAAGTGCGTTTATTATTGGAAAATGCACTAATAATCGCCATATGAGTTGTGTAATAATAATTCAAAATTGAATATTATGCATAATTAATTAGCTTGATTTTCAAAAGTTTTTAACCTTTCAGCCATTTATACTTACTTTCAATATCCGTCGGGCAGGAGGCGACTGTCAGATGTTATTGAAACAATAAAATAAATTATAGTTGATCTTGTTTTTTTTTTTTTTTTTTTTCATTAGGTTTCTTCAAATATTTTTAAATGACGCAATATCACAATATTATTGCGTTTCTTTTAATGGGCAAAAGTGACATATAATTATTATTAATCAAACTTAAACTCACTCGCAACATACGGCACAAACGTTAAAGTATTTATGTACTTTAATAACTGTTGCTACTACTATGGCTTTTGACTTTGAACTGCAACTGAATCTTTGAATTAGCGATTAAAACTACAATAATGATTAAACAAAAGTATTATAGTAGGAGAGCAAAACTTTATACGACAACGCGATATCAGTAGTTATTGGTTTTGACGAACGAAAAAACGGTCGCAACAATGAATAGTTTTTGTAAACAATAACTCGTGCAGCGTCCGACAAACAATAATAACAAGTTAACCGAACAAGACGTACCTATGAAAAGAAAGATAATATTAAGATAAATAAAAATAAATTATATGACCTCATATTATACTATCGTGCGTTACGGTCAAACGTGTTATAAACCACGCACTGCTGTCTTTCGTTCTGATAAAAAAAACTAATACAGTTTATTGATTGAAGGCGCTCGACAAACAATAATAACACGCTGACCGAACAAGACGTATGATGAGCAAGATTATTTTTTAATTTTTTTAATTTTTATTTTATTAGAAATAGAAATACAAAACATATATTATACATCAACGCATTGATTTTGTTAAGATTTTATAAGCCTACCTCCTGTGAGCTTATGCAGCTTAATGTGTTGGAGATAGGGACCTATGATGACTCCTAAATAGAATAAATAAGTACATAATATAATTAATATACAGGGTGTCTCAGGTATATTTGACTAATGCAATAACTTTTTTTCTATTCAATATTTTTAATTTTTTTTTTTTGTAATGATTTGTAGAGCTCTGCGCTATAATTTGTATATCTTTTATTTTATTTTTTATTTTTTACAACAAAAATAAATAATTTAAATTTTTTATTTAATATTTTTCTAATAATCCAAGATCGCTATTTCATAAATAAGTATTTAAAACCCATTTTGGCGTTTAAAACTTTTAATTTGGTTAAGTCGTTAATTTTTAAACAATTTTCAAAGTGTGTTAAAATTCAAAATTATTTCTTGTTTATCACTGTTACTGCTGTAAAAGTTATTGCATTAGTCAAATAGACCTGTTACACCCTGTATATGAATTTTAAAATTCAAAACTACAAATTGAACAAATCTAAAAATCTAAAAACTTAAATTTAAGATTACAAAAAAACAAATATTCTTAAAATATAAAGCAAGTCTATAATAATAAGATATAATATAAAAAGAAATTATACGATTTCGTATCACGCATTAAACGTGTTATAAACCGCACACTGCAGTGTGTATTCTTTCTGATAAAAAACTAATACAGTTTATCGATCGAGAGTTCGTTTTAGATTAAAACTAATTTAAAAATGGTGGAAACAAAAAATCACTATTGAGTTTGATATTATTAATATTATTTGACAGCAATGAAATTGCAACGGATACCGTGTAAATACGAATAATAATATTTACGATAAGTTATAAGACATAATATATTTTATACGCGACGAAATTTCCATAAATATAACACAACAATAATTATTGTGTACACCTATCGTCGTTAAAAACGGATAGCTCGTACAAGATAATATGTGTAAAATATTATATCGGCATATTATTTTAATTATTAACTCGAATCCTTATGAATCGAATTCGACACGACGACACGACGTCTTCGTATCATTTTCAACCGCACTTTGTTATAATATTCTCTCCGTCCTCTCCCCTTTCGGTAAAATTAATTTTCACGCCATTTCTGTGCGATAATATCTTATATATATAATATATAGACACGGGGTGAGTATATAGTGTCCAGCCCTTTAAACCCGAGTAATCGCCGTTCAGCTTAACCCCCGAATTCCTGACAGCTCTATATGCACGCACCGAATTCAACCTCAAACTACACGATTTCGCAACACAAACCCCGTGAGAAAATCCAATGGCGTGTGTACTAAAAAAAATGTACGGAACGTTTCGTATAATCATTTCGGATACGCCGACACAGAGAGAGCATAGTATAGTATAGTATAGTATAGGTATATTAGCGTAGGTACTGTGCGCGTTCAAGTGTTTTACTCGAAACTTCACGAAATAATAGTATACTTATTCGCTTTCGAATTCGAAAATTTGCATACGATATTAATTGCTATAAAATACCAACAGGGGAAGCGAGTCGTATCACAATAGCCATAAAATATTTATAATGGTTTCGGAGAACCACTGTACATTTTTTTCGAAGTTCTATGGTTTTTCGTGTGTTATACATAATTATTTATTATTATATCACGTGATTTAAATATCCATAATATAGATTATAGTAGTTGTTGAGTAGGTCAAAAGCACTGTTAAATAAATCACTCGATCATATTCGATTGAACTAAATCGTGAAATTATTTAAGCAAACTATTGCGGAACACAGCGACTATGTCCACGAATAAAAAATATAATATGTGTTTAAATTGTTTATACTATATATAATTAAAAGTTACGCGGCGCGAATGTTATCAAAGTAATATTACTATAAAAGTTTTTGGCGGAAAATATGAAAGTCCTTCGGGTAAATTGCAACATATATTTTATTAATTTATAGTCGAATTATTATTAATTAGTGGAAGTAAATAGACGAGATTTTTTAATTTGCTTAAAACATGCATCAAAGTTATTATTGCGTTTAAAAGTTTTTTTGATCGATAAAAATATCGCCGTTTGTTCGCAAAATAAAATCAATATTGCGTCGTATTCCGAAATACTTCCTATTGCAGTATGCGACGAAAACAATTATATATGAAAAAAGATATTTGTGCACATCATAGTGACAAATTTTCCATTACCAACAAATAATGTGTTTAAATGTAATATTAGTTTAGATTGGCACTTAATTTTGACAAAATGTATTCATTGTTAACGTTAGTACGACACAGTGTTTCACGATTTCATCAAAAATCACATAATATTTTGCAAGTCGTCATTATTATTATTATATTTTGTTTACTAACGCCTAAACAAACAATGTATACATATTGTATAAAATTGTGTACAAAAAATATTTACAGGCAACTATCATAAAAAAAAAAGAAAAAATATTATAAAATTATACAATATAACACGACGACGTGTACAAAACGACGGTAAACTATCTAATTAACAACAAAATGTATAACAAACCAATCGTGCCATATTATTATATCTCACGTGTCCTTAGAAACCCACTAAAAAAAAAAAAAAAAAAATGCGAACAATGAGGCGCGAGAACTCCCGCGGTGGCTCCGCTGGTCAGATGAAAATTCTTTTCTACAATCGACAAATAATTATTATTACGTTTGGCGCGGCCGTTAAATCCCGACTGCGCGGAAACTTCCAATCGGGCGTCTGGTCAACAGGTTCAGAACGTCTAGTTGAAGTTAATTCACTTTTTCAATTATTAATCGTAATGAAATTACTCGTGAATTCGAACAATATATTAACTGCGAAGACGCGCGGAATAGCCACAAATATCCAGAGTAAATGTCGTTAGCGACTTATATTATGTGTGTAATTATTGGCACACGAATTCGCTCGCTCGTCGACGAGTAAATCAAATTCGCATTCGTATTGAGCACGTGTTTAAATTTTCACCACCTTTATTTTTTCGTAACAAATATTTCTATTTTCACCTTCTTTTTCCAGCATGATATTATTAGGTATTCTGTTCATATAATATAAAGACAATTATTAATATTAATAAGACGAAAAAAATCCACCGAAAATTACACGGGCTTAATTAATATAATATACATTTTCGTGATATACAGGCTGATAACGTAAGACACTCATTATTTCAAAAATTATTTACGTTTTTGGAAATAATTTTGGTACATGTTATGAAGTTGTTACACAACACCATTTTTTAAAATAAATGTAATGTTTTTATTTTTTAAGTTTTTTACTTTTTTGAATTACTACATACAGTTTTAATTTTATAATCCATAGCAGAATATTTTTCTGAGTATTTCGATACATACAAATCGAATTTTCGACGAGTAGTGTACGAATAATAAGTAGTTTAAGTTTAGATGAGCAGTGTGGGATGGTATGTGGGTACCCATCAAAATGTTGGTCCACCATACTCCGCTTATCTAAACTTCAAATACTTATAACTCATAAACTACTCGTCCAAAATGCAATTGAACGTGTTTCGATTTAATACTTCAAAAATATATTTCTTATCAAAAAATGTTGTTTTGTAACGACTTGATACCATGTAATAAAAATATTATCAAAAACGTAAATAATTTTTGAAATATTTGGTGTCTTACGCGTTAGATGGATCACACTGTATAATGGGTGTCTTACGATAATAATATAAACATCGACGATTAATGTATTAGTTTTAGTGATTATTTGCTATTGCAAAAACAATGGAATTTTCATAATTATTTTACTGGAGTATTTATTTTAAACATAATAATGTTATTACCATCCTGACGAATTCAATTTTCAGTGAACATAAATGAGATATTTTAGAAATGTTTAAAAAATAATAATTAAGTTGAATACAATATTAGATACCGTAGTCCGTAACGTCTTGCATTTCACAAACTTATTCGTAGAACAGCGTTTGGCCGGTTATCGAGACTTACACTTATTAAAAAGCGTTCAACATAATAATCTCAAAATGTTTCAGCTATATTTGATAAGTACACACTATGGTTTTTAATTTACGTAATATTATCCATTTTTCACTTAGGGTCATAATATTATTATACTATCACTTATAAATTATTTAAATAAAATATAAATTGCCTTTTTGAATTATATCATGGTAGGTTTAGATTACAAGATTACAACCTCGTCATGAAATTTATATCATTTTGAAGTTTAAAATTTATAAAAATCATAGTACATTTACGGTATGTAATTTTTCAATATTTTTAGATTGTGCAAGCAGTGTTATATGTGTGTACATAATATTACATATTATTGTATACATTAATTAATGGTTAAACAGTTGTACACGACTTTATGTTCTGATATTATTGTAAGGTGATAAATAGAATTAATGTGTAAGACAATATTATTTTTTTAATAATTATTATTATTATCATTGTTAATGTATAAAGTACAAACGATTATCTTTCCCTTTTTTAGTAACTATTTTTTTTTCAGACGATTTTTGAAAATGAATTTTTTTAGCATGCTTTGTATGATATTATTATCAGTTGGGTGCATTCTTTTCTTGTGTTTTTAGTTTTGAAAACGTAACCAAAGACCGCAATTTGCTTGCCGAGAATCACGTTTGAAGTTAAACAGAAAAACATAGCAACGATGGTCTTTTGAAATGTCATTTAATGGGACTTGTAAAAAAAAAAAAATTTCATAGCAGCTGACACGAAATCAGACTTCTGTTGCCATCGTATCTGATGCGTATAAAGTTTTGCCAGATGTATGCGACGTTATTGACATCTCTGTCATCAGTATTTGTTAGTTATACACAACTTTCACGTTACACTAGCTTATAGTATTTGGTAAATATTTTAATAATATTATAACTATTATAAACATTTGCATATTACTGCGTTGACTTCTACCTCGATCTGTTAAATATCTGACTGAATATTCATAATATATATCTTATACGATGTATCGTTTTTATCTATTTTTATGAATACAGTTTTTGTTTAGGCTGCAAAAGGGTGTAATTTTCACTTTTCGGAGGTATACATTTAATTATTTTTTTTACGAAGTAAAGCTTATCATAGTAATAACCATAAAAAGAGTTGTATGCACTCTCCGTGGTATTATCTATTATGAACGTTAAAACCATGAACTAAGATTATTATATAAGATTATCATTATTTATTATATTCTTTTAGTTCATGGCTAATACAAAACCATGTAAAGAGATGTTAAAATTAGTCTCTCGGAAGAAATAATAATACATTATTATCCCATATCGATTACAACTGCATTATTATTTTTGTACATAAAATAAAATATCATTCCAATAAACAAAGCGTTGTCTGCTGTGTTTTAACTGATTGTACATAGCAGAACAAAATCTACTGCATTATACTTCCAGAAAGAATTATTATTACACGATAAAAAAAAATCGTTGAAGTCACTCGGTTTTATTGTTTCGATTTTGAGTTTACCTAATAATTGAATCATTCATTAGATCACAGTAAAAATTTATGTGTTAAATTTGAATTCAGTATTGGACCATTGCATAAGAAAAGAGATTCTAATCAGAAAAGGTGTGTCAGCCTCAATTTCTAAGGATATTTTATAATTTATTTATGTTACTACGAGTAATTACTTTGAACTAATTTAGTATTATATCATGAGCTGATGCATAATTTAAACCGTGTTTTGACATTTTGATTGGCAGACCTTAATTTTGATTTTTCCTTTTATTATTTAAATATTTAAATATTACAATATTGAATATTCATATCCAATTAAAACCACAAAATCCCAAGAAGTCACACTTTTAACTCGTGTGTATGGTAGGCACTTAGTGTAATAACGACAAGCATTTTAGAATACAAGTAATTTTGACCGTGATTGTATAGGTTGGAATAGAAATCTTTAATAATATTGTTAACACCAATAACACGACACTACGTATTATTGTCTTATCGTGCAATGTCGTTGATTAGTTTACAATCGTTCCATACAAAAAATTACAGTGCTTCGGCATGCGAACAATATAGCTTAAATTATATTTTGTACGTTAACAGTTTTCAAATTGTTATAAACTCATCGTGTTTAATATTTTTGTATATTTTTTTTTATTGTAACTCTTCACCAAATCATAATATTAATTATTATGGATATATTAATATTATAAGGTGCAACGATTTGATGATTAAATTTCAAATTAAATTACAATTTAGATAATATAACAAATAAAAACATTTTCTATTGCCTTCGTGTTTGTAAATTTATAATATTACATTCCCTCATTAGAGACACTTAATGTACTATTATTAGGTACTTGCAGGTATAGTGTTGTATTCTGCAATTCAACAAACATTACTTATAAAATAGTTGGAAAACAAATCCACGAATGTGGTATACTAACCAATCCACAACTCATTGTAATCAAAATCTTCCAATTGAATTAATGTATTACCTATAATATTGTAACATAATAGTGTAGTAATGATATTACGCTGTATTATTATACTCGCGGATGTGATGTCGCCGTGTTACTCAATATTGTACTATTGGAGTGAATAATGCATAAAAATAATACTACTTGGCTGGTGTGACCACTGAAGTGATTTTCGTATAAAATACTATTTTCAATGTTAAAAAGGCGTAATATATTTTGTATCATCGAATTAGATGACTCGAGTCCGAACGTAGTGACTATAATATTCTAATAATGCATTAATACTTTATAATAATATTATAATATCGATACAATAGGCATATTATTATTTATTAGGTATGCGAAAGAGTTTTCCGTATTATTATTTTTTTATTCACTTGAATATTTCTGAATTTGACTTACCGTATTCGTATTTATATATATTAAGTGTTTTCGCCACCATTTGTCGTATGGTGCCCGTAATTGTTGTTTATTGTGATAATATACTGATGACAGTTTTGGACCAATCAAGTATACGTGGTCGATAGGTTCGTTAACTAAATTAACGGATATTATGTACACAGGCATTCGTGTAGAAACACTGATCTCGCTAATTTCTACGCAAGAAATCGTAGTGTGTGTGTGTGTTGATATTATTTAATTTGTAAGCAAAAATAAATTATAGCTGTCGCATCCGTAAAAAATTGTTTGAGCTGAGCACAGTTAAACGCTCGATTTCTGATATTTCTTCGAAACTAGACTTTTACGTACTCCTTCAGAGGTATTAGACAGTCGTCGGTAATTTTTTCGGCTTAGAAAACTATTAAAAAACACGTTAATGACCAGCTCAATATCGTTCAGACTGGATTTGAAATCTACGAAGATGATACAATTCCATGAAATTCATTGATAAGTAAATACGAAATGAATACATATTTTATCTCTAATTGATTCGCATCGAAATCAGTCTTAAGTCAGACAAAAAATCATAATAATATAAGGTAAAACTGATATCTTTGTTTGTATAAATTATTGTTTCATAGAACATTATATTATTGTAAAATTATATTTATGAAATAATAAAACTATTGTTTTATGAATAATTATATTTGAAAATGCCTTTATATCTTAATGTTAAATATAACTATCACAAATAACCAATTTACGTACAAAGAAACAAATTGTATTTTAATGTTGAAATATTTTAGAATTTAATATTTCTTAAATAAATAAATGAAGTAACCGTTTTCGGTGAAATTTTAACTTTCTCACAAAAGTATTGTGGGTACATACAAAATGAAATTCACTAATTTAAGTCATTTAATTCGTTTCGGCAAAACTAATATCAATATGGTCGTCAGATCTTAATATAAATGGAATAAAATGTACTTTTTTACTTTATTCTAGACTACTAATAAAATATCGTTTTTCTTTTTGCCGTTGCGTTTTAACGACCAATATTTTTGTTTCGTATTTTACTATTTTAAAAACTGTTCTCAAATCTCAATATCTTACGATATGAGAATTTGTAATATTTTATCAAATACGCAGATGGCCCATAGCTACCTAGAAGTTAGTTCAACTCGACCCGATTAAAAAAAAACAGGTATGTGACGTCTGCAATTCTCGAAGAAATTTAAAAATGTACTCGTGCGTTTATTTATTATTTTATTTAAAAATGTGTTCTAATAATAATTGTACGTATACATTCGAGATAAACGTACAAAACATATTTTAATATACGAAACCAAGTACTGGTAAAGTATTTTGAATGCATTCAAAATGCATTTGTATTCAAATATTTTTGAAATACATTATTCGAACAGGTATTTAATATGCAAACGATACCGAGTATATTATTTTAATTCATAATAATATTCTGAACAGATTTTAAAAGTACAAACTTAAAAAGACTTAACCGATAATATATCTCACTGCGAGGTCAAACGTTTATTATATTATACAATATAATATAGGCGATACGCTTATATTATTGTCATTAAACACCCGTCGTATATGCTCTGCGCGTTCCGCACGCGAATGTTGTTTTACCTATTAAACTTTTAAACGAATTGGCAGTTCCGGTGGTTGACTATGCGTAACAGATAAGTATTGTGTATAGGAATCCATTTATCTTATTGCCTGCTGTTTCGGAGTTTTTTTTTATTTATTATTTCCCCGCGCCCAATACTTTTGCGTTTCATTTCGCTCGCATTATTCTTCACCAAACCGTTTCGATTCCGAACCAGCGGATTAAAGTGTAGTGTGTCGTGGCTATCGTTCATCGAGTAACGTTTTAATATTATATCGGTAAAATGCTCAGACTTGACCGGTCGTCGGAAAAATTGTACAATAAGACATTCGATTATTATAACACGGAGCGTTTAACATTATCTGCATTTAACCTGCAATGCTTCGATATCTGTGACTGTAAACAATAAATCGTCCCACGTCCATCCGCGAGAAAAACAATATTTTAATAATTATAAATTAAAAATATTTATGAAAATTAAGAAATGAAAAGAAATCTTTCTAGTCTTTATTTATATCTCGTTACGAAACAATATGCATTAGTCGGTCTCCCGAAATTTCGCAGTGAGCGCGCTAAATTCGAGCGAACCCAAACAGTTTGTGGCCGCGGTGGTCGCAGTGGCTGCGCGGTCGTCGGACAACAACTTATTTAATTTATGGCAATTTTGATGAAAATGGCATCAACTGCAGCAGACCATGCTAATCGCGTTTTGAATTTCATTAGCGCCGCCACCGTAACGTAAACTTTATAATTTGTTTGGATTGTATTTCTATAATTTTCGCATTTAATCGACTTAGTAATGCTTACTATATATATACAGCTGCAGTACGTCGTTTTTAAACTTCGTATCATTAAAACATCGAAATGGTTAGGGGCTGTTCTGTTTGCGGGCCTCGTTGTGTACGATGTCGGCTCGTCTGCAGCAGGGCACTTAAATATCCGATATTTTAGTGTAAACGATTTTGAAAAACAAAAACGACTTTTCATACAATCTTAATATAATATTATATACAGGATTCAACAGAATCAACTGACTAATGAAATAACTTCTGTAGCAATCGATATTTAATTTTTTTTTTTTATACAATTTATAGACATTTGCTCTATATTTAAAATATAACAATTTTTATTTTTGTAAAATAAAAAAAAAATTTTAATTTGATTCAATTTTTTTTGGAAAAATTTAAAATAGCCAATTTGTAAAACTGTAAATAAAAAAAATGTTGGTGGTAAAAACATTTTTATAAGTTTAGCGGTTAGGTAAGTAAACCTAAGTTATACCTAGGTAAGTATACAACTTTTTTAAAATATCAATATTTTTTGCAATACATTTTTATGAACCGAATTACTTTTTTAAAATATTATTTTTGGAAATTTTCTAACATGAGTAAACATCAAATTATTTACTATGCATATAATTTTCATCAAATTTTTTGTATACGTTAAAATGTTGACAATTTTCTATTTTTGGTCGTCAGGTCTCTCTGTTACACCGTGTATACCGTACGTATATAATAGTTGTTAGGTCGGGTCAATCAATAAATATAACGTCATAATACTAGCTGTATAACCCGACTTCATCCGTGAAAAAAAAAACAAATATATAATACGACGTTACATAATAATAGTATATGTTTCACGGGCAAATCGGCATCTGTTCACATATAGGTTTGCGAACTAATTAGACCGAGATGGGCAATGCGCCTGTGGCGGGTCGGATATAGCACTTGGTAAAATTTTGAACGCTGTTCGAATCACTCTCGAAACTTTTCTGATATCTCTAAAAACAATCTCGGAAACTCTTGTCATAATCGGGTGAGTATATAGTTTTTGAGTGTATCAGCTATACAGACATACGTTCGCTTATGCATGATAATATGTTTACAAATAGATTATAATTATTATACACAGAGACCCCACAATGACCGCGACCCTAAAATGATATATTATAAACTAAATATGGCATTCGATTTTTGTAAGCCAAAACTAATGTCCTCCGCGAGCCACCCTATGCGGTAGGATGATCATACGTCCTGTTTTATACAGGATTGTCCTTTATTTCGGCTTTGTGTCCTGTTGTCCTGGCAAACTTCTCTCAGGACGCGTTTTGTCCCGTAATTTCAAGTCTGTATTATATTAACCCGTTTTTGCCGTACTTATACCGTTAATTTATAATTTTTGAAATTTATTTCATAAAAAAATGGGTTTTTTCTATATTTTTGTACGACATTATTGAATAGAATAATAATATAAAAATCTATATTTTTCAGTTGTATTTTTGTTTTTACCTATTGTTGCATCACATTGTTGTCGGCGACGTATACCGTACGGTTAAAAATTAACAACAAAAAAAATATATACTTAATAAATACTTATTAATTTAAAAATATTATGTATAATATTTTCGTCCTGTATTTTATTTTTTTAAATATGGTCACCCTACCCTATGGCCATATCTATTTGTAAAAATAACTAAGCTATACGAGCTCGTACACACTCGCCTAGTCTCGAATAATAATATATTACGTTTTCATTAAATTTTGTGTTTATAAAAACTATTTCAATCACAGACAAGTCTTGGATTTTTAGTCTAAACGTACATCCATTTTTTTATTCATATGGATTTAGTTGTAATCCAACCACACCGCGTTCAATCCATGTCGACGGTGCGGTTAGCTCGCGTTATTCGATAATTAAACGCAACTGTAAAGTATACCATTTTTTAATCATATTTTTTAAAACAGTTCAAAAAAAATATCTATTAAAATTGAGCGAAAATAGACCAAGTTAAAGCAAACTAAGTTTTTGGTTTTCTAAGAATAATAGTTATGTTAGCACAACGCGAATCGTGTGTTTTAATCAATATCGATTAGAAGAATGATTTTTTCTGACAATCTATAAATATCTATTTAATATTGGAGCAAATAGTTAACATCAAAATTACAATTCAAATTAATATTTTTAATCTTTATGATTGATTGAAAAAAATTGATTCAAATACGAACAAAAACAAAAATAATTTATTAAATTTAAACTATTGTTCTTAGAAAACCAAAAACTTCATTCGCTCGGTCAATTTTCGCTCAATTTCAATACATTTTTTTTGAACACTTTTAAAAAACATGATTAAAATAATTGTTATTTTAAAAATGTAAAAACTTTATAATCGAAATTTATGCCATTCAATTGGAATTTCTTTACTTATTACAGTAAACGAAAATGTTTTTTAAATATATTGATTTTCCACGGAGATACTATATGGGTAATACGGGACTTTTGGCACAAACTGTATAACAAAAAAACCGAGTGCGCTCGTTTCTCGTGCAAAACCATATGGAATTTCATTCGATTTCCAATCACGGAGGACTTGTGTTGATGTTTCGCTGGCCGCTGACGAGCTGTAATGTGTGTGTATGTGTTTATTATTTGTAACGTTTCACGTGCACAATAAACATAACTAATTAGTCTGCGTCCGAGCTTACACGCATAAAATATATATATATATATATAATGTGAGTTTGTATTTGTTTGTGTATGCAATAAAATCCTTTACACACACACGCAGCACGTTTGACAATACGGTTTTGTCGAGTAAATATTTAATTTTAATTACGATACGCGCAGTCGACCGTCGAACAAAAAATCACGGTATATTCATAAACTGAAGCACATCGGACTCGTTGATAAAAAAAAAAAAAAAATCAAACTAAATTTAATGTCCACCTTGAGTATCCGAAAAAAAAATTCCAAAGGTCTTTCGAATTCATCTCGTTTTCATAATGCCTTCCATACCTATTCTTGGATTCATCGCCAGCCGTTTACAACACGAACGTATATCTCAGACGTAATAATATTAGATAATATTATGTCGCTAGACAACGAGCACGACCGCTCTTATTCTGATATGGTGTTATGATATGTTTGTATTTGTTTCATTTTGTTGCATCGTTGTTGTTTCAATTTTCATTACGTACATTACGTATTGTTTTGACCATTGGTAATAATTAATTAATTATTGACTGTCACTACAATATTAAAATAATATGCATACAGAGGAGGAAACCCGTATGTTTACAATAAATAAATATATGAATCGAAGGCTTTGGAGGATAGCTCTTTTAAAAATTATTAACAGAAAACTCAATGTTTATTATTTAAGAAATTAAAATACTAATATGTTAGTGTCGCAATTATTTTGAAATATGTATAATTCTTTTGTTCGGAGAATAATAGGTATTAATAGGAAATTATTTTAATTGTTTTTCGTTGATTCTAAGCAACATGATGATATCAAGCATGTGTCAATTGTGTGTATGAAGTGAAATAGTATCAGTTGTTTAACCGTCAAAAGTGACCTACCTATTTCAGTTTATGTATATTATAAAAGTAATCAAAACACAGGGTGTCCCAGGTCTATTTGACTAATGCAATAACTTTTTTTCTATTGAATATTTTTAAGGTTTTTTTTTTTTTGTAATGATTCGTAGAGTTCTGCGCTATATTTGTACATCTTATATTTTATTTTATTTTTTTACAACAAAAATAAATAATTTAAATTTTGTATTTAATATTTTTCCAATAATCCAAGATAGCTATTTTATAAATACGTATTTAAAAACCATTTTGGCGTTTAAAACTTTTAATTTGGTTAAGTCGTTAATTTTTAAGCAATTTCTAAAAGTGTGTTAAAATTCAAAATTATTTCTTGCTAATCACTGTTACTGCTGTAAAAGATATTGCATTAGTCAAATAGACCTGGGACACCCTGTATATATTATAATTATATAAGTTTATAATTTTTATTTCAACAAGATAGAAGTTTATTTTATGGTCACAATCTCGATCTGTTGATATGGTTTTAAATTAATTATATTTACAAACAATCAGTTTACAATTAATAATAAGAATTTAAAAAAGTTTGAAAGTTGCAAAAAATAATTTGTCCATAAAAAAAAACACGGTCGGACAGCCAACGGTATTTGCAAATTAATTTAATTGTGTATATTAAACACTTTATACGATATTATAGGTACTACGTGTTATAAAATGCTCAGAATTGATAACTCATTATCAAATTAACGACTAATATACGATTACGGAGAATCGTCGTGATGGCATTTCGTGGAAACCACTTGTTTGTACAACCCGTACCCTAAGCTCAAACGGTCTATCGAGTCGAGTAGAGTAAAAAATAAAAATAATAATAATTAGTCTGTCTGCGCATTCGTGTACGCGTGTAGGTAAAACGTTATAAACATATTTTATTATTAATATAATACTATCATTTCTACGCGCGCGAAAACATGTCGGCGATATTATTTGATTTCTTATAATAGAGCAGCGAACACTCGTCATTTGTCGTGTTTTTACCTGCAGTAAAATAATAGGAAAACTGTTAGCTTATCGCCGGTTATCCAGTTTTTTTTTTACCTACTACCTTGGTTAATACCTATATTGTGTATTGTAAAATGCGATCGCAGCTTAAACTTTTTTGTTCGCAATTATTCAATACGCGTTCGTTAAGCTATACATTGCAATTATTAGAAAATAAAACTACTTCGAAGAGTATTGATAAATGTCATGAGATCGACGTGTATGGAGTATTATACGTGAACAATGTTTAGATAATACTAGTTTTATGAACAGGTTTCTTACACCCACAAAATACAAGCACACGACTATAATATGAAACCAATAATGCATTTTACGGACATTTTACACTAAATCCAAAACGTTCTTCTTTGTTTGAAATTATTTTTCCATAGAATATTATTATCAGGGCTCGTAACTTTTCACACCCTAAAAAAATGCCTAAATAAGCACTCATTTATGCTCTCGAAATTGGCAAAATATCCATTGAAATATGAATTAAAAAGTTAAAATATATGCATTTTTATGCAATAAATATCTAAAATATGCACTTAAAAAATGCTTACTTAAAAAAATCATAAACAATTTTCGAAATAACATGAAATATCCATTCATTTTTTTATAATGATGTATTTATTTTTATGTCACAATTAAAAAAAAATAGATTTTAAATACTATTTTTGAGCCTTCGTGGACTGAATAAATAAATAAAATGAATAAATAGTTATAATGTATGAATGACCGAATTCCCAAACATTTTATAGGTATTAATATTATAATGAAAAATATATTTTTTTTTTTTTCGTCAAATGTTGATTTTGTCATAGTACCTATTTCCATAAGAAAGTGCATATTGATATAATAATATGAATAGGAATATCAAAAACGTGGTATGCCCGATAAAATATAAATATGCGTAAATATGCCAAATGGGCAAAAAACATCTAAACACGTAAAACCGTGCAAAAAAATACTTCACATATTTAACCGTGGTACCTTGAAATGGATTTCTATGTCATCTAGCATTAAATACAAATTAGCAAGATTGATATTATGCAAATGCATGAACTCACGAGCCCTGATTATTATTACTAGGCGCGCTCATCGTCAAATGCAAAACATTAAACAATGTAATAATATACGAATTTTTACGCGTGTGGTATTTGATAACAATTCATATTTAAAAACATACATAAATCTTTTCATAGGTTTCTGAGAGTTCACTCTGAACCCATATTTTGAGATAACTGTTGCGAACCTATATATATATAATATAGCTCGTTATTCACAAAGGAAAAAACAATAATAAATTTAAATTCGGCCATTTGAATATCAAAGCTCGTCGTCGTGCATACTTCGTTATATATTATTATTATCAACTAGGAAAAATGCAGTTTGGAAGTCGCACAACAAATCGTATCAGTACACTACCCGTTTTTTCGCTGTTAGTATTTCCGATAAATATTTATGAATTGTTTAATATTCGACGAATAAAAGAGTAAAAAATTGTTGTTTTATCGGACTTGTAAAATAGTTGATGAATAAAAAAAAAAAAAAACAGGATAATCGACGATGGTCTTATTATTCAAGCAGCAACAGCCCGCCGAGTATGTTTTTTTTTTTTAGATTTCGTATAATAGTTATTGCGTTGAGATGCAAAATTATTAAAAAAAAAGTATAAGCAATGTAGTATAATATTATCGTCATCGTGTGAAGAGATGCGAGTAGTTTTATACTGTCGGCTAACATTTCAGAAACACGTCAACACGCGTTATTAAATCAAAACAGAACGAAAAATATTTCCAATGTAGTGAAAATCTGTTGTGCAATATTATAGCTGTTGTTCGTTACGTGTGCTGTGCGATCTCGACGTCATATTTTTACCTGATTAAAAAACACATCGTATTGTTGTCTAAAAGAGACGTGTAATAATCCAAACATGCACTTAATTTTTCAGTTACACATTATATTCAAATGACTATGTTTTTTTCATATAAACATAATATGTATGTATTCAAGATGCACGATTTTGAGTACCAAACAATAATAAGTAATTTATACCATTGAAATGTGTTGGGTATAATTTTGGGCATAGGTTTGAGTTATCGTTACTTATATACGCGCAATTCACAGTGTATGAGATGATGACATAAATGTATTATTTTCATTCGTCTCACTTGATATCATGAAAGCAATTCAAAGGTTATTAGTGGTTTCTGTTTAAAAAATGTCAACGTAGAAAACAAAAAGGAATCATCGCAGGAAACCAAAGACTTGACAACGCGGCAGTTGTAGGTGTGTGTATAATGTATATAGGTTATCTGAATTATATTATATTATATACGTATTGACATTTATTATGTTAACATTTAGAAAAGGTCAGATCAAAAAATAGGATCTCGCGTGGACAGGCCACATAATCATCTCTAACTATGTATTTGGCGTTACCGGTGTAGGACTATTGTAGTGTTGTACACGTATACCATATATAATATCTAATGATATGAAATCAATTGGAAAATAGAAGGGCTTATCGAAGAACCCTAACCAAAGTTTTTATATTACTTGACTAAACTGCCAGATGGCAGACGGGAAAATCGATTTAGCAGTTATTGGGATGTGAATTGACTCTTTATCAGAGCGTAATATGCTACCGTCATCCTGTCATGCACATCGATGGCGAAATTTGACATCCGAAATTGGACCGTAATTGTTTCTTAACGCATATGTTAAACACCGCATAATATCATCAGTGGTTCTCAACCATTTCTGGGTCTCGAATCGTTTCGAGATATAAAATATTATATCCCTGTATGTGAATCCTTTTCCGGTTTCAAACGATTTTGATTTCGATTGTTATTAACAATAACATATTAACGCGATTTGGTTATATTGCGACCCGTGAAGACAATCTCTAGTCACGCAAAGACAATGCGACTCGGTGTCGAATGGAATCACAAATGTAACAGTCTAGTTTAATACGAATGGCGATCGTCAGCGTACACATACAATATTTCGATCAAATCGTTCGATAAAAAGTATGCTATTGGTGTGCCATTGGTCTTGAACAGATTACCTATATTATCGCCTTTCATCAGTATAGTACTATGTCCGAGTCCACGAGAAAAGGATAGAATACGAGTAATGCATAATATCCGCGTTTCTGCTCGTATATAATTAATGTATTAAATAAGTAAAATCATTTTAATCTAACTGCCTACCGGGTTAGTATCGGACAGCTTGAATTGTTTTGAAAAAAATATTTTCTAGTGAAAATAATTTACAGCCATTATTTGTGCACCGCATCAACAAGTATAACCGTCTACGAACCCACTATTAAGGGGTCCGTCGACACTATTAGTTAAGAACCCCGACATTATACGAGATTATGCAATGTAAGAGCGAGCGAGTTATAGCCTGCTACCACTCTAACATAACGGTTCTCGATAACTAGCGAATGGACTGTCTTTGGACGACAATTTCACAGAGTGCATTGTATTTATATTATTCTAACGTCTACCGGATTCACCGAGGCATTTATAAAATATTATTATGAAAATAGTACCGGTAGGTATAATATGTACCGTGGTTGGGATTTCAGGCGAGTATTATACCAATAACGTTTGTTTTTGAAATAACTATACCATACATATTGACGTACCGTCTATAACCAAGAAAAACATTGCACAAATCTTTTTCAGCAGTATTACTATGGATACCACAACGAATAATAATAACACGTCAAAAATAATGTTATTAATATCAATGCGTCTTTTGAATAAAACAAAATTTTGAAAAATAAAACATAATTTTGACTTCTTTGCGGCATCGTTAAAAATCACAGCAACAACAATATAATATAGTATTATTATTTCATAAATATTATATATTTATATATACTGAAGTTAAAAGTTTGTTATATATTTTAGTTATATAATTTATAATAGTTATCATACTTACCTTTTATATAATTTATGTACAATTATTAGACCCTACTAATATTTAAACTTCGTTTTTCAATACTTTCTTTCTGACTAAAAACTGCTGTATTTATTAATACTAAAATTATAGCTACACTAAATATAAACTAAATATCTATAGCAAATAGTATAAGATAATTTAAAAACGTATTTATTTAACTTTTGAGTAGATAAAAGTATTAAGTTTAAGTATTTATCTGGGATAAAAAGTGAGTATGATTATGTCCATGTAAATCAATACAATTAGATCGGTGCACCGTAACTGCACGCATCGTGGCCGTTTTATAACATACCACCTTAGTTCAGCATACAAGGTTTTTTTAATACTGCAACTCCGCACACAATGTATATAATATTATTATCATAATAGATAATTTATCGATTATTTATGTACAATTAATTTATAATAAATAAAAACAATAAGCCTAAACAGCATAATCTAAACATTCTAAACGATGTATCACTGACATTTATATCAATTATTATAATACAAGATAAATCTAAGTAAATAATAATAATAAAGACTGCAGTTTACAACAACGTCGCCGTCGTCAGTATAAAATCGAATGTAATAAAACTAAAATGTAAATTAAAATCAAATATTATTAAATGAAGCTTAACTTTTTACAAAATTATATCTATCAATCGTATAGTCGTTATTTAATTCTATTTTTTTATTTATAAATTGTATATTAGTTTATTGTTGTGTTATAATAATATTTTATTATCCTACTTTTATTATTATTGGCAGAATTCACTCTTATGTAAGAATCCATCTGCATATAGCTAATACATTTCTAACAAATATTGCAATATTTGGATGTGCTGAAAGTTCCCGTAAAAAATTATTATCAGCGCCAATTGTGTATAATTTTGCTTTACACGTTTTTTGTATGCATTTAAATCCAATTTCCTCGGATTTTAATTCTGCATACTTGGAATGTATTTGTAATTGTTTTTTTACAAACAGCAAATATTTTCGTTGACTGTGTACAACACTCATCTCATTTGCCACATTTAAATAGAACTTATTTAATTAATGGATATGTAGTGATAAAATAATTGAAAAGAATAATATTTTGAGCAACTGTAATGGTTAGACAATGTTCAGAGAACTGAATTAGTCTCTATATAAATAATTATGTTATCAGTTTTATGGCTTTTGGCGTTTAAAAAATATATTTCAATATCGATTTATATTATACTGTTTGACAATTTATACCTCTACAATTTGCTGATACGTGTTGAACTTTAAAGTCGTTTTTTTTTGTTTTGTTTTGTGACCCAATTTATAATAATATATTTGATGTGATTTACAAACTTAACTGTTGTTTATTGTATAATTTTGTTTTTCGAATTCGTCGTTGTTCTTGAAAATTGATGAAACGAAACGAACATCACACAATAAGTAAGCTGAAAAAATTAGTAATAAAACTACATATATGTAGAAATAATTTTAGCTCGTGTGTGTGTGTGTGTGTGTGTGTGTGTCTGTGTGTGTGCGAGTGCGAAGGTATGTGTGCGCAATGTGCATAAACAATATTTAAGAAAAGTTTTTCTCTCAAAAGAAAATATGAAAAACTGTCTTTTTGATGACAAAAAGTTGTTAAAACATTTCTTTTTAAATCTTGTGGAACATTCTTTCAGGGATTTACAAAAAAAAAAAATAATAACCATGTGACACAAGTGCACAAGACCGCGGGGAAAAAATCAATACGTTCAATACGTAGTTATTTAATCATTATATATTATATTATACAATAGTTCAAAATTTCAAGCAAGACTTAACACATAAAAAATCTGTTAGAATCACTCTAGTTCATTGTTGTCATAAGTGGGCTATAATTAATAATAAATATAGTAGTTAAAGTATACACATAATACATTATAATATTATTATACTTATTATTATTGATTTTTTTTTTTTTGTTTTTTTTTTGTTTTAAAGATATTATAATATAGACTTTTGATATAATTTTGTACATGTATGTAACTATATATTTATATTGTATAATATATAGGTAGTAAAAATGTATGTATAAATAAAGAATTAATAATCAACGCTACTTTTACAATTTTGTTTAGGACTTTCAGGTACAAAATGTGTCTGCATCTAATATTAAATATATATATATAATTATTACTATATCGTAGTTAATAAACAATATACATATATTTATTATATTATATATAGTATAATAGTATTACATGATCGTTTCGCTAGAAATTATTATAATATTATAATAATAATTGTAATAATAACAAAACAATACATTTCAAAATAAACATAAACATTGTGTACATATTATAAATATTAGTATAACGTATTGCATACCTATTCGTATGCTATAAATTATAATATAATATAATATTGTATATTATTGTTATTATTATTATGTTACAATAGAAGGAACAGTAATTTCACTAGGTATATAATATTATTATTATTATTATTATTATTATTTTACGATCAAAAACGATTAATATGAATGTGAAATCCGTTTATAAAAGCGTCCATGCATAATAATATATTAATTTCGCCGAATGCAATACAATAATAGAATATTAGAATATTTCGTAATATTTCGATAAAACAATATGATAATATACTTAAGCTTTTGGTTTTTTTTTTTCGTTTATGCGGAGGGTAGAGGAGGGCCTCAGCCCGAGGTCGGTTTACAGATTAAATTGTATAATAACAGCTGACGCTTTATTATCATAAAATATATTGTACTTATACATTTGGTCCGAGTTCGCAGAGCATAATATTATAATAATAATAGTATGTAGAAACGCGAATAACGATCGCTACAATAATATTTACCGACGAGTGCTGGAAACGAGTCGGATGAAAGAAAAAAAATAGAAAGAAATGTTCGACTGTTTTGGATTCGTGAGTATACTAACTTCGGGAGTTTAAATTAAATATTACAAACGTCATAATAATAGGTAGGTACCCGCCTTGTATTGCCCGTAATGGTGTTAACGTGTAAACCTTTTTTCGCTCTATCGTAAATATTGTTGTATTCCGGGGGGGGGGGGGCGAATCGATTTCTCGTCGAAGTGGTCACGAATATAATAAAAAAGTAAAATTATTATTTTTATGTTTTTCTCTTAGCTCTCAAACCGTGCTATCTCGGAGAAGAGATATAAAAATAATATGTCAAATACAAACGCGAATCAGTGCAGCCTTCTATTTCTACTCGGAAACGCGCGCGCTCGGCTCAAATTATTTCACATTTCTCGTTTTTTTTTTTGTTGTTTTTTTCATCCGCAGATCTCGACATTATTGTTGATGTAGGTATCTGCGAGGAATTTTTCGAAATTCGCGTCTTCTGAGTGATTTATTTTTACCGCCAGAGTGTTATACATTCTATTTAGTAAGCTGTAACACCGCGATATTGCTACTTGTGTAATGTTACGTATTTATATACATAGGTAATTTATTGTTATATTATTTATTAAAAAAAAAAAAAAAAAATGATTATCAAAAACAAACGCAATTATTTACAATAGGTACAGTTTATAGAACGATTCCAAAAGTAAAAAAAAAAAAATAATAATAATAACAAATTACAATATTTAATATTTTCGACAAACTGTCGATTCGCGTATAATATTTACATTGACGTGACAATAATTAATAATATTTTTTTCCGTCTTTTTGAAAAGTGGTTTTTATCGTCTACAGATTGAACAATTATTATGGACTTTTGATTTATCTCCCTCTTCACGAAAAATTGAACTTACATCATGTTCCTGTATGATACGCTCGAACGAAACTGATGATCAAATTTTCACTACCTACTGTTTATAACGTAAATATTTTAAAACTTAAAAAAAAAAAACAACAGCAAATCAACGAATCGATTATCTTATTGAAAAATGTACCGCGCCGAGACGCCATCCAATCCATTCGTCGTAATTAATTTGTTTTCATTATTATTGTTATTATAATTTTGTGCACATAAATATTTTATTTACCAAAACAAACTTTAAATCGATCAGCCAACAACGATATACACCGCAGAAACGATACTAAATTAAAATCAATAATATTGAACTATAGGCCTTGCTCGGTGTGCAGTAGACATCACACGATCGAAACAATATAATAATATACTAACCGTCGAGTGAACTGTTAACATAATAATATAACAGCAGTTAAAACAACAGTAATTGGTATGTTGTATACATGACAATAATAATAATTGGTACGTTTCAAACGATTTTATAGGTACCTAGGGCAGCAATGTGTTGTTACGGTGTAGTCGTGTTCTAAAGTGAAGTTCATATTGTTAATGTTATAATCACGACGACGTGCCGCGATAACGTATCACGACGATTTTATTGATATAAATAATAATGTTGTTATTGAGAACGAAATGTATAATAACATAAACGGTCTGGCCATAACACAGCACTGCTCTAGGAGAACTTATCGGATAAAATATTATATTGCTATAGATTTACCCGTCGCCCGAGACACGAGATGTTGATATTTTAACACTTGACAAGGTTTTTCGTAATATTTTCATCGATTTTTCATGGTCCGTACCGTTTTATAAATTATTCATAAACGTTTCGACAATACATATTTTGTTTTAATATTATTATTTTATTTTTACTGACGAGACTAAAAAGACTTAAAAACTTTGAGATGTCAACGAAAATAAACTGAATTACAATATTCTGACCAAACCGCCGACTCGCCGACTCGTAGAGACAACGGATCCGAAAGACATTGCATATTATAAATACGTACAGTATATTATAATAATAGTATTGATGAATCTATTTTATAATTATTAAAAAACAGTTACCATCTCGACAAAAAAAAAAAACAAGCAGTAAAAAAGTTAGCGATTCTTTACATTATAAATTATAATTATTGTTTATTACTAATTTGTTTTAAATATTTTACACCTAACTGTTATAATATTATATTACAATGATAATTATATTTTATTATATTAGACTAAGGCTAAATTTGGTAACAAAGACGAAAACGAAATTATACAGTCTTGTTGGTTATTGTTCTTAACCGGGTTCGATAGTATATAATGTATTATATGGTTTAAAATAATGTTAACATATACTATATTGTTATGAATTGACGCGATTCGAGAAGGAAAGTAAAATTCATTTTAAAACCACATCGCTCTGGTAAATTATACCTACTCGTTATTTTCTACGGTTATGGCAACGTGTCGTGGAATTTATTTTGTTTAGAATAAAAATTGTCATCGAACATTTTCGTTTTTAAAACTTCGCGTGGTATCCGTTTGAAGATATTTATAACTGGAGTGTGTGAACCGTCGCGATCACTGGTGTTTTAGTCGTCGTGTTTTAGAAAAGTATATAACGATATTCTAATAATATTATATAGGTATTTGAGGTAAAAGCGAATATCGATTCATAACTAAAACTCTGCAGCAGGACGTATCGACTTCGACGAGTACCTACGCTATTTTCGAACTTTTATTTTTTCTAATTCAACATTAAAATGTAGACAATTTATAAAATCATATAATAATACGTTTATTGCTCGGGTGGGTCGCTTGCCTGCGTCTATAAAATTTCACGAAAATCGCGATAAAATGCCAACAAAAAAAACCGTAAACGATCGTAATAATTATTTCAGTCCTCGGTCGTTATTGGCCTGCATCAAAACCGCCGCCGCCCACCACACCAGAATCTTGTACTATATTATTATTATTATATATAATATTATTATATCGTCGTAAAAACACTTTCAGTATCGTTCGCGCCGTCCGTTCGAGTGGTCGTGGCAAGACCGCGGCGGCGAGAGGTGCAGGTGTGATCGCAGTAATGAAGGATCGTCACCGAACAACCGTGAAACTCGAGCACACTAATATTGTAATATTATTATAATGATATTGCGACGACAACAACAGTTGTAGAAGTCGTTGTTTATACGATCGGATTGTAGTCGATTATTTAATTACTTTAGCAATCTGTCGTGAGGTAGGTATACTAAGGTTAGGTATATAATGCAACCGAGAAGGAGCTCGTCTGTGACCGCAAGCGAATATTTTGTCTCTGCGCCTATGTCGTACGAGCGCCGACGACGCGCACATTTTTTGACCGATAACTGTTTAACCGCGAACCCGGGGTATAACGATAATAATATTATAAGTACTATTATTGTCTCGGGACATATGCGAGGAATTTAAATAATTTACCAACGAATACTGCAGAATAATAATATGATAGTCGTAGAAAAATGTAAAACGCGCTTTTAGACGAAAAAAACAAAAATAAATTCCTCGTATTTTCCGCGAAGAGTTGCCAAGTCGACGGCCACAAGACCACGAGGGCATAATAATATTATTATTATTATTATCGTTACTACTGCTGCTGCTGCTGCTGCTATCATCGCCAAGTCAAATAAATAGGTGCCTAAGTATTATAATATATTAGTCGTGACTTCGGATATTTTCTGCGACGTTCGCCCCGTCGCCCGGGGATCGCGGACTCGTTTTCAGCGGGCGGCGGGTCGAGGGTGTCGCCGGTGCGGGGCTGGTGCGGAAAAACAAAGCTCGTCTAGATTCGGGGCCGGGGTCTGGGCGGCGCCGCGGCGGATCATAAGCTGCTGCCGAACTGGCTGGACCGGCGCCTGTCGCAGTGGTTCAGGTACGTTTCGGAGTACACGCTGCGCGTGCGGTCGTCGTACCGGAGCGACGGTCTCCGGGCGTCCAGCGCCTCCAGGTCGGACGGCGGGCTCCGGCACAGGTTGCAGAACGCGCACTGCAGCGTGTTCTTGAACGCTTCCCGGAAGTCCCGGTTGAAGTACGCGTAGATGAGCGGGTTCAGCGTCGAGTTGAAGTAGCCGATCCAGAAGAGCACGGCCACCACCGACGACGAGATGTTGCACGCCTCGCCGCACAGCGTCGTGATCACGTACCTGCAACACACACGAACGGCGGTCATTATTGATTATCTTTTATGTATAAAATTCTCGTGTCACGATGTCAGTTAACCGCGGTTTGACCGATTTTTATGACATTTTATATGCATATTCAGTAGGTCTGAGAATCGGCTACTATATTCTAAGTTTGTATGCGGTGCGATAAGTGGTTCAGGAGTTATGGCGAGTTTAAGTTATTTTGAGATTTACGATGGAAATATTTGTTTATAAAATATGGTTGCCATTGGTTACAACCTACTAACTTGGTTGTTGTTTTTTTTTTTTTTTTAATGTACCTAATTCTGATTTCAGTTACTTACGCATCTCGTGGGGTCTGCAATCCACCGCAGGTGGATTGCCTACCTGATAATGTACTACTGCTCGCATATATTATCCACGATCCGATGCAGTGGATTGCTTACCTAGGTGGCTTAGATGTATGTAAATCATTTGAGGTTAATCTTAACATAATATATGAGCATATGATTCAGGCAACGCTAGAAGGGACAGCTAGGATATGACAGCTAATATAGCTGACACTTTGTGTCACGAAGTGCACGGGATCAGCTAGTGATAGGTAATATATTATTATGTCGAATGAAAAAAAAAATCATCATTATTATTTTACCGCTAAACACTACGTCCAATATTACTACAATATAATATTATACTAGCTGTCCCACCAGGAGTTGCCAGAGTCAAAGACGAAATAAGTAAGTAAGTGATATCAGAATGTTAGGCACACGAAAAACAATCTCAATGGTGGCCTGTGCCAAAGATTTGTTTTTTTTTTTGTAAATTTATTTGTAAAATATGTATAATATGCTATATTAGCCTATTGATTATAATAGTTATGAGATATTATGTAACCATTGATAACCTAACCATTGGCAACCCTATAAATAAACACAGATTATATTCATAATTATCTCATCAAAAATAGCACTTTCAGTTTTTCCAGAATTCTTAGCGTATAATATTATGTATGTAGGAAAAACTGTTACTGTAACTGGTAACTAATAATTGTAACCCATTTATAAACAAAATACAAATTTTCGATTATCATCATGAATTTCAAAATCCTTGTGTGAGCACCACTTTGAATATACTTAAATATACATTTTGGCGATAGGGACCTTCTCCGTGTTATAATCTTTAATTTGAAAAAAAAAACTAAGACAATCGGTTGAGTACTTTCCGAGAACATTAGCATCAAAGGTTTCAATTTTCTGTTTTTTATATTAAGATCATTGTTATTATTGCGTCATTCGTTTTAAGACGAAAATTACCTACATAAAAAAAAACAAATTGTAAATTGGTTATTTACATTAGTTGATTAGTTATTTTATTATGAGCTGTTTACCAAATGCGTTTTGTTTTGTTTTATTTATCTTAATACAATCAATTGTCATATAACTATAATAAGCTAAATAGTTTTAGTATTATATTCTATGCATGTGATTTGTTACTATTAGTACGTTTTAATGATATTTATTCCAAAAAATACTAATTTTGTTCTCACGTATTCAGTGGCGCCGAAGTACAAAATTAAATGTATGGCAATAATCTTTGACAACCACCCATCCCACACAACTATACCAGCTCTCCCATGGACCCACCTCCCAGCCAAGTGTTTACATGTATGGCAGCTGCCATACATAAACATGGACTTGGGCGCCACTGCACGTATTAATGCAACTCTCTACCTCCATCACAAACATAGCTTATAAGAGGTAGATATTTATTGTAACTAACGATTATGAACTATTTGTATTTTATATTTATATTATGTTATCTTATTACAATAAATTCTTTTCAAAAAAAAGACATTTTCCGGTTTTTTTTTTTTTAAAAATACAAATCATTTGTTTTGTTCCGATTGCGCTCTTTGCTGCAGGATACCTACTGAGATTAAAATTCGTGTCGACAATACTCGTCACGCTCAACTTGTTTGTATTGGCTCAAACACAATCCATCACCACTTAACACAATCCAACACAAACAGGACAAACGTTTGCCTCTTTGAACTTGTTAATAAATTGTTGTCACTCGCTCTATATAATAGTCAATACGCTATTAATACGTCATACGCCTGTCGTCCGATCAGCAGATTACATTATATTATTACGAATCATTCAAAATAATATTATCAGACAAATAATCTTTTTTATTAAAAAATCCATTTTTAATTTCCGGTCAAAAAATGTGGTAAAAATAATTTAATTACTTTCATATACCTACCTACATAAAGTCAACGCGTTTTCGTGACAGCAGATATCGTAGTGATATATTATCGCTAATTTAATTAAATCGTCAGCGATCGGGGTGTATTCGAATAACAATAAGACATATTATATCATTCCGAATATAGATCGATTCTTACATAATAATATATACGTTGGGCTATAACGGGGCAGCACTCGAAAAATAGAGTCATCGCCGGTAGAAAAAGATTCCAGCTAGTATTACCGGGATCTGTTAAATCGACCGTTTACGTTTTCCATTCGCACGAAATAAACTTTTATAGGTATACTCGAAAATCACATTATCCCTCGCCGACACTTGAAATTTCAAGAGCGTCGTTAGGCGGTGCCTAAATAAAGAAGCGGAACGCAACGGTAAATGTTTATTATTATCGTTGTGCGCGGCGCACACAGTGTACACACAGTACAAAAGGGGGGCCGCGGACGAGCAGGTAACGTTTTACAACCAACCGTGTGCGCGCACAGAGACGCGATTCGTTTTAAAAAATAAATTACAATGGGCGCACCTTTCGCCGCATGGCAATATTCCACACACAACTCTTGAGGGGCCGGCCTCGAGTCGTGTGTCGAGCGTTAAATCTATTTTTATGCGCCGAGAAAAGGAAACCCAATTAAAGGTACCGTGTGTAGTAGACTTTATGGGCGAGCGGCGCGGTGGTCGGAATAAAAACTCGCGCCTTTGATAGAATACATTTAGTTTCCACAATATAATATGTTGTCTTGCACGTGGATGTGGTCACATGACATGGTCCATATGTTCGCATAGGTACAATGATTATTATTGTTATTCGTTTACCAACGAAAACTGATTACGACAAACACCCTACACAGTGGTCAGCAATGATATGAGTTTTTTTAGATCAGCTGTAGATTTCCATCATCTTTTGTTTTGACCTAATACGACCTACAAACGCGTTATCACAGAGTAGTTCAATTTTATCAATATTTAAATTAAATAGCTGACGAGTTTCTACGTAAGTCCTTTTATGTATTTATCCAAACGAATAATTATTTTTAAATTTTTTAAATTATAATTTATAATTCATCATCGATAGTAGTTTAAAAAACCGCGCATTATACTATAATCTATTTAAATTCGTATAAATATAAGTTTATTATGTCATTATTGTCATAGTGACTACTATTTCACAAGACCAAAGATTCGAAATATAATTGAAAATCACAAAATTACCATTTTTATTATAATATAATCCGAGTACGAAATACGAATTACAATTTTTAAACAAAACTGTAAATCATGAATCTAATAAACGTCGAGTCACAGAGATACGCATATAATTTTAGGAGAAAATAATATCACAAAGTTCTAAGTATTATTATCATAGTTATCGACAGTGTATAATATTTTAAGAGGGTGACATTTTAATCGGCAGATTTTAGTTCATAAGTTATGATATTATTTTACGTGACTTTCTATTATGCACGATGCGCTGAAAAAAAAAACATTGTTACCCGACTATAATAAATTACGAGGTGGTGTTAAAATGTGCTCTTCGAAACACGTCCAATTAAACGTTTAAGAAACAACAAAAATACTCATGATACATCATACATAATGATGTATCGTCTTTATGATTAAACTCCATCTACGGCAAACACGTCTAATACGAAAAGAAAAAAACTCAATACAGCTGACGCGAGTCTACAATAATAATAATAATAATAATAATATCATATAGTTTAACCACCGTAGTCGTCGTTTTAGTTTGGAAATTATTTCCAGCAAGTGTCTGGCGAAAAGTGTTACACACAGTACAACAACATAATATTATGTTCTTTTATCCGCCCCCGGAAAATAATAATAATAATAATAATATGATGTACTTAATTTGTACTGGGTAGACGGCGGCGGTAATGCTAAATGGCTTGAAGTAAGTGTTTCCCAAATTGTGTATTATAAAAATGTGATCAAAAAGTGCTATAATATTCTTGGAGGGAAAGCGGTTTTAAAATATTTGGGCGAAAAGCGAAAGGTCATTTTTGGGCGAAAAGAGTCCCGCCCCATCAAAAAAACGGTATTTTCGAAAGTCTTCCAATCAGACAGATTCACATCGCACGACGGTACAATACGATAGTTGTTTGTTATTATTTATGAATTTTGTATGTTTTATGAATTTATATCAATCTCGTTGTCGTTCACAACTTTATACGGAACGTGTGCGTTCATAACGATTTCAAAAGTATTTGTTTTTATTTCCGGGTATTTATAGGTAATTATAACTATCGTGTATGACGATTAAATGCAATTGATATTAATACGAAATTATAATATTATTTGAACGCGAAGCGCAGCGACCGATGCCAGAGAAATCATCATCCACACGTTTCCTATTGATGTCGGTCAACCATTTATTATCGTTTAGCTATAATAATCCCACTGCGCATCGACCATATAATATATTACATAATATTATAATATAATTATTATAATCGCAATTAAATTCTACACGTGTGCACTCGGCGGACACACCGACCGAACTGAGCATGTCATACAATGCGCGTTTATAGGTATAACCTACATACGTTTTCAATATCTCGTGAGCGACTTGTTGTTGTCGTTATATTCGCAAAGACAGTCATCGCTACACCCTACAGCCATAAGTAAATAATTTTTAATAGGTATAGTGCGATAACGGATTTCGTTTGTATAAAATCCAATCAAGTCGAAACGGTCAAATATGACGTAATCGTGAGACGAAAAGTGACGATTATATTGTTACTCTTCCGCGGGCAGTGTTAATATTATATTTTATCGTTCGGTCAGCGGCACCTGGGCGATATTATAATGGTGAATAACACGACGATGACGTCAGTCTTGGATATCAGCCGTGACGAAGACAACGCGCCTGCTGACATTTCACGAATATTATATATGACAATATTATAATAATAATAATAATAATAATACGATAAGTCCGTCGTCCGTCGTCCGACTGCCGAGGTGGGCTTTTTCGGGCGTACCTACACCGCGGGAGAGGCGGCGTGTGAGTCGCCGCCAACAATTAAAACGGGAAAGCCGATTATTTCTCAGAGCGCGTGTCGAGTATTTTTTTTTTTTTTTTTACCCGTATCGATTTCTCTCGATCCTCCCGCCGCCGCCGCCGCCGCTTATCCCGCCCACGTAATTGAAATGGACGCGGGCCAACGCGAGCGCATGTCGTGTCATATATATATAGCCACCCACCCGCCGCCCAACGGCCCACCCGTCGCACCCGCCGACAAGGCTTGCGGCCAGCGGTCCGCCGCTTTGTACACACGATCGCTATACGAAATAGTTTAACGATGTTATTAATACCGCGATGGCATTTAAATAATATATATATACATATATATACACACCTAACATCGTAGTACGAATACTTGTATTATTATTATTATTATTATTATTATTATTATTATATACACTTGACACGCGTGCACGAGTATGACGATGATGACGATCGAGCCCGGTCATCGGTAGGAAAACGATTGTAGCCGTTAAAAAGTATAATGGCCAGAGGTCGCGATAAAAACCTCTTGACGACATTATAATATATTATTATATATTATTACGATCACGTCATTGATTATTATTAAACGACCAATAACGAAACACGCGAAACGGACGTCGTGCAGCAGAGTTCACCAATCACGGAGAAACCGTGTCGAAATAGTCATAATATTATACAATTATATTGTTTGTCCGCCGAGAGTGTGTGTTAAAATAATATAGTCATATCAGATAGAAAACCGAGTATATATGATATATATTTTATTATATTATATGTACAGTGACAATAATAATTAATATTATTTTGTTGAAACGAAGCCGCGATAAACGCAACGAAATATTATTATCTCAGTCGGCGCGGCGCGGGCGGCGTCGACATAAAAATAATATACGGACAAAAGAAAATGGCCGCTATTCGTAACAGTGGTTTCTGCGTTATATTATTACGTTCTATACGTGTATATAGAGGTATAGGTCGGGTCTGAGATAAGAGAAAAATCGCGGTTCGGCTATTACCGAATTGAAAGCAGCAGCAGACGACTTTCTGCGACTCGACCCTCGCGAGTTTTTCATTTTTCTTCAATGTTTATTCAACTTTTGACGCGATTTTCGCGAATTCACGATATAATAATAACGATAATAATAATATGACTTCTTCGGTGTGTAGAGAGAAAGTGCAGGAGTGCGTGTTATAGTGCGACTAACAATTATTTACGTTGAACTTAAAAATATATTATATATTGAATACGAAATCATTGTTCGAGTTTTTTCTCATTAGACAATTTTTTTAATTAAAACTCTGACTGTGGAGCGCGCTATGGTGTGTGTGTGTGGATATTGTGCGATTCTAAGTACGAGAAATTTTCAACGATATTACACGTCTTAGAGACAGAATCTATACCTAATACGTATAACATTGATGGCTAATAAATTGTACAAACATCATCAAACAAAAAAGTGTTGTACTTTTTTTTTGGTTTATCGTTTTGTCGTTTACAGTGTGAATAATTATACAGCGTTATATCTTGTAGTAAAAATTTAAAAAGTAAAATTCATTCAGTAGAATCTTTTTTGACAGTTCTATAAACAAATATATAGTTAAATTATATCACCTCGCGATATTAATTACGTTTTCTAAAAAAAGCCGAATGTCAAATAAATCTAAAACCTACGATTTTATTCATCTTGCCCTTCTTTACAATGTTCTTTTTTTGTAATTGGCACTTATTTTTTTTCTCTTTTTAATTTCTAGTTTGAATTAACACTGGCCATATTATTTGGGCCCTGTTCTGAGTATTTCTTTTTCAGGATTATTATAGAATTTGTTTAATGTTATAGTACTTTATAACTTTTTTTTATCTTTAGATTTTATCGCATGTAATTAACTTAAACTGTTTTGTTAAAACTAAGCTAAATACAGTACAATTAACAGTAATGACATTCGATATTTCCAGTCAAAAAAACTCTCAGAGAATCGTGTATAATTTTCAATATTATTAGGGTAAGACTGTAAGGTGTAATGTTTAACTACAATATAATTTACATTTATTTATTACATTAAAAATTAAACACATATAAAAAATAATTGTCACTGTGTTTTCGGTAGTTTTTAATTGCAATTTTCGAATTCTTTCTTTTGAGTTTTCGCTCAATAAAGATACCTATTAGGTACAATTTTCCAACAGAAACCTCACTCGAAAATGAATATAAAAACTTTATTTTCTGCAACAAAACGTGTACATATAGACAACAAAAAAAATTCATCGCAAAACCACTACTCCGATCAGAATCTAAAGTAACGAAAATAAAATGTGAAAAAACATTTAATTTAAATGCAACATATCTTGGAAACAATATTATACTATTTTTTATAGTTTGTTTCAACTTAAAAATTGGCCACCACTTCTAAGTTCTAATACCTCGGTGACACGGGTCAGACATCACTGCAGCAGTAATAACCGATGCGGAATAACTTATCATAAAATCTGACGGTCGTTTGAAACACTGAAGTTCAGTATCGAATCAAGTTTTGAGTGTCTATAGCAACTATATGGACCATGTCATTTCGCATTCTTATTGTTAATATTATACTTACGAGATTCTTACTATTTATTTTGTTGCGAAAAACATAGTATACGTCTTCATTAAACGTTAGAGTAAGTAAATAATAATTAGAAAAATAAGTGTTTATAATAATATGACTGATGGTTATGAGTTTATGACCCATTACAGCTCAGCAAAGTGGAAAAAAATGTATAAAAAAAGAGATAAACATCTAAAAAAAAAACTTAAAAGAATGCGGAAAAGTTGGTCACAAAACTTATGATATTTATTATTTTGTAAAATCTTATTTTTAGGGTATTTAAAAACGAAACACTTTCTATTTAATCTAAATTAACATCTGGAGTTCTATATTTAAATATTTGCTAGTTGATTAATTGCACAAAAAAAAAAATCGTGAAAAGTACAATATTATTCAAAGCTCAAACTTTTATTATTTGCACAGGCTTACAGTTATGAAAATCAAATGTTTTCGAAAATTATTTGCTTATAATAATGATCTGTATTTATAATTATACATAAATTCATGATACATAAATCAGTTTTTTTCAGTAACCGTTTAAAAATTATGTTTATTATTTACTTTGTATTAAAAAAAAGATGTTTAGTTAAATATTATCAATATTCAATGGTTGACATAATAATTATTTTTATATTAATTTTTCTTAAGCTTTCGTACGGTTCTAAAATCGATTAAATGCTAGTAATTAAGTATTTTATTTACGATATTGAAATTAACAGTGCATTGAATTGATATTAATGATAACAAATTTATGATTTCATTTCCATTATTTTTAATAAGTATAATAATTCTATAGCAGGCACAATTTTTTAATAGGTTAATTTTATAGCTGTATTGTATATCAAATATATACATTTTCCAACAAAATAATACTGTAAAATTAATTGAAAAACTTAAAGAAAGCATTATTATTAAAATTGCTAAAAATTACAAATGTACTATTTCATAAACTTATATTTGAAAATATAGTTAAACGACTTAAATCATATTAATTAATGATGTGCACCAAGATTAATATTTATTAGGAATTCAATATTATGAAGAAAAAAAAATACTAAAGGAATAACAACTAAATTTCGGTTTTCTATTGCTACATTAAAAATAACAGTAATCATTAGGAGCTTTAAATAATTATGTTTACCTTTAGATTGAGTCTTGGGAACCGTGGATAAATTTAAATATTTTAAAAATAACGTTTGAGAATTTCCCGAACTGTTGTATATAACAATGAGAGGAAAAGGTCTTGCTTTTGTTACATTTGACAGAACAATTCAAGCGAAACACCCTTGACATTTCTTTTGTACAACAACTGTTTTAGATGTTCCAATAACAATTATAATAAGAAACACTAATAATTAGGAGAAGAATAATTAAAATCATTTAGACGCTTAGAAGACATGTCGTAAATGTTTTTGCACACCAACGTGTATGCGCATTTAAACAAACAAATACTTACTTATTATTGTTAGTTTTATTGTTGTAAGACACGATCACGGTGATTTTTAAAAATACATATCTAGGGAAAAAATATATTTTTTCTCATTTTGGTATATTATTGTAAAATGTTATAAAAATCAAACTAGGTAATAAAAAAAATATATTGAATAAAAAATGTGAGAATTCTATAAAACAATAAATAATATAGGTAATACTAATTTTTAAACTTTTAAACTATTAAGCTCAATTGAAAATTTTAATTTATCTTCAATTTTTTGTCTATAACACAATATGGGTGTTTAGTTAATATTCCGTTTTATTTGACTCCAGAATTTTTTGTTTTCTGTCTGAAACGAGTATTATAATATTATTAAATTTTTTTTTTATGTGGTGGCGGGGAGAGAGAATTCAATTTTGTGTTCAAACTTGATTTGGCGTGTTTTATTTTCATTAATTTTCGACATTACACATTTGGTAATACGATTCTAGATCGTTTAAGAGCAATTCAAGATAAAAAGAACTATTCAGTGAACTGCATAGATGGCGAGATAAGTTTTGTCGTTGGCATATTCATAAGAACTAGCGTGGTAGAAGAGATTGTCTGATTTGATAAAAATAAATGTATATGTAAAATACACTTAAGAGATATTAAAAATGAGTTGGTCAGATATTGGTCCATTTGCCACCCCAGCGTTTATAATAGATATTGTTGACACACGTGTGTGCTTGTACATTTTTCAGAGTTTATAGTATTATTTATTATTTTATCAATTTAGTTGGGATTATTTTTTCTAAAACTTTTTTATAGACAAATGATGGAAAAGGCTGATGAATCTGTACGACGTTGGACATTCAAGTGGTTTGTCCGGTTTGGGAATTATTATTTTAATGGCAAATTTTAATCGAAGTGAAAAGATAAATTTATATTAGAGACTTAGCATGTCATTAGACATGTAAATAAGAAGATAAGGTATTAAAGTTTTCCTCGTTAGATGCTATTACATTACAATATCGAAAAAATGCTATTTTTTTTAGGGGAAATGTAGATTATATAATATGCATTGTTCAACTTCTTCCACGAGGGAAAATGCTTTTAGAGGTAATGCAATTTTAAAATGGAGACATCAGAAAGTTATCTACTTTATCTGATATTGCTAAATTATCTATGTTTATTATAGGGTTTGAAAACGTTGGTTAAATTATTTTGCAAAAGTTTGGCTTAACCGTATTGTATTCTGCCCAAGAGCCATCAGGATTTTCGTGGGGAGGGGGGACAAAGGCTTATCTATAAGCACTTTTATTGTATCTATCCTTCCAAACATAACGTCACGTGTGGCGAGACATGCAATTTAGTTTAGAGTATGATTTGTTTCTAATTTCGATAGAAATCTTTTTAGGTGCTCAGAAAGTGGGTTCAGACTTTTTTTATCGGACTACGGTTATCTAGCCATTTTCCATAACAATTCGGTAAGACGTTTTTCGGCGAGTACATTTCGTGGAAGATTATGCAAAATGTTAGTTGATGGTTAACCGAGGAAGAGGTTAATTCTATGCAGCAATTAATTACATTTAAATCCAGTTTGAAATCATCCAAGAAAACATATCGTAAATAACATAACATTTCTACGAGAGCATCAAAGTGCATATTTAATTAATTAAACAAATACATTATTTAATTTTAGCTTTATATTCGCTTGTATTCAAAAAATAATTAAAAACAAACTCGTGTGCTTTAATTAATAGTATCAAACGTACATTATTAGATGGACATAATATATTCAATATGAATGAAAAATTACTATTAAACGTTTTACACAAAATATAGATAAGAATATTATTACTATCATTTTGATTTGATTGACTATAAAATAAAATGAGAACAATTTATAAAAATGTAGACACGGAATAAAATTATTGATCTTATAATATACACCTTTGTAATGAAACAAATCTGGATTTATAAGTTACTCTATAAACTCAAATCTAAATAGTTCGCCAGTAGATACTATATTAATGTATGTTAAAATAAGACGTACATAGGTAATATATTTTATTTCTCACGCATATATATTTTGGTAAAAGTATCATATTTTTGCGGCACAACAATATTAATGTAATTTAGGCCAAAACAAAAATTCTTATTCGATTTTTAAATTATTAATGTAAAATGCATTTCAACGAGAAACTTTATGCTTACTATAAATTACTTTGTACGTAATATTATAATAACCTATCAAAAACATAATTTTAAACTAATAGTAAAAACAAAAATGTAAATAACTACTCCCCTTTAGACCTATGTCAAACGAGAAGTAATAAACATTAGAAAACTTATATTTTATCATTAAACAATGATAAAACGAATTTAATATGAAAGGGTGTTGTTATATTAGACAGGTGTGGAATATTATACTCTAGTTCACTCTTTTTTCTTAAATATTTGGCTGTTTATTATAAAAACAAATGAATTAAAAAACCTAAAGAAAGTAATGATTTATATTTTAAATTGGTATTTTAAAAATTTTAATAATTTTTTCATGAAGATTGCACCGGATAAATGAAAAAAAAAACCGTTTCGGAATATTCATAAATTAATTTAA
This sequence comes from Neotoxoptera formosana, assembly GCA_022818045.1. Lineage (NCBI taxonomy): Eukaryota > Metazoa > Arthropoda > Insecta > Hemiptera > Aphididae > Neotoxoptera > Neotoxoptera formosana. The sequence goes on from CM040634.1 coordinate 3,507,739, forward strand.
GGTTTAAACAAATGAAAAATGTACACTCAAGAAATTGACTAACCTTTAAACAAAAAAATGTATTTGCATATAAACAGAAATAATTGGGTTTAATCAAAATATTAATTAATGAAAAAAAAATATCAAGTATCTATTCGTCGTTTTCGTTGTTATAATTAATAAAAGAAAACTGTCCCACCTGAGTTCGCAGCGTGGTTAATTTTTGATTGAATTTCGTTTATTTATTTCGTCCTTTTGTTTGGACGAAATTCTTTAGAAAATAATGACAAATGAAGAAATAATTTTGCCCATCAATTAAAAATCGGTAATTTAATCGAGGAATGTGATGGAATAGAGGATAAATTAATTTTTTCGGAATATGATTATGCACTAAATCATTAATATAAATATTAACAATTTATAGACAATATCTGCGAAAAAATATCTACGCTCGTTTGAAAAACAAATTCACTAGTATGACTCAAAATTGAATACAAATTATTTATAGCTGACTATCAATGCTCGAAATTCAAAACCAAAATCTAATAAAACGACTGATATAAATCATATTTCGGGATATTATTTTAATCTAATTATCATAATATTAAATTGTTGCAAATTTCCAATAATTGCTTTTACAGAAGTTACAATAGCGTTGAAACTACTTGGGGAAAAGGTCAGCATAGTAGACATTTTAGGACGAGATATAATATTGTAGTTTTAGTAATTAAATATAATATATTCATATTGAGACGACTTAGTGAACAACGACGAACCGCTATATTGAGCCGAAATTATAATTTTGATACACGAATACCGCAATATTCAGTAGTCATTTTGTTATTAAAAGATTAAAAGTTTCGGAAATCTTATTTTTAGCGATAATAAAGCATGTCAATCTTTCAAGGAGATTAATGTTTCCAGAGGAGACGTTTTGGGGTGACTTGAAATAATGTTTAAATCGGTGCCACAAAACCCCACGATTGAACACTCTATACGACAACAACATTGGAAAACTAATCAGTATAGTATATACCAGTGAAATATTAATTTATGTAATTATTTTATCTAAGAAAGAATGAGGTATTTGCACTGGGCCCACTCGGGTGAGGCAGTGCAGTCAAAAAAAAAATAATAGTTGGATAGCCACCCAAGGTAACGCACCTTAAAGAAAGTTATAAAAAAACATTCAATTCGTGTTTTATTATTTCGTATTTTATCATCATCGTCATAATATTATTACGGTGAAGGCAAATGCCCAATATAATCTATACTTATCCGATAAATCTCTATCAGTGATCACGTCTACTACACAAATTACGATAACCACTGATTATAACTCACATATTATTAGGGTATGGTGTAGATTGATTTTGATTGACTATTTTTATGGCTTATATACCATTAAAATATTAAATTGTACTGAGCACATTATTCGGCTAATCAGGGTCTGATAGTAGCTACAAGGTTTGTTTTAATGCAATGTCCTATGGTGGACTAAAATGATAAAATCATTATGAAAAATATACTTTTAGAATAATGAAATTCTAATTTTTTATCTATAGTCGTAGCCCACAATATAATTTCATAATATCTTTAAGAACGATGGTAATCCGCATATGTTGTAGCATTGTTATCGTATCATTATAATAATATATTAAAACATATTATCAAATGTAAGCAAATATAATATAAATAGTCTGGTAGACGATTGACTACGTAAACACATATTGGTGAGTACTTTAACGGAAAAAAGTTGAGTGGTAGCGATGTCTTGTGAGAATTTATCTAGCAAAAACGTAATAAATTGTAAGCGGTGATATTAAAACAAAAAAAAGGTACCTACCTACATATAAATAGTTTGGTTAAATCTTTTATTATTTTAAAATAAAGTTCTGTGTTGGTAGTAGATAATTTATGAAATCATTAATTTTGTTTTTGTTTTTGATCAGGTTTAAGTCTAAATAACTTGACATAATTTCTCTAAGGCCGTTGCATTTTCTATTATACATTGATACACCTCTAAATACCGGACACTCTCGGTCACTGAAATCGTGTCCTCTATTTGGAGGTGTCCGTTAGGGGAGGTTTCGCTGCAATTCTAATTGGGCGGCACGATAACGGCGCGTGTCTAAAGTCGACCCCCGCCCCCTCCATACAACGGAAACGGGAGGAAAATCCGTCGGATGAAAAATCGTCATTTCGACCCGCGGCCGCGGGACACTCACCACAGGAAGAAGGGTAGCCAGCAGACGATAAACGTGCCCATGATGATGCCCAGCGTCCTGGCCGCCTTGTGTTCCCGCTTCATCTTGATGATGTTCCTGTTGTCCCGGGAGGGGGTGGAGTGGTGGTCGTTGGGCGCCAGCGTGGTCCTGGACGACGACCCGTTCGCAGCGCCGTTGGACCGCAGCTGGTTCTCGGCCAGCTCGCGGTTGTAGTTGATCTGCTGGCCGCAACTGATCCTCGCGTGTATCTGCTTCTCCTGCCGGTTCGCCTCTTTGAATATCGCGTGGTACGTGAACAACATAATCGTGCAGGGTATCCAAAACGATATGGACGACGACACGATCACGTACACTTTGTTCACCTGAAACAACGACGCGAACAATAGTTTTAAAACGGAACACGCAATCGTCATTCGGTGTAGGTAGTAATCAATAATTATTATTATTATTACGGTCGAATGCGACGTAGTCATACAGAATGCATTTTTATGCACCCCCCGCCCCCCTTCCTCCCCGGTTGACGCCTTTAATCGTACATATATTCGAATCCTGATTTTTAGGATTTTTAATTATACCTAAAGACCGTAGAATTTTAAAATTCCCTATTTTTTCCACTACTCGAGGTGTGCCCTGTGGGGCAAAACAAAGCTTATATTTTTCAAACCTAATTTTTACTGCATATTATTTAGCGGATGATTTTATTGACTATTTCGATGTATCCAAATCAAAATTATTTTAATGTGTAGTTTGTGAGTTATTACGATGTTTATACTGAGAATGATAATCCATGCAAATGGTTTTACAAAAATATAAAAACTATAACTATGTTTTATTAAAAGTAAGTAGTATTTATTATAAGACCAGTTTATGTACTTTAACCGTTTTTGCAAACTGTTTTTATTGATCTACAGTTTTTAAATCATCTAAGCCCCCATATTTAGGTTTAACACATTACCATAGATTTATTATTGTTAGTACACACGTTTATATAACTAAAAAACTACTCGTTTGAATTTTGATTTAGATACATCATAATACTCAAAAAAAATATCTGCTGAATAATTTAAAGTGAAAACAGAAGTTTGTATTGTCACAGGATCATCCTTAAGTGGTAAAAAAAACCTCGACGATTCGAAACTATGGTCTTCGAATGTGTTTAAATATTCCAAAAATCAGAATTTGAATATAATATGCACGATTTAAACGTAAACATAGGGTGAGTATGCTTAAAAAATCATCTTGTATATGACACGCGGAGCGAGCGGGATAAACGACGGCCATGCTTATGTGCAATGTACACGTCTTTGATAAACGAAAAGGTGTACAGAAACGTCTAGAATAGTGTTAAACTTAAGACCGGTATTCTAACCTACAAGTCATTCGTTTAAAATCTTCTTTACGACTAGGCAAGGGACAGGGTCGGACTCGACAATTTTTCAAATGCATTTCACGAGTTTCCGACAATATTGTTTTTGCCATTTTTTACCGTTTTATTTTTTTATATATTTTTTTCTTACTACGTTCTAGAGAAGAAAAAAAACGGCACCAGAGTTTCGGAATATCATTGATCAATACACTGAAATGGGCTGCTCGATAATGAGTTCGGTGCGAAAACACCAGTAAATAACGATGTACAACTTCTACCGGAATTCAAATATTTACTAGTTCTACCCGACAAAGTCGTTATTCTTATACACCCTTTAGCACAGTTCAATTATTTTACATTTTGTGTAAGACATAAATAATACGATATTTCTTCGAAACAGTATACGGCAAACGCAGATGAAATAAAAACATTTCGTAATATTATTTTGTGACACGACTACAATAAGTCTGGGTACGACAAAAGAACCAATCGCTGATTCAATGTGGGCAGACGTGATACGATCGATCAGCCCCACAAAGAGGTAACAGAGGTTTGTTTTTTTTTAAACATTTTAATTCATAACCAAGCATCCTTAGTCGATATAAATACATATATAACAACGATTACATGTAATAAAAACTAAATTCCCCAAAATTCTAAAGTACTTGTTAAATGATGAAACAAATTCCATATTTTGAATGAAGTAATGAGAAATGTATTTATTTTACAATGTTTCGATTTTAGTTTTTTGAATATCAGTGTTTAAAAAAAGTTGTTCCACGTATTTCTATTTATCGGTTGGAAATCTAGTGGAGTTGGTACTACGAAGAATGTATTTATCGATATTCTCAGTTATTATTCCAACTGTAAGTCAATTATTTTGTATAAGTAATATTATAGTTATTAGTTTGTAAAAGTCTATGATTATAAGCCAATATTATTAATTAATAAACAAGTGGATAGCTACTGTAATTAATTATAATTAGTAACGAAAAGTAAAATTATTATAATATATTCAATGCATATTGCTGGAAGTATTATATAAAATATATTTAACTACAGTGCCTTCCTGGTATTGAATCTGATATTAATAAAATATATAAACAGGATAATTCACCAAGCAGGCTCAGTGCTCACCCCTTTTTTTTCTTCAATAATGCATTTTTAAAATCTGATTTTTTAACTCTTAATATACATAAGGCTATATTTTTAAATTCTTGAGAACGTTAGTAATACTAAAGGAGTGTCCTTTTAAGGAACAAACTTATTTTTCAAAAACTTATCTATGTTACTATAAATTGTTAAGTGGATAATTTTTTCGAAAATTCGGAAGCATCGAAATCAAAATTCAAACTAGTAGTTTATGAGTTATTTATCTTTGTGCGTGAAGACAAATAAGTTTGAAAGACTGGGAGCTATGGTGATATGGAAATTGTAGTAACGAATATCAATCTTTTAACGTTTGTGAATTATTAAAATGGTCCAATAAATAAATACTTGATACAAAATCACATTAATTTTATATTTTTGTAAAATCATATTTAAGGATTAAATTATTTATTTAATATTATTCTTAGTGTAAACATTTTATTGACTGAGAAACTACTCGTTCGGATTTAATTAATTAATTATTATTCTTAGTGTAAACTTTTTATTAACTGAGAAACTACTCAGATTTTTACTTCAGATATTTAACTAAGTACCTATAAGTATAGGTACATACAAATTATCTACATAAGGATGAATTATAGTTAAAAGAGAGCTAGGGTTCTCATTTCAAAAACAGTTGTTTGTATTGAAATAAACACGTTTTCAACAGTTCAAAAATTCGTAAGAATTTGAAAATAATATGGTTTTAAAGTGGAATTAGAAATTACAAAAATCATAATTTGAAATAATTCATAATTAAAAAAAAATAGGGGTGAGCATGATTAATGAACCATCCTAATTATATTAAATTGCACTATACAAACTTAGAAGTTAATAAAAATACATGTTTTAAGATGTAAAATATAAATCAAGTTGTATTAAAATAGAATATTATTCAAACTCTCTTGGCTAACTTTACCATCAATTCCAATAACAAAATTAAATTGCTTTATTTAAAACAAACTATAATTGTTGTGCATTTCGAGACACTCGAAATAAAACGAATACATTTTTCTTCTGCGAATTAAAAAAACTAAACAAAAATATATTTACACGTTAAAGAAGTATACATTCTTTGTCCGATCAATCGCTAAAATAACTCAACGTAGATACGCAATATTATATAATATTTAAAGTCGACCAATAATTGATTACTTTATCATGGTAAATATTTTGTATAACGAAGTAAAACGCGAATGTACTCCTCGTAACTGCTGATGCATTATTATTTGTAGGATTTTTAATTTTTCAGTTTCACTTAAGCAATTAATATAAAATATTTTTTCGTTTTTTACGTAAAACCACGTAATTAAAACATACAATAGAACAAAACAAACTGAAATTGCATGGAATTCAAAACGTCACAAAGCTATTTCACGAGACATTGTTTCCTATGCATTTATTTTAGCGCAGTTCTATAGTGACACGAGTCTTTTGTCTGTTTTGTTTTCAGTTTTACTAATAACACTGTCTGCGCGCAGATATCAGTTTGGAACAGTGCGGTGTGTTTATTTTGTTCTCCGCAATATTATACGAAACTTTGAATTTATCAAATATTTTATCATCATACGAGCACTATCCCCTCGTTATCCGTTGACATCAAAAGGGTTGAAATCACGTGCGCCATTAATCTATTTAAGCTCCCTCTAATATCGAAGAGTTTCGAAGAATGTCATCCATTGTTTTCGTCTGCGTATTGACTATCCACTCAGATTGTTCTTATCTCGAAACGTGTTACGCGATAGGATTAAGAATATTATTAACAGTAATAATATTTCAACGAACAATATAATATAACGCACGAAGAAGTATTTATAATATTAATAATTTCGTTTGTTTTTTTTTTTTTTTTGTTTCATTGAAACTATTAACGTGACAGAAATAAGGAATAATTATTACTTATTCGTAGTATTTCTTATTACCTACTTAAGTTTACTATTTTCTGACAGCGCTATAACAAAAAATAATTATTTATTTTCTGGTGAATTTAATTGAAAAACAATGATTATACTTTACGTAGATGGTTCGAACAAGCTGGACATTTTACATTGTGTTTGGTTTAATGCAAACTCGTAAAAACAATGTCGAGCAATAAATTGTCTCTCTGAGTTATCGAGAACAGAGATTATGTATTTTAAGTTTGAACGGACTGATGACTTTGAATAGGATTTTGCAGTGACGTAGCCAAAACATCTTATATTACAAGTTCAATAAATTATTGTCCTCTTGAATATACGCCCACAAACAACTCACATGAAAGTTAGTCAGTGCCACAAGAAACCAAATTAACGCATTAGGTTTTTTTAGTATTAAATATTTATTGTTATTTTATACTAATGATAAAATAATACAAGAAATAGAGATCACATCTCGTGTTTAGGTACAACCGAATAATAACGAAAACTTTTCTACTTTATTTTTACCTCGTATTTAAATATTATCAGTAGGTACCTGGTTCGACTGTGCCATTTTTTTTTTTTTTTGACATCTTGTGCCTTGGGAATTTTCTAGAAGTTTTCCAAAACTCGTGACTATTATACAAGCATGGATAAAAAAAATGTTCGTCCAAAAATATATCGTTTTATCACTGAAATCGACAACGGTAGAGTAGACACTACCTACGGTATTGCGGAGACGCAATCGTTATTGTATTACGCTATACTTTACTGTAACTGACGTGCCATTATTTGATATTGTATTCGAGCCTCGTTCTAATTTAACGAATTTTGTCTTTTAGATAAATTCAACATACACCAGTTGTGTTTTCATTACTTTTTTTTTTGCTACGCGAGTTTTATCCTAACCAAAAAAAAAAACATTTATTCGACGACAACACGCATTTAATAAAACTTTTATGTGTACTTACTAGTATTTAGAAAATGTACGAATTTAATAATAACTCGCTTTGGATTTTTAAAGGGATTGTAATTCAAAGGTTTGACATTAATGTATTAAATCGATGTCCTTTATGTTTGTTACCTATGTAAAATAAATTCTTATTTTTAGAATATAAACAATATATGAATCAATAACAATTTTTTGTCATATTTATTATACTCCAACAGCAATAATAAAGTTAAATTGTGTGAATATGAAGTGTTAAACCGTCAGTTAAAACTGCGCAATGTGCTTATCGTACAAATGAACCTCCCGCCAAAAAAAAAAAAAAACAATAACTCGTAGTTTAGTCGCATATAGCGTACCAATATATTATTATATAATGTAAAGTGTCATATGCAGTGGAAAACACTTAAAGTGGAAATAATTTGGGTATAATTGTCAACTTCCCTAGGTCTCAGCAAAATAAATAATTATCTTATGAATATTTTTCTACAGTTATAATATAGTTGAAACTTTCACAGTGCTCAAACTACAAATATACACTTTATTTACCTAATTACTTGTCAGTTACATCACTCTAATATTCTCAATACATTTGCAATACTGTTCATAAGGTGCAGAACGGTCTCAAATCAGTTATTCAAATTCCTAAACCGTAACAGTTACCTATATAGATTGTTTTATTCCATTTTTTCCGAATTTAAAATTTTTTTTAATAAGACAATTATTTGTGTATCTAACCGTTAGACTCTTAGGTTTGCTCGACTGCTAACAATACATGTATGTTGGTGTACAGTCAATTGATCGTCAGATTAGGTTTAAAAAAAGTAATGTAAAGTAGATATGAGTTATACAAAATATCATGGTGAAATAATAAGTAAAAGAGGATTAAAAAATGTTGTAATTACAACAACTGTAAATGTTTTAAAATTATAATATAAATTATGAAAAAAATAAAAATACTTTGGTCAATTTGTCATCGGTTTAAAAAAAAAAAAAATAGCCATTCATCACAATCAATATTCGTGTATTAAATTATATCGCAATATATATAACAATGATTATCACACATTCGAACAGTTATAACGACAAAAAGGTCAGCAACTCTCATATTATTATATCGACCTATATCCCAAAGCGAATCCGACAAACTCGTGCCACGACCATTATTAACCATAAGACCAGTTAACGATGCGGCCAAAAGCATACTTTTCGACTAAAAGCACTGAAAGTATGCACACGACTATGATTTGTACACGCGGTAGGTTAGGTTAGGTGTCTACCATTTCATACGACCGTTTGACTATAGCGTACATTATATAATGCATGGGACGAGTTAATGAAAATAATTAACTCGAGTTAAGTTTACATTAGTAAACGCAATATATCGCCAAGTTATAAGTTAACAGTTAACAAATGACACATGGTATAACTCGCCGAGTGAAAAGTTTGCATGGAAATAAAATATTAGCTGAGCTCAGTTTAAAAAAATTAATCTACTTTTTAATTAGTTTGAACACATGAGAAGTATCTTGTGCTCGTCTTTGTATCGTATTATTTTACTGCGAGACAGACAACAGACATATTATTACTATTATTATAGTACTATAGATTAGTTTTCATATTATGGAACCGCGCAAGAATAAATTACAGTTTATTAACAGTTATAATGTTTGTATAAACGAGTAAAATGAATGTAATCAGCGTATGGGTAAACGAATTAACCGTTAAACGTTTGTCATCGAGTTGGTAAATTATTTTTAAATCGACTGACCGAGTCGTCAAAAAGTCATTTCTCCAGTCAATTAAAGTCTATAGTCGAGTTTGTGAGTTGATTGATAAAGGGAAGAAAACCTAACCGTTTAACGGGTCGATACAGCCCACTCCACACCGTTGACTATACCTACAGTGTGATCCATCTAACGTGAGACACTCGATATTTCAAAAAGTATTTACGTAAAATAATCCAAAGCAGCGAATATCTTTCTGAGTATTTTGATAAATTAAAATCGAATCGTGAACTAGTAGCTTATGAGTTATAAGCATTTGAAGTTTGGATGAGCGGAGTAGAGGACCAACATATTGCGGGGTGCCCGCATACCACTCCACGCTGCTCGTTAAGACTTTGAATACTTAAAACTCATAAGCTACTCATCCAAAATTCGATTTTTATGCGTAAAAATACTCAGAAAAATATTCTGCTTTGGATTATGAAATTAAAAAAACCGTATGTCGTAGTTCAAAAATATTTCCAAAGACGTAAATATTATGCTTTTTGAAACAAAGAGTGGCTCACGCGTTAAACGGACCAGCCCGTACAGCTGCAAATAAATAAATACATAAATAAATACGTAAAAACAATATATGATACTGACCACCCAGTCGCAGTCGTCCGGGTGGGCCATCCGGTAGGCCAGGTACTCGTCGGTGGTGTACCAGCCGTAGAAGATCGGCACGAACGCTATGATGCCCGGCGCCACCCACGTGACGAGCAGCAGGAACGCCACCAGCCGCTTGGTGACCAGCACCGGGTACTTGAGCGGCTTGACGATGGCGTAGTACCGGTCCACGCTGATGCAGCACAGGTGCAGTATGGACGCGGTGGAGAAGTACACGTCGCTCGAGTTCCACACGTCGCACATGAAGTACCCGAAAATCCACTTGCCGCTGATCAGCTTGCTGGCGTTGAACGTCATCGCCACGATGGCCACCAGCATGTCGGCGAACGCCAGCGACACGACGAAGTAGTTGGTGATCACCCGGAGCCGGGGGTGACGGGCCACGGACACGATCACCAGCAGGTTGCCGCCGATCGACGTCAGTATGATGATGGCCATGATGGACGTCTTCAGCGCCACCGACACGTAATCGGACCAGTCCATCATGTCGCCGGTCACCTGCAGCACGGCGTACCGTTATAATTATTACTCTCGTGTCTTGTCATAATCATATTTTAATAAAGCACATGTCACTGTGGACACTGGCGTGGACCTATCTGCACGGTCCGTTATTCTCTCTCTCTCTCTCTCTGGCCGAACATAGACTAAACGCGTTTACGCGCCCGTTTCAAAAATTATATAGAATAATAGTTTTGAGGGCATGACATATTATTATTGATTTGTCTAAATACTGTCTCAAAACAATTGAGAAATAATTTAAATTTACAACATTTTATTTTTATTTTCAAAGTCAAATACAAAGTCAAATAATAATGTTAATGCTTTCTCAATCATATTCGTTTTTCGGTAAGCCTTTGTGCATTTAGAGTCTTATTAATCGTTAAGCGAAAAAGGTCGAGAACGTTCAATAAACAAAAAAAACCTAATTGAATCAAAAAAAAAAAACGTTTTAAAAAAAACCTTGTCCTTCTCATGCTATAGTCTCAGAACTGTCAAAATATTCTAGTTTGAGTTCAACTACTAAAAATCTAATATATTTATTATCTATAACATCTTGTTAGATACACAATATATATTTCAAGGCGATTTCATATTTAAATATTCATGTAAATTATCGTCAAATATATCCGCTACCGAGCACCGATGATGGCTGAATTAACGACGATACGATTATACCACTATTGTTTATATTTGTATGAAAACAATCATCTCGCGAATGCCAATTATAATAAAATATATAACATAATAATATTATGTTTTTTTCAAATAATATCACGCTGTCAGAACGTATCTAAAAAAAACATTTTCGGTCCCGAATCTAATAAATATCTCCTATCTACTTGTGATTTACGAGATAATAGTACTAAAAAAAATCTCATAATCGTTTCATAGAAATTCGGTGCCGAAAGACTTACCAAAGGATCGCGGGGAGTGGGTGGCTCAAACGCTTAGGGTATAACGCGAACGGCACTAGCTCGCGGTCCTGTTATTCAATTTGTCAAGCTTTATGAAAATAAATATACAGAAATAATGTATTATATAATAATACTATATTACATGTGTACTTTTTGTAAGCCCCGAGAAAAACAATGTCGTACAGACAAAATAAAATTATGCTTAATATTGTATAAATAGGACAATATAATATTATATTATAATAATTGTCACAACAAACAGCGTAGTATATATATAAAAAAAAAAAAATATTATACGTTTATTGAATTCATTTGTGACGTTTTTTTAGTGCGATTAAAGGTATTGAGTGTATTCAAACAATTTCAAATATTTGCGTTTATAATTATTTAACATTATTTTCACTCGAATGTGTATGCAAATGGGACGTTGCAATCAAAGCAACTCTCTGCAATCATTCGAATTCTCAATAAGTCAAAGACCTTCAATATTCCAACTTCAAACTCTATAAACAACACTGTTTGTTGGTATACCGCATACGGAGTAATCTGTTTAACACGAAAGACATTCATTATTTCAGAAAACACTAATGTTTTTGAAAATATTTCTTACACTCACATAGTTTTAAGTTTTTTGGAAAAAAGTTATATTTTATCGTTGTTGCAATGTGTTTATGCCATTCGCTCTTTTGAATGACTTTATCTACATACGTTTTTAATTTCATATTTCATAGCAGAAAATATTATTTATTATTCTTATATATTATTTTTTTAAGTATTTCATTCTGATAAAATCATATTTCGGAAAAGTAGTTTATACACATTTTAGTCACACGTTTATTAGTTAATTTTTTTAAAGAGTGATGGAGTAACGGATGAACATATTATTTTATTACAGGGTGCCCAAGTTGTACTACTCCATCACTCCGCTCAGCTAAGCTTTAAATATTTTTATCGCTTCGTCGGTAATGTAATACAATATAATATTATATTACCATTTTGTTCTTATAATAATGTATATGCGTTAAATTGTATTTGGTACAACTACCTAAGTGTCTTGTCAAATTGAACATCGAAATCCTTTCACATTCCTGCGTTTGGTATATTTTATCTATCACCGTATATATTATAATATATGTACCACTTATATACCACACTGGAGATATACAACGTTTTATTGCTACAACCACGTGACATGAACTTAAAAACTTACCATGGTTATGAGTAGGTACTAACCTATTATGAAACATACGATTTTTTATAATTTTAAAACTACACTAAAACGTACATTCTTTATAATCCACGTGATATCGCCCTCAAAATATTATATAGGTACCTTGACAAACTGTCCCCCCTCTCAGGTCAACTAAGGTTGGTGAAGTCAGACATTTTGTAATATTATTATGTTAGTCTGCACCCAATTACACGCGTATATAACGCGATGCCTCCAAGAAAGTCAGAAACGTTTTAATTGTTTTCGTTTTTAAACTCCATGCTTAGGTATATCGGAATGAATAAAAATGTTATAACTCGACAGTATATACATTTAATTGGACGTTAAATAAATAAATTATTAAATTTAAATAATATATAAGACGACATAGGGCAGTACTCGTGAGTGGCTGTTGGAAAAATCTTAAAAATGTTTGGAAATTAATTTATAATAATATATTCGTATATTTTTAATGAAAATCGTAGTACGATATTTTACATTATTTCGGGCAGTTTGGATAAGAGTTATAACTTATAACTATTTTATTTCCCATTTCCGAGGACCAAATCGGAAGGTTTTTCTTATTTTTAATTTTTCAAGTCGGTCTGAATACGGGTAGTTGTGTACAAATTGAAAATTCGTATATACGCAAATAATATTATTCTCTCTCTATCTCAAAGCGATATTACGTTTTTGGATAAACTCAAAATGTCATTATATTCAGATGAAACGTTCAAAACGTACTCGGCAGCTGTATAAAGTGCCGGATTTTCTCTGTATAGGTTAATCGAAAATCTTTCGTTTACCTCGAAAACGCCAGTCGAGTCAATTATAAGTCATCACGTGTGATCCGTTTGAAAAGACTCAATAAATAATACTAATATTACAATATAAATAATGAAATATTATACAATATTATAACAATAATAATTCGTCGTACAAAATATCGTATACGTCGTGTGGCGTACGACGACGTGCAGGGTCGTGAATAATAATTCTGCACCATTAAAAACCATTTAATATACCATACGCGCGACACTCGTCGTTTTCGGGCCCGGTCGTAGTTACCACACGCGTTACCCGGTATCATGTCGAACCCGGAGTCGGGTAGGCTGACGTTTATATTATGATGACGCCATCACGCGTGCCTTATCGCTTGACTTCCGGTCAAGTGAGCGCGCTTACGGCCTAGGCGATAATCGCCGTGTTACATTATAATCATAATAATAATATGCGGCGCAAAGATGGATTTTTTTTGAAAATTAAAATTATTTTTTTTTTTTTTAAACGCTTTGCGCTATGCTCCGCCGCGTACTTCTCGATTTCCCCTCCCCCCTTATTAATAACAGCGAATTTCCTCTCGATTATTCGGAGCGGTCGTTTAATAAGATAAATAAGTCCGGAGACGATAATTATTATACCGTAACACCAGTAAAATATACCTATACCTATATATATATATATATATATATATATATATTATACTGGAGGGGTTTACGTTTAAATCGCTGCGCGACCGGCGCTAAGTTATTATGTAATGCCCGTGGGAGGAGGTTTATTACGGTCGGGCTGGGTAACCACCGCCGCCGCCGCCGCCGTGGAAAGGATAAAATGACCGGAAAATATGGTTATTACGCGGACGATGACGACGCGATGCGATATTGTATTATAAGCCCTTCAAACCACCCGGCGCGCGTTACCGTCACGGCAGTAGTTTTACCCGATCAAAGTATTTTCTTATTTTTTTTTCCGCAAAAAAAGGTTAAGTAGGTAGTCGCGCAGTGAATGGACCAGAAATATTTTTAGCAGTTCTCGACCGAAAATGGTATACATATATATATATATATATATATATATTATCTCAAGATTTTTCGAGTAAGTCAACGTCGCGATATTATCGTTAGGTATACGCTCAATCGATTCGCGTACCTTGCAATATAATAAAATAATATATTGTACGATTATCAATAATATATCGGATCGTAGTCACTACCGAGGACCCCATATCACATAAACATAATACACACCATCTAATATTCATCTACAACATTTGATGCGATTTAATTCTGTATAAATATTATGACTATACTTTACATATTATATGTGAACGCCATATTATATTATTATAGTGTGTAGGTTTATTTATTTTTTCTACGCCAAACAGATGGTCATGACGCCACATGTATTGAGTATTGACCACGAGAAAAAAATTTGGATGGTCTACCATCTTAACTAAACACTCAAAAAAGGACAGTTTTCTTGACGTTTTATCTCCAAAACTATTTTTTTTTAAAATACTGTTATTTGATTTATTTAAAAAATACAGTATAAATTATTATCCTCTAATTTACATACCGACCGACTTAAATTATTATATAGAACCTGCACTTTACCTACAGCCATTTGAGATTAGTCTTAACTTTATTATAGAGATAAGCTTTGAATTAATTCATTAGACAAGTATTCGTATTAAATCCTATCCCATATCCTTTGTGAAACAAACTACTGTACGACAGTTGGTGAGCATCAAAGATAAGCAAGGATTTCATTCGACTATAAGTGTGCACCAACTACAGGCAAGGTATGATGTTTTGATTTGGTTGAACGATATCTTAGACATTCTGAGTACCAAACGTATTACACGATTCGTGGTGTCTTTTTATTGAGGACATCACTTAATTAATTATTTTGCACATATCACAACTCCGTGTAAAGATTAATTTAAACCTTCAACATGAGTTTGATTTTCTAAAAAAAAAAAACCTCTTACTGAAACTGAATACGTACAGAAAAGTAGCGTTATTCTATCTTCTAACTCATCCCAATATACTATTAGACATTGCTTAAGTTGTGAACATCAGTTTAATATTATGATTACGATTGAATCGAAAGGAAACTGTTATAGATACACTCATTACTTTTCACTTCTACTCGTATAATAACACACACACACCACTAATAGAGAATAATATCAAAACATTATCCTGATATTTAATAAGCCATATCAATAACGAGCAGTGTTCGGGCCAGTACTTTCTGGTAAACGTCGCCAGCTCGACCGTGCACGGACTGACGACGACAGAACGCTGTGGACGTGGCTTGGAGAGCAGCGGCGACAAATTCCGCGGGCTACCAGAGCGTTATCGCCGCCGTGCGACCACCCGCAGCGACCAATCACAGCGACGCGGTAGACGGCGTACCGTGCCTATAAATACGAGTGCGCTGCACGGAGGAGCACACAGTGTGTGATTTTCCATCCTACCTCTCCGTAGCAAGACCCGCACCCAGGGCAGACTCGCGAGGTGTGGACCTAACCGTTAAACCAAACACTCCAAAACGGAACAGAAGTAGTTATACAGTCCACTCAATATTCATCTCCTGTACGGAACAGGCAGTATAGAAGACCGTCAGACTTCCAGTCGCATAACAGACGTCGTGTCAGAACGTATTGACTCGTAATAATCATTAAAGTCAAAGAGATATATATTTTTCATTCACACTCCAAAATAGTATAATATTGCAGTATATTGCAGCTACTCAATGTTTTCAATTTTCACTGTTATATTATTCTCACTATAATCGTATTTAACTAACGGTGTATTTCACAAAACAGAATATTGAGACATCGAGATGTTAGGTAGATATAAATAATAAAATAAAAGAGCGATAAAAATTAAAATGCTGTTCTGCCATCAACCCTCCTCAATCCTCTAAGTTTATGCACCGAGGTTAATAATTTAGACCGTTATAACAATAATTGTGCAGTGTAGATATAAATTAAATTTATAAATTTGAAATGTACAATAATATTATGTGATAATAATACCTGTTGGACCGTGGGGTCGGTGCCGTTGTCCATGGCACTCAACCGGTAGAGTGAGTCCCGAGGATCGAATGTCGTGACGACGGGAGTGGGAGTGTGGTTGAACACGTTGTCACCATGTTCCATGACCGCTGTTGCGGTATAATAGGCGTCTGTGAAGTCACCTGGGTATCGTACTCGGTCACCGGCCGTTTCACCATGCCGACCGACACTCGCGGCGATCACGTACGGTTCAGGACGTCACCGTGGCCGTCCGCTGGCATCCGGACGCCACCGTTACGTATTGCGCTGCGGTATAAGATTCTATTGTACCGTGGTTGTAGGCGTTTAAGTTTTTACCACCAGTTTTTGTGATAAGTTTTTTTGAAAATTCGTCACGTCTGTTTTCAGACGGATTCGCCAGAGACAGCCGATTCGGCCTAGGTACAACGCCAAATTCTGTAACAAAAGAAAAAAAATAAATTTAAATATTATATCGTATTTATTCATATTACGTGTGCCGAATGTAATGTTAAACATGAAGATTTGTTAATTCAAATACCTCGTGTATAGTGATTAATAGAATATCTTATATGTATTATTATTGCAGAGTGGTGTTTATATTATTATAGTTATCTGATCATTATTAAGAAACAAAATAATATATACATTATACATGTATGTATTATTTATTATGCGAGTTTTAAACGGGTTTAAATAAGATAAATGAGAGTTCAACGTGGGTTTGAATTAGATAATATATATGCGAAGTCTTAGGGCGGGCTTTGACGAGAAGTATATTTAGGTTTCGTGTAGAGTATAAAAGTGAGATGCATAAGTTTCTACGTGTAATGCATACGGATATAATATGTCCCGTCACTAACTCGGCGCGATTCTTCATAACAAGTCTAGAGATATTTCTAGTTTGTAAAGCCCGCGTACCTACTAAAAAGTTGAATAATTTGCTCTTGTTTTATACGGGTGTAATAGCGATATTACGTCGCACTGACGTACATGCACATGTCTCTCGTTTTTACTCGACATTATTTTTCCCCTTATATTTCGTTCCGTTTCATTTGAAATAACTGTTGGCATTCAATCCTTTAAATAACAAATGTTATTAAAAATAAAATGATTAAATACACACCGAGTGCATCGTTTTATACGAACACGATTTATTGGTCCCCGACCAGTTTTTATTCCATTGAATTTTTTTTTTTTTTTTTGCATCGGCAAAACAAATGAAGTAAAATATGTAAATAAATTTATCTTGGAGGGAAATATAGTACAGTCAACACACACAGTGTCTCGATAGAAGAGGCTGAGGATCGGGCGTGTGTAATATTAACTTGTGTAGTACGACTGTAATGTTAGTGTAGATTGATTTAGGCGCTAGGTGACTCTTACAATTATAGCTAGATTCGTCGAAGCTCATCTTTAGTGTCGTCGAGAAAAATTGTCCGTGTAATAATTGCCCGTGTCGATAGGATCTCTGTCCTACACGGTGGAATCGTTGAAAACCTCGCCAATCCACACACGTCTACTGGAGAGTTTAATTAAACGAGAGTCGCACAATTTATTAAGTGATTGCCCTATAGAATTGTATTTACCTGAGTGGAATTCTAACAGTCGTCGTTGTCGTATTTTACTATCGACATTGGAAAAAACGATAAAAAAAAAATCATTGTTTATTTTTAAAATTTTATTTGAAACTACAACAGAGTAATTGGTTTTACAACATAGTTTGTGTTATTGTTTTGTTTTTTTTCCGTTTAAAACGCTTTTGACGTACGTAAAGCGATTGAAAATTTGTTGCACATACTAAGTATAAATGTACAAACATTTTATCAACGGAGTTTCACAAAACCCTGAAATTTCCATTATTTTTCAGCAAAGACGTAAGCAAAAAACAACTTTATAAATAGGAAAACAAAATTGGAGATCAATAAATTGTTCAAAAGTATTTCTAGATTGGAATTCTTGCATTGCATATGCATGTTTTATGCACACTATATGTGCATGTAAATAGAAAGTTGTGGAAATGTATGAAGCACAAACATTAAAATATTTGTCACTTAAATTTTAATATTTTATACGAGATTTGACGAACAATGTACCGATTTCTACTGCATATAATTACGCAGGGTGCTGCAAAGAAATACAAAAAAAGACTGTCATCAATATTATTATCTCTCCTTGCAAACCATCCCCCAAGAAGACTAAAGAAGAATTGGCGAAGTCACTTACTAACATAATAATAATTATACAAATAAAATAATAATAATAATACTGAAAAAGTGAGCAAACTTACAAATAGAATAAATAAATATATTTATATTATAATATTATCCCGTCCGGTGTATATATTACTGCCGGGTAATTCCTTTAATCATAACATCACTCGTGTCCAACTACCCACATCAAATATGCTTTTTGTAAACGAACATTTTTCGGGTCGTATATTTCAAATAAAAGTTGAAAAAATGTACAATATTATTTCATCATTTCAACAACAACGTCACCGCGTTAAACTCGCAGTCGACGTCGACTGCAGGTATATCAATTTATTATTATTATCTTACGCGTCGTTCGCGTTTATATACGACTACAAACGAACGAATGACTTTGTTAACGTTCAATAATCTGCCAGAAGAACATACAGACACGCCATCGCAGCCGGATCGCGCGGTGTAATAATATGATAATAATAATAATTGACGAGACGACATTCCACAACGATAGTCGCAGTGACAAACGGTCAAATTGTCACGCGATCAAACGTGCGTGTCGGCCGCTCCGCAAAAACGCTGCCCCTTGCACGCTTTTCGTCGTTTTGCCGTCCCATCGCCGCCGACAGCCGTGTGCGACGAACCGGAGAGATCAATTTCGACGATTTCGAACAGTGACAGCAGGCGCACGGCTCGACGATTTTATAAAAATAATATAATATAATATTATATAATTCAAACTTTTCAGAAACATTTTTTTTTCTGATTTACACTTTATGACAATGTCGAATCAGTATAATATTATGCACTCGAACGGCGATCATTTGAGTGTTTGTGATGCGATTGAAACGTTAAATAGTCATACTATGATTATATTACATTACAAGTATTCCGTCATGCGGGCTTTACCGTTAAAACATAATTTAACATTTTTTTTTTTTTTTAGTTTTTATATGTAACCAATTTTTAAATATTGATCATTTTTAAAACGTTCTATTTTTGAAAGCGGTACAGAGTACGCTGGTGTTCTGAAGCACTTTCGGTATTCTAAAGCTTTTATTTGTTGCAGTTCGTGGGATCTAATAATATATATTGGAAAAATATTGTTGCTATATTATACTTAAACGATTATGTAGAATTTTGTTTGTCTAATGTTCACATTAGGTAATAATATTGTATATTATCGCGTCTAACCATAACAAATAACGATTATAATTTATGCCTTTTCATACTTTCGTAAGTAGATACAAGCGATAGCGTGAATGTATATTATTAATGCCATCCATGGTAGAACCAAAAAAAAAAATATCGAATGAAAAGTCATGAAAATAATGTCTTTATCAGAGCACAGCAAGACATTTTGTAAAAAGTTTTATTTTCAGTCTACAATTATTGTGATGTCAAATAAATATCACAAATATTATTTATACCTATAATTTTCAAAAAAAAAAATAACTGTCTTTGAAAAAAAAAAATGTTTTGGTACAGTTTGTACCTACCAAAGATTCCATTTCATGCAGTGTTGTTGGTTTTAAATGTCTTTATTTGTACAAACGCTATTGCCGTACAGTATAATGCTAAAAACGATTTCCGTTGTATGTGAAACAGCCGCGCTCGATTTAAAGAAGAAAACGGTCGATCCTATAGTACAAGTCAAAATTCTGTCGGCAGTAAACACATAGATAGAAACGTATACACATCCATATGAGTTATGTTATAACTTGTTTGTAAATTTGAGGTCACCGATTTAATATTTTCTATAGAACATACGACAATATAGTAATAATATTATAATGACGATAATATAATATAAATGTAAGACGGCGCATCGGTTAGGCAATTCAGGGGCATACTTCAATCCGTTGCCCTGTTATAAATCATAATAATAATAGTATTTTTGCACTCGTTCGTAGAACAAAAAACAATAAAAATAATGTAACATTTTGATGTATATTCGTACGGGTTTGTTTCGGCGTACAACATATTTTGTGTTTTTCTAGAGGAAATCTAGGTTGAATATATTATTCTATTTTGTCTACAACACACCTATAGCGCACGCTGAACATCAAGTCTGATCAATACGCAACGCCGCCGCGCCGTTTCGCGCGTGCACTGTGCAGTGTATGACTATTAAATGCTGTGCGGCGTTTCACATCTCGAAAAGATCACAGAGATCAACCACACCCAATTAACTTTGTTTCGTAAACATCGGAAACGAGTGCGTCGTGTCTGCGCAAGACGCGTACGTTCGTTTACGGAATTAAATAGAAAAATAAAAAAAAACAATCTATTCAACGACGACTTGGCTCACGAGTGTCACGACAAGTAATAATGTCGTTTAGCCGAACTGTTTTTGAAAGCGTTAGGAAATAAAATATAGTAGTATATTGCGCTCTACATTTTTTTTTTTAATACGAATTCAGCACCGTGCGAAGTATAGTAAAATAAAATAAACGTTTTGTCTTGTGCAGGTCGCTTTTGCTATGATTTTCCGACCACCTGCAATATCATCATCATAGACATTGGCACCTGGCACTAATATTCGAGTTGCATAATATTATCAAAACGATAATTCGTTCGGACGATCTCGTCGTGGTCTCGTGTGCATTCTATTCGCGTGCACATAATGATATATCGAACACTGCTGCACTTACGTATGTCATTTTCACCGTACGACCGTATCGTCATGTACACGATTTCAACGCGGTCCGTCGATTATTCTTACGCTGTGGCGAGGTCCGGCCGTGTTGACACATATTATTACTATTATATTATTATTGTCATTCCACGGCTAAATAATTTAACGTGTTTTAGCTGACGATAATAATAACATAATATAATATATTACAAAACTCGCGCTGTCGGCGACGAAGCACACCGGCAGATCCGAATATAGGTATTAATTCGTTTCGCTGTATATCATATATTACAATAATAATGACGAAGATGATAATAATAATAATAATAATAATATGATGGCATTATGCGTGTTTGACCCCGACCACGAATGAATGAGAGGATGGATGAGATCCCGCTGCGGTGACTAAAATACTACCCCGCGTCGTACAGTTACGTGTTATTATTATATTATAATAATAATGATAATATGTGTACGGTTGGCGGTGTATATATGACGTTATTTAGGTGTGTATAATGTATATATATTATGTATAAAGGTCCCTGCAGTTATAGCCGGATTACGTGACGTGATAATATTCACGAGCGACACCGCCGTGTGGGTGCGATAATCGCGCCACGGAGAGCGGATAATAATATCATTTTTTCGCTTTTTTTTTAAATATAAAAAATAATTTTATAAAATGCGCGATGCGCGTATTATTCTCTTTTTTTTGCGCTCGGTATTGGTAACCGCGACGGTGCTGGAGCGAATTCCTCGAGTATTCGTAGAACGACCGTTAGCCGTTAAACCGAACACTTTAAAAGGCTTATAATAATTATCTTATTATATTATAGGACCTATACGTAGTTTCACCAGAAATCGGTCGAGGTTGTCGGTGCCAGTGTTTACGCAACGACCGAGCCAATAATGTATTAACATTGTTCACATTTTTTTTTTTTTTTTAATATCGAAAAAAGCCAGAAAATCCGTTCAAAAAAACGATAAGTATGTGGAGATAATATACGATCGGTTTTCGATCGATGTGGTTTTTTTTCAACGTCATCATCAGCGGTTAAAAAAAAACTCGCCGTAAAACGCCATTGCAGCAGTCTTTTTCACACTCCAAGTCTTAAATTATAATACATTTATATATTTAATATGGAATCTTATCGTCGTATACCTGCTGTATATAGCACACGAAACGAGCTATCGATAAATTGTCGAAATCGCTCGGAATTTACATAAATATAATCAACAACGTTTACGTTGAACGCGAATCGCAACATTCTAAAAAGCGTTTTATAGTTTTAATTTAACACTCTTATACATTGAACAAATCTGTTGCGCCAAATCGGTTTGTTTTTAATTATACTTATTGTAGCTCAGCGTTAGTTTTAGTTGAACGCCAATAAAATTTAATATAAACGAAATAGTAAAATACTGACTGATTTTTACGACTGCTGTCGGTTGAATTTTGGAAAATATAAACATATTGTATTAGATTATACTATGGATTGTTCAAAAAAAGTAAGTTATTACAATAGTAATAAGTATAATGACTAACAAAATTAATAAAATTTTAGAATATGCGGGTAAAACCGGATTTAGCGTGAAATTTCGAATGTATTTTCAATAATATTAAGACAAATATAATAATTAATCGTTTCATTATCAACAATATTTTTATTAAAATACCTCGGCTAATAGCCAAAACCTTTTATCATTTCGTCAGGTTTTTTCGTTGTATTGAACCTAGAACAAAGGTTGAATTAACTTTTAAAATTCCTTATTTTGTCAAATGTGTTAAATTATTAAATAATTTACTACTGTATGACGTGTCAATGTTTTTAGTATTTGTATTAACTGTATATAGCTCATATTCGCAATAACGAGAAGAAACCATAACAGTATGTTGGTTCTATTGAAATTATATTTTTTTTTCACACATTGGAGCATATCATAAAAGTTTATCGTGAATTTTTTAATTGTATTCTAGCAGAACATTTCTATTATATAATATATATATAATAGAAATAATAC
Source organism: Neotoxoptera formosana (assembly GCA_022818045.1). Classification (NCBI taxonomy): domain Eukaryota; kingdom Metazoa; phylum Arthropoda; class Insecta; order Hemiptera; family Aphididae; genus Neotoxoptera; species Neotoxoptera formosana. The sequence continues at coordinate 3,531,016 of CM040634.1, forward strand.
TAATAAAATAAACTTTTATGTTTTTTAACGCTATTTGACACTTCGCTGCGTTTAGAAACTATAATAACAACGAAAACACATTTAAAATATCAAGAACACGCGTACCTATATATACACGAGTTAAACGTTTCGTGAAAGGTTTCCGTCCCTTAAGTTTCATATTTACGACTTTCAACAGGAAATTTGAATTGAAAAAAACTCGTGATAATATAATACGCATCGAATTAATTTTACTTCGAGATCATAATATTATTATTGTATCCGACTATCCCTTGTATCGGGTGTGCCGCCAGCGGAATTTCATCGCCGACAGCCAACCATAATAATACAATCAGAGCCATTCGCCACAAATATAATAATATATACTCTGTCCGGCGAAAGAACAGTGGCCAGTGGCCCGACAAAAATCAGTTCTTCGGCGCGACATCCCTTGGCAATAACCCGCGGTTTAATTAAATCCATCGTCTTTCCGTCGTAATGAGGTAATATCATTCTATCGCCGTGTCTCTTTGTTTTTCGTTGTTATTTTTCGTTAACGATTTTATACAATAATAATATACTATATCAGATACACGGGAACGCACGCTGCCGTAATCGACAACTCTCGGCCCGAAAATTTTAAAATTCTTTTCCCTCCCTAAGACCGACGACCAGGGGCAGTCCGTTCCGGGAAACCGAATCCAGCACACAGCGCGGGGGCTGCTACTCTGGCAGTTTTCGCTCTCTCCTTTGTCTCAACACAATATTAGGATCGTTTCATTGATGTTACTTTAATAGTCTAAAACTTGTTTCTCTTCTCCTTTGTAATAACTTAATTGAAATCATGCGACTTTTCTAGTTACGAGCGGTATAAATCTGTTGTTTTATTCGTTCACCCTTGCACCCGTCGAATGCCGCGCTTCTCCATTATACGTTACTAATTATTATAATATGTATAACAATTTGTTTTCGAGTGTGTCGGTCTAAATAATGTGATGGTTTCTCTTTTTTTTATTAAATATTATATTTACTTTATCAAACGTTTTTAAATTTAATACAATTCTTATTTCGATTTTGTCGTCGAATCGTTCTATAATATTATTTCTTAGCTAATAATATTATTATGTTCATCGTATTGTTATAAGAGAGTTTTTTTAATTTGAGAAAATGTAAAGTTTAACATTTAAGTACAGTGAATATATTATAAGCCATGTGTTTTTATTTTAGAAGCGTAACATAATAGTTTATATAATATTATGCCTATTGATAATAAATGAAGAACTGTTAAAATACGATTCCATAGACATTATGATATGTACTTATATCGCGTGTCGGTCTGTTGGGCACGGTGACTAAGTTGAATTTTATCGGTCTGCAATATTAATTGTTTCTTTTATTTCCAAATATTCTTTTTCTCTATTTCCATTTATTATTTTTCTTTTGGTTGAGCTCCAAAACTTCGAACGTGTATCGTGTTGTGTATCTACTTTTAGTTTCTGTCAGTTACGAAAATTGTATAGCAAAAAACTTATATTGGATCACGAACATTTCGAGCCATAATTTCTATACAACTTTTCTGAAACGTCACCAATAAAAATTGTATGTACGATACGAAAAAACCTATTAAATATATGTATAAAACATATAAATATTATACTATATTGTCGTACGAAAACTTCTGTGACAAACTGAAATTAATGCGTACCATCATAATATAATATATAATATTATTATATTTTTAGGTCAGTCGTTAGAATTTATGCGGAGGAAACCATTAGTTTTTGGTTTCCATCAGCCGCAGTGTTAAGCAACGGTGACAATGACTCATGGACCAGTATATTAATATATATTATACATATATCGTATTAATTGAGATGACCTCGACTTCTAGACTTTAAAATTACTAGCGAGATGAGAAATGTAATGAAATGAAAGATGTATATATATATATTTTTGTGTGTGTGGTACAATATACACCCGTAACAAATTACTTGTCACTTGGGCGGAAAAAAAAACCGTCTTGGAATATTTTTGGTCGTCTGCTCGTTAGCTCAACTTTGGCGTTTGTCTAGCTGAAAGGAGCCAGTAGTTATTTAATTTGATGAAATTAGACGTCAGAAGAGAACACCAGGAGATTAACGACACGACACATCTTTTAACGTGTGGACTACATAACCGGCGGGGATGCACGCGCATGTTTGAAAATTGATGTTAAATTTCCAAGACACGGTTGGCTTGACATAATATTAGACATTATTATAAGTATGAAGTTTGATACGAAATTTAATGACTGTATGACGTTTGCAGTATTTAAACGGAAATCATTTTTCGACCACCACTTCGCGTGTATTGTAAAATAATATATTGTAATAATTGTAATAAGATTTCGATATTCAAAACCGTTCAACGTGATAATATATACAGCGTGATCCGTTTAAAGCGAGACACTCGATATTTCAATAAGTATTTACGTTTTTGATGATATTTTTTAACCTTGTTATTTTTTACTTTTTTGCAACATACAGTTTTAATTTTATAACCCAACCTAACCTTAGATGAGCAGTGTGGGGTGGTATGCGGGTACCCCGCAAAATGTTGGTCCACTACTCCACTCATCGAAACTTCAAATACTTATAACTCATAAGCTACTAGTTTAAAATTGGATTTTTATGTATCGAAATACTCAGAAAAATATTCTGCTTAGGATTATAAAATTAAAACTGTATGCTGTAATTCAAAAAAGTAAAAACTTTAAAAATAATAAGGTTAAAAAATCATTTTTTTTTTTTGAAAAAATGTTGTTTTGTAGTAACTTCATACCATGTAACAATTATATTTCCAAAAACGTAAATACTTTTCAAATAATGAGTGTCTTGCGTTAAATGGATCACCCTGTACAGCACGAAACGGTTTCATCAATCGTTACAAGTTTTTTCTACGACTTCCGTAGGTACCATCCAATGTATTCAAATCTCAGAGTCGTTTATGTCGACGTTAAGCCTTTTAAATAACGTACCATCGTGAACGGCAACCGCCGTATTAATACGCACCCATAACACGAACGACGTTTTGCGATAAACGTGCGAAACACGACTCTTCACAATCGTCTGAAACGAAACGACCGAACGTATAAAAAAAATTGTAAGATAAAATATTATACGACTTGATGTTTTTTTTTTTTTTATATAGTTTAAAATAAATAACTTAGAAAAAAGTTTTTAAATTTATTTCAAAAATAACAATGAAACTAATGAAAAAAAAAAAATAAAACAATCGAGAGAATTAAAACATAATAAAATGACAGTCTCATTGAAATGTATGACGTTATTTAAATTATTTTCGTACTATTTTAAATTGGTTTAGGATTTAATTTACGACTTGCGCTGTTAAATATATTTCATCCGACACAACACGTTTTTGTTGCTGTTTTCCGAAACGTAAAGAAGACGTATTCCCGTGCTATATGTGTTTACGATGCAACAAATGGCCGGAAAACGAATACGATGCGCATAATATTATTATATATTTTACTGTTATAGATTTATGTCAGACATCATTCGCTGTGGCCGGTGCATATCATATTATTATCATAATAACAGTTGTTGGCGACGTGCAATCGACGTCGTTCACGGGTACTTTATATCACACGATATTATTATAATCAGTGTTAGGACTTATCTAGGTAAATTATTTAGATAACTATTCTTTTATCTTATCTAGATAAATAAATATAAGTTATCTAAGTATTTATTTTAGATAAAAATTTCATTTATCTAGATAAATTTAAAAGATAAATTTTTTTGTGAAAATTAGCTATATTTGTTTGTTATTACCTTTCTTATGTTGTGTTGAAGTTAATGTTTGGTAATCCACAACATGTTATAAATTAAGAAGAAAGTAAACATATTGTATAACAATGTACTCGCACGACAGTAAATATATATTTTTAAATTAGTTATTTTAATTTTAATTTGTATAATTATCTGTTATTTATCTAGATAAAATATTTTTATCTTTTATCTTTTCGTTAGATGAATTATATTTGTTTATCTCTTATCTGTATCTTAGATAAAATGTAGTGTTGTTATCTTTTCTTTATCCAGAATAGATAATTTGTTTGTTATCTGTTCCTAACACTGATTATAATATACTGCACTGCTCCGTCATCATATATAGGTAAACCCACAATCACTACGATGATTTGAAATCTTCGAATCACGCGATATCGCGATCACCCGCAACGGTTAAATACGAATTCGATCAGTCGAGTGATATAAAAACCATAATTACTGTAGACGGTCGATTTCCGCGTGGAAAACACTCGAGATTTTCGCCGTTTTTTTTTGTTTTTCTGTGCACCTGCAGTCGTCAAGTATCGTGCAATAGATACGCGTTATCCCTGGAGTCTGCCTCGGGTTTTTACCGCCCTGGGCGATCGATCGCCCGACCCCGATATCGTATTCAATAATCGATTTGTTTGGGGTGGAAACGGTAGTCGTTATTGGGGTCAGTTTCCCGGGTTTTTCGGTGTCGCTTTTTGCGCCTACGCAGTAAGACGCCGCGAAGTGTGCGAGTCGCTTTTATAGTTTTCCTTCAAAGTTTGAAATGCGTTTTTCGAGTTCGTGAGAAATTATGTGCCCCGTTAAATCTAACAACAACAATATTATGTAACGTACCGGAAAAGCGTCGCGTTCAATGAACCTGCAACCGGCTCATTGCACTATATTATTATCATACGTTCTTACACCCACAAACGATGTCACATCATTTATTTACGAGTGCGACACTCGCGCCGCCGCCGGCCAGAAGCCATTTGACGGGAGGTTAAGTTTTTGTTGTATATTTTGAAAAAGTACTCGTCAATATTGGCCAAGGCACGTCTTATCGATCATAAGGTGTAGGCACTAGTTGGTCATAATAATCTATAGAAAATTGTTGTCGTTTTTTGTAATTTAGGCACGAAAATTAGGCTCGAAAACTGATAGTTATATTTTATAACAATACCAGCTGATCAAGTGCACCTCGTTGCCCATTAAAAAAAATTAATAATGGTGTTACGTTGAGGGCAAAATACATACCATTCCCTATTTCAACCCCTTACGGCCCTTTTTAGTATTAAAAAGTAGTCTATATCCTTTCTCAGTGTCTAAACTACCTATGCACCAAATTTCATTCAAATCAGTCCAGCCGTTTAGGAGGAGTTCAGCGACATACAAACGTACAGTAGAATAAATTATATATATAGAAAAGATTATTATTTTGACCATTTACACATATTTTTGTTTAAATCAATTTACGCATAAAATGGGTCTAATATTGGTACCACAAATATGATAATCGGTGTGTGTGTGTGTGTGTGTGTGTGTGTGTGTGTGTGTGTGTGTGTGTGTGTGTTCGTGTGAAAGCTGAGTGGACAAAAACGTAAGAATTATAATAATTTTTATTTATATAACCGAATAACGGCCGAGTCACGCTCGTTTCAGACGCATATAATGCGCAATGTTTAACAGCCGAGTAATATTTTGCCAATACTATTACACATCATATTATATATATTTTGTTTGACGATAATATAATTCATAATATCTTTACAACATGCACTGCACACGCCGCAACAGCGAAACGAGCGCATCCAATGAAGAAAATATTATATAGAACCAGTAAGACCTATAAAATAACTCTAATTTATCAAACGTCGTCGATGGACCATAAATCACTAAACTATATAATATATATTATACGCGAGTGACTTTAACCGTCGCCAATTTTAGATATTATGTATAAAAGCTACCGTACATATACGCACTAGACGTTATGCAATATCGTATTATTATTATTATTATTATTGGCACACCCATCGCGAGTCATCCTACCTATTGGTTTCGTCGTCCAAAATATCGTTATTGTGCAGTATCATTCGATATATTATTATTATGCTGTTATGCGGCATATCGATGTACACGACTTTAATCAATTATAAAGGTCAAGACGACTTGTATAGTTGCGCGTCACGCGTAGGAAAAACAATACAAATGCGTCCTTAGGACAATAATCACTCACACAAACATAGACGCCCACACACCATCTCCGCCGTATTTGGTTTAAATATTATAAAATATATTGTAACAATATAGACGATACGTCGTGACATTTAAACAGGCACATTGTATTAATTATAGTATTATTATTTTTTTGATATTGCGCGAATAAATCGAGCGGTCCTTCCAGAATATTATTAATCTATTCTGTGGTCGTTCTACATGACATAAACTGCAACGAAATGATAATGTTATGTCTTATAGTATTACGGTGTCGTTTCGTATTGAATTCGATCAGGAAAACGATATCTTTCGTGCGAAATATTCTTGTCAAATGTAATGTAATATTGCCAAACGCACTCAAAAACCTCTAATAAATGGACTACGGTTTTGGTCTTTGTTAATCGGGAAAACGCTACGCATATTTCGTGTATATTAAATACAAAAAAATATCTCTCGCGCTTATCGAACGTGTTAAATTTAAGCGGGTACACGTTTTTTTTTCTTATTAATATGCATTTATAGTTTTTTTTTTTACAAACGCATTCGCAATAAGGTGTCCCTCGAGGATTTGCGCTAATTCTCTCACACACGCGCACACATCGCGTCCGTATTATAATTAGTGAATCCTCCGGGGACATGTCTATATATATACGTAACACATACCATATTCGTACGTACATTTAAATAATATACATGAACTGCAGAGCTGTGTTTTCGCAGACGTAATATTATTATTTAACACGGCCAAAACCGGTCAAGCCAATATAGGGTTTTAAAATGTCATGATATTTATTTTCTTGAAACGTTTCATTCACGCGGAAAATAAAAATATACCAAAAATTACGAAAAAAGTTGTTTTCGAGTTATGCCCGTATAATTGGGGTAAGAGAAGAACGCGTTTAAAATTACCTATGTTGTCTATTGCACATGAATAGGCACAGAAATTATTTGCAGTTGTTAGTGACTATATATTGTGCAATAGTGTGCATGGCTTTCTGAAGACGGCCTAGACCGGCTGGACCCAATCAGTAATCACTAATCACTAAACAATAATCATATTATACTTACCAAGACGTTTGTGAATTAGATAATAATATGAAATAATAAAATAATACTTGATTTACTGCCAGTTACTAAAAAAATATTTTTCAATATTTCAAATTTAAAACCCTACATATTATATTATTATATATGTTTATGCCGACACGGTTTAGTTACACGGTATTAATGTAATAATTATATTATTCTCATCTGTGGGCATGATAATATACTCCATCGATAACGCGGCGTGTTCTTTGCGATCGTTTCAAATCATAAAAATATACTGACTGCGGATATTAACAGATCTGTTCGAGTCGATTATTCCAAACGATATCGTGGCACGTGTGAACAGAACACCGAGAGATTATATTATAGCCGCTGACGACCGAATTGATTTATTTGATTTTAATACTTCTATTGAGACTTTTGCGCCATACTACTATGTATAGGTACATTATTAGATTTTTTTTTTATTAATAAATTATATTTTATATCGTTTTCGTTTTGTTCTGTACAAATTATAATGTGGCACTGGCCCGGTTAATTAAAGATAAAATATAACTGACTAACGACGTTAACGTATAAGAAATAGTTTCGATATTATTGCTCAATAACTGCGTATTTATAATAATTAATGATTATTATTTGAACAGGACGAATATGACGACGTATAATTGTCCTGAAATAATTTTACGCACGATTATTTTATACTTTTAGTGTCCGTACAATCATTAAAATAACCACGAAAATGTTTAACGTTGATGAATATATAGTCTTATCGATTGGTATAGACTTTTAGAGGTAATGAAATTGTTTAATGGATCGTTTCTGTACAAGTGTACCTTACAGCTCATTCTAAAATGCATTTTTAAGCACATCGGGATTAATATAGCGTATATATAGTTGTATTGAGTTGTTGCAATTTATTTATTAATTCGATAAAAACATCGAACGAGACACACCAAAAGGGAGGAAAAGTAAGTAAGTAAGTAAGTAAGTAAGTAAAAAAACAGAAAGCTTTTTAACTATATTATAAACGATATAATACTATAATAGTATGTTCGGACTTCTCGGGCATAATATAATATAATACATTGCGAGTGAAAAAAAAACTACAAAAATATTATACCGTAACTTTAAAAAGAACAATCTTAACGAGATTGCTTTATATTTTGGTAAACATTTAATTCGTAGAATTTTAGTTTACCGTACCGTTCGAGTATTATTAAAACGTGATGCACAAAATATAAAATATACGATGTGTAGTTTAATACAATATTAAATTATTGTTCTTCTATATCAGTTAATAATCATCAATAGATAATATAATATTAAAACGACAAACGGTTATGTTTTAAATATTTAATAAAGCCAAAGAGAAGTGCATTTCAATGTAATTAAAAATTTACCGAGCAGGAAAAGCGAATAAATTTACATAAACGTGTGATATTGGGCCAAGCACGCTGTTTAAACGCTTATCCAATGTTTTATCAGTGACTAGTTTAGCATAGGGACATTTTAATTTATATTAAAAATGTTCGATAGACCATAAACACTCAAAATATAACGTACGATTTCACCTGCTCGAAATCTAAATATTATTCGTTCTTGCTTGACTTCCTTGGATTCTGAGTGGGACAAAATAAATGCGTTAGTTTTAAAAAAAAGTGTTTTTTTTTTTGTCACTATTTATATCAGAAAATTGCTTTGACCGTCAATAGGATATTGATTGTATTTCGATAGTCGAAAATAAAAAATAAAAATCCAATGGTTTTAAAAATAATCGAGAAATCAAAATATATATATTTATAATGAAAAATAGGAATATTTACGAACCGCCAGTTTTTGACAAAATCTTTTTTGTTGTAATAGTTTAAAAATGAATTATCATAGATATTTTAAATTTTCGCTCAATATTTATATTAGTATATTCTAGGCATTTTTTAAAAAACTGTCATTTGAGATCTTTGACTTTTTTATTTTTTTTTTTAATTACGTTGATACAGTTTCGTTTCCTATTATCAAAAGTTCAACATGGTACAAAATACTTAAAATATCGTAAAACTTTGAATTATTTCACAATGAATTAGATTAAAATTTTTCAATACCAAAGAAATGGTCCATATGAAATTCAGATTATTTTCGAACTATTCGCATTCATTTAAAATTTGCAAACTTTTTGTTTTTTTTTTTTCTAAATTAAACAAATAAAAAATTCACATGCACCATTTTTGTTTTTATGTATACATTTGTGTTTGAAATAATCACAAAATTAGATATTATTTGATATATTGAACACATCTATTAGAGAAAGTCCACTCTTCACCCACTGCACAGCATAGTGGTACCCACCACTTTACGATCTTTTTTTATATTTACCCCGGTTTTAAGCTATTTTTATGACTAATACCTATACTCTATTCACGCTAATCTAGGTACTGACTCAGTGTATCGACTTATATTTATAAGAAAAATGTATACCTAACAATAATAATAAATGATATTATGATATTATAATGTAAGCAAACGGTTTTGTTAAAAACAGAATTCACCATACCGTATAATTAACAGAAAAATAAATCATTATATACGTGTCCTCGGAAACATAGGCTGAATGTTGACACACAGTTTCCACTCAGAATCGTTTTTCGAATGCAATTATTTATAATTGAATTCAAATTCAACACATCCACTGCAGGTCGGCCGATCTCAATGACTATAAGTACACTCGAAACCTACTGTACAGCTGCGGATTGACTTTCTTTATTTTTATTTGTTATTTAAAATTATCCTCGGAACGAATTCAACACTTAATGAACAGTTATACAAAAAAAAAAAAACTACGGGAAATAATTTTTTTAAAAACATTCAACATGTAGAGCCTAGGACTGTATTGTTATAAACGTGGACTCGAAAAATCGTAAAACACTGAAATTATAACCATTCAATTATAACAATATTACTGGAGAATATTTACTGGGATTTGAAATGTACTAGGACTTTTGTTGTCTGGAGTGCACACTTGACCCAGTCGATAATGTTTTGGTCAAAAACCACCGACAAGTCAATACTATAATATATATATGAATTTATATTATTCTGTTTATGTGATCTGTTAGTATATTATTATATTATATGTATAGTGTGTTTCTACGACATAAGCAATTGATATGTTTTTGTCGGTTTGGATGGACCGCGAGGGGCCAGCTCGTCCAATAGATTAGAAAGTATTTTCTGAAAGCGTACAGTAATTTTCAAAGTTGATTGAAAAAATTAATTATAACTTCGAATTTTGCTTACGCGTAAGAATTAATTGACAAAAATAATAATTACTCTAGGGAAACCCATGCAGCCACACACATGCCCGAAAAGCTGAAACATATAACTTTTGAATATTAAAGCACAAATACTCATATAATTATACGAATTTACTCAGAACTCGTAATCGTTTCATGAGCGACATACGCCGAAAACGAAGTAAGCAACTGATTTTAGTTGAAATTATAATATTAAGTATTGTGTATAATAATATATAATATTCGTTTATGATTACGTTTTCGTTTTGTGTTACTCCATAATGATATTATTTAATCAAGTCCATCTTAATTGAAAAATTAGAAAATAAAATATGTTCTTCTGTTATTTTTCTGAAATTCGGTTAAGACTTCTTCGTCGTTCGCTAAATTATTTCTATGAACTAACTGTGTTTCTAAACTATTAATTCAATTCTAAACTTGGTTCGAAATATGATTATTACATAATATGTATTATTGTGAAAGACATTTAATTTATTTTGTAGATAGCATTCATTGATTTTTATCATAATATTGTGATACATATGGTTGACAATATAAAACTGTTTTCAAAATCCCCCGAAGCAAGAACAACGAAATACAATTCAGCGTTATTTTTATATTATAAGATCTTTTTTTATTTATTCCATTAAAATGAAAATTCAAAAACCCATGTATATCAACTGGCATTCAACTGTTTTCGTAGTTTATTTTGTTTTCTATATTAATTCCATAAAATTATTTTAAAGGTCTGAATATTTTTGTTTTAGCTTTGAACTCCCTAGAACACAAAAAGTTCCAGCTGTAATAAAGATATAGTATAAAGTGGCATCGAAAGAAGTTTCAATTTGATAACAATTTATAAATTAATGGAAAATAACCAACATAATATCAATGTATTTGATGAGCAAAATTAAATATATTAATTTTATTTCAGGTTATAGATTATGTAAACTACACTATAGAAAATACCAATATTATTTTTAATTTATTATAAAAAAATTATTGATTTAATCGCGTTTTGCGTTATATTTAGAATCAATAAGTCCTACCTAACAAAAAAAAAAATATTATTCTCAAAAGTTATTACACCTACCTAGCAATCCAGGTTACGTGAGTACTTATTAAAATGTCCATTTTATAATTCACGTTTTTTTTTTTTTTAGTAGGACATTGAGTTGAAACTCGAAACAGAACTTTTCAAAAGGCAATTTCAATAAATTATAATTTATTCTTTTTTTTTTACCTATGATCATTGGTAATTAATATTTTTAACGAACTTTTTAAATATCGCAAATGTCTTCGTCTTTGTATAAAATGAATTAGTTTTTAATAATAATGATTTATTATAATTAAAACTTTGAATACCCTCGCTGAACTGTATGTTGAGAAAAAATGAAGCAAAACTTTTTATCTTAATCACTCGAAATGTTCGTTCGCATGATCTTTGCACGGTAAATTAGTCCTAAAGTTTTTCACATATTGTATATAGTACCTATTATAATATAAAAATATAAATAAAAAAAATTATATTTATTAATATGCATAATATGGCCATTAATGCACGCAAGTTGAGACGGAAAAATGTGTATCTTCTCGAGTGCAATCAAGTATAGTTTGAACATTTATCATATAAATATTAAATGTTTTTACAGTATGCAAAAATATGAAATTCGAGTAAAATAGCAGCAACAACAACAGCAGTAGGTTAATGAAATTTTTTGTTCGAGTTGTTGTTTCAAAATATATCATATTATAACCGTTTGACTAATTATAGTTGCATTTGATACTGATGTACATAAATTAGTACATTTATTAATTTAAAATTATTATTATCTTTCACGATTATCGTTTTGTATGTAATTCGAACGGTTCGACCAAAACATTAAACAATTTTTATTTGATATTATATTGTTCACCGTTATAATATCAAATAAATTGTTTACAAAACGGGAAAACTAGACGGCATGTCCCTTGTATTTCATCTGTTAGTAATTTATATGTTGATTTATCATTATGACCATATATACATACGGTCATGCAGGATATTTTAATTTTCACATACTATAATAAATAACTAAAAAAAAAAAAAAATAACTGCGACAAAACACCAAGTTTGTAAAATTCTAAACACACAAACGAACAACGAACATTTAGTTTATGGTAAACAGTGGTTAACGATTTATTTTTAAACGCGTATGGTGACTATATATTTTAAACGTTCGCTTTTTTTTTTTAATGTTTGCGTTTTCTTCGCAAAGTTAGACACGTCATTATCATTACGAGGGACGGTTACCACAACTCAACACATATTATTAGGTATTGTACAGCAGCGACAACAGCTCGTGCGATTGGAAGTGCGAAGATGGACGGGCAAGAATGAACAACGTATATCGCATATGTGGAACAATAAATCTCACGCGAGCATGTCACTCTCCGTCGGCACGCCGCCGTAGCCAATCACAACCGAGACCGGGAATAATAATAATAATAATAATAATACGCCAGACAAACGAACGAATTTTCCAACACAATACGACCGAAACTCGGGAATAAAAGACAGGATCGAGTGCGTCCGTCCGGGTCATCCATTGCCGACGAGAGACCGATCCGACGTCCTGCGACCGTAACTATGACGCGATGACCGTCGAAGTGGACGGAAGTCCTCTGGCCTGGGCACCACTACAGCCCGAAGCACCGGTCAACCGCGGTTTATACCAGCTGACCTGACTTATAAGTTTATTTTTTTTTCGTAGTAATAGTAGTAGTAGACAGAGTACTACGACTTTACTCTCGCGCTGCTCGCTAATAAAGCGTATTATTACTTGTCGCACGTACGTGGGTTTGCATCGAATCTCGATGGTATAATATATTTATTCAAAAGTCACTGCACGCCATCATGGTCAATAATAATAATTACGATCGTTCTCGAGAAACGGTGTATTTTTCGGTGCGTCATTATTATTATAAATATTTGCACGTTCGATTTATTTTCGTTATAATATGTCATTATAATCCCGCTTAACAACTTATAACGAATAATCGTCCATAATATTCTAATGTAATAAAACGGTAAGCACACGAGTAGTTTTTGAGGGTAGATAACCACTTACATCGAATCGGTTGATAACCACGTGTTCGTATAGCAGTAGATCACCACCTGCTACACATCGCGAACGACAAGACGCGCGATGGATTTATTCCGGGCGCAAAAATAAAAATAATGCACTGCGGTGTTACTGCACTGTGCATGGAGGTGAGCGTGTGTATAGTAGAAGTACCTATTACTACGTCGTGCCGGCAGTAGCATATACCCGTAGCGGTGGGGGTGAGCCTTACGGTACGCGGTGGGGCGGCGGCGGTGGAGGCGGTCATATATGTAGTCCATATTAATGGCGTGTCGTTTATCCAGTCGGTGCGACGAGCAAAAGCCTCCATTTTTCCCGGCCGGCATAAATTATCCCTCCATATATATGTGTATACGTCGCCCCGCGTACATCTGTTACGTCTGGGTGGGCGGGTGTGCGCGTGTGTGTATATATCACGAGCCGAGGGATCTATACATAAAGAACGCCGTGGAAAATTTCCCTAGAAGCTTTTCTGCATTAACAATTCTAATCCACGGCGATGATTTCTCATTTTGAGCGAGCGCGGGCTGCGAACAACACCCGGCGGTGGCGTAATGAGGAGTGGGGGGGGGGGGTGCAGAAACGAATCGCATTCTTGATGGTACGGATTTTTTTTTTATTTAGTTTTTAGTAATTCGTATTCGTTTCCGGTCACCGCGTTCCGGCGGTCTGACAACGGATATAATGCTATCAGCCGTTAGGTATAAGACACAGCGCGTCATCATATTATTATTATATTAACACTGTTGCGGCCTAGGCGAAAAAATTATGTGACTATATGCATCGACGATTTTCTGGAGACTTCTGCTTCTTCTTCTTCTTCTAACACTTTTACGACGGTTCCATATCATACGGTTCCTATCGGGTAGAATAATATCCGGACAAAAACGAGTACCCAGAAAAAGTCAGTAGGTATCAAAAATATATTTGTCTGTTACGACTTTATTTTTTAATTTAATTTACCAGACCAGAATATTTTACCGAACAAGTTAACTCGAATTAAAAATACTCAACCGATTGTGTAGGTATTGTAGATTATATAATTGTCATTCGTCTGCAGTAAGTACTGCATTTACCCATTATTGTAGCTGTAACCTACGAGGCAGTCGAAAAAATTGCATATGCCAGGAATTTTAACTTCACTACTGCAGCATACTAACACAATTTGAATTCTACAAAATCTACCTGTATCCTACATGTAGAATGAGTGTTTAATTTACAAAAATAAAATAAAATATTTAGAAAAACAAATTAAAAATACTTCTTCAAAAATTGCGAATTCATAATATTGACATTAGTATATATAGTACCTAAAATATTATAATATATTATAATACTTTAATCGATAGAATCACGATATTCTCTAAAGTTTCTCATAATTCATCGTACAAAACATTTGAGAAGCTTTCGGGGAGACAATACTACGGTAAGTGTAAATCGAGTTTATCTTTTTATAATTATTATTAATTTATCGTCGCCATATAATTGCTGTACCTATATAGTTGACCAGCTGATTATATCAAGCCAATGTCATCTAATAAAATACACAAAACGCTGATACGATTCCGTTTGATATGTTAAAACTGGATTATGGCAATGAAAATTAGAGTAAATAATAATAGAATTATTACTCAATGTTCATGGCTGTATAGTAGTTGTGGTATATACCGCGTGTACCTGTTATTTTGCGCACATTAAAATGCGTATTGAATTGCGACAAGACGACTAAACTTAAAACCAATGGGACGTCGTCGTAGTAACCGACACCCATCAATACTACGCGCGTTTCTCGTAATATTTTCTCGGTCGCGATTTTTTTTTCCTCGGCCCTCTTCCACACACCCTCCCACGATGACTGTCGCTGCTTTCAAAGACATGTTTCGCCCGTCGAAAAGTGTATATTCTCATGATTTATGATGCAAACCATCAATATTATACCGTCTGAGATATTTCCTTTCACGTTCACTTTGCCCACCGTCGAAAATTGTTCGCTAACTTTAATATAATACAATATATTATATTCCGGGCCTAACCGAGTATTATCAATTAAAACGACATTCGAAAATTGGGTCAAAACTTCATAATAATAATACTACAATAATAGAGCACAAAAACATTTTATCTAGAATAGTAGTGGTGTTATTAATATCCTATTATCTATTATAATGTAGTGGTTAATGTGTGGTGGGTATAAACATTTTTTTAAAAATATTTTGGATCTCATATCATATATTATCTCATATCTCATATCTCATATCTCATATTTTCTCATATCACACGTTTTTCTAAGTATTCTAAAATATAAAATATTCTAAAATTATGATATTATGGTTGAATAAAACACAATACAGTGTTTCTAGTTATTTATATTTATTTTTTCGAAAAGGATATGCGCTTTTGATTTGAATTAAAATACGTAGTAAAAAAAAAAAAAAAAGTACCATTATTTTTGTTTACCCTCGAGAAGTAGCTATTGTGTATGAGACCTAAAACGCTAACAACATATTCAGTTAAAATTATGATATTATATAGAATAATTTAAATTACGCAGTAAACCATACATGTTGAAACACGTTTAAATGTTTATAGTGTGGTATATTATGTGAAAATCCAGATTTCCGAGTCGCAAGACTCACGATAAAAACGTATATTATTGCGCCTGTGTCGGGACAGGTCTGTCTATAGATTATCGTCGTGATAACATTTCATCGTCGATAAAACAGAACTGAAATACATCATATACTTAAGGACCAACGGAGCTGTTTATTTATATATATAGAGTTTTAAATTGAAATTTTGAATATGAAATATTTCAAAATTTAAAACTTCACTTCTCATGAAATATTAAAAAATGTTTTTTAGCACCTAGTAGTAAATTAAGTATTATTGTGTTATTTCATATCTGCAGTATTTGTTTGGAGACGAATAATATTATTTTGAACGTTTTAAGAAAAAAAGGAAAATACATAATAGAGAAATTATTATTGTATTGTAATGCGAATTAATATAACGATAATAAATGAATAAATAATTATTCACAAATGTATTGGTAAGCATAATATGATTTATTGATTAGTGATTAGGTCTAGCCGGTCTAGGCCGTCTTCAGAAAGCCATGCACACTATTGCACTATATAGTCACTAATAATAAGCAATTTGTGTATTCATATAAAAAAGACTAAGATAATTTTAAACATGTTCTTCTCTCGCCCTAATTATAGGGTGTAACTTAAAAAAAACTTTTTCTTTTTTTATAATATTTGGTACCTATATTTTTATTTTTCGTGTAAATGAAATATTTCAAGAAATGACATTTCACGAAATTTTAAGACCATATATATATACGATAAACGCCTAGGTGAACGACTGTCGTCCCATTTCGTTGCGTCCTATAACGTGTAATAAAATATGGCACACCATAGGCATGTGAACCGGTGGAATAAAGTAGCACAGGTAGTTTGGTCGTGTCATAGGTAAATAAATAATATTATATTATACTATTAAATTGCAGGTATATTCTAACATCGTTACAATAGTGATAGAGAAGATGGATACATAGTAAAGCTCTCGTCATGTCGAAGCTCGAGGGGAACAGATAAAAGTTCGAGACATCGAGTTTTGTCGTAATGGTACCTAATTATTTCAAGGGAATTTCATATTTTGAGCTCGAGATTAAGGAGAATTCGAGATATCGACGTTCGATATAATAAGCATTTACTGTATATCACATGAATGTTAACGAAAATAATAAACCGGGTATACATGGTATGCGAGTGAAGACTATATCCGAACGGTTAGGTAAAACACTAGATTTTCGATTTTTAAAAGAACGATAGATTATTTTATTTTGTCGCTATCGTACATTATTTTCTACTTTCGTACGCTAAGCGATCAAGTCGATTATAATATTATGCTTTGGAGGATTATAATACGTAACACGTTTATCCTTAGGCGAGAACCACATCAGAACTATACGCCGGCGCTTTCATCACTTCCTACACAATTTGTCATCGTTCAATAATAATTTAGGTATACCACGGTATAAGATGGGAAAATTAATTAAATCATAAATGATTTATGTTTGACCCGAAATACGGATATTTTTTTTTTACTCGCAATCATAAAATATGACATTTTTTGAAGTGTTTTTGTGAGTTATGACTACTTTTATTACAAAATTATTCACGAAGAACTCAATAAAATTACAATTTTACGGCGACCATATTATATACTCATATAGGTAGTGGTTATAATTGGTAAACCGACAATTATCATTAAAAAATGGTATCGGAAAACTTTCAGCGAACTTCAACACCCATTCCCATATTCTCCACGATCCCGTTCACTTGGTTGTCTTGGTTATAAAGAAAGTTTATACAACTAAGTTTTAAGGCGTTTGAATATCGTTTAATGGCCATATTAATCAAATAACTCCAAGAGATAAAAATATAAAATAAAAAGTTTAAACCAAACTATTCGAGCACGTCACGATAAATATGCATTTACAGACGTATGTTCAAATGTTTGTTACGACCGTTCCTAATACCATATAATAATATTATTACTTATTGATATTTTCTAATCGGAACCTGCAGTGGCATAGTAAGCACCGATTATTCTGATACACTCCGATGCGCTTATTTTCAAAAGAGGTCACTGCATTATTGAATCGATGCAGTTTTCGATGCAGATCGGACAAGATGCAGCTGGAAAATAATATGACGTTATTGATTCTTGGAAACGCTTCGCCAGATACTCCAGAGGGTTACGAGCCGAGGGCGATGCGTCAAAACGACACACAATATCACAATAATATCGTATTATATACTACGCGTATTATTAATATTATGCACGACAGTTTCACAAACGGTGCATCCCACGGGCCTCTTCGGGGCAATCATGTTCATAAAACGTATCACACGTATTTGCGATTTACGAAATATTATGTGTAAGTAACAGCGAGGCACGACTGAGATATTCGTTGGAGTTGAACGAGTCGAAAACAATCGTCGTCGTGGGAGGTCGACTTTGAATATCGTATACGTGTTCGAGGTCCTCGCCGCACCCCGCGCGCTTCTGACGAACAGCAACAATAATAATATGAGCGTCACGAATGGAAACGTTTAATTACAACGGTTTTTGGGGAATATAATTAATAATATATATTTTGTACGAACAGGTAATGTCTATCATACACACACATACACACACACACACACACACACACACACACACACACACACATTTCGTGAATGAGCGACTGCACCGACGACGACGTGTGTACTAAGAGAGTGTGCGCCTATTACCGACCCGCCAAGTAATAATAATATTAATTTATTCGGTCGACCGGACACGGGTCTCACGGGTAGGGGTGGGTAAACACATATTATTATTATTATTACTATATCATGCGTTTAACGGACGCTTAAAATATTGTTATCCTTATCGCGCACGGTTGCATAATATCGTCGGTATATCGGTATATTAGCTCATAATAATATAAATATTATAGTGCTTCTCGCGTTGCATAAACAAAGAAATACCTACCTACCTAAACGTATAATATTTATTTTTTTTTATTATTGAGATAATAATATTGTTTGTATCTATTTTTATTTGTTTCGTCATGTCTGTCGAGTGTATTAAACGTATTTAAGTGGTATACAATGTTAACATGAAAAATATAAACAAACCCTCGTGGGCTAAAACGGGTATGGCGGATGAGACAAAAAAAAAAAAATCATAAATGCAGGATAAAAACAAAACAAACAGACGTTGTAAATCGATTAAAAAATATCACTGCGTAGAAGCATATTTTTCACACACGCGTGTGTGTGTGTATGAGTTAAGAGATTACATAACAGACTTATATATTTGCACAGAGACGGTAATTTATAGTAAATATTTAAAATACGATAAAAACAAAATAAAATTATACCGACAAAACAAACACGTATTACGTTATAATAATAAGACCCGCGTTATTCGGTTGTACATTCGAACTATTAATTTACGAGTTAATTTTGTTTTTTTTTTTTTTTTTTGTTGCCGAAGACCGTAAAATCCCTTCGGTCGGTTTTTTACGGTTCCCGCGCGCCGAGCCACGACCCGCGCGGCTGCAGTAACTCAACGTTTGACGTGCGCGTGCGACGTGCACCCACACAATATCATATATATATCGGTATACATATATATACCCACCGCTTCCTTTGGTATAATATTATATACGTACGTACGCGGTGGGTACACACGTATACCGCACGTGTAACCGGCGTGCCAGCTACAGTAGTCGAGACTTAATTGAGTTTGTACGAAAAACACGTCTCCGAGGCCCACCCGCCCACTCGCCATACCTCCGAGGCGGCGTTGCGTGGAGTGGCCGGTGCGGGTGTGGTGGGTGGTCGGACGAAACGGGATTGAAACTCGGTACAGAGGAAAACCATTTTTCTATTTCACAAGCCGCCGCGGTGCCGGGTGGGCCGGAGAGAAAAGCAGCGGTGAAAAGGTCATATTATCTCGTCCGGCCGGAGTACAACAGTCGTAATAATTATTATATATACAACTGACGGCCGTTTTTGTACTTTGCTCTCGCGAGAGACAGAGAGAGACAGAGACAGAGACAGTTATATAATATAGACTTCACTTTTACTGATGTGTAGACTCTCGACCGGGTAAGACTTTAATAGGCCGACCGAAGTACACCTCGCAAAGCCCGACGAAAATTCCGTCGATTTGGCAAATGTTCGGGTGAGACGCATATAATTTTGTGCGTGGACCGAGAAGGAGATATCCCTCCAGTTCCGAGTCGATTGATTATCTACCTACCTGTACAATATTTTATCAGTTCGTGGTAGAGTAGTACAGGTATGATCAGCGGTGATAGGTCGCGAAGCGTTTTAAACTTATACATATTCAAGGATCGTATAAAGAAATCGTCGCGGCACTTTGAAAAGCGCCCGATTTCCACCAGCCATATCGGAAAATCACGCGTGATTCTGTCTCTCCAGGGCGACGTTGATAAAAAGAAATAGGTGCGAACCCATGACCACGTCGTCGGCACCGTTTCCGATTTTGCCGGCTTTGATGTGGGGCTGCTGAAAATAGGAAATTTGTCGTCGTTCTACCCTCTGAGCACTGCCACTCGCCGACCGGATAACCCCAAAGTGCGCTGTAATATATTTTTAGGGGACATAATGCACTAATGAACCTATGCACTTTTTTATTATTATTTTTTCACATTTTTTTATTATTTATTGGCCTAATGCACTTCCTCGAGTCTCGCCGTATTTAATATTGAATATAATAATATTAATATTATTATGCGATAATCATCGCATTCAAAAAACCACTCCTAACTGGTCTGTCAGCCTATAAATTATTATTAAGTATGTTATGTGATATCATTGCTATTAAAATAATTTAGTTTCCTATTAGTAAATACAGTAGGTTGAATTAATTTTCACCTACAACATTGCATATTAAAATGTCCGTTATGCATATGAAATATAATAATATACTTTTAAAGTTTCAAGTGCCCACGAATTATATTTTTTAATTACTAAAATCGTTATTCTTCGTTAAATAACACATCAAAAATGTCATAATATTATGTCTATAAATAGCTCAAAAAGAAACAAAATGTTTTAAAAATGTTATGCTGCAAATAAAGTATTAATATATACATTTGGAAAAAATTACATGTACCTAACTACAATTTTTTTATTTTAATTATATCAAAAAACAAAATCGATTTTCCTCAAATTATCCAGTTTGTTTAAAAAAAAAAAAAAATGTCTTTTTTCCCCTATGATTTTGAAAAGTACTGGGAAATGGGAATCTTCAACTTTTAACTCTTGAAAGTCACATCAAGATTCATTTATTCACCAGAAAAAATACTGAAGTTGAAAATCCAACCATTATATTGACTATCTATTGTGTATACAAACCGGAGAAAAAAAACACACGCTGTCATTGTAAAATTAATTTTAATTAAAATGTTCACATATTGTGGTTGAAATCGTAATAACAGTACCTACATACAAAGGTTTCTCGGGAATCGTAATTATTATTTATTTTTATTTTCGATTGACGGTAGTGCAATAACTGATACGTAACATTAATTATTGTTTACTGTCTTTGAGCATTTTCCTCCCCCGAGAATAATTATATATCCAACCACAGTTTTCGAAACTATAATAACGATTTTACAGCGGATTTACTGTTGGCGATGAACAACTAAAAATATACCTCTTTAGAATATTCTGTATAGTGATTCACAAAGCATATTATACTCAGAACTCATCTATGATTTTTCCATTAAAATAACGAATTGATTGAAAATCTGATTTTTGGAATTTTAAAGTATACCTACGTAAGAATCATATTTTAAATCGTTAGATTATGATTTATCAAGAATCACCCTTTTTTATGCGAATCAAATCGCTTTTTTCAAAATGTTGTCGTACCTATCAAAATCTGAACGAGTATTTTTTGTCAATGGACCTCGTGCACTTCGGTGCATTCCCGAACCCGATTCCCGACTACGAAGACACTGTCGAACTCCACGAACGGTCACCGACGAGGAATCCGAAGGAAAACCACCGCGGAATCTGAAAATAGCATCACTCGGGGATACCAAAAGTTGTCATCTCCCGCGCCAATGTCGGGTGATGCACTTGTCTAAGCGGGCCTGTGGACGACAGACGGTCCACCCTCATTGTGATTAATGGAAAATCAAACATTTCCGATGTAGTGCAATTATTATTAGTGTCACTCTATTTTATTGTCGCCTGACCGGGAGAGCCAATAATCAGAATTTGAATAATTTCACCGTAAAAGGAAAACAAACGGAGCTGATCATTCTCTTCAAATCACCCTGTACAATAATAATAATAATAATAATAATAATATAATAGTTTTATGTGGAGGTAATCGCGCAATCGGAGTTGATCAATTCGCCCGGGTTGTTCAGAAACGATAAGACGAAGGTATTATAATGATTGCACGTCAGCTCGGCAAACCTACGAAACTGCCAATGGTTGTTTAACAAACGATCGATAATCAAATCATATATCTACGATTATATATTATTATACCTTCGTTCGATATTTGTCATAATAATAATAATCGTACACAATAATATGATATTGTGGGTAGTGCAACAGTCAATGTAAAAAAATATGCATTTATTATAATAATAATAATAATATAATTAAGAGTCATTGCAATACGTAGTTCATAATAATCGTGAACAAATCTAACGTCTGCAATATATTATAATATTATATTTCCAGCGTCTATAATATTTTGCTCTGTAATTCCACAGGAAGCTGAATACATTTTAATTTCCTCCCGCCGAAGTCGTATATTATTTCACGGAACAAACGAACCCGCGAGTTTTCCGAATACCCTCGACGCTCCGGATGTAACTACACCACAATAATAATTGCCGTGGGTTTTATTGTTGTTGTTATTGTTGTTGTCGTTGTTGTTGTTATTCTTTTTCTTTTTTTTTTCTTTCTTATACCTTCCTTTCGCCAAGACAAATTGTAAATAGACCGGGGCAGGGCCGGGCTGCCAGATTACGTTTCGATTTGAAAGGTGTCTTTTATGTGCCGAGCATTATAATTAATAAATTAAAAAGGAAAAACGGAAATACAACCGTTGTCGTGTTGAATAATAAATTCGTGTCTTATCCAAAATGTATGTTTTATCGTTGATTATTTATTATCTTTTTTATCTCTACGAGACGCGCATTATCACACGACCGAAACGTCAGATTGGCATTGTCTATAGGACTATAAATAGTGGATTTTTACTCCTCGTGCACACACTTGTGTGAGTAAACTAAAACACAAACACAAATACTCGAGAATACAGTATACGTAAATATTATATCGTCGAAAACGTTTGACTAGAAGAACCATACTTTTTTGACAATAATTGATATAATAATGTCACTATTTTTTTTCCTCAAATCATCAACAATTTATTTTGGAGGATTTGGATTTTGTTGATTTCGGTCGAAGAGGTCATATTGGGCAGAATAATATTATGTATTAAACGTATACACTTACACACACGTCATAGGACATTTGAAAAATATTGATAATGTATTAATGTAATTGTCATATTAATATTATTTTCGAGCAATATTATTCGGTGCTTCTGGCCGACAGAGACACGGCAGACGATGACGATTGTACAATAATATGTTATTATTATCCAACTATGTGCGGACAAAAAAAAAAAAGGATTTTACCTCGTGTTGTTCGGATGAAAGTCGTGAAAAAATAATAAAGTGTTCTCGACACACAACATCGATAATGCATTGCGATTTGCGGCGGACAGGCAATACTCGCGGACGACCTGACACGGTTTTACAGACTTTGTCCAGCATTATAAAATAATAATAATATTACACTTGCGATTTTCGCAAACGTTTACGGTCGGCGGCGGAAGGACAGTGGTTTTGACTTTCCGCCCGTGTCACGACCATCGACAAACAAACTGTTTGACGATATAATATTGTTTTACGCGTCGAAAACACGTCCACGGCACGAGAGGTGCAGGCCGAAGTCATAATATTATCTCGTCTTCTCGGAGGATGTAATTAGCTTTCATTTTTTTTCTTTTTTGTTATCGACTCCACCGCGTCGTGTAATAATATTATGCATACGTGTGTGTCACACTAGCGGGTGGAGTTCAAAAATTTGCCTCGCTTTGGGGCAAAACAATATGATACCCTTTTTTTTTTTTTTTCGTGTTGACCTTTTATTATTTCAATCTCGACGCGAAAAAAATATACACCGACGCGATTACTGTCGTTCGAGCGTGTCGAGTGCGTCCATTTTTCGAGTCATTCCCGATTGCTCCGAAAAATACAAATTGTATTCAAATCGAGTTTCCACGAAAAATCGTCTGCTTGATAGTATTATAATATTATATCGCACCTTTTTTTTTTTTTTAATTATTATTCACACATCGTTATAATTGGCAGCTAGAAGTTATTTATACCTCACATATTTTAGCCACGTCCTAATGATTGATTTCGTTTGCGTTTAACACGCCATTCTGTTCCGCGAAATTCGATTTAAATATTATTACTTTAGTTGTAGGGAAGAATATTATGTTTCAACCATAACATCGAAATATGGCAGAATTTCTTACAATTATGTTTATACATAATATTTTATTTGAATACCCAACGTATTATTATATTGGTTCGTAGGTCTTTTAAGACCCGATTCGACTACACTCTTGGAAAATTCAAAAACCTATACAAAACATTAAACTTTAAGTGTATTGTCTTTGTTTAATTTCTGTAAAATAAATTAGTGAATTAAAATAATGTTTAAGATGTTATTCCAATCAACCCTACTTAAACGCGTGAAATGCATTATTAATTTATTATGTCGGTGTATATTATATACCAATTTAAATAATATTAAAAATCCAACCAAAGTGAACTACTTGTAAATTAATAACATTCCACTTTCCACTAATAAATATTAACATAAGATACGAAAAGTAGTGAACACTACTAATGTTATTAATCAATACGAAATTCGCGATCATTGCAAAATCAACACGAAAAATAAACTGGAACAACGTACAACGTTTTATATGTGTTGACTACCGACGAAATATTAAATAGCATAAATTGTATGCTTTATGTTTTTACTTTAAAACGTTTCAGTCAGTCAATGTCAACTAATTCTCAGTAATTTCAACAATATGCTTACTGATCATTAACTAATTATTTAACACTGTGCGTGAATACAATATTTCTAGCTAACGAATACCCGGTAACGTTTCGGTAAGCGATTCTATGTAAATATTTTATAAATATTAATGACGTGACGTTAATAAAATACAGGTACCTATTATATTCCATATTTTCTCGATCGTCTTATTTAATAAAAAAAAAAAACGTACAGTTTATATCACACTGCAGCACACGCGCGAGTTGTGTCGATTGACATAAATACTTTCTCGTGTATAAGAGGATATTAATATGATATTTATTCGAGGATTGCAAAAATAATAACCATTCGATAATAATAATAATATTATAATTAATACTTTAACATTCGTATAAGCGTTTAAGTGTATAGGTAGTAACGTTTTTCTATCTGGCTTCGCTATATCATTATTCTACTGTAAAATAATAGATCATTTTATAGGCACAGAGAATAATTTAAACCATATTATTATTTATTGCATAACTATTTTTATAATATTCAAAAGTCGTAGGTACGTCAGTTGTAGGTTATAATTTATTTTTAATTCGTATATTATAAACGTATTCTGTCTGAGTCTAATGAGTATTTCACGTGTTTTCTTTTTAACTACCCACCGCGAATTGTAGTTTACAGAAGCGACGCAGTGCTTGTTCAACATATTATTATTATGTCTGGAATTCTCGAATACCATTTTAATATTAAATGAGTATGTATTTATAGATTATACAATACAAACAAACTATTAATAAGTTGCCACACTGAATCACTGCCTCCACTTTAGATATTTTTGTGTGTCTGTATCTCGATTCAATAAAGTATTTTTATTTTATGAAATTCTACTACTTTCTGATTTTTAGTTTTTCGAAAACGAGTCGTTTCGGTCGATTTTTTGTTTTTTTAGTGAACATTCTCGATTTATCGTTTCGTTTTTTTTTCCGCTCCTTTTATATTTTGGTCCTCGGCCGGACGTTGTCCATAAATTGCACTGTGTCGTTAAGTATTTGCTGCCCAACCGTTCCTATAAACGACGATCGACGAACATAATATAATAATATTGACCCATCGCAATACCGTAACTGGGACTCTATTATTATTCCCGGCGAGAGAAGAATTAACGGCTTGAGATTTCATCAGACGCTTTTCACGGTTATTTCAAACTGCTAACGATAATTTTCTTGTGTGTGTGTCTGGAAGTCACTTTTTGTAGTACGAAAATAATTCAACATTGACGGTGGTTTCTGGTAGTAAATCGGATCTAGTCGTAATGACGTGTGGAAATTAAATCTGCAATATAATACTTTACAAAATAATCAAGAAAAAAAAACGGAGAAATGGAAATATTTAAGAAACAACGGTATTTGGAAAAAAACATACATTCATATAATTTATTTTTAGACTTAATATAATTGTAAAAAATATGTTTACTCTTTTTGATGTGCTTAAGGATAATTGAAAATGCTGACTATTTTCTTTATTCTTATAGTGATGTTATTTTTTTTCTATGTAAACAATTTTGAAAACTTTGTATAAGGTCCACTATTAGTAAGTTGTTCTAGCGGAAATCAAAATAAATATATTATAAAAATCAAGAATTACAATTTTTCTTAAAGACGTTTGATTTTCATATTTCAACAAAATTGGATATTTTTTAAAAAATAAATAGCGATTTCACTTGTTTTGTTGTTTATAATTCTACAAAAATTATGCGCAGTCTCCAGGACAGACTATAAACTTTTAGCCATTATGGATATTATTATTAATGACTACACACTATGACATTTTTTATAATATACTGACAGGACAAACACTGAACAGTGTGGGCTTGTGTCTCCGCCGAGAATTGATTTTCGGTCACAATTTTTTATTGATGAATTAAAAATCGAATACATATACATATTGCATTGATCAAAATTACTATAACGACGAAGTACACTCAATCCTTACGTTTTTTTTTTTTTGCTGTTTGAGCAGTTTGTGATTTTTTTCGTGCTCTGTAATAATACTTCCGATTAATTAGTATTGTTGGTCGAGATCAAAAATAAATTAAACTATTCAATTATAATTTTAATATCTTACGATTAACCTAGATTTGTAATATCTCCCGCTAAATTATTGATCCTGGATTCCTTCCAAAAAATGGGTAGATTATTGGTCATAGAAACTAGATTTGACCTAGGGGTGAAAACATTTGAGAGTAATACAGGTTTTCGTGTCATCTGCTCGAAGTCCACACCGCGCGTGCGAGTATTAGAACACGACGTGCATATTAAATATTATTTTACTTACACGTTTTATTCAATAAGGTATTACCGATCGTCCCTTTCAGTTCCAAATAGTTCTCTTGCAGTGGATTAAGTTTTACCTAATAATACCGAACACGTCAACGGCAATTCGAAATATTACAAAATTACTAAGTCGAGCAGACTAGCACGAGTACACGTAGCGTGATATATCGCCTAGGATTTTGATTTCACTCGGGTTGATCTCACGAAATTTGAACAAAATTTATTCACCCCTAGAATAAGTATTGAGGTGAATTATTTTTGATTTTTTTTCAGGCAAAAAACCAATTTGCAATTAGGTTCAGCGGGGCGGAGCTATTGTGATTGATATATTTTACAACGTTTTTTTGTCAGCACTTCTCTGTCTCTGGTTCGTTTTGCATACAAGTTTGTTGCTGACGGTTCTCGCGTTAAGACGTTTTTTTTTAGCCATAAATGTCATATACGTACACACCTATATAACAATATATATATATAAATATTTATATTTTATACGAAAATACGTCGAGTAAAGGTACACATTTTCCGAGTTATGTTTGAACATATTATTATTAAAATTATTATACTGCTGCTTCTTCTTTGCGGCGTTGCTCGTATTTCAATAAAAAGTACAATTATTTAAACTCTCGTCTCAAAGCGACTATTTTTTTTTCGTTTATAAATAATATTATTTACAAACGTGTGTTTTCTTTTTTCAATATACACCAACGAAATTGTTTGATGGCAAAATTTTCACCTACGGTTAAAAATACGATTTTCCCGAGTACGTTGGCATTGGCGCAAATCGTTGAAAAATCCACGAGTAAAATTCGTGTAAGGATTTATCGAAACGATTCGTCTGGTCGATTAAGAGTTTTCGGCGAGTTTCGCCTACGTATTATTTTCTATCCGTCTGTAGTCCTGCGATGAATATTTTCAGTAAAATATTATAAAACATTATTTCAAGTTTGAAACGGTTTCTTATGAAATTAAAACTATGTAAGTATACAAACGATTCGGGAGTTGCAAATATAATACTTTGCAAGTAGATTAAGGTCACCGTTTTAAGTAGGCCAATGCTCAGAGTGGGCGGATAAGTGTGCTATTATATTTAACTTAATAGCGATACAACAAAGCTCGGTGTACCATAACAATATAGAATAATGTTTTTAAACATTTTAAATTTCCGAAAAGATAGCGAAAAAATAATTTGATATTAATTTGACTTTTGTACGAGACGTTTTGAGTTCTAACTAAACTAGTGCACTTGATATTAAATTGTATAAAAAAACCAAACAAAATATGTTAAATTAAATAAAAACTAAATCGTATAACATTAAACAAAAATATCGTTAACCAAAATTTTTGAACTAGGACAAAAGCTGTTACGATTGACAAGCGTGTGCAGCGGTGTTTCATATTAATTGAGAATAATATGTACAAAATATAAAGACGGTGGCGCAGAGCTGTTGTCGATATGACTTTGCGATATGTGTGCCAATCCATAATATCGTTTAAGCGTACCTACGACACTGTACTGCACAGCAAAGAACGATTTATCTCTTGAAAACGGAGTTTTTAAAAAGGTATAAAAGTTCTATTTTTTTACTAAACTTTTCGCCGAACTGCAAAATTAAAACCACTAGGTATCTCGTCATATCATTATTCTGTCCGTTACTGGGAAAACTTTAGCCACGTGCGCTGACGTTTTTTGAGAAATTGCACCCCGATCGATGCCCATCAGACCGTTATAGAGTTGAGATATCGTATACCTCCATCGACAGTTTTCGCAGAACACACTCCACATTTTGCGTTTCGATATCGACAGCAGTGCAGTACCCGTTTAGAGTATCATACAATGCAGCGAAAGAGCAGGGTTTTCGGGGAGTGGTGAGGGGGTATTGTTGGATTTCCGGCAGTTTCTGGAGATCGTACTATGTGGATCGTATATGAACTATCGGCCTCAATATTCCGTTACAACCGACCCATAGATAACGAGAACGCGATAGCGTATTGTAGAGCGAACGAGTTATGTGCGCCCATAGATCACAGAACAATGCGCAAAGGGTAATTCACCGAGAAATCGAATATCGTTAAGTTTCCGTTGAAATATTATAACGGTATATCAAAACATTAAAAGTTCATTTTTTATATTTCTCGCGTTCGAATAAAAACGAAAAACACGTCCGAGAAGAACGGCATCACTAAAAATAACTGCAGATACATTTCATTTTTATGTAAACTCGCCTTTGACGATTGGACGAATCGAGGTCGGGAGCATCTACTACAACACCAAAACATCTCGAGTACCTGCGACTATTCTTTATAGTATCGACGTAACGAGTTACTTTTGTTTTCGAAAAAATAAGAATTATTCGCGAACTGACAATCACAGGACGATTGTATGGACTATATGAATTACAATAATTATTATAATATAGGGTGATTCACCAAGCGTTCTCACTCACATTTATTTTTAACAGCGCTGTCATTTAAAATCTGATTTTTGGAATTTTCAAGTATACTCAAGGACTATATTTTCGAATACTTGACATTTCATTGTACCATTTAAGGAATGTCCTGCTGCGATACAAACTTTTGCTTTTCAAATAAGAACCACCCTCATTTTTAACTTTAAATTATTCAGCTGATTGTTCTTTTTTTAAAAGTCAACATTTAACGAGTATTTACTGAGTTAATAAACATTTTGTTCTAAGGAAAATTTATGCACATACACCTAAAATACAATATATGATTATATTGTATAATATTCATCACATATTTAAATTTAAGAAAAAAGTTAAATAAAAGATTAAAAAAAACACGAAGGTTGTAATATTATGACGTATTGTTTGTTATTTTATTAATTGAACAATATTATATAGACGGTTCACTATCTATTAATCTTATTAGTATTATGCATTTCTTTAATGATTGTCTGAATAATAACTAGGAAGAATGTGTCTTCTAAATACAAATTTAATTTACATACGTTTTCATTTTTTGTATAACTATCATATGATAGCCATACGTATGGGCTACAACCATAGGCTATTATTTTTAGTTCATAGAGTTTAAAAGACGGAGAATACTCGTTCAGATTTTGATTTATAGATACATAAATAATAGAAAAAAAAAATTTTAAGTAAAAAGGTCGGTTCTCGTTTGAAAAACAGAAGTTTGTATCAGGCCACTTCGAAATGATGTTCTCTAAGACGTATAATACTTAAAACTTCCAAAAATCCTACTCGGAATAACCGCGTTTTCAAAAATAAAGGCGTGCGCGTGCTCGGTAAACACCATCAATGTATAATATGTACAAATGTATATTTTGTATTCCTGTAGAAACGCAATGGGTTAAGTCTGGTCTCCTACTGGCGAGACACAAATAGCCAAAACGATGATGAGTTTATCACTGTATACACCTGGCTTCCATCGGGCAAAAACTTTCTCGTAAATCACTCGTGTTGTAGAGTGTCCGTACGATAAGAGATAGTTTATTAGAGATAGGGACGACGAAAAAATCGTCTCGACACGATACATAAGGGCGGAAAAAGTTTCGTCCAAAAATGACCCTTCCCGTTTCACCCAGACTAGCTTAGACCAATTTAAAATTAAGTTGACAATAGTTCAGTCAAATATTATATATTATATTTTCATATTTTAATATTATATTTTAGCGAAATATTTTGATTATTTAGTAAATACGATTATATTTCTGAGAATAGTATATTTACTACTCGTCTATGGGGACGATATCCTCAATTCTGCTTACGACGAACGCGTGAGAGTCGTTTCATTCGTACTTCAATCACTATTTCTATTCCGATTCTCCATCTATATTAAGTCCGTTAAATTTTGTAAGAGTTGTGTCCAAACAGATACATATATAAAAATCAATAGCGTTGAAATACCGAGGACATGAAAAGATGCAAATATAATTAAAAGGCTACACGATCAGAAACAAATAACGCGGTACCGATCAAATGCAATTACTCGCTATGAATTGATTAAAAGTATGAGTGAAAATTTTAAAAATAAAGTGTAGGTATTGATAAATATATTTTGAACGATTAAAATGTTTAATGATTTTATTGTATGTCAGTATGTGTAGATTTTTTATAATTACTGTGGGGAAAATTTGATTTTTTAATAATACGTTTTTAATCATAAAATAAATTTTAAATATTCGCTGTTCAGAAAAAAATGTGGACAACAATAAGAGTATCGCCTTCTCGCGGTGTTCTCTGGATAACGCTAAACGATACACAAATATTAAAACATTAAAACAATTTTCGACTTGATTTTAAATTGGTCTACTCTAGTCTGGGCGAAACGGGAATCGTATAAAAACAAAATTTGGGCGAAACGGTCTACGCCCATACATGGTCATAAATCGTCCGTCAGCCGGGAGAGATGTTCAGAATAATATTATGAACGATATGCGAACCTTACCTCGGCCCGAATAATTCGTTTGCGTCGGTCTCGGAACGACGACGAAGACGGCGGCGGAGAATAATAAAAATAATTATATTTTATTATATCGCGAGCGCGGTAAAACGACGTTATTTCTATATATTATTACGCGTACCTTACAGTTACACATGCGATAAAATAGTTTACATTTGAATCCGGGATTCCGTCTTATTTAACCGAATGCCAGTGTATCTATATACTCGTATGATATTATATCGGTTTATTATATTATAAGAATTTCTTATATGCTGCCACGCACACACACACACTGGCGGCATTGAGCAGGGTATATTTTTTTTGTCCACGTCGGAAGTAGGTAACGAGAAATGTCATTACATTTCATGTAAACTGATTATTTGTCATCCGGTCCGAGACATACACGCGGTGGCAAGAAATCGGTACATTTTTTTATTATTGTTGCATTTTTAAACCGTTTAGGATAATATTTTCTCGGAGTTCCACCGCCGAGAGGTTTCTCCGTTCTGTCGTCCGTATTTTTTTTTTTGACCTCTCTCTATCTTGTATCACGTTCACTTATTGTTCTAGAAATTGAATTGAAAAAAAAATGTAAATAATAAACAAAAAGTACAATATTTGCTTTGCTACTACGCCGTACCGTTCTAGAAAGGATATTCTGATGTATATTATAGTTTACCCTTTCTCGAAACCGACGTGGTCGACTTTCGATTCTAGCTGGCTGTAATCCCGTAAATATTATAATGAACACACATAAAAGGTATATACCAATATATACCATAACATTAATATACGACCTACGTAATAATTATGCGCTTTAGAGATTCAATCTAGCCCATCGTCATCATGTCTATCTCCTTAACCCAACGGTACTCAAACAATACGTTTATAATAATATTAGTTCTGCGCTTTCAAAGGTCCGGTTAGCATTTATATTTTGTATACTGATCATCACGATAATATAATGTATTACGATGTGATGTTCTACACAGTATAAAATATCATTAATAATGGTTTGATTATTATTATTTGATCGTTCGGTTTGATGTTTTACTCATTCGTACGACAAACTGAATCAATTTTTCATCATTAAGTAAATTAACACAACATTAAATAGTTTTTAATAATTAATGCGAAACATAATTTTCAGAAAAAAAAACTTTTTTATTTTTTTCATTTAATATTGTCGCACATAAGACGCAAGAAAGATACTTCTTAAAGGCCTACAGCAACTTTCAACTGAAATGTCGGTATAGTAATTTCACAAACAATGTCATGTATGAATGTGGCTTGATTTCGAAACAGTTATTTTATATGGCTCCAAACTGCAGAAAGTATCCCGAAAGCAAATCTTTTTCATAAATATTTTTCGAGAAAATAGATAAACTATCTGAACTAACATAATTTGTTTCAGTCAACGTTCAAGAAATTTTCTTCGCGACAAAAAAAATGTAAGCATTAATTTTAAACATTGTGTAAAAAAATATTCCGTCGAATTTAACAAAAAAAAAAATTCAACTATCAGCAGTTCATTTTTAAACTTCTTTTAGGTGACAGGTCGTCGCAGCATTTTTAATCATTGATGGCATTTATTTTGGCATATTTTTCGGTTGTCTGGAACCGTAAAATTTCAAAGAATGTGCATATTGACAAACGACAGCAACTGTATTTTTTTAACTGATAATAAATTCGTCGAAGAACTTTAAATAATAATAAAAAAAAATCCCAATACATACATTTTAAAATACCATACATAGTTGAGAATCTTTTTAGTGTCCATTAGGAAAAAAAATATTACAACAGCGTTTCCTGATAAAAAATAACTATTTTTTTTTCGCCACACGAAAGAAAAAAAAGCGTGTCTATAGTTTTTATATAATATAGTTAATAGTTTCATTGTACGTAGTTGTATTAAACTAAAAATGGAAAATTGTTTTCATAAAACTGTTAAAACAAAAAAGTGTAACTACATTTTCCTGTTGTCTGCAAGAAGCACATCTAATAATAATAATAACGTTTTAAAAATATGCTCCACCTATGGAAAATATGGAGCAAAATATGATAAATAAATTTATTCGGTTACTGTTTATAAGTTATATTGTAAGCTCACAATAATGTGTAAAATGTAAAATCGATCAAATAGTCATCGATATAATATCATTAACGAAATAATATATGGTTTGTGTGAAAACGAAAATAATTACTATATATCGCCTTGAAACGTTTAAAGTATTCGACGACGGCAAGCAGACATGATATTATTATTATTATTATTATTATTAACGACCCCAAAAAAAACATCGTTCACAATACGATGAAATATAATGATATAGTAGAATATTATAATAGCAATTGCCTACTCAAATTATAGCGACGACATGACTTGACGTTGATAATAATTTTATTGTGCCATGACATTAAGATCCTAACCTAACCTAACCTATATATACGAATAATATGTTTTATTTTGTAATATAACGGTTGAAATATACTATGTAATATCGTTACGACAATATTACATTTAGTCGAACCCGGCTTTGCCCGAGCCAAATATTAAGTCGAGATTGGCCTCGAGTGGTTTACATGCATCTAATCCACCTGAGTTGGCAATCCACTGCATTGGATTACGGACAATATGCGAGTGGATTGAGGACCCACGAGGTGCGTAAGTGAGTGAAATCAGAATTAGGTAGGTGCATGAAAAACATTGCGCGGTTGCCCGTACCACAGAGATTTGTTTTTCTACACATTCATTTGGCAAAATGTGTATATGATATTATTTTCTTACTAATTATTATAATAGCTGTAAAATATGTGGCCATTGACAACCTTAAAAAATAAACAGAGATTATACAAACAAATATAACGATCATGGTTGTAACCAATAGCGACCATGTATAAACAAATATTTCCATCGTCAATCTCGAAATCCTTGTTTGGGCAGCTCCCGGGATTGGACCTCTGTCTTTTTTAATCAGTCTATGTTCTTCCCAAAAGTCTAATCTATCTCTGTCTCAAATTTAATCGCAATAAGTTTAACGGTTTGGGAATGCATAAAGGACAGTCAGACAGACAGACGGACATTTTTATGTAATATTTGGATTATATTAATAGTATTAGTGACGCCTACCGAAGAAGAAAATACAAAAAAAAAAAAAACTATTATTCCTCATAATTATTGCGGTCGGATCTCTCGCAGTCTATAAGACATGACCATCGCTCGATAACAACCGTCCACGTATTATAACGGTTTATTGCGCCATTGTCGTAGTCGTTATTTTAATATTATAATATTAAATTCGCATTATTAAAATTATTATTATATCGCAGTCCGTCTCGGGACGTTTTGAGCAGATATCGAGTGTTGGCGTCGTCGGCGACGTCTCTCCGAATAATATAATAATTATAATTATAAAATCGGACAAATAACCGCAGCCGTACTTGCTGTCTGCGTTCGACGCCCGAGTATGATATTAAAACGAGTAAACGACTATAAAATATGTGTGTTTTTAATAGCCATGAAAATCGCTGTGTGCCGTGCCAGAATATTAGCGTACAGTGGTCTGGACGAGATGGTTTGAGTTTCGATGGCCATAATATAATATCGTAAGGGGTGTCAGACACCGAGTGCGTAATCGTATTTTTATTATATTATTTAACTAATCGCAATATTGTCCATAATATGGTGAAACCGGCCAATGAGGGCCCACAATGAATTAGTGTAATATTATTATTGTCTGTTCGTTCAATATATTATATTCATAAATAAATAAACGTTAACATATAATTTACTACACTATTACTGTATGCACGATTACAGTGGCAAGAATTCATAGTGCGCCTTTTGGTCAGTAGGACTGCACAAAATTCGGCGCGATCAGCGGATCGAGCTCTGACTTTCGAAAGGGGACAAACTCCTCGACAGTGACGACCACCTAAGTAATTTAAGCGAAATTCTTTTCTCCTCTAGGTAGAATCACGACCTTTATCTCTCTCTCTCTCTCTCTCTCTCTCTCTCTCTCTCTCTCCCACTCTCTCTATATCTTCACGTCACCAACTCCAGACGGCGATATTCGTCTCCGGGAGACTACCTTAATATATATTATACAATATGCCTAAGCTACTCTATAGACATGTATGCATTTCCAATAATAATTGACGTGCTCACTATTCTTGTATTATACAGAATATATATTATAAAATACTCTCTGATTACCGTCGGGTTTGTGCACACAGCTCCAGGACGACACCGCCGCCGGTTCGAGCCGATAATATCCCACGCCGTCTGCTCCGGGCGACAGTATTTAATATCGCGGCCGCCGAACGGAATTTGCTCGTGGCATGCCGGAATTCCCATTACTATTGCATCGTCGACGACTACCACGGATATCGTATATGCATCCCTCCACCATCCATCA
Organism: Neotoxoptera formosana; assembly: GCA_022818045.1. Taxonomy (NCBI): domain Eukaryota; kingdom Metazoa; phylum Arthropoda; class Insecta; order Hemiptera; family Aphididae; genus Neotoxoptera; species Neotoxoptera formosana. The sequence continues at coordinate 3,567,373 of CM040634.1, forward strand.
TCGAGTGGGGCCAGGCCACAAGTCGCACCACCACCACCACCTCCACCACCAGTCGGCACACCCCTTTTCGGGATACAGAGGCGCACACACACGCACACACTTATATTATTTGATATCACGTAGGCATATTATTATTATGCACGTGTGTACCAAACGATTATTGCGAGATTACAACGACCATAGGTCATGATGATATTTTTTTGGGTTTTTTTTTTTTATAGATTTGGGACGATAATATTATAGAGTATAGACAAATAATAATATCGTGCTGCATCGGATACTAGAAAAACGGACGTGCCGTACAGGTGTAGCTAAATTGCCTATTCAAGGCGCCGTGTGATAATATAGTGTTTTATGTTATTGAAGTATAATATAATATAATACCTGATATTATTATGTTACATTTTTATGAAAACACATCTAAAAATATTAAAGAATTCGACACACAGTTACGAAAAAAAATTCACTTCGAAAGCGTACACCTACGATGGAAATAATATTAATATGATCATTGTGGAATGTTTAATGTTTAATGCGTAATATTAAACGATTTAAAATATAGTATTATACTATAATACAAGATAATATACAACAATAATATAATGTTATAAACGTGTTATTATATTATATTATCGTATTCACTCAGTTTAAAAACCAAATTGAATTAAATTCCAGTACTGTGTTATCTAAATGTCATGCATGTGTGCATGTGAGAGAATGTTTGGTCTAGTTTATTATGAACACCGCGTGATGAATATATTATTTATATTAAAGACTGTATTTGGACATAATGGCATTTATTATTGTACTAATACAATTTTAAATTGAACATATAAGATAAAATGATCAAAATCGATCGTCTTTTCAATTTTTTTTTTTTTAGTAATTTTTATTCGTATGGAATAGAGATTATTTCCTAACATTAATATTGCGAACTTCGACATCAAAAGCGGTTCTTACCATTTATTTTGAATATAATAAAACATTAATTAGAGCTTACGAAATAAATAAGACTAGTGTAATTAATAGCTCCGGTCCAGCTTCATCTTCTTCAACCAGTTTAACCACCATCCACCAAAACATAAAAAATTACTGTTTTTACTGGATTTTCAGAATGAAAATAAACAAAAAACGACAAATTCCTGAGTACGTGTACACTGTACACATAGCCCAATAATTACAAAACTTGTTGTAGGTATTCACTCTAGATTTATGTTAAATATTCGGGTCTAAGATAATAATTTCCGGTAAAAACGTTATATTATTAATTAAATTGTGAACGAAATAACAACAATTAATCAATATTATAATGTCATGTCGATATAATTTAAAAAAAAAATATTTGTGACGAAAAAAACTATAATATACTATATATTTGATTAAATTATGTGGTTAAAAAAAACTATTTAACTTCCTCTTAGAGAGAACCGAATAAGCATACCAGTAAAGTATGTTCAAGATGAATTTTTTAAACAAATTCAGAACCATCTTAGTGTTCTATTCAAACAACAATATAATTGGACAAAAGTCATGTTAAAGTACGAATAAAAATAAAGGTTTTGATGTAGATATCATAAATTTAAAAAGTACCTGCTGCTTCTCGTGTTTGTTTATGGTAAAGAACAGTCGTAAAATATATAATTCCAAAAATAAGACGAGCTTTATATTTTATACTTACAATTTTTTTTTTTTTTATCACGATAAAATAGCGAATAATATAATATGTAAATGTCACAAAGGTTTAATATTTGTTACGGTTATGAAGTAATATAATTTTTATTATTTCACCGCAGAAGTTGTCCATACGTATACCTCCTAATATATTGTATATTTAATAAAACAAGCACATGTGTGTTTTATACGTTTTGTTTTAATATAGAATAAAAGAAATATACGGCCCGCACTATATTATATAGACCGTAGAGTCTCGGTAATCTGGTCTCGTGTTATAAATCCCACATACGTCCAGTAAACCCATCAATATCGAGTAGAAAAAAAAATAGTAACAAATTAATAATAAACTGATTAAGTCATCTGAAATATTATTATTTGTAATACTCAAACAGATCGTCGTATTCTGATCATTACGCGACTAAAAATAACCTAATGTACTAAATAGAATTAGTGGCTTGAATGTATCATCATCAATCAATAATTATTAAAATGATAAAAAATAACAGACAACTCAAAAGAAGGGACAATTTATTAGACGTTTAAGATCTGATTTAATAAGGTGATACATAAAACTCTTTAAAATTTTTCATTGTTTTTTGATCAAACGATTCCAAAATAAAAGAATATTTATAAGTAATCATTGTACTTTGGTTATAATACCTGCTGCGGTTTTATGGTAAATAATGATACTCAATTTATTTTTAACCATTATACGATCAAATAGCTAACATTAAATAAAGGGAATCTAAATATTTTTTATAATGGTTTTAAAAATGTCTATACAAACATAATATTATAATATGGTTATAAAATAAGAGAGTATTAATATTGACACTATAAAAATATTATGATGTTATACACTGGTGACATCTGGTTTTTTTTTCAATGTCGTAATACTCAAAAATACAACCACGTTATTTTGTGAATACAGTCATTTTTTGTAAATGTATCTTCTAATATATGTATTAATTCAGTTAGCACATGTTTATTTTTAAGAACGATTTAATTTCTCAAATACAACGTCACCACCTAATAGCGTCTATACAAAGGAATTAACAAAGTATATAATATTATGAAAGCTAAAACGTATAAAGTTTCTGATTAAATAGGTCCAATCGACTAATGTTTTTTTTTATTGTCAAAAGTAAATTAAAAATAAATTTTTAAAAAAAAGTGTATAATTCTTTTATTTTAATGTACTGAAAGACATTAATTGTATACCAAATGTTTACAACAATTTGTACACTGAAAATAGTAACAATGTAGCGTTAAGTACAGTTTCATCAGTTCGATCAACTAATTTAATTATTATGATACTACGATATTATTTTAATATAATATTATGCAATAAGACAATGCATTCTCAGTGAAGATAATAATATTTGCACGTAACAACGTGATAATTAGGTTTCAATAAACCGTTTTACTATGTAGATATAATAATTTAACGTAACTAAAAAAAAAAAAGTTAAAACTATAGTTAATGCCAGTTAGACACATCCAAAACCTTACTAAAATTAAACAAGCGCGAATTAACTGTTGTGCAGTTGGAAACCATAAATTATACTCGGAACCATTCAAATATTGCTAGTTTCAACTCATATAATATTATGTTAAGTCATAGTTGCTCTTATATAGTTTCTACTATATTGGCACACTTATAGTAGTTGTTCCAACTATGAATGTCATTATGTTTTAAGAATAGAATAAAACTTTGTCAGAACGAGTGCGCTTTTAATTAAGGTAAAAATATTATTAGACAAAGTATGGAACAACTCGAGAATCTCACTATTGTCTTATAATGTTATACACATAATATATAATATAATAATATACATTAAATTAACTCCTGTAAGCTAATAACCTACGTAGTTGATGCTTAACTAATAAAGGAAGAAGAATAATATACATTAATTCAGTAAAATATAAAATATAAGTATGTACTATGAAAATAATTTGCTTCGAGGAAGTGTTTTATAGCATTGTTCATAAATAGATAACGACAACATTAATTGTATTTAATTACGAAATTTAATATTGCGTAAGAATAATAACTTCTAAAATAAAGCTATATTGACAATAAGTTATTAATTTATTAAAAGTAACAATAATATTAAGACTTTTGAACACATAAAATATAAAAAATAATGTAGAATTGTAATAAGTGAATTCGTTTTATAATCCAGATTTGAACTATGGTGCACACGTTAGACATTTAATTTCGAAAAATTTAAATCATCAAAATGGATTGAATAAGTCTGACTGATGCGATATTGAATTACGATAAGCATAATAATAAAAATGAAAAAAACACTTACAAGTAAGCCATTTAAAAATGAAAAATATATATATATTATAAAAAAAAAAATCGACAGCGTATTATCACAACTATAGTCTATAATAATATTATATTATATTATAACACTGCTATAATATTATAGTCAATTACACCATTTATCAGAAAGCCTAAGCTCCTAATGCACTCAAATTCCTGAAGGATACTGATATAAAAATTTAGAACTGTATAATTATATGTTAAATTGTTTTTTTTTTAACTTTATTTCTTTGGGTTATATTTAGTAAATTTAATTTAAATTAATATTTCGTTTATTGTTAAACGATTACCTACTCAATTTGATAATGGTTAAGATTAGATTCTTGTAACTAATGGCTCAAGTCCCTAAGACAGTAATAGTTATTATATAAATAAAAATAAATACAAATTATTGTTGGCTATAATATTATAACGTAAAGATTATTAATATTTTCTAACGACATCGGCGAGCCGTTTTTGAACACATCGACTACCAAACACCGTATACACACACACACGCACACACATTCATATAATATTATTATAATAAATATATATTATTATTAAATCATTATATTATGCACGACGACGTACGGTTCGCCGTGACGTATACAGCCGGTGTAGAAATTATTCGTGAATGAATTCGTCGCGCTATTGGTACGGCAGCCTTGATTGTACGTGAGGTTACTTCCGATGATCGCTCGTACGACGAGGAGTGTGATCGAAATAATATTTCGTTATATTATTGTTGTTAGGAGGATAATTTATTATTTTATCGTAATAAAATATACGTTTTTCGATACCGGGGAGTCGTCGTCGTCGTTGTTTTCGAAATGAATATTCATGACGCGTGTGACATACAACCGCGAACACCTGTTCGTTTTCAATGAGCACAATAATAATAATAATAATAATAATATACGGAACGGTCTCTATCGTTTTTTAAATGTTATATTTTATTGCTGACCGAGCTCGGATCGCTTCGGCCAAGATAATAATATCGAAGAAGCAGTATTTTTTTCACGAAAAAAAGATGAGAAGATTTTCAAAGCCGAGCACTTCAGACCCCGTTTAAGTTCAACGACTATCTATTGTATATTATTATAGGTGGGATGCTCAGACATCCTTCACGGCGCTATATGCGATACCTTTTCATAGATAACAACTTAAAAAGATAAAAATATTTTTAATTTATAACAGTTAAATTAATAATGATTTGCAAAAGAAATCAAACCATAAACCACATACCTAGGTTTACTCCTAACCCTAAGTGTATTACGATATATGCAATTTAAATAATATTATTGTTGACATAATATCATATTCAACATGCGTGTGTATGGAATCTTACAATATTCCATCAATTTTATATTATTATGTTACACAAATAATATATTTTTATGCGTAAAAAAAATAACCCTGCCATTCAACAACACTGCGTACCTATACGTCTTCGAAAAATACGGAAATGCTTAGAATTTGACATTTTTCGTGGAAATATTATTTACAGAAGTCGTGCGTATATTATGTATATGCACAAAACGAATAATATGGAAATACTATTTTTTTTATATTTTAAAGAGTTGTATGACTTAAAATACGGCATGACTCGGTATTATGATATCGGTTTCAATATTTCAAGCAGTACTTGTCCAATTTGAACGCATACTTTTGCCATAGAATCGGTGACCAGAAACCATTCTTTGGAAATCGTTTTCAAAATGTATGCTTCGTCTACCAAAAATATCATTATCGAGTATGACGTAAACAAGTCTACTAACTGCTCGTCTGGTGGTACCTTTATCAATCGATACTTGCATAATATATTACGAGTGTCCAAACTACGCTGCACGCGATAAAAACATGTAAATAATATTATACAAAAATACAAAAAAAAAAAAAGTCAGTACTATTACAAATTATAACGCGTTTGAGATCAATAAAAATGTTATCTAATAGATTTTAATGTTATATAATATTATTGTTGATTTCTTCAAAATATAAATATGATTTTTGTTTTTACCGATTTCAATCAGAAATAGCGTCCGGTCTATATTACGTTAATTTGTTTAATTTGTGTGCGAAAAAGTGTGTAGGCGAACAATAAATTTATTAACGAGACGTTTTTTGTAATTTGTTTTTACCGAGTTTGGTACTATTCAAAAAACGGTTACAGAGGTAAAGCGTATTATGTCTAATAATGTTCACAAGGCGATTGTTCGGAATTGAATGGGTACGTAAACCGAGTTGTATTTTAAAGTCGATTCTTTGAAAATTATACGTCGTCGTCGGTAAGGTACTCGCGCTAATTATTTATCCTACCATTTCGGTACCTGACACTAATAAAGTCTTTTATTTCACGAAAAGCATTTGACACGTTCTAATGGGGGACGATTTTTAATGTCTTTTGTCACTACCACGATTCCACTACCGGCTGCGTCGTTTGCACGTACGATTTATCAATACTCCCGACCACCGTAGGAGGACATTGTCGTCGTCGTCTCTCGGGTTTATACACGATCGAAATGCGATCCGAACGGCTTATGACAAGTATTTTTAAATAATTCAAAAATGACAACGGCGGCGTCATATTGGAGATCTACTTTGAGCGCGATTCGAATATATTTTGTTTCTTCAAACTTTAAGGCGCTCTAATCGACTCGGATTTGGGTAAGTCGAATTGCGCGCGTTCCTTTGTTGTCATTTATCCACTCGAACAAGGCAAAACTTGCCGATGACTTATCCCGGAAAAGACATTTAAAGTTTGTATATTGAACAATTTATTCGGTTGTCAAGTCCGAGGTTCGCGTTCCTTCGGCGGTTAATTGACGGTAAATTAATCTTTTCCCCTACTGATTGATGGCCGAATAATCGTTCGAACTTATCTCATTTGATAAAATAAAAATACTCAAACACAAATACAAAACTCACGAACACTGGCGCGTCGGCGAGGTTTTGAAACACTCAAAACCTGTTGATGTTGGAAAGTTTACAAAATAAAATTTTCTAATTTTTCTACGAGATAAACTTTAAATATTTTTATCTCAGTAATCGCCAAATAGACCTTTTATAAATAATATAATGATTATCTGGAAAACCTGTACAACGGCATCCAATTATATTCGAAGTCACAAAATGAAAATCTCAAATCCGACACTGGACCAAAACGGAAACCCGTCCATTACGGAAAATATATATCTTACAGCCTCGCTGAATGGATAAAACGTGTGTTTGATTATAAAAAAAAAAACGACGGAAATCAGAATATGAAACGGATTCGTACCCTTGACATTCCGTTTTCGACAGATTTTTTTTTTGAATAACTTCTAAAATATTATGTTTTCTAACCAATTGAGTTATTTTTTATATAATTGCCTATTAGTCGTATACGTCGCATTGTGTTCCAGCAGCAGTATATCCACCTCGGCACGACCAAAATGTTCAACCATTTACTTCAGACATTCCCTGCCGCTAAAATATGTATACCTACACCGCGGTATATACGTCATATTACTATGTACGTAGGTTTATAGTTTCAGAATTTCAGAATTTCTGACGTATGTGATTACATGTATTTTATCATTCGAATGTTCTGTATTCATCATTTACACACCCTGAAACAGAACTCTATTATACGCACAATTTCAGGCCATAGATCACGACGGTAATACCTATTAAGAGTCGCTATACGACACACATTATCAAGACTTAAAGTTACCTGCGAATAAGTCACAGACGACGACACTACATCGTCATTGCGGCACCAGTGCTCGTACAGAGTTTGTTTTCCGACGACATAGGTATGTACCTAAAGACAACTATACAGACGACACGAGGGTTCTGTGTTATCAGTTCGATAAACAATCGACTGGTCGCTTCTTTCGGCTTAAATATATATTCAACGGAACGACCAGCATAATGTCAGTTTCTAAATTTGACAAGAGTCAATTTATTGATTTACTTATTAGTACTGCTTAATGGATAACAATTCAAATTTTTAAAAAAAAAATAGTGAATAAAATAATGTTTAATAATAACTACCGTACATTTATAATATAATATCAGCTAATGTATTCACCAAAAACTCGATATCTTAACTTTTCTGTATCCTATAAATGTCTTAAGTTTTCAGCTAAAAGAAGGAGCAAATTTTGAATCAAATAATTTTTTCCTTCGGTATGTTCGGATACCATTCTGGTATTTAATCGCACACAACGCGCGCAATAATGAGGAATATTTTCAGTTTCAGGAGAACGCTTTTAATATTTTTGTACCCCGATTTATTATTATATTCGTACATTATGAACAAGCTATATTACTATTTATATAGCCGCCTTGAACTTCATTAATCATTATTCCGGCGAATGAATGGAAACAACAACTCGGTATTTTCACTAAAACAAGCCAATAGAAAAAATGTTACGCTTTGTAAATTTTATTTCACTATACAATATTGTACGCATAACCGTAAAATGAACTAAATCAAACCGAACCACCATTACGGCCAAACGAACCCGGATGAAATAGCCCATCGACCGGTAAACATGATATATATCACGTGCATCAAGTATATATTGTGACATATTATAGAGGCCCGGAGGCTATGCCATTTCGGTGGAAATGGTTTGGGAAAGTTAAGCGGTTGCTCGGACACTAAATCCTACGTGGATATCCGCTGTTTTTGACCCAACACTTGAGCTGACAAAAGTAATTTTGTGGTTTTTTATTCAAAGAAAACAAATATGTGACTTTTTTAATTTCAACCGTCATTAACTCACAAACAAAAGTCATGCTTTTTTATGTAATCGTTCTCATATATTTAATTTAAAAAAAAGAAACTATCCAAAAAAAAATTAAAATTTGAAAAAACAAATTCGTACTTACTGGTGGCAATTGGTAAGAGGATTTTAAACAAGTACCGCAATGGTTTTATAAAATGAATACAAGTCAAATTTGATGGCGTTTGAATGGTAGATATTACTCGATGGTCGATTTGAGCTAGAACGTATTGTCAAGCAAAAATATGCATTCACAAAGAGTATCGTTGAAGTCATCGGGCCTATACGAATGGCGACGATGACCTGTGTCAGATAATATTATGTCTCACACAGATAATATGACTCACGAGTAATCTCTCCATCACACGCACAAATATATTGTGCAACCGATCGATAAATAAACAAGCAGCGACTTGATAAAAAAAACTATCCAAAAAATATTAAAATTTGAAAAAAAAATTCGTACTTATTGGTGGCAATCGGTCAGAGGATTTTAAACAAGTACCTCAATGGTTTTATAAGTGAATACAAGTCAAATTGAATGGCTCTTGAATGGTATAGATATTACTCGATTTTCAATTTGAGCTAGAACGTATTGTCAAGCAAAAATATGCATTCACAAAGAGTATCGTTGAAGTCATCGGGCCTATACGAATGGCGACGATGACCTGTGTCGGATAATATTATGTCTCGCACAGATAATATGACTCACGACCAATCTCTCCATCACACTCACACACACACAAATATATTGTGCAACCGATCGATAAATAAACAAGCAGCGACTATAAAGCCGACGAGTTTCGTGTCGGAAAGACGTGCTATTGAATTTAATTGTATTATTTACAGTTAATATATGTTCTGTCGAGTTAGGTGTAGCAGTAATAATAATTATTGCCGACTTCAATTGTACAATGCTTGCTATGAAGAAAAATAAATATTGACTGTTTATTGCCTATCAAAAAAAGGTCCTGAAAAAGTCAACAAAATCATAAAAACGCGTATAAAGGTAAGTACTAAATCTTTTTTTTTTTACAGACACTCGATTTATTATTTATAAATGTTTTTGCACAATTTTACTATCTCGAAAAGCGTTTTCCGAAACATAATATAAACACGAAGTATTGAAATCCAATTGATTTATATTGCTAGAATCTCTGGAACACGTGGAAACTAAGGTGATACTGTGTTTTTTTATACATAGGTATTTATTATATTTTATGATTCCGCGGGTAATATAAAAATGTTGATTATTATTTTATACGCACTTTTATTGTTTTTATGATGTAGTTGTGTTTTTTTTTTATACACACTTTTAACAGTGATTCAACAACAATTACCTACTAAACGAATCACGCTTTTTATGCACTCGTAAAATAACTGGCAATATTTTTCACGGAATACCTTGTTAACGGTAAGTTTATGCGAGTTGTTCGAGAATTACCGACCCTTGATAAATATATATATAGACCTGATTAACGGGCTTAGGACAGAAACACAAAAAAAATGAAAACGCAGCGAATTTTATTTTATTATTTTTTTTTCCTCCGTGCATCATCCCCATACATATTGACGAGCATAAAAAAAACACTCTCTACATGTCAAGAAAAGGGGGTTAAGGGGTAGAAACGGAGTGAAAAAATTCTTTAGAACAAAAGCTGGGGCCACGGCGATGAAACAGCTACTACGAGACCTCGACTGCAGTTGAAAGGGTTGTATGCTATGTATAATTTTTTTTACATCTCTCTCCGCCCCTCTCTCTCACTCTCTCTCTCTCTCTCTCTCTCTCTCTCTCGCTCTTGCCGCCATTTTTCGAGTGTGTCTAAGCTCTTCAACGTGTTCCGGATCGATATATTGTAAGACAAAGTGGTTTTTGTAATCCTGAATTTTCAAACCGCAGTTTCTCAAATATATTATAACGATCGAACGAAAGAACTGAAATCATTTTTAAACGAATAATAATAATAATAATTAAAAAATAACAATTATTATGATGATAATATTATCATCATTACCCACTATGACATTTAAATATTGAACTACTCAATTATTGGCCTTGCATGTTCGAAATAAAAAGTAGTTTAAAGTGATAATATACAATGAGATACAAACGTTATTTATTTTTAAATCAACTTCGGCAGCAGTGGCCGCCAATGACAGCGATTTATAGATATTTATTTACATATCGATTACATATTATATGATACACCGTCAATAAATACACGCATGACATAATAATATTATAAATGACATATAATAATGTTTAAAGATACTAGAATAATGTTTGTTGTGTGAATTGGCAGTGACAACGAATCTGATGATGTCGTAGATAAAGTCGGTATCTGATCGAGCGATTTGAGAATACAAAATATGGTATTATTATATGACCGTAGTACATTGCAGATAGGCGATTAGAGATAATATTATTATATTTTATCGATTATGTTGCTACATTATTAATTTTAACGCATTTGATATATTAAAATCTCATAGACTCATAGTAAGCAGCGGACGAAATCCCACATTTCATAGTATCGCCGTATACCCTCGGGTATGTACGGAACATTTTAAAACAAATCGTGATTAACTGCGATTTCCCGAGGTAAACAAAATAATATAATAGATAATAATATATAGTACTGCAGCAGTTTCCACTGACGTTTACTGTCCATTTACCCCCGAACACATAAGTTAAATTTAAATAACAAACTCGAGGTACCTATACCTTTCTTATTTTCAGGACGGGTTAGTATAGTAGATTCGACATGACTACGTCGTGAATGTTATCTTTTATAGTTTTTCCATTTAAGAATATTACGGTTAAAAGTCGTCCGGCGGGACCGATTAATGGTTTTGGGATTTATCCGCATATATACTTTTATACGTCTTATCGATAACCCTGCATTGGGTCACTGCTTTTTTTTCTTACCTGGCTTAAAATAATGTGCAGGCTGTTCGGTGTGTGCTCCTCAAATTAAAATATGTATTAATATATAGATATTGTTTAATATCTTAAACGAGTTCAAATAACCACGATTTTAGTCGGATAGGTAGGTAGTTAATATTTAGGTCACTATCAACTTGAAAATTGTTTACAAAATAAACGTTACTTTCACCGAGTATGCCTTACTCCGGACTGTTCTGGACGTAATTGGATCTTGTGAATGGTAAATTTAAGATAATTTCTCAAATCAAACATTAGGTTAATGAATAAATTGTATTCGGACCGAAAAATTAGGGCAATCGATTTTTTCTCTAAGTAGCTTATCAACAAAAACTGTTACGGCTCTGGACCCAAAAATGTCTGGCCATAATAATTTTAAAAATAATGCTTTGCAAGGTCAGTTTTAATCCATAATATCTTGTAAGTTGCAGTTCTTGCAATATTTTTCTGTTCTCTCTCTATTTTTAGATTCTCAACTCGACTGGACATTTCTGAAAGTGTCACAAAATATAATTTTAATGACATATTGTATTGATGTTTTGAATATTTTGATTTTATCAAAAACAATCGTCTAGCACCTATACTTGCAGTATAATAATAATATATTAAAAAATAATATTTTGAACAGTATTAAAAGAATAAAACAATAGTAACGATATTGCGTCTTATTAATTCGGTCCAGTTCAATCGTATAATAATATATAAATTAATACATTTAATCGGATTCGAAAACGTCATAATAACGCACAGCCGATTTATCTACCTATAATATGCAAAACACTGCTGGTATTTTATTACTCCGAATCGTCGTACTGGTCTTTCGGACGAAATTTAATAAAATATACATCGTCTATAATGGGCAACTGGCGCAGTTTTGAATCAATATTTACTATTTAAAACAAATTACCACTATTCACTGGCGTGGCGGGGGTGGAGGGGGGGGGGGGTTGGGGGCAGGAGGAGCTATCCGAATTGGAGTTTCGCTGTTGGCCTGTGCAGTTTATTCAGTTACATAATTTATTGATATAAAATGAAATAGAACTGGTGTAGGTACCTACTGCAATATATATATAATATATACCGTATAGTATGGACACTAAAACATAAACCTAATCAAAATGGCCGATAAATTATTATTACATACATCCGCGGTGGAAAGGGTGAAATATTGAAAAAAAATAAGTCTGGTTTCATATATTATTCACGGAAAATAATATTATATAATATTTTATATTATTGGACGGGGTAGTTACACGCGAATGACGTTGCACGCATGGACAGATTTTTATTTATATAATAATATGATTGTATTTCGACGTCAGCTGAGTTTTCGAGTACTTTGGAAATTAGGTCTCTCTCAGAAAAAAAAAACGTTCAGGCATTTCAACCGCGTAGGTATCTATATCACTGTGATGTATGCATAAACAGCTCTTGACATTTCTGAGATGCAAATCTTTAAAATTGCTCACTGTTCGACCGTGTGTTAAATATATTTTTGGCATCCCGGTTATCCCTCAACAATGCGGTATAATAATATTTAAAAAATACAAAAAATATACAAAATATATTATTCTGATTCACTGGTGGTTTTGTCTCGGAAGTCGTCTCGTTAGTCGATACTTTTTCGTCGTTTTCGAGTATTTTTCAACTCTAACGGAAACTATGATCATTAATAGTATATTACATTTCAGTATAATAATATAATATAAACAGCTCGATAACCCAATTAATATTATTATGTTTGTTGCAAATATGAGTTTGGTAGTTTCAAATGCCCATTGTTATTAATATCGCGCATGTGCCTATAGAATTTTGCATTCATACAGTCTACAACAATAATCATAATATGGACATAATATTATATTATTCTGTAATGTTTGGTGTGTATATTATATAATATAGCACAAAAGTGTAGGTATTTTTATAAAATTTTAACAAACAATTATAGTCGTCATTAATACACTAAAATTCATAAATCCAAATTTATTTAGAAAAAAAATAATTACGATTTGATTACAGAACGTTTTGGGTACCTTTGACTGCAATCTTAGGTACTTATCGTTTTATACTCGGATTCGAAATACGCAGAAAAAATTACAAAATACATATTATAAATCATATTAATATATTACTACTACTACGATAAACAAAGACATAATATTATACATTGACAACAACGACAACATAATACTATTATTCTAATACGGATATCCGATTGGATTTTCAGACGAGGCCGGAATCTGTTATTTTTGTATATTATACTTTCATAAAACAATATCCAATTTGTTTATTTATAGATCAGCGAGATGGTAATTTATTTCGTGCTAGTACAATATTTTGTATCAACAATGTGTCATTGAAATTATTTGCAATTTTTGTCAGCATTATAATACGTTTGTTAACGGTTGTTTGACGCCGTTATAAAACTATTATACAATTTCCCGAATTTATTATTATATTTTTTTACATCTTCAAATACTTGACCCAACCTATTTTAAATGTATAAAATTACTACTTAGCCAATTTCGAGTTATTTGGGGAAGGGAAATGAGTGAGGCTATAGTAATATAATATTATGTTTCCCATCATTTTTGTTCTGTTGAAATGTTTGTACAGTTAGGTAGTAAGAAATTTCTGACAACCCATGCAGCACTGATCTAAAATCTAATCTAGGTGGTACGCATTATTTAATAAGGTCATAATATATAATTCGATTTTCTCGGTAGTCTCTTTAAGCGAGTAATGTCTTAACTAAATGTCCTGCTCATAACCGGTTTTATAATGCGATTAAATTGAAATTTGCAATGATTAAAATAGCAATATTAATATACGCGTCGAGACAACAACCACTATAACATCCATCGACGAGTGCCTCCGATCCGTCCTCCAGTGAATGTGTCGTTTTTGTTTTCGAAAAATAAGAAAATTATGTCTAGACATATATTATATTGTTTTATTCACAATCGACCGTCAATATTGGGGTAGAGGCGGCGGCGGCGTCGGTGTTAGGTTAGACTCCACATTTTTGAGAGACGGGTATTGGTTTTTAAAAAATGCGATAAAATCCTCCACTGTCGATCTCACCTATATATGTTACCCGTCTGCAGCAGTAATAAAGTTATTGCATATTATAATATTATGTGTGCAGGCGTGTAGTGAGTGTCAATGCTGCGCGCGGTCTTGCCGCCGACGACTTTCACTGTGCGTTCGATGTACGAGAGAGCTTTACTCGACCAGATTTAAAGGTCAAAACGGCGACGACGACGAATGAGGGAAAAATCAATAATTGAGAGACTGCTTGAAAATAATATAACGCGTGCGAATTACTATATATATTATTATAATACGGGTGACGCGCGGCGGCGGCGGAGTGAACATAATAATAATAATAATATCACGACCGATATCCACGTCGATTGTGCGTGTAATAAAACGCGCGCGCATATATATTATATTTATTACAAGCAGGCGGTAGGCGTACAAAGTCCGGCCGAGCAGCTGTGGAGGACGTTATTATTAATTATCGTGTCGAATATTACACACTATATTATTATATAATGACAGTGCTATTTAACAATAATAATATAATATATCGACCGCGGGTCACGTCGTTCTCGCATTAACGAGGTTCTCCGCGTTATCAGTGAGATCAGACACAGTGCTCGATAATAATATTAATATTAATAACGATGATATAAATAGCCGACATCGCCGCCGCAGCCTCCACCGTCGCCGGGTGCAGAGGCTCGCGAATGTCACGTCCACGCGCGTTCGACGACGATCGCATAATGATAACGATACGCGAATCGCCCTCCGCAGTGTCCGAAAACGTGTCATAATTCTTCGGCCGGCTCGCCGCGGGGCTAGGTCAATATATTATTGGTATAATTTGGCGATAATCTATGAGTATATATGTTTTGAAAGCAGTATATATCGCGAACCTTTTTTTTTGCACCCCCCCCCCCCCGCCACCGCGGGGAAGCCGGTTGCGATTAATATATTCCTGTGCAATTTAATGACGTTTTTTATAATAATATGTAATAATATTACGTTAACCACGCCACTATTACTCGGTAGACGGTATATACAACACGTTATAACGATATTATTACTATTACTATGTTTTCAAATTTTCCATTTTCTCTCCGCGGCGGCGAGCGTGTAATATATTTTTCACCGTTCTCTCGCGTCTGTGCGTGCTTTACAGAATATTACACTATAAAATACGTACACATGGTGCCCGGGCGACGTCTGCGGGTACTATACGGTATATGTACCTACCTACCTACCTACCCATATATATATATATATACACACGTGGTACGGTATCAAGAAAAAACCAGGTCAAATTGTGTGTTTTGATATTATACGGTTCCTTAGTTACAAGCCGTGATGTGCGTATCGAGGTGTCTGAGCATAAAATGCGGTTTGTTCCAGTGCAACAACTATCACGACGAATATCGTGTTACACAATATTATAATAATATATTAAAAGAAAATATAGTCTAGTAGGTGTGATGTGGGTGGGTGAATAAATGGGTAATGGGTGCGGAGGCTGTGGGGTACCCACATCTGCCATGTAGTAGAGTAGCTCGAACCCACGGGGACTTGCGTTACAAAAATATTAATACAATCGTTATGCACAGTGGTCTGACATCCAATTTTAGGTGGAAAAATACGAATTTTAAAACGTCATCAAGTGTTTGAATTATGATATTAAACTGGTTTGTGAAACACATTATGGATAGTAAAAATGAAATCCAAGATGATATTGACATGTATATGCTAAAGTTAAAATGAGATTAGCTATACGTCGAAGGAAAACGTATTTGTTGTAATCATTTTGATAAAATAATATACTCATCAAGCGTTTGGCATCTGTACGTTGTGAACGCGGACATTACCAAACTTTTAATTTATTTTATATTTTTAAAATGGACTTTGGAAACATTTGTAAGTATATAATATTATCAATATTTTGTAATTTAATGTCTTAAGTCTAATTAATAATATTAGAAAACCCGTATATACAACTTTAGTAATCATTTTCTATAGATAATTGAAAAATAATAATCAATTATAATCATTAGCTAACATATTATGAGAATATTATATAAAACATGTTCTACTTTATAATATTTCAAAATTTGGTTTGAGTCCATTTGCGTCTGTAATTTCTATGCATTTTTATAAATTTATTTCAAATTTGAATTCAACAGATTTAAAAACATACAAGTTGATGTAAAGTAGGTATACACATTTTATACAACTTTGAAAAAACCACCCCCATTAAGGGCCAAATTTTAAAATGGACGCAAAATTTGAATTCAGTATTTCAAAATTATGTAACATGCATTTATTGCACAATCTAATACACAAAACATTAAAAGTTATAAATTTATGTTAGCTAAATTAAATTTCAGACCACTGTGAGGCGGTGAAACTTACGTACGACAAACGTGCAATTAACGAACATTTCTGTTTTACAAAAATATATTTTAGAGAAAAGCGAAATCAAAATACAGCCAAATCTATGTGCTTATCTATAATAATATGTAATAATACGTTTCTCCGTGACGATATTTTTTTTTTTTTGTTACCAATCGAGACTCAGTACGGAAATTTTTTTTGTTTTAATTATTTATTTATTTTCGTGTGTGTCGTTGTATGTGTAGACGTGATTAGTCGAAATTTTCGTTTTCCCCGTTTGGACATTGGCCGCGTTAATGGGAATTACAATGATTATTAATTGGACAGTAATTAATATTGTAGTCAAAACGTTTGAAAATTAATATCCAACGAACGCGTTGCATAAACACACCACCTGTAATAGTACAGAGTTGTATAATATAATGTTTCCATATCACAAAAAAATAAAATAAAAATACATTTCCATTAAAATTAGGTACTTACAATCTACATAATATTATTATTGTATTGTTTGTTAAATCGTATCCGAAAATGGTCGTAATACGCGTAAATAATCATAAAAGTTGATTTATTATTGAAAAAGTTCTATCCATATGGATAAATGTTTTTTTTTTTTAATAAAAATGTTAACATAATTTGCATTTTTGTATTGAATAAAGATACATCATAATTTACGTATATATAAAACATCAAATGTTGGAAAATAAAAAATAAATCACGACGCAGCCTAAGTTTCATTATAATATATACTATACAAAGTTTAATGCGTTTCATTGCAAAAATAGTGTATTATTATTCCACATTGTATCATTTTCACTGTCGATATTTTTCCCCTGAATATCTCTCATTTGAAATATAGTACAATAATACGACGCCAGCCCCTCCGGCCATCACCCTTGGTATTTTCCATCTCTATATTTCATATTTATCACATATTATTTATAGAAATACCGTTTTTTAATACTTCATCATTATTTTGTTTATTTACTTTTCAAAGAGCTATATATTGGATTCAATTGTATTATAAAAAAATATTATTTATTCGCTACGAAGAAATAAAAATGTATCCTCTGTGTCTAAGTGTATTAATAAAACGCGAGTTGTCATAAAATAAAATATTACATTTCACTACTAAAATACGGTGATTTAATGGAGAGAGAATTATTTTAGATTTGAAAACGATGCTTATTTATAAAGAAATTATTATTGTATGTAAATAAAGTGAATTAGAATAGTATACGAATCTTCGATCTTAATAAATTTCATCAATATAAATAATTTATATGTAACTTCGTTTTTTAA
Organism: Neotoxoptera formosana; assembly: GCA_022818045.1. NCBI lineage: Eukaryota > Metazoa > Arthropoda > Insecta > Hemiptera > Aphididae > Neotoxoptera > Neotoxoptera formosana. The sequence goes on from CM040634.1 coordinate 3,585,815, forward strand.
ACTGTTTAGATTATATATACAAAAAAAACTGTTCAGTAACTCCAATTTATTTTAAAATTCAGATTTAAATTGTAATCAGATAATATAATCTAAATACGAATGTTAAACTATTATCAAAAATGCATTTAAAAAAGTTTTTGGATCCAACATGATAAAAATCATATTTTAATTTATAGTCCGTAAGAAATATTTTAAATTTAATTCAAAAAAAATTTAACCAAAAATAAACTGTTGTAAGAACGCACCCATACGGCCATATCACATCACCATTTTCATACCTGTGCAATATACGAAATTTACCCGGATCAGTCACCAATCAATATATACTGTGCAATATCGTAGTGCCTAATGACCCGTTTAAATTGTATAAGGCTGCACGGTGTAGACAATATAAAATCCATTAAAAGTACAATAAAGTATTACGAGCATTTTCGTATTTATTATACAAATATTATAATGAGCGTTCAAAAAATATAATATGTTCGTAAAAGTTATAAAGAAAGCTCAATGATAAATGGTTTTCGAACAATTAAACGTAGCACGGTAGTAATTTATCAAATTTACGTATTCGGATTTAAGAATAGGTCGGCCAATATTGTGTACAAAACGAATACGCTTATCGCGCACATTATAATCATAATAGTATGCCTCTAGAAATTATATTATAACTCGTGCATTATAGCGAGCTCGGAGGCGTAATTTTCACGTTAATTATGAAACTATTTTCAAAGAAAGGAATATAGTATGACGTACCCACTATGACGTGTGAAAAACGACAATTTCGTGTCGAATACCCATATTATATTATAATGATTATCGCATTGAACGCAGACAATTATTATATTATTATTATGGTAGACGAGAGGTAAACGCATAATGTTATTATTATTTGGTCAATAAAATATTGTTTGGATGTGGCGAAAAGACACAAAAAAAATCGTACGACAATAAGATATTTGTCGTGCTTAACTGCAGTAACATAATATAACGAAACCGACGACGACGGTGTTCCCCGACAAGGGTACTACCAGGGCCGCTGTATGACATAAGCGCCAATCTAATGTTATATACATGTAATACCCAATGTATGACATAAGCTCCAAAGGTATACATAAACCGTTTGATTTTTTCGATTTTATAAACAATTGTCAATAATATACATACAGATAAATATAGTTTTAATAAATTGGTTGATTTTTGGAAGTTTTTTTTAGGAGGAGAGTTCATAAATAAATATGTTTTGCTTTACAATTTTAATAATACATCAATTACTTTAATATGAACGGAACAATGGGCCACATAAAATTGATCTTTTAAAATATGTCGATGATATGATTCAGCTGTAATTCATTTTAACGAATGACTCTTACACGAATGCTTACGATATAGTATAGGTAAGTACTAACAATATGTTATAAGCGTATAACACAAAACTGTTCATACACTGTTCAAGTGGCAATATAATCGCAATCAGATAATAAATTTGTCAATTAAGATTAAACGTTTGGAGTTTTTGAACGATATAGTTCTAAATTTATTATCTCTTAAGCTTACCTAACTTACCTAAGATTTTGGCTCTTTCGTACGATACGACTTTTTTTTTCTTATCTCATTTTGGCGTTTATGTCTTCCGCCGACTACGAGCTCCCGGCAGCAGCGATGGCTACTAATGGCGTCGTCAACGCGTTTATATTATCATCGTAGGTAATAAATCGCATAAAATAATCACAATAATAATAATATACCTACGTGGCTACGTGTGTGTGAAAGTTTGTGCGTGGAATCCATCGGGTAGACACGGACGGACGAGTTTGACACCGGACGGGGCTGCCGGGTCGGTGGTGGAACGCTGCGGCTAACATATTTTAAGCTCCACGACCGCAGGCCCACTACAGCTCGGTGAGCTCGTCTGTTCACCCACCGTCGCCGACCATCGTCGTCACCGCCTGCAACGTCATCGTTACTACGCCGCAAAGTATAAGCGAGCCGACGACGATGGCGGCGGCCGAGTTACAAAACTGTGTTTCGAGACACGACGTGTGCGTGTGACTGATTACAATATTATATTATGTAAAGGATAGCTGATATGATTGAACACCAGTGGGTCACAAAGGTTTGGAATCAGACGAGATGACGGTATGGAGGACGGCGGGGCACGAGGGAAATAGTGTCGGACAATAAAAAACATTTTAAGGGCTCGGCGGTTGAGTTGGGGCTGTACAGCTATAATACTTCGAGACGAATGAAGGCGGTGGAGGTAAAACGAACGCAACGATGCACACACACACACGTGAGTGTGCGACAAGAGTACTGTAACGCACGTCAGCGACAGCAGCTCGAGGGATATACGCGTGTATATATTTATAATATGTGTGTGTGTGGTGGATTCCCCTTTAGGGCACCTGTGCAAGAAATTACACATTTTTTCCACGTTTCCCTTCTCGCCCGCACTCGATTTCACCCACCCACATCACCCCCCCCCCCCCCAGCACCTCTGCTGCTAAATGAGAACGTTTCCTTCGCCGGGCGACTAGAGCGGGTGGCGTTTCCGGGGCGAGATGGAGGCGGGAGAAGCAGGTAACCGACGTCGTCGGTTTTCTCGAGGTGGCCCCTTGTAGTTGCCGAAAACGCACACGTAGTATAGTAGTTTCGCCGAAGAAAAAAATATAGCCTCACATATATGAGAAACAAAATGTGTAAACGATTGTTGACTGCAGCTATATGAGTACGAGTAGGTAGGCAGGTAGGTACACCCACGACCCACGATACCCGGGCGATGGGACGGCTGTAGTTGTATAGTACTGAAATGCGGAATCGTGTTCTGGGCGAGGAGATACGCTGAGAAGGAAAGGGAGAGAGATGCAGAGAGACAGAGAGAGACAGAGACAGGTATAAATCGATAAATATAGATGGATAGTTGGGTTAAAGGATCCAGGGATAAAAACGCGTGTAGAGCAAAAAAAAAAAAAACCGCCAACAGCGACGGAGGTAGACAAGTGTAGTATAGCACCAGCTAGGTAGTGCGTGGGCTGCACAGAGAGAAAGCGGGCAAGAGCATGTAATTTGTGGAGGAGAAAGGGAATAACGAAAGAAACAAAAGAAAAAGAAAAAAAGTAGTACCGGATTTCAGATGACCCGACGGGTCTGTGAACGTTTCAAACGTCTTTTTCGAGATTGCGCGTTTAAGTATTAATTATAACTACTTGTCACGCTACGTGTATGGTAAAATATATTATAAGACATTTTATTATACCAAAACGACGACGACGACGACGGTGACGTCGAAACAAAATCATTGAATTAAAATAATATCTCGAGATATTGGACGAACGATTTGATACGTTTTAACTGCGTCAAACCGAAAGTAATACATATAGGTACCTTCAGTATATACTCGTATTCTTTTCCATCTTATTATTTTCGGCGTAACATTTATAGCAATAAAATGGTTTACGTAAGTGCACTCCGAGGACTTACTGTAATGGGATCGATAACAGACGGAGTAATCGTTGAGAGACTTGAAATCACTCATTCTTATATACGAGAGTATTTCCATTTTATTAAACTCAATTCTGATCCGATTTACAGCTTTTGAAAACATATTTTACAACGTAAGCAGTAATCAACTATTTTATTCATAATATGCGATTTTATTTAAATTATAAGGACTTAATGACGTTGCCATTCATTTCAATTTATTTCAATCATTTCTTGGCGCGGAATTCTCGAAATTAATGTCAATTTTAATTATTCGCTTGATATTTTGTATATTTTATAGACAATAATAAAATTAGAGTACAAGACGTTTCTTTCTTTTATAATATGCCAAAAATAAAAGTTATATTTGACGATTTATGCATAAAATCATATACTTTCGTACACAAACTCGGGAACGATGTTTAATAAATTAAAGGTCCCGTCACCCGGAATAATAATATTTGAAAGATGTCAGAACCATTACACAAAGGTATACCAATACAAAATATTTAAAGTGTAAACTGTAAATATAGCAACTCTAATATTGTAATTCGACACTAAAGGTGAAACTTTGTGCGTATTATATTCATGCGGTGAAACGATGTTTTTAACGAAATTCGCTCGAAACACTCTACATATATGGAGCGGTAAGCCTATTACGTGTAAACCTAATTTAAGATTATTTTAAAATAATGCATGTGAAGTCTGTTTCAAAAGACATCGTTTCACTACGATCGCAAACAGCTATTGTAAATCACAACATTTTATTTACAATATTATAGGTATTTGTCTTAATAATTTACTGCAGAATATTATAATATGTGAGGGACAAAGTAGTCGGAATTCAATATTGTTGGATGTATGTTACGAAATCCCATGTACCTATTAAATATAATGATGGATACTGAGAAACGATAGTAATACAATTATAGCGTAATCAAACAGATATTGTAGAGTGGATAAAAAAAAAAAAATAATATAATTTATTCTGTATGAAATTCTTAAATAAAGGTAATATGAAATCATTTTGATCAAAACTTGAACTTCCTGATGAACATTAAACATTTTAATAAAAACGTATAAAATGTTACTGCACTTTCATTAATTAAAAACCTTTTTTAATCAAATAACAATATTATACTCACTCCCAATCATTATATTTTATACAAGAATTTGATTTAAAATAATTTATAAATATAGATAGGTAGGTAGGTAGGTATATAGCACTCCAATAAACATCTGCTATTCGTGAATAAAAGCGAAATTGTTTATTTATTGTCAATACTATGGAAGCCGTAATAAATTTTAATGAATTATTAAAACAGAGTTTTTTTTTCCATTTTACCATAGCAGGTACCAGGTATAATCCAGTGCATTCGCAGCATTCGTATTAGATAATATATTGTTTTATTACTCACATGCATACACCGACCCGAGTTTGGATAAAATATAATTTCGAAAATCTAAAAATATTGACCACATGATTTCCCGAGAAAACACGATTTTTGTCTGCTATTCCTACAACCGTGAAAATATACCTATTGTATAAGTTAACGGTTGAAATATTTAAAGTTTTGATGCATAAAAAATATTCCAAATTTTGGTGTAAAGAAAGTTTAACGAAAAAAGATACTTACCCGGCTTGTATTCATATGTCGTTAAGTTATTCGTAGAATTAATTTTTATAGAAGTATTATTATAAATGTATTTCGAAAACTTTTTTCGAGCAAACTCAAGTATGAGTATTTAAATACTTTTTTTATAAGTATTTTTTTTACGAGACTGCTTTTGAAGCTCTTTTGTACACACACAAATTAAAATCAAGCCTTGAATTATTTTAATTGCTGAAGTTTTATTACTTTGCATTTCCTTATCGAGTTAATCAACACGAGAGAAAAAAAACAAAAGATGTATTTTTAATTATTAGCGCTTCGCGCTTCACTCGAGAGTTAACTCACAAGTAAAAATATATGTATATATATATATATATATATGATGATAATAAAATACATAAACACATATTTTATTATATATTATATACAGTCGTGCGACTTCGTGAATAATGCAACACGAATATTAACAGTTGTAGGCTTACATTTGTATATTAAAAAGCGTTCGTTAATCGCATACGATTTAATAAACAAACAGCCGACCGAACAATTCATTAAACATTTTGTCGTCGTTTTCGTATATTTAAAACGTACACATCGCTGTGCAACACACGCCATTGTGAACGAAATCTATAGTTGAGTAATAAAAAATGATTTTACTAAAGTAAAACATTATTATTTATTGGTTAATCGATCGCCGTAGTCTATATTATTATGATTTGATGAATTTTCGTCAATTTTTATAGAGAAGTAAATTTGTTTAACATTTTAAATCCACTATAAATCGCGAACGCGAATTTATTCTATATTAATCGATATCCGTATTGATAATCATATGGCTTCCATAAATAATATATATATTTTTACAATAAACGGAGTACAGAATTCAATGCACAAAAGCATGATTCATTATCGCTGTTCTTGTAATAACTAATAGCACACTGAAAATAATATTTTAGTGCGTTTCAAATTAATGCCGTTTCGACGAGAATAAAAAACAATTAAAATTGACAATAGAACATTATTTTGTATCCACATAAATTACATAATTAGTTTCGAGTTTATTTTATTTTGTTATTTGTCTATTATTATAGATAAAACATATAATTATTATGGTTAAACTTATGACGAGTCTAAATCATAGATTTTATTTATTTTTGATTTAAATAATTTTAAGGTATTTGCGTTTGGGGGCGTGATTACACGTTCTACCGCGATAAGTTATCATCCAGAAGAAAATGTTGAAAACACTGAAACCATTATTTACAATGACCTCAAAATAAAAAAAAACCCAATCTTTTTTTTTTACCCGAAAATATATATAAAACAATCGTCTAACCTTTTGATTCTCTCCTATCGATCTGCGATAAATTATAAAGGTTTTACTCCATAGCTGTACTTAATTGTTTTTTTAATATTAATTTAAGCTACAACTACAGACAGTTTTAGGCCATTGGAGTACATGTTATAATTACTACTATTCGTGTTATTGCTAAAGATGAAACTGTTTGTATCTAAAGGTGGTATGCAAATGTATAAACCAGTGCAAGACGTTTTCAATTCGACTACCTAGTAGATATTATAAGATAACTTTCCACCTAAATATCCGGCATAATGATGATTAAGCTGGCAGTGATCAAAAAAATAAAAACTAGTGACCACGGTATACTATTAATGACTTTCACGCGTAAACAACGAAAAAAGTTGAGGAATGCATAAGCCCAGAGAATTATTTCCACTTTGAAAAAGTAAAGACGGTTTTTTTTGCCCATCAGTTATACCTATTCTTACCTCGACTGTGTATTTATCAAGATGACGTTTTATCATCAAATCGTCTCGGCGAAACATTTTTTTCCCTTACACGTTTTTCACCCACTACCACACTATTGTTTCGTAATTGAAATTAAACGTCTCACTTAGGTTTTAACTTTCTCTTCGACACACAACCCACAGCTCTGCCGTGCCCCATCCGTTCGACTTTTTGAATCGGATCAACACCTCGAAAAATGTGTTTGATTTCGTTTTTGTTTTTAAACGCCTATTGCAAATGTAAGACGACCTAATATTTTGTGTACGATAAATTATATTATTGTAATTACCTGACGAACGTTGTGCGAGTGTATCGATAACGCGTATTGCTCTCTGACCTCTATGAAAGTTATCTGAAAAAAAGTAAAACAAAATATTATGTCGATTATAGTCGTCGGCGTTATACGTAATATAACACAAATTGTGTTATCGTTCGACCCTAAAATATATTTTTATACATAAATTATTATAATATATCGATTTTTCCATTACCTACCCTTATCCACGTGATCTGTTATTTATTAACATAATTCGACGAGAGCGACTGAGAAAAATTAGCACGAAAAAACATTCTTTAAACGCGTATCGATATCGAGTACATTGTCATTTAGTTATCATCTCTATACTTCAACTGTTTAAGTTGAGCCGTTTAGGCGCCTTATTTACATTATAGTAATAGAATGAAAATAAAATATATTTTCCACGTGTATTTGTGTTTTAATTTACTTTATTCTTTGTATCGATGTTTATATTTAAGTATCGTTTTTTTAGAAAAAAAGTATTTGTGCAATTGGACATGGAAAAAAACAGTTAAAAAAAATGTTTTGGTTTATTTAGATGTTCGTATGATTGTTTTATCAAGCGAATCTGGGTATTTGTGATTAGTGGCTTCATAAGCATTTTCTTATTGCAACAAATGGTTTCCAATACGAGAGAAAGAAGCAAAAAAAAAACAAAATAAAATCATATAATATCTGAAAAAATTGACTTTTAAGAGTACTGCTAATCGTTAACAACATTTATTCATTTAAATATAATAAATAAAAGAGATGGCAAGATAATCATCATAAATTCATTTTGATAAATCCGATTTGGTTTTTGTAACATTTCTATAATTATTCTCTCTCCGATGTAACAAAATATATTATATTCCAGTACATTTGACAGTTAAAGCCAGTTAATGTGTTTCGAACAAATCTACTTAAAATGCTTTTAATATAAGTTGTACAAGATCAGTATTTTATAGCCACTTAAAACGAAATTTGTACGTTAATTATTTGACTTAATTAACAAGTAGAGTATTACAAGTTATGTAAGTACATTAAATCAGAGTTAGGTCCCCTATAAGTGTTGGCGGAGAAGCTTTTGTTTTAAATATATATGTATATTTATATTTAGGAACATTAAAACGCTTCAAGTATCATATTGCACTAATGGTGTATAATTAACACTATAAAAACAAATCAACATACCCTATAGGCTTATGATTATATGTTATAGTTTGTTTTAACTAGCTTTTTATACTCGTTAATGTAAAAAAAAAAAAAAGTAAGCACATAAATGTAGGTACTTATATTCAATTAACTATGTTTTCCTTAGTACCGGGTAATCGTAGAAATCGGAAACGAAACACGAAATTAAAATGAATATTATAATACTATGGCATGTTAGCCATTTAGCCAGTGCAGCCATATCGTAAATACAAAAACAAATCTTATATTAAAATATCATAATCCAGGTAATAATTAATAATTACTACATATTATCATAATGCGTATAATATAACATATGGTGAGTATCATAAGAAAATTATGCAGTACGCGGTTTACCTTAAATTTGACGAATAGTATAATATTATGCGATCTACCTGTGCGCTGATTGCTATTTTTTTCCAGTCATTATCAAATCGTCGTAAAGCAATCTACATCGTATGGTCGAATCCGGGCACAAAACATCGGGACACGAATTCGTAAAAAATGAAGTTAACTCGTTGGTTCCTACCGGTGGGTGGGCAGGGTACAACTGACTTTTGGCACATGTGGATTGTATACCCAAGTGACCGTCAATCACGCGGCTAAGACTTAGTCGAATCCGAAACGGGACCGCGGAGGAACCGCGAACGTTTGTGTATAGTAGGCTATTGAGATTGAAAATATTCTGAGTCATTTTTTTTCCGTGTACAGCATGGACGAGGTAGTGAAAATGTCCATGATGTAAACTATTTCTCGATAAGGAGCGTGTAAGTACACATTAATTTTGAGTACCCATCAATATGTTTATAGAACAGGCGATGTAAAAGTGAAATATTGTCTAAAGTTTTTTCCAGATTTCCCGCTGATATCTTCGAGAGTTGTCTCTGAAATGTATAACGGTCTTCGCAAAAGCTAATCGGCCACGCAATCATTGTGTTCAATCAAAAATCGACCAGAAAATTAGAAGACGTAATACAAATGAAAATGATAATCTAATTTATTAAATAAATAAACGTTGAAAACTTCGGATACGCACAGTATTTTACACTCACATCGCCCTTCTATTATTTGTTTTCAAATTCAAGGTTAAGCATATAACATGGCGCTTGGTAGCAGTTTTTCTTCATCACAGATTCTTATGTTATCTCGTTCCGTTTAGTTTGTTCTTATGTCTTAGTCGGTGTTTCATTTCGGTCGACATGAATCTCCAAGTAAAATAATGATAAAACCTCGTTTAAGCTGAGGTCGTGGGTCGGAAAACCTGCAGGTTGCAATTTGATATTCAGTCCGACAGTGAACTGATAGATCAGAAACCAAGTCTATTTTTTGTATACGGCCAATGTAACACGTTCGTTATTGCTGACACGGTTGTTTAGTTTTTTTTTATAATTCGTGCCCGCCTGGCACCAAGTTTACTTGTGACGTTATTGTGCACTTGATATTTTCCATATGGGCGACTATACTTTCGGTTGACACTGAAATGGCGGAAGACCAAAAACAGCTGTTTGATTATTTAAATTTATTATTGTACTATTCTTTTCGAATGGCCGAGTTTGTACTTGAATCAGTGATAATGGCGTGGAAAAAAATCGGAAAATCTCATTGATATGCTTAGGAGTTAAGATAACTTCGTCATAATTGCCGTTTACATTATATACATGTAAATTATTACCAAAAATACTACTTGTTCGTACATAAATTCACAAAACACATTAATGTAAATGATAAAAATGTACACTTTTACAGGTATATTAATAATATGCTTTTTATTTATTTATATTTTATACTATATATATTAAATATTATAGGAAAAAATAAATAAATCAATAGTAGAAACTGTCAGTTAGTGTTTAAATATTATAAATTTAAGTTAATTGAAATAAAATTCTCAATTTGTATTATCTTTACTTTGTAATCGAATAAATAATGATGATGACGTTATTATCATTATTGTTATTAAGTGTAATAAAAATGTATATTTTAATTGAAAGTAGGTATAGGCACCGTTGAAACAGTAAATTTGTTCAATTGTCTTAAATAAAAATTTCACGGAACCTATATACACATAATATTATTGCAATATATTTCCAACAAAGCAATGCAAAATTATTAATATGCATCTTCGTAGTTCTGTAATACTCGTGAAAGGATAAACTGTTATGCTGTGTGGAAAAATGAAACCTGCCTACAAAGATTTTAATCATAGCGTCTCATTCAGTAAAACTTTTAATTATTTTTAGTGGCAGTATTCCATTATTATTTTCAAAATTCATTAACCAGTAATGAATGCTTTTTATAAATTTTTTTCTATAAGAGAACCAATTACGAAACTTTCACAATACGAATAATGAAACAAAAAACATTTACTAAAATTCTAATTAACTAAAAATATTATGATAAATTCAATAGGTAACTGCCTAGCATTTACAACTATAACAACTCGCATAGGCTCACCTACTTAAAGTAACTCAAATTAGCTAAGTCACACACGTGCGTTACTAAATATAGTTTGTACACTTAACAATGCGCTAAACAAATTACTAAACTATTTGCTCGATAGTTCTCTAGTTTTGTTTGAACGTAAAAATAGACATTAATGAATATAGCTGTGATTGTATGACGATTTTAATTACTTATATATATTATCGGGTACTACGTAGAATATAGAATATTATATATTACTGGCCGATCCCGTGCACTTCGTGACACGAAGTGTCAGCTATAATAGCTGTCCTATCCTAGCTGTCCCTTCCAGCGTTGCCTAAATCATATGCCCATATATTATGTTAAGATTAACCTCAAGTGATTTACATACATCTAAGCCACCTAGGTAGGCAATCCACTGCATCGAAACGTGGATAATATATGCGAGCAGTAGTAAATTATCAGGTAGGCAATCCACCTGCGGTCGATTTAGCTGATCGAAGTGCACTTCGTTGCCCATTACAAAAATTAATAATGGTGTTACGTTGGGGGCAAAATACATACCAATCCCTATTTCAACCCCTTATACAGCCTTTTTTAGTATTAAAAAGTAGCCCCTATATCCTTCCCAGTGTCTAAACTATCTATGTACCAAATTTCATTTAAATCGGTTCAGTAGTTTCGGAGCCTATTCAATACAAACAAACAATCAAATCTTTCCTCTTTATAATTTTAAGTATAGTATAGTATATTAAGTATTTTATAGCTCAAGATCCACCGAACCGATTTCGATAAAAATTTTAGGGAATATTAAGATTGATATGTAGATGATTTCTGTGAAGTTTGTACGCTGTGCGATATGTGGTTTCGGAGTTATGGCCTCTTAGGTTAGTTAGTCGAAATTAATCGAAAGTATGGAAATATTTGTTTATAAATTGTTGCTATTGGTAACCGTGGTTTCTATGTACTATTTGTTTATAGAGTTGTCCCTGGTTACAAATAAACAAATACATAGCAACCATGGTTACCAATAGCAACCATTTATAAACAAATATTTCCGTCGTAAATCTCAAAATAACTTAAACTCGCCATAACTCCTCAACCACTTATCGCACAGCATACAAATTTAGATAGTAGCCGATTCTCAGACCTACTGAACATGTATATAAAATTTCATAAAAATCGGTCAAACCGTTTCGAAGGAGTATGGTAACTAACATTGTGACAAGAGAATTTTATATATAAGATTGACATATTAATATTACTTTGTAGATTGCAATTATGTTTCTATTTTATATATCATTGGCATATTAATATTACTTTGTAGCTTGCAATTATGTTTCTATTTAAAATATAACAAGTCCGATGGTTATTTATTTAGTAGGATTGAATTTCATAAAAATATCTTGTTTACTTATCGGTACTTACTTAATAGGTAAGATTGGTTTCGATTAATTAATTTAATCAAACAAATATGATGATACACAATGTAAAAGAGGTTTTTAAATGCGATCGAATACACTCGCGTAAGTACATAATATAATAGAGTATACATTTTTGTTGAAGTTAAAAAAAAATTCACAATAATATGTCATAATAATAAATTGTAGTACTTATTAGTAGTATTGAATTTCTTGAAAGTATTCTAATAATTGACATACATAGTATAGGAAACAATATATTAAAAGCAAAAAAAAAAAAATAGTTATTATTTTCAAATTTATAAATACCCAATTAAAATGCACGTAACATAATTATTATACAAAAAAACATAATATTTTTTTCGCAGAAAAACAATAATAGCAGTGTATAGTACCTTATAAATTACAAAACAAAATAATAATATAATAATCTCAACGATTAATAATGTCTGTTGATTATTTCAATTCGACTGAGTGACCAATTTATATTGCAAATTAAAATCCGTTTTTTTTTTTTATCTCTTAAAGTTTGAAACACAACGTTAATCCCCGTAATAAATTAAGCTTCAATTTTGTGCAAGGTTAATCGTATTACTTTTTCTAACTATAGGTATATACACAATATTATTGTAAGCATATAAACCTTAAAACGAACATTCTTTGTGAAAAACGTCCTCCTATTAACACCACAATAAACCGCGAGTACCACTTTCGAATATGAGGTAATATATTATTTTGTTGTGGTCACTTTAAATTTAAAACAATAATAATAACCATATTGTTTTTACAATGTGAAATGCCATACGGGTTTGTTTATATTTTTGTCATTAATTATATTATCGGATACGAATCGAATTTTTTGAAAAACTACTTACCTATAGAGGTATCTATGCAAATAATTATTGGTATATGACTTTATATTACTACAATTTACTATACATAAGTATACAATAACCGCGAGTTTAATGGTATATCCAAACGAATTTACTACCTACACGTATTATACGACTATAATAATTATAAATAAAAAATATAAACATACATTGTAAAATTGAGTGATGTAAGACAATTCACTCTATTAATAATAATTATTGTTTTAAACACTCGTCTATTTATAGATTATAATAACATCGTCGTGTGTGAATTACGGTAATTAATGACGAATTTGACGACCGTTGCCTTGAGCTTACACCATAATAATATAATATTTTTATATATTCGTACGTACCTAATATTGTGCTGCAAAATATAATATGCAATATACAGTGTGATCACGGTTCATAATTATTGATGTCCGCAAATTAACTATAAAAATTAAAAACATAGTTGTCCTAAGGGAAGTGAAGATATTTGCATAGAAATGATATAATAACATCTAATGAAAAAAAAATAAAATTACATAAATGAGCCAAAAATTAACAAATTATACAGATAAATTAAACATATTTTTTAAAAATTGAATAATGGTTGTCATTAATTTGATATTGAACTTAAAGGCAAGTATTATGAGTCAAATCGACTAAAAAAAAAAAATCGGTCAATCCAAATAATGGGCTTAAGATAGGTGTTACCATTAAAAAAAAATACATGTTATACTGTGCATGCGCGGGCCGTAAGTGTTAAAAATTTGAAAATTGCACAAAATATGTACCTATTTCAGTAACTCTTAGGTTCCCTCCAAAATGAATTTCAATACAAGTTCATTAGGCCGAAATATTTAGTGTTACCAAACCGTGATCACACTTATACAAGGCGATTCATTTAACGTAAAACACTCATTATATCGAAAAGTATTGACTTCTTTCCAAATGTTTTTTTATCGCACGGTTTCAAGTCGCTACAAAACATACTTTTTTTAAAGAAATTATTTATTTTTCATTTTTTTATCCCTATAGTTGTTTAGGTTTTTTACTTTTTTTAAGTTCAGTTTTGATATTGCATTTCAAAGCAGAATAATTTTATTAGCATTTCGATACGTAAAAATCGAAATTTGGACGATTAGTTTATACTTTATGAGTTAAAAATATTTAAATTTTGATTGAGCGGAGTAGTAGACCAACTTTTTGCGGGGTAACTACGTACAACTCCACTCAACCCATCTGTACTCTAAATACTTATAATTTTTTATCTTATAAACTATAGGTACTCCGGTACTCGTCAAAAATTTGATTTTTATGTATTGAAATAATCTGAAAAATATTCTGCTTTGGAATAATATAAGATTAAAACTGTATGTTATCGTCGCTCAGAAAAGTAAAAAACTTAAGAAATTCTAAGGATGAAAAATATTATTTCGTTAAGAAAATGTCGTTGTGCAACGACTTGAAACCATGAGCAAATTGTTTAACAATACTCTTTGAAAAAACGCGTGTTCTACGTCAATTGAATCACTCTGTATAATATGCATGCATGAATGCTGAAACTTTTCTCAACCACGTGAGCATGCCATTATTTTGTACCTACTCGCACGACATTAGTGCACTTTTTTAACTGTTCTTCGCGATTCCACGGTAGAACTTACTCACTCGAACATTTTAATCGTTGAGGTCACGACGTGTTTTCAAACCAGATGTCATCGTGTCAGTGCGTATTAGTAATATTATTAATCATATATACCAATTATGTTATAAGATGTAAAACTATTTTCAGACTATTATTACTGTTTTGTATTATATTATATTGTGATATCCGATTTTTCGGCGAGAGACTTTGAAACGGTACGCAGTTGTTAATACTTAATAAATAACGTTTTGATCATTATTCTCTCTGTCCGTTCAGACATTATTCTCCGAATTTTCGCTACAATGGGAAATGTCAAAAACTAAATTACAAAGGACAGAAATAAAAATGTATATTCCACGTTGTCTAATACGATCCAACGAACAATGAATCATTTCATTTTTATATCCGCGAGACAGATTCGTTGAGTGTCATCAAAAAATATATAGCCATATATATTTACATCGGATGTATAAATTGTATATTATCGTACATAATAATAATATTAAACATGATTGAAAAATGAATGTAAACAGTTAGAATACCGATAAAAAAAATACATCATGTAAAATATCGTAGGAATATGATATTAGTAAATAAATATATATATTTCATTTTCATTATAATATTAAGGCAATGGTTTATTAGCGTTATGGTCGTCAGCGGAAATCCATTAAAATTTCAGGGGAGGCTAAAATGTTTAGTATAAATGTGAGTGGGAGGCCTTTAATCCCACACATCTAAAAACATGTCTGTTTTTACTTTTTGGGGGGAGGGGAAGCCTTGGGGGGGAAATCCTTCCCTGATTTCAGTCTACGGTTATAACAGCTGCTTAAGATTTTATGCGATTTGAACATTTTTGAAATGATATTTCACAATGATTACCTAAGGCAGTGGTTCTCAAACTTTTTTTTTCACGTATCACTCATGTATTATATTATTAATCTGTCGAGTACCACTTATGACAAAAAATAGAACTATCCAAAATTGCAGTACATTTATTTCAAATAATAAGGCAGTAAAATACTACGGTATAATTGTTTTTTATTTATTAATGAGAGTATGTAAATGTATTTTAAATTAAATATGTATTAATAAGCAAATTGTATAAATAACAAATAAATAATGCACTTTCAATGAGAAGAATGGATTTGTAAGTTTGATATATGTGATGAAATATCTTGTTCAATTATGGTCCTTAATTTTAGATCACAAATTTGAACCGACATTTAGTTTATTTGGAAACTTGTTTTTTACTACGAACATTGAAGATAAACCAATTTTACAAAGATAAGTAGTTGTAAATGGTAATAAAAATAATAACGCTTTTGGATATTCGTTTTGAATTTTTATCCAAAACACATACAATTCTAATTTAGTGAATTCCATTTTCAAACTTTCATTCCACGATAATTCTATCAAAGATTCTTTTTTGTTAAGTTGCATAGGCATTGCAAGTCGTACATTGTAAATTTGTAATGATTAATATTATTTTCTACTTATTTATATATTGACTGTTTCAAACACAATTAAAATTATAATTATATTTGTTCTCTGTTCTTCCACCACGGGGCCTTTCGCGTACCACAAGTGGTACGCGTGTCATAGTTTGAAAACGGCTGACCTGAGGCATAGTTTAGGTTCCACTGGTTGTCTTAAATTCTAACTGTGATGAATCTCGATAGAGTTAAGTAATTTTCGTTTTTTCGTCCTAATGCTTTTTTTGGGCGAGATGGGTGTTAATATCGGATTCTTATCGAGGGTGCTGGTAAGTGGGTGCATTCTAAGAATATATAATATTGTGTTTCACCGTCGAGAGTACACGTGGACGCGTTCCGCACATGCAGAGTTCCGTAAGATCCTTACACGTGAAATCTTTATAAAAGTAGGTATATATAACAGCATATTTTAGAAGAGTGAAATATTTGTTTTTGTTCGTAGAATTTCGTTTTGTTTTAAACAAGAAAATATTTTCCAAAATTGGCTATATGTCGCAGCTGCAAACTGCGTACTTAAAATCAAAAGAAATGCCATAATATTATATTTTATTGCCCAAAATATACAATAATAATATGCACGATGAACTGCAGTTATAATAATATTATGATCGACGAGGTTTTCGATTAGATGAATAAAATTCAACGAGTTGGGCAAATAGATTTTTTATCTTGCCACGTAAATGATTTAATGATTTATCTTTTAAACTGTGATTTGATTTCCTATTAATCATTATATTATACAGTTACTGCGCATTTTAACGGAACTATATGCATAGTAGACTATTCGTACCTAATAGTTTGTTTATCTATAGAAGGTATATCTTGACTTTTTTTTATGTATATAATATTATATTCAATAAACGTCTTGGTTTATTTCCATTCATCTAGATATTGACTTTTCCTATTTCTGTTTCCATTTTTTTTTTACAAATTATTTTATGAGCAATTTAAACCGATTGATTTAGAGTTTTATTTCTTCGTTTGAATACAATTTTATAGAAAATTGATTTAAATAAAATTAAACAAAATTACCGCACATTTTCACTGCACATAATTATTATTTATTGATAGCAGATAAAATCATAAAAGCCTACCAGTTATCATTATTGTAAGTATCAACAATATATTCAGAACTGTCAAACGTTATAAAACGAACGTTGTCTAGATTTTAAATAATATTAAATACTTATCATGATATTGGAACAATGTTTGAAACGTTTTGATAACACTATATATATATAGCACACTCAATATATTATTATAATATTTATCGATAACACAATAATGTCAGACAACAATAATATTAATGTATTTCACTTATAATTTCACAATTAAAAGTCACAAAATATTAATTATATTATGAAATATTCTGTGATGTATAATACTGACGAACGAAAAAGTCATACGACGATATATTTTTATGACCAATAGTAAAGTTTACTTTTAAAACTTGAGAATATGAATATAATATCAGAAATATTACACTTCGGCTGAACATATATTATATATTATAGGTACGCAAATGATTTAGATAAAAAATGTATAAATAAATGTATACATTATCTAAGTGCCTACTTGAGTGTAATATTATCATAATAATAATAATCGTATTATTGTATTAGTTGTTTAATATTATAATAATACAAAGATTAAACGTCTGGGAAATGTTACAGAATCTCACCGGTATCACTCTATCGTGAATGAAATAAGGCGTTTATTTTTACGATGGTTAGTAACCACATCAATAATATATCTGTCGGGGGGGGGGGGGGTTGCCATAATTTTAAGTACAAACCGGACCGAACGAAATTATTGATTATTAATTTATTGTCGAAGGTATCTCAGTCAAAAGTCACCTCGGAAATATCGTCAACTCCCGTATCGTAATGTTAAAAAAATAAAAAATACGTTACCCATAATTTGAAATATTATAATATTACGATCGTAGTATTCTGTTTGACGATGACGTAATCAACCTAATCCAACCCACCGTCGTATAACAACAAGGAGATATAAAACGAAGAAATTAAATTGGATTATAGAGAAGGTTTAAGCAATATACATCTGGACGGGCAGCAGCAGTAAGAGATAGTCTACAGAGCTTCAGCACTATAGAGATACTGTTGCAGGCTCGTACAATCGTTAAGTCGTTATAATAATGTTATGAGGTAAAAAAATATATATTATATCAATGATAATATAATAATAATTAGCCAATACCTCGTATGACGTTTAACCAATTGAAATACCAGCTGAATTGACTCTGTAACACGCAGTAGTAGTACTTATAATATTTTGGTTATTGGAAATACGTTGATATTGATTTAAATTAACTGTATGGAATATTATTTCGTCAAGAACATACGAGTGTTATTAATATTATATTTTTTGATATTGAAAACTGGTCAAACTAAAATCGTATTCTCGAGTCAGATATTACAATAGGCTGGGCAGCAGTCTGCACCGGGATGTTCGTTTCATAAAACGATTTGCCGACGAACGGTATAGGTACACCATATATTTTATTATTATTGAATATTGATTACGAAGAGTTCAAAAATTTCAAAAAATAACGTCTTATTGGTAGAGCTCGAACTGTATATTGAGTTTGTGAATTTATTTTTTGTAGCATTGCCATATAAAATACAAATCCGTTTCACTGATTGTGTTTTTTTTTTTTTTTTTGAAAACAGTATACATTTCTTTCGTGATTTCGAAAAATATTATTAATAATTTATAAATATATTAAAGTACAGGTTTTTTTACAAAATGCAGGCACATAAAATTGTTAGTTCTTATTCCGACTGACTTCACCTCACACGACACAAAAGCGAAAATCAGAGTAATCTCCAACAATAATAATATACTGCAGCTGCATTATGGTTCTGAGAAACTTAATATACATCATACGCTGTACACCGATCTAAACGTAGTAACAGGTGTGCAGAAAAAATGCTTATATATCGATAAAACATGCAAGACATTTAGATTTCTACAAAACTTACAGTTTATATTTTTTATATTATTATGTATAACTAAGATACGAAACTATATATTATTATTGTGTCTTGCATTTAAACGCGTATTCTCATTGAACGAGTGTGTAGCTCGTGACTTATTATCCGGCACAACGTATTGAGCGTTACATTTTACGTTTTACATTTTACGGCTTAACTCGCGATCGCAGTTTTCATCAAAGAATTTCAATAGCACTCGATCGGGAGCTGTCACAATACTCAAGTGTATTATAATATGTAATATATCGAGGAAAGATTGTGTTTTGCGCACTGCGAGTACGACATTTTGCGAGTTATTTATTATTTACACACACGCCTGCAGTACTGAGTAATAGATTTATGAATATGTATACTTGGCGTAGAGTATTAAAATAGTAATAATTATTTTATACCTACAACACTCAGAGCTGCAGATGAATAATGAATTATAATTGACTACAGTAGTTTACGTAAGATATCGTATTAATCAATAAACGTTTCATTTAAAATTAAAACTAATCCGAGCATAGACTGACAAAATGTACTTACTCAAAGAAAAAAATAATAATATATTGTTTTAATCCAAATGCAAAATAATTGGTCATAATAATAATACGCTATATATACTTAATATACATGTAATGACACGAAAATGCGGTCCCCGGATTGTCTATCGTGAACACGATATCATTATGCCACAGTGCCGACTCGCAGAATTATTCCGATTTAGTGCCTCCCTTTTATGTTTTAAACAGATGATATTGTCGTCGCTGCAGAGAAGTCGCGGCCGAACTACACCGGACGAGTCGGAAGTAGGTCATTTTTTTTTTTTTTATCTTCGTTCGACCTACCGCAAAAAGTAAGTCGCGTAATATTATTATTTTTATTCAGGAATTGACGCTGGAAAATATATAGCTAATAATAATAATAATATGTATATAAATGCAATAATAAATCTATCTTGCTCTTTCCCGTTTGACGTGTATATATAATATAATAATTAGCAATTAGCATGGCTGCGTTTAATTATTATTATTATATAATATTACGCCTGACCCAAACACAGAGACAGAATATAGTGATATTATGATATTTCGTTAATTAATTTATCGATATATCGTGTCCGACCACTAAACCGAGACAACCATATCAGACCGTTCAAGGATGGACCGGCTCGCATCATCACATATCAAAATATTATCGACCATCTGGCCTTTGTTATAATAAAATGTTATGTTTTGTCCAGGTGATCCAACTCGGATTATGTTTTTGAGTTGTGCATATTTTCTATTCACTTGACTATTTTATTTTACCAGAAAACCGCTCGACTTTTTTGTCCTTTCAATAACCAAGTAAAAACTATTTTAATAAACGTTTAAATTATTATCCGTCGTTACCGACTATGCTCTCTAAATAATTGCGAGTAATTTTATTTAAACATAATAATATTATACGCATCACGCTGATACGAGGTATTAAAATCAAGACGAATTGATGTAGGAAAAAAACCTTACCAAATGCACATAAAATACTACAAAATAATATATTACTGACGTTTTTAAAAAACTGAAAATTAATTTACAATGTTTGAGAAAATTTAAGAAACA
This sequence comes from Neotoxoptera formosana, assembly GCA_022818045.1. NCBI lineage: Eukaryota > Metazoa > Arthropoda > Insecta > Hemiptera > Aphididae > Neotoxoptera > Neotoxoptera formosana. The sequence goes on from CM040634.1 coordinate 3,606,629, forward strand.
ATGTAATTTTTCCTTCAAGTACAATAGCAGTCATGGTATAATATAATAATATCAATTATATTCATAAATTAAATAATACAGTCTATGAATCATTTAATTTCAAAACTGTTTTTCATCGTTTATAAAAAAATTGAGTATTTGGTTCGTATGTTAATAATTATTTTTCTTGGAAAATTATTTTTTTTTTTTTTTTATGAAATTTAACTAAAAGGATATATTTCTTTTTAATACTTTGTTTTTATCTTTTATCTGTTAAGTAAAAATGTATAATTCGTTTATGATAATATTAATAAAAATAAATTATATATCCAATCACACAGTTCCGCACATATTAATATTATATTGCATAACATCAATATTGTTGTAAAATGATGATAATATTAAAAAAAATGTGACATTTTTTCGATTTGTTTTTGAGTAAAAAGTTTTGTGAGTCTCATCAACTTATTAAAAATGATTGAAAATACATTTTGATAATTGTTTTTCCTAGTTTAGATATGAATTTCCACAAAATTCATCAGAATTACCAACATTTGCAAATTATGTATTTTGTTATTAAAAATGCATATTAAATTATCAATTTATCACTCACAATTTGCAAATTGTATACAATAATCTTCATACAAGTTTTTGTACAGGGAATACACAAAAAAAAGTTTAGCGTAAAGCCACATACTTTTATTGTGAGCAATGAGAAGTTGACATTTTAACTTTATCGGATATTTAAAATATAATATTTATCCTGTAAAGATATTTGTTATTTTATAATTATTCATAAAATATTAATCGTCGAAGCTTGAAACAATAAAATATTGGGCACCTTAATTATCATTTTCTGTACACAATCACGTTTTTAAAATATTTAAATTAATTTAAAGTTTTGTATACCGAGTATAGGCATTTTAAAGTTTCAAATTTTTTTCACGAATTTTTAATAAAAAATATGTTCGACTCTGTCAAAAAGGCCATACTAATGTATATATTATGTATTTAAAGTGCCTAGCAGTTTGACTCGCAGTATACCTAAACTGAATTAAATAATAATTTTTTCTATAGTTAAAATATATTTTAATACGATAATAATTATAAATATAATACCATAACGTGTACGAGATTTTCTCGATATTATTATTATTATTTTTTCGTCGTTTTAAGTAGGTACATAATATAATATTATTTCCAACCACGAATTTAAGTCGATTTACGTATTACGTGATATTGTAATATCTACTCAATGTCAACATTATCTAACCGAATCAGCCATTGTCAATAATGACTAGTCATTACTCTGAAAACTACTGATTGCCGACATTGGCGGTAAGGTATATATATTATTAATATTATTATTATTATTATACACACATTGCGATTGCCACCCTCTCTCTTTCTCTCTCGGAACACAATGTAAAAACTTTTTTATTTACTTTGACATTACCTAAACTTCATTCCTGACTATATTATTGTCTACAGTGCAGTCTTCGCGTAACATAATCCGCCTTTTCGGTGCGAACAAATAATATGTACTTACTATATTATAGTCTTCACAGTACGTCATACATGTGGTGCCTGCAAAAGTTATAATTCTTATTATTCCGCAAAGGGCATACTAGGTCACACGTCATATAATACGATAAAAAAAAATAAGGACAATGGAATTATAATATATAATTGTATAATATGATTATTTTATTTTATTTATTTTTAACTGGAAAATATTTATTCGTAATTTTATTTATATATTATATTAGACACACCGAGTAGGTACACACTATATTATAGATCGATTGTAAACACGACCCGAGGAAAAAAAATGTTCAAAAGGTTTATTGTAAACTCGGCCCGAATAAAAATGTACACATAATTTTCTTATAATATTTTTGAGAATCATTTAGCATTGCTCAGAGAACACCACTAGGAAGTGATTCTCATTATGCTCCAAAAATTATTTTCATATCATTATTCATAGTATGAGATTCGTCATATAAATGTAAAATGTAAGTAAGATGTTTCATTGTTTCAATATTAGTTTTCGTTTGATAAATAATTATCTCTTGCTTATTATATATTTTTAACTATCGGGCCGAGTTTACCAAAGACCTTTTATTTATTATCTTAAATTTTCGGGCCGATTTTAAAATCTATTTTGTTAGGTGCCTAAAATGTCTGGCCTGAGTTTACAACAAAAAAAGGTAACCCCGGTCGCAGTTTACACTTGCCCCCCGATAGCATGCGTATAGATCGACTTATATCGTTCGTTATCGTATAGTTTTTTTTTTTTTTATTCACCTCCACCGCGTATTATCGCACGACACGATAGGGGGCTCGGTGATTTATCATCATTCACGACGACGTGTTAAAACTACTATACTTCAGTTCGGCGAGTGACGGACAAGCCGCAGAGTCGCAGTCGGCATAATACGCGGGTGGGGGGGGGGCTGCACACAATAACCGTGGCGGTAAATAATACACCGACGGCGAGTCGCACGCGCAATATTGACCTCGGGGATATTGTAAACGTAATCGTTTCGATAATATAATGTTATACGAACACACACACTGCGCCCACTGACGGGCAGGAATCATAATATAACCCCGTCGGAGGGTATAAACGGACCGACGATTTATCAAAGCTCCCGCCCGAGGGGCTGTCGTCCGGCGGAAAACCGCCCAAAAGTTAATTTTCTCTTTTCGGCCCGAAAGACGTTTTATCAGTTTTTGCGTCCGATGCGCGGTGCTTTTCCGCCAAACTTTAATATGATATCATTATAATAATAATAATTACGAAACGGTTTGATTAATCGACGGATTGCAATTAATAATATTATTATAGTTCGTTCCGATTTCGTTTCGTTAATATCACTTTTGATATTTTTTATAATAATATTATATTATACTGCGTTGCGGTTGCGCGGGCCGCCATGTTTTCACCATACGAAGCATTATGATTGACATTCACTTTAATTATATACAACAATTATAATAACGACTTATGCAAGAAAATATAAATTATCCACTTATAGACGTAATTTAATTAAACGTTTTCTGCAAACATAATATAATGTGTTTTTAATTAATTTTAATTGATTTGAAAAACAACGTTTGGAACAACATAAAAGGATAAAAAAAAATGTAGGATGTGCACACTGCTACGGTCATAATACTACTATGTCGTGTGATTAATAGCTGTCAACCAATATGGTTCAATATTTCCCACGTGGTGTTATTTTAATATATTATTATGTTTTTTTTTTATTTAAATTAAATAAGGTAAAAAAAAGTTGACAGAGATAGATTTTACTATAAGCTTTAATATTTTACCTACGTTCTAAATGTATTTTATTCGAATAATTCTAAAATTAATTTCAAAAATCACGGTTTATTCTAAACTAAATCAAAATATAACGTCTATTAGAACATATAGACCGTAAAATTGATTTTCTCGATAATTTGATTGTGTGCACTGTAAAACGCGAAAGTCAATGGGACGAAAGCGAACACAGACACAACATGTTCCTACCTATACTATACTTTATTATTTATGGTTTCAAAAATACAATTATAAAATTATTTTTTACGATCGTAATATTCGCGGCGCTAAGTCTCATCCGCGATGTACGGTTGACCTTGACAAAAGCTAACTGGAAGAGAGGTGTTCGGGAAACGGGACGCGTGGTTGCAACCAAGACGCGTTAGAAGCGGCGCAATATTGAAAAAAAATATTGTATCATAATAATAATAATAAGCTCAATGCGTACTGCAACAAATCGTCTGGCCAGGCAGATTGACGTAAACGGTGACCGATGAAAATGAATAATTTTCGATCAAAATTCGTCCAAAGACTCGTGTAGTCGTGTGGCTCGTACGGCGGTGGCGATAAATCCCAAACGAAACGAACACGACTACGGGCGCATGACGGTCAACGTTCACTTTTCATGGTCACTGCTGCAACGGCTTTCCTATAATATATTGGTATATACCAAGCGCGGTCGGTCTCATATAGTCATATATGTATAAATATAATATATCATACAATATTATTCTGTACATGTACAACCATAATAATATCGCGCATCGATTAGTCGCGAACAACATTATTGCAGTCTCTCTCCATCTCGCGTGACGATAAATTAATATTGTCATAAGCATAATATAATATATACGAGGTATACACTGCACACGTAGTTGCACAGTGTTATGTTTTTAAAAACGTACACACGATTTATTATTATGTTATTATAGTAGTCGTGTAAAGAAAACACGACCGTGTTGCCTGCTTACTGCAGCCTGAGTCGTCATGAAATATGTGTTACATTCGTCCCTCTACGTCGCTCTTTTTAAAATATTTCATTGGACATTTAGAATCAAAATCCGAGTACCCGACCGCTGCTATTCATCTTTCGATCGGCAAGCGGAGGCTGCAGGGTTCTCCAAATAATATTATCGATAACCGCACTCGCCGAGCCCGCTGCATTTGTGCAGACTAAGCAAACGAGGAGAAATATTATATACGCAGAGAGATGACAAGGACGGGCGGGCGACCTCAAGTCGCGCATTACAATTGCTTATATAGTTGTTACTAGTTTTCAAAGGGACGATTTGTCGCCGGTGAACGTACACTAAAGTCGGGCACACGTATTGCATAACAAACTTTGCGGGCAAAGTTGCCCGCGTATCATAAAACAATTTGATCAAGTTATTCCGCATATATCGTCTAGGTATATACTACGGTTTTAGACGAGTGGCTGGCTGGTTAGTTTAAATTTATGATAACCAAAACAGAACCATCCATTGCTCAGTTCCCCGGAAAACCGTTCGGCGTATATTGTCGGAAGTCATCATTATGCATCAGCGTCTGTTGCTCAAGAAATATCGCGGTCCTCCGTCGTATAGCCAAAGACGTTATAATTGCCCGAGACGTACCGTGAATATGATTATAAAACGTATAGATTTCACGTTTACTGTTTGCACAATACGGCACCGCGTAGGTATTATATACATTAACGTATCAACGGATCGTTGTTTTGACATATTTCGTGAATTCTAGCACGAGCGGATTTAATTGTGACCGCGACGAGGACTCGCGTGGTGCTGACACATTTGATTGCCATTATTCTTAGCACGACCGCTTCCGCCGCATACTATACTATGTCAAACTATCTGTTCAGCGATTCGAAGAAAAAAACACACGAAAAACAATTTTTGATGAGACGACCTTTTGATTATCGATTTAATCGGCAGACGCGCTTTTAATTGGATATAATAACACCGCGAAATAATAATATGATGTTATGTAAATAATCAGCTGTCCGCGAGAAATAAATTAAAATATTTATAATAACAAATCTAACTCGATATCTTAATGTACTAATTCCTAAGTAATAATAATAACTTTTATTTTTCAAACGGTCATACATTATAATATATTGTAACACACAAATTGAAATGAATGATAAAATACTTATTGCGTGTAATGCAATTAAATTTAGTGGTAACCTGCAGAATATATTCGTTTACAAATATCGAATAAAATATAAGAACGAAAGTATAAAATATGTCTATGCGCCATATAGTTTTATGTAAGTGTTCATAAAAATTATCTTTATGTCGGTAAGCTTGCTCGAGAATACTACTAGAAAATCCCGCGAGGAAACTCAAACGAAGCTGGTCTCGACTCTCGAGTTGTTCTTTCGCAACCGTAAATTAAAATGAGTAAATCGAGAACCTATAGTTTTACTCCAGACTAGGTCGCGGTCGTACGTCTAAAACCGCTTTATTCGTGGCACTGTTATCATTGTCGCTGATGTTTAAAAACGTTTTAAAAATACACACATAATATTTCCTTTGCACCGATTAGGTTATAGTACCACACTGTAAATTGTTGTTCGATAAAAAATATGATGTACACTCGAATCCATGCGTAGACGAAAGCGAGTTCGACCTTCTCGTAAAGCGGAATTATGCACAATTTTCCGAGAGCCCGCGACAACGCGCCTGCAGAATATACACGGTCGGAACGAAAAGTATATTTTATGGTCAAACGTGTAAAAAACGAAATAAAAAGAAACCCGGTGACGAAACCGCACGGTTACCTTGTAGGCATATAGTCTTACAAGCGCACACCGCAGCAGACAACAATAATAATAATAATATCACGAAGTTACAAAACATGACCACCCATAATAAGTCCGATAATGACAGTGGAGCGAACGACGCACAATGGACACGTACGCGGAAATATTATAATGTGAGCATGTATGGGATTACCGTCGATGTATGGTATCAAAAATTATCTTGGTAACATAAAATTGTAAACAACGTAGGTACTATATATTATAATGTCTTGGCGAGTTCATCGCGTGACGTCATATCACGGCTGAATAATAAATATGTCGTGCGGCCATAATATAGAACCGCGTAAGGTAGGTATTCCGCTTTTTTTTTCATTTTTTTTTTCAATAAAACGACAGCCGGCTAACCGCACGTCCATATTGATCACTTTTTTATATGACGCGATATATTTCAAATACATTTTTATCATATTTTATCTTATCATAATATACATTATATAATAATATCATCGCTGCGAGATCCTTTTCAAAATATGAGTTTAGATTCTACCGTTTCCTATAGAATAAAAAATTAAAAAATATTATCGTCAATACTTGCTGCTAAATATTATTAAAATAACGCTAAGCAATATTCCAAAACCACTGAGAAATATCATCACCTCGGAATTTAACACCTAAAACGGCCGGCAGATGTTGCAACAACTTGCGCCCGTGCGCCATATTTATATAGGTGCCAGTCAAGCACAACTCAATATTCAGAGATGAATTGATAAATTACTTTTAAAAACAGTCATTGGATAATATTTGTTTATTGAAATTATTGTTCTAAGTTTTTAATAATTATTAAAACATTGACTTAACAATAGGTAAAATAGTGCGAGCTGTGACAAGTGAATATAAGTCCAGTGCAGAATATTCGTCAACTGTTCGACTTAGCTGTCGTGGTCATGGTCTGTCGGATGCTCGGTTAGGCCAGGCACACTTTTTTGAGAGGAGCCTAAGTAGTAGTAATTTGTACCTATGTTCTAAGTCAATTTTTTTTTCACGTAGTAATTTTATCAAGCTCGAGTGGGAATGTCTCGCTTGAAGAACACTGATCTTAAAGTATAAAACATTACGGGGAGATTACACAGTCGTTGTCCACACATTTGCCCCTCGCACAAAAAATGTATCGTATTAAATTCGCAGGGAGATTTCAAAATCTTTGTCCACGATTTCCCCCCTCACTCGGAAATATTTACTGTATGCACAACAATATTCTTTTTCTGCACAAGTTTTTGAAATCTCCCTGTAAGTTTAATAAGATAATTTGTTTTGTGGAATAACATATTTTTTTTTTTTTTTTAATTGACTCAAAACATACAAATTATTACTACTAGCGTAGCCCAATTATTTATTAATGACCATATTATATGGTCATCATTCTTATCAATTAGCCTACGCCTATACGCTGTAGCACACCCATCGGATGTCCCTTCGTACATTTTATTTATTATAATAATATGATACTCACACTTCCGGGAATCACACACGATTCCTGCCTGAGCCACTTTGATTGCTTATACGCGCTAATAAAATATTATAATATTACGTAGCACTATCGTTATTATTATTATTATTAAGATAAGATAATATTTATTGACCAAAAAGATAGATAATATAAATACAAGAATAACTAATTACATTACAAATTGTTTGGCCCAATTCGCCACTGAGGCAGTACCTCGTATTGGTGATATTTGAGTTTCTAAATCATACATAATACATTTAATTAAAAGTTGGTTTACAGGTTTATATATGTTGGTTATTTAATGATTTTAGCTAGAATAAAATATAGTCTAATGACATTCAAAATATTAAAATATGCGTATTTTATAAATCAGTTATATATTTACCGATATCATGAGTGACTATCTACCTAACTTTTGATGTACCTATCATTATTTATTTAGTATGACGGTGTATGATGAATAGTAAAAAATCAAAATTAAAAATTAATGAATAGGTGAGAGTAAACAGACAAATAAACAAAATAGAACAAAATAAAAGAAACAGAGCAAAATAAAAATATAGAACATAATCGAGGAATCGATTATTGTATGATGTCTTATCAACCATATATTCGTAAGTTGTTTATATTTAATGTAATTTTTGCAGTTTAGTATAGATTGTGGCGTATTACTCAGTAAGTCAAGACCTACTCTTTAACAAAGTGTCGACTTGCCTCTAAAGTACAAAGTTATTACTTATTATTATTATTCTCTCTACACGATCACTGTATATATTATGTGTTTTGATTCTTTTATTATATACATATATACTTACAGTGTTTATATAATATATGTCACTGCTCGCTATATACATAGCAGGTATCGACCGAAATTTTAAGCGTGTTGATACAGTTATCATTATTATTATTATTATTGTAGGCAGGTACCCTGCTCGCGAGTTCGTATATCCTTGTTCAACACGGTTTCCATGCAAATTCTATATACGGTATACGGTTATCAGACGTTCGGTATTGTTATATATATATATATATATATATAGGATATTATGTAAATTTCGTGCAATGAAGAAATTATTGATGCGAGCAACTTCAACAGCGTTATATTCTTTGCGAAAAGCTTTTTCCCGGGAAATGCAAAGTTAACGCGCCTTACCCCCAGGTATAAACACGCACGTCCAATGTCTATGTTTATAATATTATTATTATTTATTATACTCTACAGTAGTATTGTTGTCGTCAACAAAAACGGCCAATGTTCGATTATAATAATATTCAAAGGACGGTTTCAATTGTCTTTGTGAAACGAATAAGTCGTAGTGATAATAACATAACACACTGCTGTACAATGGCTGGTACTCATTATTCATAATAATAATAATAATATACAACGCGTTATACCGATACCTACTGCAGGTGTGATCCGTTCGAGTGTCCACAATAATTGTCAATTCAAAAAGTTTTAACTTTTTTGAAAACATTATTTTTATATTGTAATTCGATGTCGTTTTTAAATAATATATTTTCTAGAAAAAAAGTATTTTTCGTCAATATAATATTGTCTAAGTCTTTTTGAATGCCGCCATACATTTTTTATTTCATATTCCAAAATATATTATAATTCGGAGTATTTCAATCTACTGCAGAAATCTAATTTCGGACAAGTATAACGAGTTCATTAGTTAGAGGTATTTAATGTTTTTGTGGACAGCATTTTGAGTGGTACCTCTCCTACTCCACTCCTCTATATACTCAAAATGCATTTAACTACCTAATGAACTACTAGTAGTTCGAAATGTAATATTTAAAGGCCTAAATACTCTGAATAATATTCCGATTGGGAAGTCAAAATAAACGTATGGCTTCATTTAAAATAGCAGAAACCTTAAAACGATGACAAAAAATAAAAAAAATATTTTTTCAGAAATTTTTGTTTTGAAATTATACATACCTGCATTTTGTATGAATACAAATAATTTCAAAAAATTTGACATCTTTTACGAAATAACAATAGTGTGGAACTCGAATGGATCTTCCAGCTGCGTATACCGAAAGAAAAATATGTTCATATCGAACTCACGAGCTATATTTTGAAAGCAAATGACCCAATAATTTTCGTGGGGACATTGTGCGACGGAGGAGATACGATTTTACAAATGCATATTATACCTACATAATATAATATTCTATACATATATAGACACTATCGTATACATTATATTATAACTGCGAAATGTATCACTTATGCAAAGTACTCTGCGAACCAGACACAGATATTATTATCGGAGAGTAGTAAAAGTATACTATTGGTTTTATTTCTCTAAGACATAAAAACGTGAATAGAATTCGATATTTTAATGTGAATATTTTTTTTTTATAACTGTACATCAGAAGTACATTAAACTTTACAATATTATTTATGTTTGGACATGCGAGTATTGATATAAATTCGTTTTTCGTTTGGCAAATAATTAATAAAAATTACATCATACTTTAAAGTCGTGCATAAAATGCGATTCGATAGAAATACGCAATATATACGTATAGGTACAAACTTGTATAGAAACGAAAAAAGAATATTACTTTTATGAATCAAAGAGTAGAACATAATAACATCGTACTCTATTACAATGGACTCGTTCAATGTTCTCATTATAATTGTTCTGTATTGATGAGATGTGGGTAGGTACCTAAGTGGTAAACCGTAGTTATGAATTTTAATAAGCAGAGTTTAATTCAAATGGCCATATTTTGAAATAAAATTAGTGTCAGTACACTATTAGTTTAGTCGTTACATTTAACTTAAAAAGAGTTGTAACTTAATATTGTATTGTCAGTGGACGTATTTTTTATCGTGTATTATATCATTTTTTGATCACACCAAAAAATAAAAAATAAATAAACGTCACTAACAATTTGCTAATTTTAGTTTGATTGAGTGAAAACAGATATTATAATTTATGAACAGGCACAGTAGAAAATATAAAACGACTTCGATTATTCAATCTAAAAACGGCAACATCTGAGTACACAAAAATGTATTTATAACAATATATTATGCACATTCAACGCGTCTACCGTCGTACATGAGTTTTCTTCGCACAATCGTAAAGTTTTCGAATATATATTGACCACAGGCTGCGACATTTGAGCTACATTACCCGGGTGATATTTTTTACTGGCATTTCGTTAATATTGTTTACTCTAAAAGTTACCGAAAACTTTTCGACACCCGTTCCGTCTATGGAGTTATTTCAACTCGAATATACATTTTTATATAAGAACCACCACTGAAGACGATTCTCGGAGGCGAAATTTCCCATTCCAATTGAATTACTGTGCAGACATTGCGCATAAATATATTTAGATTTACACTTGCGCGTCACTCGTTGAATATAATATATTATGTATTTGTATTTTGTTTTTCGCATCTTTATATTATGACCATCGCCGGACACGAACGAATAGAACGCGCATAGTGTTATTCGTTATAATATAAGTCTGAGAATAAAATATATATTTATTTTTTTTTTTGTTGTATTGTTTTTGCATAAATTAAACATTTTTTTAGTATTGCTTATATCAATCCATATAGTGTGCAGGAAAATAACGATTTTATAGGTTAGCGACGAGTTTCCCGACGAATTCCTATCCGTCAGGAGGAGATTCGCGTCATAATATACATTTAAAAAACGTTAAATGTCATAATATTATCTGCTAAAATAAAATACATTTATTCACACAAATACGTAAGTCCTACACGCTATACATACATATTGGGTTGCAGTCGCATGTTACCTCGTTCACATATTTATAATGCACACATGTTTCCGGATACCTCTCCCCTATGCGTCATATTTGCTGGAATTACATGTAAGGTCCATACAAGATTAAAATTTTTTTTTTATTTTTTTTTTATTGTGTACCATAAATCAAACATTTCTCCCTCCGTATTGCTTATCAATCGATATTATATACTACGGTGCGGACAGTAACGATTTTATAGGTTAGTGACGAGTCTGTCTAACGAATTCCTATCCAGAGGAGGAGATAAATAAATACATTTACAAAAACGTCAAACGTCATATTATTATCAGGTGAAATAAAATACATTTATTCACACGCACTTATTATACACGTACATATTGTGTTGCAGACTGCAGGGATGTCCCAAAGACGAAAATCACCACCGTGGAGGGGAGGGGGAATCGGAAAGTCTGAAAAGTGTCTTTTTATCTTCATTTCGAAACCAGACAATATGATGGTTGAACAGTGAACACTTGCAGGTGCACAGCGTCTTGCAGTCGTGTTACCTCGGTCACATATTAATAATTGTTATGCACACATGTTTCGGATACCACTTCTCTATATTTACATAATATATTTGTCGGAATCACACATAAGTAAGATCCGCTGAGAGACACTCGAGTGGTGTGCCACTATCGGTGCGGTGGAGCTATATATATTCGATTCTCATATTGTATTGTATTTTATAGCGTGTGTTTAAGGCAATTAATGCGTAAATGTAAATCACATATTGTAATGGGATATTATTGGCCCACGTTTCGATGCTCTGTGTATTAAGCTTCCTCCTAATAATCACTCGACTGCCGTATTATTGTTCTGCGGTGCTGCTAAATAATATATATTATAAATGCAGACAGATGGAGTCTAACCGTCTTAAATCGATATGGGATTAAAATACACTCGTTTTCAATGAACGATATAATAATACATGTGCGTCGAATATCGAAACACAGACGAGAAACAATAAAAATCGATTGCCGGAATTACATATTATACAATTATGCAGTAAAAACCTGAATTTCATCTTATAGTGCACACAATAATTGCCGGTTTGAATAAAAGGCATTGTACCTATATTATAACTGTTCAAAATATTTTATTTTATATCGATCGGTTAATATTTATTTTATTTATAAAAAGGATAAATCTCATAATAATATAATGGAATTATACTCCGATTTTGCAGCATAAACTTGTATTTCATTTTGGTACGAAATTACCGATGCGAATTTAGATATTAAGTATACCTGTTATACATATTTTATTTTGCATCCATAGAAAATAATATTTTAGGGATAAACTAACGAGAACTGTTCTAATTAACTGATCAATGATTGTTTGTTATTAGTTTCTATATTACTTTATAATTATTTATAGTTGTATAATTAATTTAGTTTGTGTAATCTGTAGTTTAATTACAGTCGATAATTTAAAATTTATGTAAATACATTTTAAAAAGCCATAATATTTTTGAAACTTTATCGAGTTTAGAAAACGATATTATACATATTTTGTATTATTTTTAAATTACCTACAACAAAATATATTTTGTCAAAAACTAACGTTGCTATTATAATATGTGTTTTCGGTTTTTCGATAGCTAAAATATATGTTTTATTCTGATCATTTTGATCCACTAATGGATCAACTAGGTGCCATTTTCTTACCAGAAACCACTCTAAATGTAGAAAAAAAAACATAATCGTGGTAATAGGCACTAATACCAAAACATTCGCATACCTCCGCTCTGAATCTATACAACTTTAGTGTTGATATTTTAAAAAAAGTATTATAATTCTGTGTTCTTTATTATAATATTATAATATATTATGTATAATATATTATGTGCACCTAGAAACAATTAAACACTACATATCACTCAAGTTGGAAAGTAATTAAAAACTTTTGATGGCAGATTAGGATTATGTGGTTTCAAAGGTAGGTATTTTCCGCGCTCCCCGAGTTCATGCAGACTGCAGTATTTTTATGTTATGCACATAATATCTACCTAGGTATACAGTGGTATAATAATGAAACTTAAATCATTACAGTTGTTCTGCGAATTACCGACAAACAGAAAATCACTTCTCCGCTTGCTTTTAAAATATATTAGTATTGGTCAAAATCCGCTTTACGAAGAACTGAGGAGAGCTGTAGAGTAGTAGAAGATAGATAGAAAAAACAACCTTTTCGACTAAGACAGACACTCGACAAACTTTACCTTTTTTCCGCTTTATGTCAAGATATTTGGTAAGCCAGGTTTGAAAAAAAATAGAACAGTAGACCTTTTTAGAAAAAAAACACACGAGTGGTGATATTGTGAGCACGCAGGGCCACAATTGACTAAATCTGATGAATATGAAAGTATTAAACAAAGGTTGTTTTATTTGCTCTTCGTAGGTTTTAGCTTTACTAGCCAAAGCCAATATAGATTTTATTTAAATATGACAATATTATGTTTATTAAAAGTGAACAAACCCGAAAAATAGAATAGTACTCATTAAAGAGTTACATTTGTTGAAAATCGATTAAAATGATATTAATATTGAGTGTTGAAGCGTCAACTTTTCAAATGAATTTGTTAACATTTTTTTTTTAGTGTTAATTAGTTAAACAATAGATTCTTTAGTTAGTTTTATAGTTTCTTGAATTGTATTTAAATATATAAAATTGAAATCGTTACAGTTTAGAACAGTTAATTGATTATTTTTAATTCGCAATTCTCAAAAAAAAACGACGAAAACGATTAAACACTCGACTGCATCGATTATTTTATTTTTAAAAATAAAAACGTAAAAAAAACGTTAATTTACATATAGTACTAATATTGCGGACTGACTCTGAGAGAGTTGAAACTATATTGTTAATTAAAGACGAAACAATGATAATATCAATAGTAAATATAAACGTAGGTACTCACTGAACATATAATAACAATATTATATATAGTTGCTGCAGTATAATATTATGCTTCCTCAACTGCAGAATTATTTCAAAAAATGCTATAGTTGTCATTATTTAAAAATAAATATCGTCTAAAAATACGCGTATCGTAAAATATAATGTGTCTCCTTATATCTCCGCATTACGGACGCGTGTAAAATCGCACATTGTTATTATATAATATTCATTGTAATAATAATAATAATATGATGTGATTTTTAATATTATTATCATAATATTACGGTATAGGCAAACTCTTGCATCGGCGCTGCAACGGAATAGATATCGATCCGCAGTCTAAAGACTTTGCGAGTATAAAGTACCTAACTATATAATAATATAATATTATATGCAAATACTACCTACCCGTATGCAATGTGGATGAATAACGGTAGTGGTGCTGAAAAAGTCAGTTTTTGTTTCACGGCGTCGACACTCGCCCCCCCCCCCCCTTCCCACCCCATTAACACTGACTGCGCCGTTATTCGAGGGCAAACCAATTTTGAAACCGAGTGCAGTGTTTTGAGCAGTGTCACTAAATCGTATATTAATACATCAGCACGATTTATAATATTGGAAAATTAAAGACTGTGTAATATTAAAATGTAGGTACATAGAATCAGGTTTCATATGTACACGTGGTGCACGACATTAATGTACTAATTTTGTTGAAGTAATATAAATTTTATCGAATATTTGGAAGTATTTTTGTTTTATTTTTCAAATCCAAAACACTTTTTACCAATGGTTTACAGTGTAACGGTACTTTTTATGGTAATATTTAACATTTTAAAATGTAATCATAATATTTAATTATTTTCTTGACATTACAATAGAATGTATTTATGAATTGTATGAATGAACCTTACTTCCTTGATTGCACTACCGTATTATGACCCTTAATAACGTAATTTCTGTTGGAGTAAATAAGAAATAAAGGAATGTATAATATAATATTGTATGCCTCTACCTTTGATTTGAAACTATTAATGCCGAATGAATACTTTATAGAGAGATCTATAATATATAATATAAATTATAAACCATTCATATATCCATTTATTCACTGAATTAGCATTTTGTTTCAAGTACCTATAATTTTAGTGGTTAAAAAATATTTAATGTTCAAGGCTTGGTTCAAATTTGAATTTCATTATACGATTATTTGCATGACGCATCGCATGCTTGTTCATATTTGTATATATAGTTAGTTGTTTTACCTATCGATAAAATAATCGAATCGAATGCGTTCTATAAATAATATTCGAGAGATTCCATTGGATAGACACTGAAAAATATTATATTCGTTATAACTTATAACAGTTTGTGATCCGTGAAGTTTTTCAAACTCCCATTTAGATTAAAATAGCGGAGCGAAAGGAATAAATAAATACTTAAGTAAAATATTTGAATTGATATTTGAGAACTTTCGGTGGGTTAAAGTTTTCTATGAAGTATATAATATTCAAATATTGGTAGAAATAAAAATACGAATAAAAGGAGAATGGAGGTTTGATAATATTAAATTCTACCGATTTTAAGCATTCTTCAACATTTATTAAATTTACAAATGATAGAGAAAATTGTACTTTTCGTAAAAATAAGAATATAAAAATATTTATGTACATATGATATAGATTTAGAATTTAATAGATTTGCGTTACTTTTGGGTGTTTGTTTACAAACATATTTATACGCCACCGGATATTATCTAAAGTCAACTTAAACGCAACTTTAAAGCAAAGTTCTCGATATCTGTACAGGAATAATAATTGTCAATAATGTGGAACAGAAGTATTAATAAATTATGTAGATATATATTTTATATTATCGATACTTTACGTTACCGCATAATAGGTATAGACACAAACATTTCTAACGCTCCGCGGTATAAGTAATGCATGAGAAATTCACAGTGATTTTAGTCCCTGACCGGATCGAGAGAGACTATTTTCGATTTCACATTAAATGTTGTATTTTTTTGTATGGATAACATTTTTTGAAACAGCCAAAAAAATATTAAAACTTTTCATGAATCACTTCAATAGATTAGAAATCTTTACTTTGTCTTTATCTTTATTTTGAAAAATTAAAAATGTATTGATACATTAATTAAAAAAAAAAATTGTCCTTTAATCCGGTGGTCGAAATGAGGTTGTGCAAATGTTGTGGTATCCAGAAGGACTCAGAAGGAGTATTCGTTCTGATTTTAGTAAAAACTATTTGACTCGCTTAGCATTTCGTATTCCACAGTTCGGAGACGATGAATCAGAGAATTAAGTATGTTCAAAATTACAATATTAAGAGTTTGGTTAGAACACTGTCCCAGTATTGTTACTTATTCGTCTTAATTTCTCGACCCGGCACAATAGAAAAACAATCATTGATAAATCATCGCATTCCGCATCAGAGACTCCGATCAGAGCTCTGAAGTCGACAACGAACTCGCTAAAATGTCTTCAAAAAATATTTTCTTCGGTTGTCGGCAATATCATATGGTCAGAAAAGCGATTGAGAAAATCGAAAAACGGCTTCTTTGAAAGCACTACACGGATTCCGAACTCGATCGCTGTCACAATTAAAAACGCTTTATACTCAGTTACGATATGTTTTCCAGCTATTATATTCTACACGAAAAAGTTTTCTCGTAAAATAATAAACTTTCGTTGTTAAAGTACCTAATCGGTTTGTTGTTAGACATATTACATATTATTTTCTATATTGGCCATTGTGTTTCGTTCACAGAAATTTAGGCAATTACTCAACACGTGTTATCTTAAAACGTAGGTAAAGATGCAGTTTAACCGACCATCTCATTTGAGTAATGTGACAGCAACGGCCTGGTGTTCTGCAAAATCGATAATAATTATTGTTAAAAGTGTCAGTGGAAGTGTATTTCCAGTATTTTGTATTGTGAAGTAAACACTGGAGTCGTATAATTAAAAACGACTACCTATTGACTATTAAAATTTAAATAATGTGTTGTAAGTACGTGCAAATTGTTCAATGATAATATGTATGGCTCGGAAGTTATTGCAGTAAAAAACGTTGAAAATTGATTGCATTATTGCAGTAAAAAATACACAAAATTGCACTTAAAAATTGCGCTCAAAAATTTGATTTTATTAATTGTTTTTAGTTATAAACTTATAAGTAATATGCTTTCTTTGACCATTAAAGGTACACATTTTACGGCTGCATACTAGTTGCGGTCATGACGATTTTTGAGATAAACAGATATAACAGTTGCGGTCACTCCAATTTAGGTAATATCTTAGTTGCGGCCATAGCTTTATTATACTCCAATTCCAGGCGAAATGTATATTATACGATAAACATATTTTTATATAATGTTGGAAAAGCTATATTTGATTTTATACAACAAAAATGCTGTAGTTTAAAATGGGATAGTCAATATATATCATTAAATGAAATTTTACATTTTTCTTTGATTACGCTATATTATCAAGAAAACTGTTTAAATCTAATATGGAAGTTTATAAATCGTATACAATTAATGATGTGTTTCTTACTAAATTTGAAATGCCTCAATTAAAATTACAGTCTTTAATACCAAATGCTGCTAATTTTGTCATCTGAACGAACCAAACGACAATGATGATTTGAATCAATCATTTAATGCCATTGATTTAAACATTTAATTTTTTAACCTTTTTGATGGGTTACCGCAACTAGTATGTAACCTTTTTGAGGGGTGACCGCAACTAGTATGTAATTTTTGATTATGACCGCAACTAGTACACACCGCATTTTACAATATTACAATACAATTTTTGTATTCTTACATAAGTATATCATTTGTTTGCTTTTTTAGGATTAAGTTTTTCTTTTCACATAGTAGGTATATGTATATAAAATATTGATTTACTGTTTTTAAATTTTTTTATTCTTACAGGTATATACTATTATTTTGTAATAATACCACCGATCGTTTTAATTTAGTAAACTAATAATGACTTTCGGTCCATTTCCTTACACTCGACAAAGTTTTGATGTATAAATATAATATATTGTATAATGTTTACTGTTGGAATGATATAAATACAATTTATATTTATTATTTATAATTAAGATCAATAACACAAGTCAAAACAATATATATTGGTATTATAATATTCGTTTGATAATATGTATTCAAATACATTTAAAATAAGTGCATAAACAGTTTACTAATAATTGCACCAGTATATGAGCTGACGCGTGGCAACTTGGTTGCCAATTATGAATCTCCTACGTGTTTCACCTGTGTAACACAATTAAAATCATAGCATAATATTACTATCAAACTAACAGAATGTCGTCGGCAATATTGAGTAGGTACAAAGAAAATATAATATTCCGAATAGGTACAAAAAATTCTGGGATAATAAACCGAAGCAACAGAAAGAAAAGGTAATACATACATTGTTTAAAACAAACTGATTTATAAACAATTAATCTAAATATTTCAAAAGAATATTGTAAAAAGAAAAATTGAAAAATGTCTACTTTTAAAGTTAAGAAAAAATCGAAATTAAATAATATCAAAGTATAAATAACCACTGTAGTAGATATTTATGTTAAAATAAAATCAAAGTACAAAATAGTAAGTATACACATGAAATGAGTATACTTATCAACGTAAATATACCAGAAACAAAAACAGCTCGAATGGCTATTCAAGTAGTCATGCAATAATTGTAATGAAATTAATTTACTTGAATTTCTGTAAAAACAACTTATAAGAAACCTTGTATTAAGTTTTCAAACTTTTTATACACATATAACACTTTTATCAACATAAATTAACTTCCAACTTTTTTAAAAATATAATTTCATAAAAATATCTATAAATTGATCAAATAAAGTGAAATATTTTTTTTAAAAAAACATGTCTAAATATTCTAACATAAATATTTGTTGAAAACTTTAAGTGCTTGGTTATTTATGACTGAAAACATACAAGGAGTTCCGAGCTCATATCAGTATTGTGGGCTAATTTTCATTAAAAAATCATTACTTTTCGTATAAAATATATCCAACTGCATCAAAAAGAGTATAAAATAATTTTTAGAATTTAAAGTTTAAACGCTTATAAAAGGAAATTGACATGGCTAAATAAACTAATAGCTAAAGAAATGTTCTTAAAAAAATGATAACAATCAGAAAGAAAACACGCGTCAAACCTATAACTATTGCATATTATTTACTATTGTCAATTATTTTCTATATTATTTAAATAACATAGGTTACCAAATGATTTATTCCAAGCAATTGCATATCATTAGACAAACAATATATTATTAGGTTTTAAAAAAATATATATATTTACCTGTACAATCGTTTTAATCAATACTTTGTATAATTTAGAAACGTTTTGTACAGTTGTATTGTTTCTCGTGTATTGTGATAGTAAACCTAGGTATACATCATAGTTATATATTTTCGTTACATTTTCATTTCAGTATTGAGAAATTCGAAAAAAATAAGTATTATGAAATTTTGTATTGTACATTCTATACTGAACTATGAATATTATGGCATCATGAAAAACAGTCTTATTATACTTTATATTAATATATAGTTTTTGGGTCTCATAATAATTATTGCAAAGAGATAAAATGCGAACTATCTACGAACTAAGACTGTTAATAAATTTACAATGAAACAATAGAACGAGGAATAAAAACTCGTAAATATCAAGAAGAAGTATTTTTCTTTATCCTTTTTAAAGGTAGTTACTAAACGTACCCGTGTAGTACGTGGGTGTAATCGTTTTCCAACAAAAATATCTACTTTGACATAAATCCTTGTTATCGTCTTAGACAAAAAAAAATATATATATATCTGAACAATATGAGCAACTACATATTTTTTAATACTTGCAACTAACTCAAATAAAAACATTTTACTTGACTTTAGATTATTGCGTGCTTGTTTAGAAAAACAAATCAAAATATATTTGTAATAAATACTTTTATTTTTTTATTAATCCAAATTAATTGTTTTCATTCGGCATTATAAATTAATATTATAATATACATTTTCTTTTGTTTTTATAATATATAAAAGGGCACGCTCGTTGAAACAATTTAACCTTTTTTCTTCTTGAAAAAAAAACAATATTAGTTATCATTCGAAAATATAACGTCATACTTGATTATTAAATCGCAAACGAAGGGTATTAGCAATAATCATCGAACGTCTTGTTTGTTCTCAATATCGTGTTTGAGAAATACTAATAATAACACGTTATGCCAAACAGACGTACGCTTTTTAATATTACAATAATATTATTTCGTTATTTATTTTTTAGGGTTATAACCAGAAGACGGACTAGGCGAGTGTATTTAAAGGCTATGAGTATTATTTTCGTTCGTCCCGTTTGCTCGTTCGTACAATACCTATGGTTTCAGAGGAATAGGAAATCGAATCGTAAGCGTAATCCATTAATATCCGAAACGTTTGAGAGTTGTCAGCTAAACGGCGAAGTTCAAATGAATTGTATGTAATGGAAACGATTTAAATGTGATAAAAATTCACGAAAAACCGCTTGTGAGAAATAATAAATCGAACGGACGACTAAAACGCCACACGACTATGATAACATTTTTTTTCTCTTCCGTCCGACTCTCTGTTTACATATAATACACGCTGTTGTTATACCTATTCGCTGTTGCTAAAACGAACTGATGATGACGACGATGATAGTAATAATAATAATATGGACCCGACACCTTTTCAAAGCGACGTTTAACGTCTTAAAATAAACACAAATAATTGCGCTTCGATCGTTAAACCGGCAATAATTTAGATCGTGGTTACAAATTATACGATCTCGTTCAAATTCAACAGACACAATTCGATGGTCCAATAAATACCCACCCACCTGCAGCTTCTTTCCGTCGCCGTGAGCTTCCAAGAGTTATCTAATTAAGGGCTCTAATTACAGGTTTCGCGCGAAACGCTCTCGAGTGTTTCGAATTTCCTTTTATCTCTGTCGTCCTGTACGCAGTTTATTGTTCTGAAGACCGAACAAACACTATATACACATCCGTCAGTGTACATTATGTAAATTTATTTTAACACTATGTACCCACAGACTGACATTTTCGTTATATTCATTAATAATAGTATAACTACAAACGTAAATGTAAAAAGTAATATAATAAATACCAGCTAGGCCGTGTACCGCGTGTATAAAGTATAGACACTTGTCAAAAAACAACACGAAATTTAATAACTATAACCAATAAATATTGTAGGCACGTCGTTCACACTACACTATAATAATATAGTAATCATCGAAAAACATAAAAATATATGGACGGTAATATTATTATTATGTGTAGGTAATACAAAATAGTATTATAATAGGTACTTTATTAGTTAATATTATTTTATTCAATAGATATTTTAAGATAATAAGACAAACGTGTAGGTATAGAGAAGTATTAAAAAACCATTTGAACTTTAAACTTCGAAATCATGAAAATGTAAAAATAATTTTTATGTTAAAATGCAGACTATTTAAAATGCAATTGGATACAAACAATTACAATTTCGCATTAGACGTCACCGCATTAGTATGATGATTTAGATCGTTCTGTTTAGGCATCCGGATACCCAAACACCACGACGCGCGACGTGTCCAGTCCGAACACTGCTTCTCATCTACAGTTCACCCCTCACCCTTTCCACGATATAGTAATCTGTATCCATAAGATTCCACTTTAATCTTCCTCTCTCCGTCTAAATATAATTGCATATACCTGTTTAACATAATATTATTATTATCATTCCACTCTCCACGGTCAATAATATTATTTTATGTGCCTGTGTTCGTTTTTTCTACCTAATTAAGTACCTAGTAGAATAATATTGCGTTATTTAATAATTTTTGGTTTCCATCGCGTTTGCATAATATTATTATTATACAATATATCGAGCTCGTTTTAAAATATTTAATTACACCGAATTTGTCGTCGAACTAAAATAATATCAGAAAACAATAATATCGCGATAACCGACAGACGAGAAGATATCCGACTGCAGCTCGGACGAGTAGTGTGACTTGTCGTGTATTATTATTATATTATACGCGTAGTCTACATTGAGTCCGACGAGTAGGATATAGTATACGATAATAATAAATATTATGATAGTCCATCATAAGGCCCCCGACATGACGGGAAACAGCTCACGTGCGCGACTCTTTAATAATTGGCGGTACGGTTTTGATATTATATATTATATTAAACGAAACGCCTCCTCCGCCAACGAGAGAGGGTCGCGAGTCGTTCGTATACATTTATATAAACACACACACACACAACATTATTGTTGCGACTTAATGTCGTCGCGCGTATTCGGGTCGTCGTCGGAGTTATTAAAATATGTAAAACAGGAGTCGGTCAGACCGCAGAGACGTGATGACGTCTGCGGTGGTGCCTGCAGTTCGTCCGCAACACGCGCGAAGACGACGACGACGACTCCTCAGCCGCAGCTCGACGAAATAATAATAATATATTGATATCAAAGGTCGATTGCTATTATTAATATTAATACTTCGGACGCACACGTCGTCGTGATGATATCGTGTGGTGTGCGCCCTTTTTCGTCGAAATAATATTCGCTTTGCCCGCAACGCGTCTTAAACCGCGAATGTCTAATATGTTCGGTCGGTCGAGACGACGAAAACTCGAGATGACTGATGAGTGTAATATTCCTTCTTATTTATACCATATCGTTATAACTCGTCAGCAACGGCAGTGTCGTACCGGCTAATTTATCTGCACACGAATATTAATAATTATCTGTACCTATATAAGTAATATACTATATTATCTCGTCTGGATAAAAACAACGATTTAAAGCGTCGTTTTATCCGTAGGTATTGGTTTATTATACTGAATGGTCATCCGAGATAAATAATTATCTAAACGATTGAAATATTATTCGTGATGAGTTTTTCAATTTCGGTTTTGTACAAATAAATTATCATTATTATTATTTTAATTATTACTTATTGTGTGGAACGTGTTAGTTTTTTCGTTGTAATATTATACTGTCTAGTGCCTATTTATTTGATTTCATTTTCAAGTTTTGTACACTTTTATTACGCGTGTTTTACTTTAGATAATATTTTGTAGTTTATTGTTCATCAGCGATTGAAAATGATTTAATAATATTATATAAAAGTATATATAAATATGTATATAATATCTGTGGCAAATTTTAAATTCATGTGAAATAATCTATTTTAAATCTTTAAACATTTAGTTATTTATATTATAGTTGGGTAATAAATATCATAACTTATAAGACTTGTAAGCACTTATAATGCTGTCCATTGTCTTATCTAGATAGAACTCCAATGGATTACATTTGATTTGTTTTTTTTTTCATCCAGCCCGCTATCGGGTATATACCTAATCTTTGCACGACACTGCTCATAAGTCATGAGCGCATCGCGAACGGCACGTGCTCGCGAGCAGCGGATAATATCCGTCTGGGAAAATCCTCGGTCGACAAAGTCTCGTCGGAAAAGCCGGTTTTCGGGATCCATCGTTAGATTTAACGGCCGCCGTTTCGGTATAATACGAGTGTTTTGATGTACGCGCATTGTTAAAATGCCATAACGTCGTATATCGTACAACACCGTTCGTTGTGCATACTGATATATGCAATAATAATAATAATAATAATGATGACATACTGTCTGTGTATATGACCGCCCGGCACCCGCCACCACTCTTATTGAGGCCGCCGTCGTTGTATAGGTCTCTTAAAATATGCGTCAGTAAAATTCTCATAACTTTTGGAATATTTAAGCACGATATAAATTAATATTAAAGTCCATATTTTAAATAATAATTATAATTAATTAAACGCCGGGTGTCCCGTGGCGACGGAAACTTTTGTCGTTAAAAAAATCCGAATCTCTTTACGATTTTCCCGCAACTCGTCGACGAGACGACAATACGATTTTTCTGAAAGCCATTTATATTATTATATTATCAAGTCGATGTGCCGCTCACCATATAATTATACCGATCCGGGCGAGCGTAACGCGTCTTTGGCCAAAAGTAGCCCTAGGCCTCTATGCCCCCTGTTTTTGGGTAGTAGAGGGCACACGAATTATTATAATATTATCGAGGTCTCGATCCGTCGGTGACCTGCGCGAGTATATACCTCGGTTAGGGTTATTGGGTTGGGTTAGGTTAACCTAACCTGTCGGAGAAGGGCTGCGGCGGCGACAACGTTGCGTTATTACTGTTGTAGTTGTGTGATCGCGACGACGATCGCACGCACGCCGCCGCCGTCCCTCCGTGATCAAAACCGTTTCGAAACGGTCCGAAAACACGAAACGACGACGACGACGTCGCGATTTTCGTCGTATCATAATCGCGTGTGCGCTCGTTAAAACCCGTAGCCGAGCCACGCAGCCGTCGTCGTCGTGACCGAGCGTATAATATTTACTGCGTGACAGGGTGCGAGGGGAGGTTGGTGGGGGGATGCTCGGCAGGGGGGGAGGGGGGTGAAATTTCGATTCTCGCGCTAAATTAATATTATTTATATCCGTGCGCACCGGATACTGCAGCCTATACAGTGCGGGGGAACAATCGGATTTAATTATTATATTCTTATATCGATCCAGTGTTTGGTTTTTCTGCGAGATTGTAAGCGATTATTATGCCGCCGCCGCGCCGCCTCTGCAGCAGCGACGTCGCGTGAAACGGACGATAAAAATATTACAATAATATTCTACGAAACGAATTAATATTATAATTGTTTGATTATTAATGACGTTACCAACTCTGCAGGGTTAAACTGCTCTAAATTATTAATCGTCTATATAGTTTTGCACGAAATAAAATATTTAGTCGTAACAACAAATTAGGTTTTTTTTTTTTCTAAAAGAGCGAGCTTGCACCGGACCCTAAAATAAAGTAATTTCGCCTGTGCGCATTCAATGTGAATAATGATAATTACCTTCTATATATTATTATTATATATATTCACGTATATATCATTATTATTACATGTACCTATGCAATATAATATACATATTTATAGCCATGGTTCAAAACGGTCTGTAAAACATTGTTTTAATCGTTATCATATTAAAATGATATATAATATTTAAAATTAAAAGTAGTAAAATATTTTTTTTTCTCAAATATATATTATAATATCATAAATAAATGTATAGGCACACAACACTATATATTATACTATTTTTTAAACAACTAGTACTTTAATTTTAAACTTTTAACCATACAAAATATGTCATAAAAAAGTTTTAAATTTCGAGAACATGTTGGCAAGTCGGGGGCGTACCTATATTTATTTTGTCCTTTTCTTCGGACTCCAGTATTGTCCTCGTGACTTTTGATGCAAATAAATAGAAAAAAAAAGTTGACCTTTTACACAAAAACCTCGTTTCATTACTCCCGCGGTGGACAATAGTCAGTACTCAAAATAGTATACTACTAGGGATAAAATCAAAAATGGTTTGTTTGTAACCACAATAAAAAAAAATTTGGTACTAAAGTAACTTGGGGTTTAATGTACGCATAATTTAAACCAAATTATTTCCATTACATAGCAGTTTGGTTGTATTACTATATAGATATTGAACTATATTATTTACTAATTAAATGATATCGAATTACCCGCCGAAAACTATACTATAGTAAGCACAAAAATAAAAATTATATATAAATATAACAGGTATAGGTAAAAAAAAAAAATAATATTAATAAGTAATGAAACCTACGCGAAATTCAATTGATTAATTTTGAAAATGTAATATATTATATTATGTAATAAGTACATTGATATATTTTATTTGTAATTGTGTTTTTTTTTATGTGCACTGGGTTTTTAATCGTTAAATAATTGCATAAACCTTATATAATATTATGATTTATGTGATGATATATATATCATATATTATGATTTATTTGATTCTAAAAGTAAAAATTGCAAAAAGAAGTCAAGTTATTGTACTTTGTTCAATATTTGAATATATTCCTACAAAATGGACATTTTTTAAACTGTAAAATATGTTAAAATTCAAAATCGAAAAGCCTCACAAAAAGTAATCTTTTTTATTTTTTTGACGCGGATGAGCACTAGCTGAATAGTCAACACTGTCTCGCGCTTGTCGGAGCTTTCGAAAAACGTTGCTTTTGTGCATCGGAATGGACGGAAATACTTCTCTCCGCGCCCATTATATATTCGTCGACCGGTGCCACAGATAATAAAAGGATTGACACGAAAAGCCTAATATATATCCAACTATTGAGGCGTATGGGGTCACAGCATTTTTTTTGGGGGCAAGAAAGACGAAGAGCTTTTTGATGTCGTATTGAAGAGGAAAAATCCAAGATGAGGCTTTTCGGGGTTACGAAAATATTCGGCCCCAATTCTTAAAAGCTTATCACTAAATATTCTCTTGTGATAAGAATATTGATGTCCTATTTTTTATTGTATTATAATATATTATGACCAGCACCCGTCCCATTATAGGCCCCAAGTACCAGTGTCCACCGATGATGCTAATTACCCGATTCCTTTGCCCTCGGCTGCTTTTTCCTGACGTTTTCTTTAATTTATCGCTGTACCTTTTTTCCTTTTATCCCATTTTTCTCGTTTTTCTCGTTTTTAGTTTAATACCGTATTATAAGTATTTCATGTTCTTTTGTATAGTTATATTGTTATTTAGTTTGGTTAGTGATTTTTGTAAGTACTTATCAGTTAAAATATAACAGTAGGTGTATTGTTTATTTCAACATCATAAAAAATGTATTTAGCATAACTCGTAGATTACACGTCTTCTAATAATCATAACTACCTATTAAAAAAATTGACTCAATTACCGTAAAAATCAAATTATTTTTTTTTATAACTTATTGGCCAAACATAGTGCATTTATAGTGTCTATGGAGGTATATTATTATTATTATTATTATTTTATTATTGCAAAATTGAATACACATTACAGATGGATAACTGCCTACATTTTACATGTAAGTACAATCTACAATACAAAATAAACTTACAAGCATTGACAATATGCTTACGAAGCTCTTGACAAAGGTTTATTATTAAGTTATATTAAGTTCTAGATTTTTAATAGAAAAACATGTTATATTAAATTACAGTTTATTATATCTGAGCATATTTCTGTGATGCAATTAAAAAACAAATTTAATTTCAAAGTTTTGAAGCTGAAAGAAATATTTTACAGAAGATAATTAAACAAGTGTATTAATAATGAACGAATGTCATCGAAAACTTCATACGACGTAATTAAAAAGAAAATTGAATTCTTAAGTTATTAAACTCAGAAAATTAAATTCTGAAAAAATCGAATTTACAACGTACCGAAAAATACACACATGAAAATGTAAAAGTATTAATCATCTTATTAAACATAAACGGTAGTATAATTTGTTTTGAAAATAATAACTATGGTATGACCAACTTTGAATATCTATATTTTGAATAATAATATACTGCGGATAATCAATACTACGAATAATAACATATTATTGTAACATAATAATATAATGTTATAATCCTATCGATACCACAAATAAAAATTTAAATATAACGATGACAATACACCTCTAGACTTGTGATGGTTTATTAGTTTCACCAATATTAGTTCATCAATATGGACGATAGATAGATATTTTATTAGTTTGAATAAATTAAATAAATTAAGAAGAAACCTATCCAAAAAAATAAATAAACATAATTATATTTTATATTTTGTGCTTTCTATTCGCTGGACACGATTCAATTTCACTTTGATTATCACGATGTGTAAGTAATTAAAAACTTCTAATGATAGGTATTTAAAACAATTATTTGCATAAGAAGCTTGAACCAACCGAAAATTGTGTGTCATGTGTTTCTGAATCTTTATACGGCCAAATTGTTATTTCTCTAAAATGGGTGTATGTGTGTGTGTGTGTTGATAATGCGTGTTGAATATTATAAAATGTGTAGTAGAATATACTAAAATCACATCCTTGTAAAAGTTAAACATTTTTCGTTATTGTTCAATTTTGTTAAATAACACGTGTAAACGAGCTTAATTGTGCTTCAGAAGCGGGCGTAGTGTTTCCTCGAACGGTTAAGGTATGATACATAGTTTCTACGTGTAGGCATACGAGATTTATTGTAGTTAAAAATTTGAATTAATCGATACAAACATTCGAATTTTTAAATTTAAATAACCAATGATGCTTTATAGCGACAATCAAACTAATTTGAAAGCGAATTATAATTAAATTTGACTCAGTGCAAAAATAAATGAATCAGAATTTTAATAAAATTTATATTTTTTTTTAAAATACACAAATAATAATTAATAGAAAATAAATGCAGTAAAATATAAGTTTTTCTTCGATCGTGATTGCAAAAAAAATATAAATTAAAATCGATGATAAATAATTAATTTTAAACATCCAAAGAAAGTTATGTTGAACATTAATCAAATTTAAAATAATGAATGAATATTGCAATAAGTTCATATTATAACAAAGCGCTTAAGTTTTACATAGTACAATGTTTCATCTAATTTTCTAGAACAAAACAATAAATAGTGAATAGTTAATTTTGATAAAATTGTTTTGTGTTGTTTTGATAAGAATAATCATTTTTCGAAAGTTTAGTTTAATAATAAGATTTTAATATTTTATCCTATTTCAAAATTATATTTTTCAAATTAAAACTTTATTTAGAAGAAATTCATTACTTAGTATTTCGATGGTAAAGTTTTGAAAAATGACGAAATTCGTTTTTATTTATTTTTCAGTCCTTACGTGTTTCAACGATTCAGTCATTGTGTCCACATCTTCTACAGTACCTAGGCACTTAGTATAACTTAATATTTTACTACTTAAGCAAAGCTAATTAATAAAGGGATTAATAATAATGTGTAAATTCGCATCAAATTTCTGTATTAGAATTTTATTTTATTATTATTATCATTATTTTTTTTCACACTTTTTGATGAAATAAAAAAGCTCAAAACGATAAGTTTTTAATTTTGACAGAATGTAGTTTGATCGCACAAATAAGTAGTAGGTAAGTACTAAAAATAGCTAATTTTTTCAACATATCAATATTTAATTGACAACATTACAAAAATCAATATTAGCTAATGTATTATAAGCCATGTGACGATTTATGATGCTTGTTGATACTAATTGTATCGTTTTCAAGAGTTTGAACAGTCTAAATTATTTTCGGATAAACTTTGACTATAGTTAATACATTTGAAATAATTTATGTTGTAAAAATAAAAAAACAATAGTTACACTGTTGGATGTCTGTTCACTCTTTTAAAACTGAATATAGATGTATAATATTCATATTATATCGATTACAACATAATATTTTCTATACAATAGTGTTTCAAAATACAATGTTAATGAACTCAACCATAATATATTGAATATAATTATAACTAAATGTATACAACACTACTGCATTCATTAATATATTTTTAAGTACCTCTAGATCAGTGTTTCTCAACCTGGGGGCCTCGGCTCCCTAGGGGGCCGTGGATATATGACTGGGGGGCCTTGAAATATGTATTTAATTTAAAATATTTCCGATTATTTAGTTATTATATAAATATAACATTATAACATATTTGAAAAATATATTTAAAACCATTTATTTTCTTTACATTTTAATAATTTATTTGTAAAAAATAGTGCATGTAAATTTAGTATATTATTAAGAAAAAATAATTAATGATTCTGATTGAGGGGGGCCTTGACAGTTTTACATTAAATTTAGGGGGCCCTATAACAAAAAAGGTTGAGAAGCACTGCTCTAGATCATATATATTATATAGAACATTATGACTACGCGTATGAGTAATATTCAAGTTTTCTATTACAGTTTTTAAGTGCTAAACACATAACCGACGAATGTGATTGGACGGCACGAGTACGTTGGTTATCGTTTCAAATCAATTCATGTGGGGTGACACTAAATTACACAATTATTATTATTTGCTCCTCTAACATAATCGTATTCAAATTTCCCGCGGTTATTATTTAAATATTATTTTTTTCGTTCAAGTGCTGTATCGTATATTATATCGTAATGTACGATTTTAAATCTAGCAGTGCTCCTGTCAAAACGAAGGAGCCAGTGAAAAGGGACGTTCCGAAGGAGCAACACAAACAATTTGAAAAATTTGGTCAAAAACGCTGTTGTCGGTCGATCGATATAATATCATTTTCCACTTAGAAAGCCTCGGAGTAGCTACAAAATTAAGTTCCATTTATTTAGTGTCATGAATTACGTTGTACAGGCAATATATTATTACTGCAAGTCTACGCGTGATATAAAATCCGCAGAGAAACCGTATAAGTCTATTGCAAAGAAACCATACAACGTGCGCCGTGTATCATATATAATAATTATATATACGTTATAGGTATATTATGATTAAAACATAAAATATTAGGCGCACATTTTATAGTATAATGGTTTGTATAGTTTAAAAACTGAGTCGGTAAATAAATCTAAAAAGAATAAAAAATATAAAGAACTCTAGGGGACTTTATTATGTTTTTTCTTTTTTCAAGCATACAAATGCGCGTACGATTGAGAGACGTTTTACGTGGCTATCTTAAAAAAAAAAAGGAAACACGAACAATAAAATCGTATATATTATATTACAATATAATAATAATATTACGCTATTATTATACGCGGGGACGGTATATAATCAAACGCGGCGTGTGGATCGTGGAAAAACGGGAAACAAGCCGTGAAGAAAATAAATATATTCACGTACCTACCTATCGGTTGTTTGGGAAATAAGTCACGTTATCACGTCCGTATTATGCCTCGACTGGAGATTTTCTTTTTTTTTTCATTCATTCATTCCTTTCACGGCCGCCACAAATTCCTGCGTCGATGACAATTCACTATTAAAAACGGCGGAAAAGCTCTACTCGCTCGACCCCCATTCGCCCGGGCCGTAGTATCGAGCCGCCGCGGCCGTTTGTAAATACTCTGCAAACGCGATATTGTTATTATATATTTTTCTTTTCGCATATTATTATTGTTATATATACAGTTTGGGGTGCCAATGCGGGTTACGTGCGGGGCATCGTCAAAACGGGGCGTGTACGCGAAAACCATCGTCAACCGCGCGCGCGACGCTAACGATAATGTACCCAATTTGCGGCGGGCAAAAACATATCCGCGGGTCGAAGAAACACCACGGCGACAAAAAAATACAAATTCGTTTTAATGGATGGGGTTTGCCGCGGGACGTCCGATGCGTAGCTTTTTATTTTTTTTTCCTCGATTTTTTCCTCGCCCTCGACTGCGGGCCATCGGAATGATTGGCGTATTGCAGCGCGCCCCCGCCCGCCCCTCGTCTAGTCCTCCAAACGTTTCGCGTTTCCGCCGGGAAGAAAAGTGTTTTTAAACGGCATAGTACGCGCATCCATAAACAACATAATATTACAATATTAGAATATTTCCACGGCTTCGACGACATTGTCACCGTACTACCTATCACAAACGACCGAATTGTATACATAAGTAGCACGTTTAAAATAATAATTATTATTGTCGTCAAAAAACTGCAATTGATAAAACATAATGTTTGAAAATGTGTATGAGAAATTATTTATGATACGACGAATAAAAAATATCAAACTCGAAACACTTGAACTTTTAATTAACGAATTGTTGTAATCGAATTGTTAACAATATTTCAATAATTGAAATATTGTATAGTGCATTGCCATTATGACGACAAAAGTTATAAAGCCAATGACATTTTTAACGATTGTAAAATATTGAACAATATTATTCTCTCATAAACATCGAGAATTTGAATTTGAAAGGATTATTATTGT
Organism: Neotoxoptera formosana; assembly: GCA_022818045.1. Lineage (NCBI taxonomy): Eukaryota > Metazoa > Arthropoda > Insecta > Hemiptera > Aphididae > Neotoxoptera > Neotoxoptera formosana. Next base: position 3,638,872 of record CM040634.1, read on the forward strand.
TGCAGAGTGTTATATTTATTGTGAGTGTACTTTCAAATCAATTTAGTCTTTAAGAATTCTCAATATGAACCCAAAGAATATTTTCAAGTTTTATTTAAACCAACTTATTTAATTATAGTTTTAAAATTGTAAGCTAACTTTTATTGAGTTATAGAAAATTCTCATCTTACATATTTTGTTTTTTCATTGTAAATACTAATTACGTTAAACGTCAACACAATTAATTTTCCATCTTGAAATCATATTTGTATTACTGACATTTATAAAAAATTAATTTTATTTAACGAGATATTTGTTTATAATAATAATACATTTTTTTATTATAATATTTAGATATTCGAATTCAAGTACGTTTAATTACTAAATTTGATAAATTTTGAAATCTTTGCTCATAAATTATTTCTGTGAATACATAATGTTTTTATAACCTCACTATAATACACTAAGACGAGCTTTACTCAGAACCATTTTTCAAATGCGATGATTTATTATTGCTTTCAAATGCTTAATGCAATAAATAATAATACAACATTGTCCCACGCTGAAGTGAACGAAACGAGACGATAGTGCTCAACATCATAAAATATCACTGATCCTGTCTGTACTTTTGTCGAGTTAAATATTAAGTAAAACTTAAAGCTATATTTTCTTAATCTGATGAACAATACAATTTCTGTGCTTTTACTTTCAGTGTTACAAATTATGCGATTAAATTTAGAAAAATGTTATCATAATATATAATTCGGAAACATTTTTCGGTTTTCTAAATAGTTAGAGACACCGTAATTTTATTTTGATTAATTAGTGACAAAGATAACGATGGTAATTTAACACAACATAATATATTACTGGTTTTAAATTTAAATTTGTAGTAGGTACAATACTATAGAACTTTAGTAATTTTGTTATTTATATCATATGAGTTATCGTGTTTGATAATAATAATAATTATGTATTATAAAAAGTAATATAATACTGTTTTAAAAAAGTGAAAAATCTAAGAAAAAAAATTTCGTTTCAAAGGAATTTAGCGAATAGGACTTTAGCCATATTTTTATTCTATCTGTCTGGACTACATCGTAATAGGTATGATAACTACCTATGACCCATCCCGACAATATAATATAATCATCGGAAATACTTTGATCAAAAATTCCGATACTTTTTGCTAGCATATTATTATTATAATGTTATACCCGTACGCTGCAGTTACGTGAATTTAGAAATCGAATGTTCATTCAAATTTGAAAATATTATGTATTACCATATAGCCCGTCGTGTCGTTAAAATCTATATTCGGCTTAGCAAATTTCGATGCGACATAGTAAAGATATGGTAATTTACAGCGTATTATACATTCGAATAACAAGCCATTCTGCAGCACGCGGACACGGGTATAGATCGTAAGTTGTTCTCGGAACCGTGAAATTGGTGTCCCGTTAAATGTCCCATCATATTATATTATTATTATTTATGTAGACGGGAATCTGCAAATTTTAGCACCTGTTGATGAATTTTGGAAATTCGTGCGCTATCGCATTACCATTGTCAGTATATATAGGTAATAGTAGTAGTATGATTAATAATCATAAAATTAATTTTAATTTTGAGCTAAACCACGCAACGATAGTGCGTATATTATAATATGCGGTTCGTGTTAAATATTTTAATCATCTATAAGCATAATGTTATATAATTTCGTAAGAAAAAAAAATAACAGAATATTATAGGATAATCATATTACATATTATATTAAATACATTTCAATAAACTACAGACGAGTGCCCCCCAATCGCAGTCCCTATATACAACCAGTATTTATTTCCGTCCATATATTATAATAAGGTTTCAAAAACACAGACTTAACTATTTTTGTGGTTATTAATGCACCAAACGTTTCGATCACACGTTTTTTTGCGTTTTTTTTTTTTATATACGAAACTAAGATAATGTCATTCGGTTGAGAACATTTTACAATATAGTTATTAAGTTATTCGGACGGTTAAATGAAATTGAATCCTTCAGAGTTCAACCGTATTTTGTGTAACACTCGTTTGATATTACTCTGTTTTATAGTCGGACAAGTGCGTTGTTTAATTTTTAATTTAATTTCACACCAGGTTTAACGTCTTAACATTACATGACATTTCAGGAAAACGTTAATTTTTATGGTTCATTAATAAACGCGTTTGAGTATACTCACGGTTGTTTGTGTACTTACAACAACAACAAATAGAAAAACAAATATTTTTTTTTTTTTTATTAACCAACATCATAATAATACGACAATACGTCTATTTAATGGTATTATTAATACTGTTTACACTGGAAAACATAGTTTTTTAATTTTACCAAAGGATTTAATATAATATGAAAAAAGCACCAATCACGACGAGAGAAAATATGTTCATTCTATACGACCCAATCACATTGGATTTTATTCTTTTGGCCCCACTCGAAAACCCGTACGTCCAAAAAATTACTCAGTCCCGAGTCTATATTTATGGACTGGTGGCATTTACTCGAACGTCGCCGTCCACGGCGTTTCGGAAGGTTCGACCTTTTCCCTGTTTAATATATACGTATATACGTGAAATAAAAAAAAACCCTTTTTGCAAGACCTTTAAACGACCGAATTGTTGCCAAAGAAATAAAAAAAGAGAGAATTCGCGTAAACATTCGGCACGTATTCGAAATGAGCATAAAATATGTGCCTGAATAATATATATCATACACTTTGTGTTATTAAACGTGGCCAATAAATATTTTTTAAGTAAGACTTTGGTATTTGTTCACCAAACCTTATCGGCAATTCGATATTATAATCGTTATCCTGTAATTAAACCCACATGAAAATATTATTATCCACGTGTATAATATTGTTATGATCGATATGTTTTCAAAACAAACGTAGTAAAAATTCTAGCAATTTTCATACTTTTCAAGACAATATTATTGTAGCATTTCTTATTATAGGAAAATCTGTTGATTTCTCATGACATTAACGAACCACTAACTAAGATAAACCACAGACCACTATAATCAAATCAAAAACAATCAATCATAATATTGTATCTATCTTGAAATATTAATTGTAGGTAATATATAGATATATGTAGATAATAATCGTAAAACACGAAAATATGATTGTATTTTTTTATTGATTTTCTTTGACTTAGATTAGTTTAAACAACTATATGTAAATCGCGTAATATGAACTACTCACCAATAACTCTGATTTAATTACGTATGTTTTTCCGATGCAATTTAATTTAAGTTGAATGCAACATGTCGTGGTAAATAAATTAAAGAGTGTGTCGTTCGGAAGAAAAAATAAATAATAGCTATTCAATAAAGCTAAGCACATCGCTTCCATCAAAACTTTTATTTTATTTAATTTTGGATAGAGAACACAATTATTAATATTGTGTATGCTCACATAATAGTCTCGAAAATAACTTTGAATACATTTTAATTGAAAGAACTATTTTTTACTTAAAAATCATAGGTACCCACAAGTAAACTTTAATAATTACGATTACGACATGATATATTATTAAGATACGACACAGGTTTGTAAAACTAATATTTTTGAATAACATAATATCAAATACATTTAGATAATTTTAAGGGAAGCTTAAGCTACATTAATACTTGTTTCCATAAACAATAGAACAATTTTAAAAACAACTCAAAAATGTGACGATACGGATAATGTGTACCAGTTGGATGTTGGGTTATTTAAAATGTTAAGTCAAAACTGAATAAATTATACGATTCAATTATTTAAAGTATTTTAAAAAACAAATAGTATAGAAGCATTATGCGTATTCGTAGATGTATTCAATATTTAGCGTTCACTGGGCTCGACATTTTCAACGGTGCAGTAGGTAACCCAAATATTTCTAAGTAATATACAAGTCAAAAGTACTAGTGACACAGTGAGTTCGGTGCTTTGGGTGTTTGGATAATTTCCCTGAGCTGCTTATATATATATTAAAATAGGTTATTTTTCGCGTGTATTTGGTTAACATATATGAAATAAAGAAAACATTTACCTTTGTAGAAACATTTTTTTTGGCGCAACTGACGTGCCTCAAATACCTATTCCCGTAAGTAAATAATAATAATATGTTCTCTTTATTCCCTCAAAACGTAAATACGAAGAAGACGTTAAGTCTTATCATTATTTAAAAGTTGTATGACGTATTGCTTGCTTACCGTAATATTAATACGAACGATTTTATTAAAATTAGATTTAAATAAGAAATGTAACGACGCAATTATCAGAGTTTAATAGAAAATGTTTTAATTTTCTGATACATCTGCCGCGGTATGGATTTGATTTCAATGAATTAAAACGAATTACCGACATTAAAACGTGTCGGTCGGTTGTCGGCTGTATTAAAGTTTTTAACGGATACAAAAAACCAAACAGGATTTCAAGTAAATATGAGAGCAGTCTTATAAATTCACGAAAGAGAGAGACTATCCTTACATTTGTACGAGTATAATATATGGACAAAGAACTGGAATTTATTTTCGTATTATATTTCACCTCTGGTCTTGGAGTATAGTTCTTGAAAAATGCACATTACTGTTTTATAAGTTATTTCAAATACATAAGACACTTTATATATTTTGTTTTCGATTCTTTTTTCTCCGTAATGTCACTATCGGTTGCCCTGTCCGGAAATAACAAATAGGCGTACATCCCGGACACTATCCACGTTACTCGAAAAGGAAATAAGAGTAATGAATATGTGCATGTAAATCGTTTTATTTTATTTTTTTATTTTTTTTTATTATTATAGTTTACTGCCAGACTACAAAGTTTTCCTGCAGCGTAAAACAAATCTGGGTCAGTAACGGTCAAGGCTTTTGCTCATGCCCTGCCTGAATTTAGCTTGAGCACAAACTTTGAAGTACAACTTACCAACACAATGCTAAGCTGCTGCACCGTGTAAATTTTCGCATAACTTACATGGAAGCTGATATTAATTTAGCTTAAACGTTATTGTTTCGGAAAAAATAGTTACTCAATCAATCGATAAAATAGCTCGAATAAAATAAATTTAAGACACTGAACAATATCACCTAAACGGTTGATGTGATATTCAAAACCTTTTTGAACTGTTCATTTATATTTGCTAGGTATAAATTAAAAGTAATTTACATAGGTATACAATAAAAAATCATAATATATGTCATACATACTTATATATATATATATATACATTATATACTTTTTAATAATAAGACTTTAAAATATTATATTCTATTTTCTACAAAAATCGTGTTAAACTCATAATTTTACAATATTATAACAAGTAATTTGGTTAAGCTTTGTATGTACCTACTTAAAATATTACGAGTAACACATTAAATTTACATGTTTATTTTTTATAAAACATAACAAATCTGATGTAAAATAACCGGCTGTTCCCGTAAATTGCATCATCAATTAGATAGGTGTTGGTTTCTTTCAAAAGTGATAGAATGGATCGAAACAATTCATATTAATATCAAATTAATAGTATAAATTGAAAAATGTACTCCAATAGGTTGACTTTAAATTAAAATATTTATACATTAAGAATATTTCGTTTTAATAAAAATATTGTTTATAACTAATTGATATTATCGGAGTTTGTTTGTAATGCGATTAGTTTTATTTGCACCTTAGACCAGCTTAAAATATTATTATCATTTGCCGTTTCAGTTTCGCAAAAGGTTTGCTATTATGCGAATACCGATTTTGGAAGGTGTTCCCGATTCATTATAAAGTTTCTCTATATTATTGTATTCGAGTCGAACCATCGCTTTTACTAATAGATAAAATATAGCTGTTTATAATAGTTGAACACACAAACTTCATAACAGTAATAACTGTGGAATTATTAATTAGAAACTTAAATGCAAGATTAAAACCATTTGTTGTGATATTGCCTGGCCACATGAAATTCAAGGCCCAACGAATCAATATAATAATAATATACGAATATATCACTTGACAATATTTACAATAAACTAATAGTATAAAAGGAATTTTTTGAATTTTTATTTATGAATTATAAAATAATAATATATTATGTAACAGTAAATTCACCACGTCATACTATTGTAATTATTTAAATAGTATAAGAACATTTTAATCGACCGTGGATGAATAGTAATAAATTTGAATATTTTTTTTTTAATAAATATATACCTATTATAATATTATAATAAAGTTAAAGGTATGTCGTAGTTGGAGACTATTGTGTGCACATCTCCAATTTAGATTGTATTATTGGAACTATTGTCATCGATAAACGGTGACAGTAAATAGTGAAGTAGTAATGTTAGAACGAAGACTTCAATGCTGTTGGTTGAATTGAAAAAAAAAATTGTATATTGTGATTATCGACATACTTAAGCTGTAAGTGTGCTAGGCCTACTGCTATAATACAATATATATTATATTATGATAAAAAGTAATTTATTATAATAATGTTAAAATTAATGACTTTTAGACGAACAGTTTTTAAAAGAAACTCATTAAATATTTTCTGTTTCAGTAATTTCATCGTCAAAATCGACGGTCTCAAAGAACTTTGGTTGAACACTAATTGTCCGCCTATTTTATTTCGAAAAATTTTTATTCACGGCTTAAAAGAAATTAATAACATCACGTTAATCGATAGAAATGTTTATTGAAACCATCAAGTGGTTAGATACTTTTATTTCACAGGTAAGTCACTATTACAATAATTATTAAATAATTATTTATAGTTAATTTCTATTGATTTGTTTTTCAACGACATCGCGCATTTCTTTAATATTGAAGACATAATATCAATAATTACAAGAGGAATAGTGATTTTGACATTTGACATTGATATTTGGTCTAATATAAGACTATATAAAAGCATATTTATAGATTAACTGTACATAATATAAACGGGGGAGGGGGAGGAATAAATAAAGTTGTTTTGTTAGTAATCGTTTTTGAAAAATAAATAATAGTACCTATATCTACTAGACGCAAAATATGTGGTAAAAGTAATGATTTGAGTATTATTACAGATACAAATAATTATACATTTCCGTACAGTTTATATTATCCGAAAAACTCTGTGCACGGAGTTTATAAATAAAAGAGCACTTAAAGCACCAATTAGAGTGTTGAAAACAAGTCGCCGTAAAATCGTTATGACTTGACATATTTACACATTACTTATATAATATCATAATATACATTAAACTCGGATATTAATAAACGGCGTCGAAACAATCTGTTTTTACGTTCGCCGATGACAACGACAATAATATTATTTACATCACTATACTTCGAGTCGTCGTGGTCTTCGAGTTTCGAGTCTCGATATCGTCCAAACGGAAAATGTGTATGAGCATAAAATATATTTTAATAATTTTTTACAGTTTACATACGAGCCGATCGCCATCTCCAAATATAAAGCTGACAATAATAACAATAATATAATATAGTTTGACAAATAAAATATAATATACATATTTTGTTACTCTGACGGGGTCTAAACGGCGCCGTTTTATTTTTATTTCCCTCGATATATTATCGTGTACTACACGCTACATAATTATAAATGGGTTAGAATATTTTATGATTCGTCGAAACTATTTAGTGTATAAACAACTACAACACTAGCACAACATGACGACTGATTGAAAACCAGTCCAAAATTGTATTATTGTATACGTTGATATTTTCAAAATAATACTCCGCTCGGAAATTTAAAACGTAAGTTGTCATTTAAAGCTGCTGTGAAAAACTTAAAATAACGACAGCGTAAAAAAATGTGTTTTAATGACTCCAGATTAATAATATGTGGACGAATAATTTCAGAAACACTTGAATAACGTGCACCGAGTTAAACATGAATGACTACATATAATATTATGTACTGTGATAAAAGAATCAACTCCTTAGTCCTTGCAGTAGAGGTCCTTTGGCGATACCTTCATGGTATGTCCTGCAGTGCTCGAATTTGCGGAGAGTGGCACAGAGAGACGGGGCTCATCTTTAATTTTTTTATATCTTGAGCGCACCCTTTCTAATTATTTTCTTTAAATTAAAATTCTTATTTTGTGAAGTTGTACCTATAACCTATTTGATAAGATATTAAAATTCAGTTTAATGTTTTTTTTTCTTATGATAATTGATAACGCTCGGTCAAATTTAGTCCGTCAAACGCACAGATATATATTTATCATTATTACAATTTTTGATTAATTAAATTTGGTAATTCGTTAACTCAAAATAACCGCATGATATTGTCATATGGATAAATGATAATCACATCACATCATAACGTGGGGGCGTGGCCCTCTACGGGTCAAGTCGGGATTAATCGTTGTAAGGAACGCTAATTTTTCTCACGTCTGGGAGTCCTCTTTCTATTATTTTTCCGATTCGAGCAGGAGCACTGGGTACGTCTACACGATGATATTATTATCGTTTTCGAAAAGAGCTCGTCGTCTAGCGCCTCCTCACTGCGGGTCTGCAGGTTTTTCGTTCGTATTCGTGTGAATTCAACTTGACGTGCTCCGAACTGACACGCGACGACCGACCGACCGCCTTGTCCACACACACACCCGCTGCTGCAGGTCTTCATTAAAATGTATTAGTTATTATTGTGAAAACAAATAAAGTGACGAACACGCTGTCAGTTTTTTGTTTGTTTTTTTAAACCGCATATGTGTGTGTGTGTGTTTGCGCCCGTCTGGACGGCTCTCCTCTGACGGTCGACGACGACGACACGCACGTGGACCGGAAAAGTTTGCGAACCGACACGGTCGCCGGACACGCGACATCTGGTCGCTGTCAAGCTGTGTGTACCTATGGCGGTACACGGTCGCACACGTACGACTGACACGATAATAATAATAATAATAATAATAATAATAATAATACGATAATATTATAGTAGTCATTATCTTATATTATTATTGTACAACATTATAATATCGGCGGTTCGTATGTAAAATAATAATATTATTGTGACGATCGCCGCCAATTTTTCACTCCTATAAACCGATCGTGAGAACATACCAAGTCGTCGCATTGTATTGTATTCGAAACATTATACTCGAGGCTAAGACGGGCCCATTTAAGTATCGTTGTATTATAATATGGGTATAGTGGATGCCAATCTACTTTGTTTTCAGTTCCTCGGCCGATGTATAATTATTTTTTTACATGGCATTAGAACTTTATAACTAATAATGCGTGTATTTTTCTTTTTTTACACTAGATGTTTTTTGATTAGTCTTATTCTTTGACTTTTCGATTTGACAAATTTAAAATAGTATTTAAATAAATGATTGTGTAGATACGTTGTTGTTTTGTAATCCAACGTAAATGCGCAAGAAAAAGGCTCATCATATCGTGCTGGTACGATAGTAAATACTATCTATAATTAAGTAATACAATTGAAATTATTATTAACTCTGAAACTCAACTTTACACAGTCATAATCATCGTGGAATTCAAAATTATAACAATGTAAATGCAATTTAATTGATTACAATATTATAATGGACACTATGTCAGTTTAAAATAAACTGAACCATATTAACTATTAAATAATATTTACTACATCAGCATCATATAAAGCTAATACCTTTACGATGAATCGAAAGAAAAACTAATTACCTATGTTAATTGGATGACAAAAACTTCAGTAATTAAAATATACGTTTTTGAACGGTTGAATAGTACCTAATTCTACATTTTGATTATGCGCATACATTTTTTTAATACATTACATTTGTTTACATCAATTATTTAAAGTAAATTAAAACCTCAAATCAATACACTTTTTAAAACATTATGTTAAAGTAATCAGTAATTTATAAACTTTGTAATATTGGTTCCATTCGAGTATTGTAAACAGAATAGGATTTTTTGTTTTCAGTATGCTCTACAACTTCAAGAAAGTTTTAGTTTTTAATCTTTTATTGTACAAAAATAGCCATTAGTTAAGAGTTTTATACTTAAAGTAGTTAAAAGTACAGTGATTTTAAGTTTTTCTAACTGTTTAAAAAAAAAAAACATTTAAAATACCTTTACCCGAGTGGAATTATACTAAAACGTATTATTATACTCAACCATAATACACTCATTACATATTAAATTATAGATTTATGAATTAAAAATAACAAAAATCAATATAATTACATTAAAACTCTGATATCGGTGAGTCAAAAATCAACTTGACATTTTAAATTGTAAGTTCAATCTTATGTAGGTATCAAAATTAACTTAATATACTTTACATCAATCAACAAAAATTTAACAAAAAATGTTTTTTGTCTAAAATAATCTTATTTAACTTTCATAGACAAGTATTAAAATTACAGAATATAATGTATTAGTGTATTATCCAAATTTTAAACAATTTGATATTTGCAAGTTTTACAGTACAATATATATTGTACCTACCTATAAATTAATCATATGCTTTAACTTATTTATTAAAAAATGTTCGCTTTCGTTTGAATGTAATTCTTAAATATTATTATAACGTTCGAGAAAAAAAGATAAAAACGGCGATAATTGTTTGAATATTAATTATAATATGTTTTATTACGATACAAGGTATATATACAAAGAAAACTATCATATCTAAACTATATCAACTATATCAGAAACTATCGATATAGTAACTTAAATTGCATAACTCCTTTTATATTTCAGTTTAACATAATTGTACATGCAAAGCTTAAAATAAGCGTTTTTTTTTTGCACGATTTAGTTTGAAAGTGTATTGGGTTAATAGAAATAAAATGGAAATTGAAAAATGTGTTATTTATTTATATTTTGACGCCTATCGTGTTGTTGATGGTTTGTTTGTATACACTGGTGGATTAACGTTAAACCACGATCAGCACAGTGCTTAAAAAACGCTCAAAAAAAATATCGTAACGCTTAACTGATATTATCATTATTGTTAGTTGTTACCTTAAAATTAATAGCCGTTTGCTATTGACGAGATATTATATAGAATGGTATTTTTTTATTATTATTGTAATTTTTTTTCACGTCAGTTTCACGCGTGTGTTTGTCTTATAATTTGTCATTAAAATCTTGTACTCGCAATTTTGTTTTAAATACATAATATAAACATTTAAACAACACGAGTTCAAGATTAATAAGTTATACAGTTATTTTGTTAATAGAAATTATAAAATACTAAAACGTTGTACACAGAAAAATGTTACCATTTTACATAAAAAAAATAAAACGACCCCTAGGACAATTATTAGAAAAACAATTACATAACACGACTCAATAGTCTACAGCGATCGACTGTCCGTTTATTCATCGAGGTGGTACTTGTAATATTCACTGATATTCACGATTATTCACTGATATTCACGATTATTCACTGATGATACGAATATAATAAATATTTAGTGCACATACCCGCATAGACAATAATATGAAGACCGTTATCACAGATTCGACAAAAAGATTATAAATTATGACCGGTGGACAGCTGCAGCAGCTCAGTCTTGAAATAAAAATCGGCCGTTCCAAATAGACAAACCGTTTTTATTACACTCGCCTATCGTCGGACTGAATTTATGAGGTTTTTTCGTCAAACATATTTAATGTCTGAATAGAACAGTGTGTGACTGATGTGTATGAGTCATGCAATTGGAGAGTGCGTATTCATATTATGTACCTAGTCAGTTTTGGTGACCGCCTAAAAGGTTTTCGATTGGCTAAAGTGCACAAAAACGCACTAGAATGCAATTTTAAGTTGCAGTTTGTATTCCGTATAATAAAAATAATAGTTGTACTTTTCGAATTCTATCGTCTGCCTATGATGTTCTCATTAACATTTTAGAATTATATTTTAATATATTTATGTCCCCCGTCGAATGCTTCTTATTTTTCATAACCGACGATCGCATGATGCATACGGCAGTATAATATTGTTGAAGACATAAAATGTACGTTTATTTTGTAAATAATTACCTTGGAAGAAAAATCAAATAGAAAAAATACATCTTTGTCAAATAAATATACTTAATCTTACGGTCAATGAATATTGAATTGCCGATCGACTATATTATAATATTATATGTGAATCGGGTAGGATGTGACACTAGACTACGCAATTAATTCTATTTTAGAAATATTTTTTTTCACAGAGGATAATATAATTATATAAATAATAAGTGCCTACTTTAATATAACGTATACGAAATATATTGTCACAATATAATGTGTTAAAATAAATATGCCATTCAGATTGCTACAGAGTATAGACAAATCCAGCGAATTGTAATTTTTCATTAATTTAAGATATTGTAACTTACAATATTACAAAACTAGTACAATGATAGTTCATATCACTGTTTTTTAATACAATTTTCGAGGTTTTTGACAGTATTATATTTATTGCAATATTATGGGTACATTAATCCAAAGATATTTCATTCGATGAACAATACGTTTTTAAAAAATATTGAAAGCGTATAAAGCAATGAAAAAAAAAACTATAGCATTTTTCTGTACAAAAATACTAAACACTTTCAAAAAATAATTGCTATAAAAACATATTCTACTCTAAACGGTGGAATTGAGCTATATATATATTACCGTACCAACTATAGGTGGTACTATTGTAACAGACTTTTTTAGTGATCGTTCAAGTGTATTAAATTTTTTTTTTTCAACCAGGAAAACGATTGTGTATAATTCTTGCATTAGTGATTAATATTTAATTGTATTCAATGACTTAAAAACACGTTTAAATATTATTTTGTTTTGCAGTTTTTATTTCAAAACACACTACAGCTGAATCATGCGTATATAAGTAATAAACACGTGATACGCATTTTAATAAAGTTTTTAGACGAATTTCGAGTGCACAAAAAGGATTGCAAATATATACTACGTACGCTCACGAGATAAACTGACTGTGAAACACTCGACCAAACACGACGGCTACAAACGTAAGAATAGTATTTAAGGGTATACCCTTTTCCGTATTTTCTTTTTTCCGAGAGTGCTGGCCCGGTGCGTTGTGCGGACATTAATGTGTGCCATTATAAATATTGCTAAAAAACCGTAAAAGACCAAACGCTGGAGCCCGAAATGAGAGACATATTCAGACAAGTGGCAGCTGTTTTTCAAACGACAGAAAGTATTATTTTTCAACTAGTAAAAAAAATGTATCAGTACATGAGTGGGGAATACAATAAGACAATATTGAGAACTATTCGCATTTCTAGGAATAAATTCAAAATATTATAAATAGGTTACAACTTAATGAGTACAATAATTATTTAGTTTATAAACCGCATTGATATCATTTAATTACAATCTGGTTCGTGTAACAGAAAGATATGACGGATAAAAAAAAAAATAACAAAAGTTAAATACATGAAAAAAATCATGAATGTTACATAATATGGGTAACGAATAATTTAAAATTTACTGACGTCTGAAAATTCCCAAAAAAGATATTTTAAAAAAATGTATTACGTTTCAAATTCATTTACTCCAAAAAAAGTTTATATTTTAAAAAATTGTAAAAAAAAACTACTTGACTCAAGTAAACGTTTTTACCATTAACATTTTTCCAAAAATTAGATTCGTTAATTAGCTATTTTGAATACTTCCAAACATTTTTTAATCAAATTTAAAATTTTTTATTTTGTGTATATTAAAAAATTAAAGTAAACAACTGTATACTGTACTTGTGGCGCAAGTGTCAATACATTTTATAAAAATAAAAAAATAATGATTAGAACAAAGTCATTTCATTTGACATATCTTTCTGTTACATCCTTGTATATCATCGTTGTTTTAAAGAGGCTTAACTTAAATTTCAGTATGAGTTGCATTATATTATACACATATAATATAATATAAACAATAATAATATTTTAATAATATTTTGTAAAAGAATAAGGTATTCATTAAATGTTTTGCAGTACTTTAAATTATTGTAGTTATTAGTGATAGGTATTATTATTCTAGTCGGTTAATATAATATTATTGTAATCGTGTACACAATTATACAAATATTTTTGAATTTGTTTTCCTATACAATTGTGTTGTAAATACGCATAAACGTACTTCGCGTACTTCCAGTAACATAACTTAACCCTCAATACGCAGAAATCGTTACGATTAATTTGGAATAAATTATTTGTTCATGGATAGGTCCTATCGAGAGTAGTACTTTAAAATTATTTAATTTCTTTTTACTTTACGATTCGAAGTTTTCTATTGTATCGAAAAATATACCTTATTAACACCGATTATTGACAAAATTATTTTTAAGCTAATTAAAAAAAAAACCATTAGTGAAATTATGATTATTTTGATATCGGAATATTTTCAGCTACCTATCATAAACTTTAACGTTGAAAACATAGCTATCCGAAATGAGTTTATTTTTATTTTTGCATAAAACGATTTAATACAATAGGTTACGATATTGTAATATTTTAACGACGTCCATTCGTACAATTATATTTGTTAATTTGACTGTATGATTTTAATTTTGCCTTCACAATATTATATACACATTTATGAATTCTTTGTGGATACGGTTTTTATAATAATATTATTCTACTTTTAATTTTTTATAATAATTATTATAATATACACAATATCCTATACATGTCACGTTATGCATACTTACATAATATTATATAAAAATAAATAAACTACGCCATTAAAAAAAAAAAAAAAAGGAAAACATTTCACGGAAACAAATACCATGTATCCGAATTAGAGGTAACATTAATTTTATCTGAAGTCTTGTTATTGGAATGCATAATAATGCACATTTCACCGTGTAAGAAAATACTATTTCAGAACATATAAACTTAAATAAATTAATATGAACAAAATGTAGTAGGTTAAATTATTTTAAAATAAAAATTAATTAGGAATACAATTTAGTTATAACATATATTATAATTACAAACTTGTTATAGGTTATAGGTACTAAAAAATACCAAAGAGACAAAACTATAAAATTATTAATAGCTATACATCGTCCTTCGGTTAAATACTTACAAAAAAAAAAAATATTAAAAGTTAGTAACATGCAAATTTAGGAGCGATATCATTATTGTTATTAGATTTTAAACGAGTAGAGGAATCTACTTAGTTTTATAGTGAAGTTTTTATTTTTGGTAGACATTACCTTGTGAATGGAATAGTTCACCAACTGTTTAAAACATTTTGGTCGGAAATTACGTTTTGTTGATATCTATATATGCTTTAAAAACAAGATTTCGTATTTTCTTTTCATAATTGCAGTAAAAACTATCAACAACTGTCATATTATTATGGCAACACAATTTTCAGTTCAACTCACAATTGTTTTTATGTAATAAATTCTACGATTTATGATTGTCTCAAAATGTATAATCAACCGTTATTGTGTGTTACGCACCTATGCATCTACTAATTGTTCATTTTCTAGCTAAATATTTATTAACTTTTGAGCCAGTTTATCCGCTCGGCGACGAGTAATTAATTTCCGAAAACAATTTGCTGTATTTTCACATTTTGCTGTGACGAAAAACTGTTTACACGTTAATCATAATATCAAATTAAATTAACTTTTTATCACAACGTATCTGTTATGAAAATTGAATTTTTTTTTTTTACAAATGACGATGCCGGTCAACCACTAACAAATATTAACAATGTTTATAAACCGTGCAAAATGAAATTGAAAGTTTGATGTTGGAAATTTAAACGATATTGTGTGAGTTTACAAAAAATAACAAAAACGATTGTTCAATTTCTATGCTTATAATAATATTATATTCTAGTGTTTTTTTTTTTATTTAGAAACCATACACCCAAGCTATAATTATACCACGGGTAGGTTAGAAATAACACTTTACTAAATCCTGGATTTTGGATCTTAACCACATTCGCCATGATTTATTTTTAACGAAATGCGTCTAATACTCCAACGACAACCATGAGAAATCGTAACAGTAAAAATGTACTTAACGCACGCAAGAAAAATAATCAATGTCTTAGTTTCTTTCGGGAAATTAAATAATTAATATATATTTGATAAAGTGTCGAATAGTATAATAATATATTATATTATGTTATTGAATCTACGACATGACTTTGAACGACGAGCTTCAAAACACGGACGGAAACAGTAAGATCTCGAAATTGAATTGTGCAGAATTAATGTCGTGCGATTAAATCGGAAAGCAATATTACTACCTAAATATTGTTTTTTGAAAAGTGATTCCAAGTATAACGTTTTGTGCTTTAATCAAAATCGCGCATTTCTCAATATATTTTTTGAGTTGTTTCCTAGTTTTTTTTCGTACAGCAAAAAAACTAACCGAGAACATTAAGACTATTCGTCGTAAACTATCTATTTCAAACTACCATTTCGACGATCTTTACATTTAAAGGTCGCCCTTGTGTTATTTATCAAGTGGTGGTGGTGGTACTCTTTGTGCCGAAAAATCGTTGTTCACATAATATAAAAACAAGACGATAATGAAAAATCATAAATTTATTACCAATAACTGCGAGAATCTAAAATATAGGATATTATACTACTATAGTGAACTATTAAAGTATTGGACAAAGTCCACGGTTGTTTTATGATAACGGTATTGAGTAAGGTTATTCGAATTCTTAGTCGTTTTGGCTCGGCATTATACATATTATAATATAACTATATTATTATATCGGCCACTAGCCAGACGACACTATTTTATTTTGTAAGCACACGCGCGTTCGCTATAGTTAACACTGATAATAATATTATATAGTTTTAAATTTAGATATCATATTATAATATATTATATTAGTACGTTAATCGATTTGATTTTCAATTGTAAATCGTATGTTTTACATACCTGATAATACAACGTTAGTAATAATAATAATAATTATCGTTTGTGTAACCGCTTACCTATGTCAGATATATTATGTTTATGTCTTAAACGAATTTAGTAGATTTATATTCACCCGGAGGTGTTGTTTCAAAGGTGTTCGTTCTGTAGACAATGTAGATACGAGGGATTTGAAGTTTACTAAGAGATTAAAGCAGATATCTTCGGGTAGTTCAAAACTTTAGGCTGACATATCATTAGAGCTATTAACACTATACATTACACTTCTGTCTTCCTGGCTTTATCAGTCTAACACCTTTAGATGTTATTATATTATACTTATTAGTTTCCACTAAAACCCGATCTTTTTCTCGTCTCTCATTCCGTTTGTAGCTGCGTATTATTTCAACTTCGAAACGTCTGTAATAATTATAATATTAAGCGTCTAATTTAAAGTCTGCCATTATTATAATATTATAATTATTAATCATTGGAAAAAAAAAAGAATATTCCTAAAATAAAACAGTTAAAATCGTTTAAATCGATGATTTTTTTCATTAAAAATAATGAAAACGCTGTAAATAAAATTGTAGTTTAAAGTGTTAAAGTGCACCCTTGTATCTACTATTATTTGATAGACTAATATTATTATAAAATAAAATAATCGTATCTTATAGAAAACATAATGAAGTGTTACACGATGGTGCTCAACAACGGTACTCAACAAACATATTTAAAATATTGAATTATCTTCAGTCGTGTAAGCAATGGGAATGTTGTGTATTACTTCATCTGCATATTATAATATGATTTAGTACATTTTTAAATATTAAAATTCAATAATGTTATGAAATTATTTTAGTGTTTTACACTAATAATATTTATCGTCTAATTTCCACAACCGTTGAAAGAATTTCGAAGATAAGTACGTATGCGCGGTTGAATATTGTTTTTTACTCTGTTCAGAGTATTTTGTAGAGGGACTGTGATTATTAATATCGATTTTAGTTTAGATTTCATATACCTATCGGAGACGACGAAGCGAGTGGTGTAGCATACAAAACACACTGAAAATAAATTGATAATTTTTGCAAAAAAAAAAAAATGTTTTGTTTATACTTTTATAACCGCACTTGAAATGCTATGCAAAAAAATAAAACCTATAAACGGCGAGGGTGGAAAGTCCATTTTCGTCACTCATTCATATACTCTTTCCGATAACCGATGTCGAAGTGACGACGATAATTATTTTATTATAAGAAGATGCGTATCGTTTTCGAACGACGAATAAAGGCCCCCAAAATCCGTGTAAATAAGGACAAGGACCCCACGGGAAATTCCCTGCTATTTTCCGGCAAACCTATAAGCGATTAATTATTATTTAGATAAATGCCTTGTTCTCGATATTAAATTATAATTGAATTAACGGTATTAAATCGTTTATCGATTTTGGTTTTTTGTTTAACACGTTAATGTCGTATAAATATAACAATAAATGTAAGCAATGTGGCTCAAAAAAAAAGGTAATATATTTTCATATAGATAAATAACCTAAAAAAACGTGTCAGAAATATTTCCTTTGTTGTCTTTTTATTATTTTTTTTATTGTTGATTTTTTTTTTTGTGTAAACACACATTGGAAAAGAAAAATCGTAAATTCCGTGTTAAAAATAGTACCTATAATATATTTCTTGAAAAAATAAAAATTACGTTCGAGGTTTTTGAAAAATTGTTGGCACAGGTTCAAAATGTCAAATACGTTCTGTAGGCAAAATCGATATTGCTCTGCCCGGCTAAGGAAAAAAAATAAAAGCAAAAAACGTACACTTCATCTGACAACCCTATTGTTAAAAATTTCTAAAAAAAAATGTAATTCTTGATTTTTATTTTATTTTTATTATTTCTTTAATAATTCCTATAAATGCTGTTTCCGTAAAGTTTCGACAATAATCGCTTTTGAAGTTTCCGTGTCAGTCCCTAGACAGTAACTCATCATTCCACCACCGGTTCCACCGATATTCCCATTAGACACCAACAATATAGATATATTTGGCTAATTACTTTTTAGTTTATTGCACTACCTTTACCCATATCTAATTCACAAAAAAATAAAATAAAAATGTATATAATAGAGTTCACATTAAACCAAAAATGATTACAAATATTTTGTACGAAAATATAGATAAAATAATATTTAATGATTATAATAATAATAGTTGGCCGTACAAAGTAACACATGGTTCGAGGACATGCCAATACGATTTGTTCTTCACGTTTAAATCATAATTACTGCGGTGAATAAGTTTAATTTGTATAAATTTACTTTAATAATAACGTGGAAAAATCAAAACAATATCCTTCATATTAAATTTAAGAAATAATATACTGTGGGAAATAGTTTAAGATTATGTTCAATGTCAAAAAAAAAATAATCAAAGATATTTGAGTCTTAACTGTTACTTAACTGTAACTGTTTATAAAAAAATTCATAAATATATATATAATTTAAAAAGTAAAAATGTATATATTGGTTAGCAGTGAAACTGAAGTAATAACAGAAAATCAAAGTTATGGATTTTTATAAAGATAGACAGTAAATACAATTAGAATTTAAATGCTGAATTAATATTATAAGAACGAATATTATTTACTGCGGCAGTAAAAATGTAGAAAAAAAATATTTTATATTTTGCATATTAAAAATAAATATTTATAAATCAACCTTACATAAAGTAAGTACACACGTTTACTTGTGAAAGATGTTTTTATATAGATATATAAATAAACCACTTATCGTCTTCTTGATCGTCTTTTACATGCTTTTATGGCACATCATTGCAACACACAACTGTTCTCTCACCCTTTCTCTCTCTTTCTCTCTAACGACTCCCATTCTTAGTCTTCCAATATATTATAGATTTACATAAACTTTTGTTTTGTTCTTCTTGTAGGCCCCAAAGCAAATATAATTATCAAAGATTATAATAAATTCAATATAGAATATAACCGCCATATTATGTTGTTTTAACTACGACTGCGTAATGCGTTTATAGAACCGTAAGATGATTTAAAAAATTAAAACACAACTGAAACTAAAAATTACAAAAAAAACGGACATACGCTCATATTTTAGAGACTGAGTGTGTAGGCACTTGTATCGTTTCAAAAACATATCTTACACAAGTCAGCGTCGTAGAATAACTATTCAGTTATATATATTATTAAAATCATTTACTCGTCCCAAATGTATTACACGAAATATTTAATACGCATCGCAAGTTTTAATGTGTGCAATATAATGTATTATAATTATTTTATAATTTAAATATTTAAGTATATAGTTTTTATTTTTGTTAATTTTATTATTTCATTGTTATTATTTTTTTTTTCATTATTAGGTTCTTCCGTTTAAAAAAAAAAAAAAACATTCTTACCTATAGGTATCTATATATTTTTTTTCATACAATCTGATATTTTAATTACAAAATAGATATGTATGACGCGAGACTCTATTTAATATTCATAGCATACTTTTGACAAGAAAAAGATATATAAATTATATTCCATTTCTCATGAGAGACGAAATATCTGAAAATCGTCTGTACCACAAAGGCACTAAAACTTCAATAAAATTAAATGCAGTACATATATTTTTTATGAGTCTACATTCTAGTCTTGAGATCGAGATTATTAGATTCTAGTTTTAAATAAATAATATTTTCGAAAATCGTGTCTATCAAATAATATTATATTATTACAATATTCTAATAATCAATGTTTCAGTTTATTATTAATCGCACTCAACGAAACTAAATATTGTGATGATTATCATTCAAATATTGTAAATAATAATAGATTTTCGATCGCCCGTTTAAACGAACCGACCAACTGTGTATAGATGTAACTTGTAAACAATATGTTAGCGTAGCACGTAGCACGTAGCGCTGTGACTTCTAGACAGTGACCAGTTTTAATGCTAAATTATTTTCCTAAAATGAATAAACCCACGTCGTCCATCTCAGATGTTATGTATTCAATAATAATTATATTAGCGTTCTACCTATAAGTCGAATCACACAAATGTATTAAATGGAAGTGCTAATATTTTGTCGGAAGTAAA
Organism: Neotoxoptera formosana; assembly: GCA_022818045.1. NCBI lineage: Eukaryota > Metazoa > Arthropoda > Insecta > Hemiptera > Aphididae > Neotoxoptera > Neotoxoptera formosana. The sequence continues at coordinate 3,659,870 of CM040634.1, forward strand.
ATATAATATTGTCATCGAATTTGCAAAATATACTCAACACACACACGTTTGTGTAGGTAGGTACAGTTATATTATAGTTCTTATCATATTATGCGGCTCGGTGGTTATAATATTATTATTTGATTTCTATTAGTCCATTGTTGCAATAATATATTACAATCAGTTTATTTCGTTCTGAAAAAACTAGGTCCGACCCACGTACCGAGTTAATTGATAGACCATCGTTGAATAATAATAATAATAAACTATATCATTCAATAAACTGAATGTCAGGAGAGATTAATAGACTCGAGTCTGTAAGAAACATATTCAAATAAGCCGTAATTAATGAAAACGTTAAATTCTCTAGTGTAATATTACTATTGGTCTCAATAATTAATTTTTCCCGCAAATCATTTTACTGAACGATTAATTATATCAAAATACTAATATTTATTTTAACGCCTATTTCGGAACAATTAGATTATAATATTAAAGTATATTGTATTTTAAAAATGTTTAGGATTTAATACGGTTCATACAATATAATATGTTTTGTAATAATGGTTCGGGGTCGTTGTTAAATTTGACAATATGTCTCGAGAAAGGGGTCACTATTTTTCAACACTTTCATCGGTGAAATTTTACTGCGATGAGTCACGACACCGTTTTCTTTCGAGAAAACGGGGAGAATTCTCGTGCATATTTCTCGCGGCTAACATAATATCTACAAGTGGATTTTTATGGTTTGGGAGTGATGAGTGGTTATTTGTAACGTAGACGGTGGCTAAGTATTATGTAAAAAAAAAATGTTTTTTTTTGTGTTAAAAAATTGCGAGTTTATAGTTATTACAAAAATATTTATGACTTGTTAGCATACTCACTGTAATAACTTCTATAATTGTCCATAAAATACAGAGTGTAAAGTATAATATTTTCAATAAGATAAATAGAAAAAAAGAAAACACTCATATTTTAGATAAATAATTATATTGGAAATTAGAATATAAATCAGTTACTTATCAAGTCCTTACTTCTTAGTTGTTTATATATATAAACGCCATGCAAACTAAAACCCAACACTAATCGATTGATAAACTTTTATTTTTTATACTTTTACCTTATTTTTGTTAATTTTTACTAAGACAAGGCAATTGCTATGTTCGCAGTGGATAGTTATAATGAAAAACAACTAACATTTGTTATTAGGATGATTTAAGATCATTAGTGATGTCTAATACGTTTTAAAAATTGCACACAATAACCTAACCTATTTAATTTATTTTAGCTAATGGTGCATAAATAAAGTTTATTTACGATTAAAATCTTAACGTTTATGTTAATTATTTATTATTTTTTAAACTTAGTTTTTGTGTTTCGTGTTTAACGAATTTCTTGTTATTAAAAACAAAATAAAAACCAAAAAACATTTTTTAATAAATAGTTGTCACAAATGTTCAGTAAACATTTTGTTGGTGGAATAAAATATTTAATCTATTCTTTTATGCTTGAGATATAAGATAAAATATTTAAAAATGTCTTACGATAAAAAAAAAGTATTTGAATGTATTAGTTTAACTGTAATATTATTCGAAACACGAATTTAAAAATATACGAAACAAATAAGTAATAATAATAATCTTATTTGAAATGTTCAAGAAGGTTTTGTATATACATTCATACAATAATATATATATTATTATATCTTTTTACTTTTTACCTTTTTTTTCCAATAGATATTTTGACTTCGGATATGATTTAATTTTACACTTAAGTTAAAATTCTAGTTGGTAAAAAATAATATTTGGCCAATACTCCATTCTCGTTTTCAAACTATACTATCCCGACTCTCCTTTCATTCGCCTTATGCACATTGCCAATAACGACCCCTCTTTTTCTCTTTAATATTCGAGCCAAGTTTCCTTATTGCGTTTTATTTATATTTGTTTTTAACTACTTAAACACTATCATTACATACATTTATCACATTTAGTTATTATTATATTATTGTTACTTATTATTAAGTCATTGTAAATATCTTTATATATTTCATATTGTTTTGGGCCCCGGCCTGTACAATGAAAATAAAATAAAACAAATACTGATCAGTTTTTTGCCATATTTACCTTCGTTGTAGGTATAACATAATATTTTAATGATAAAAAAATAGATTGCCTTGTTATATTCGCCGTAAAACAATAAATCCTAATTATTCTCTATGTCTTTTCGTCGTTTTTTCCGATAAACCGAGAATATAAACCTCATAGCGGAAAAATGGTATCGGATTTTTTTGTCTTTTCGATTAAAGTAAGTGTTTTACAATTCAATCGGTAAAAAATAACCACAATTTAAAAGAAATACATCTATATATATTTATTATTTTCCATTCCCGCGAACGCCCTCGGGCCATTATTTCTGGTCTTCGAAAGTTAAACTCGTATCTATTTCAGAAGTATTTGTACAATCAATTTTCGGCTCAAGTTCACATTAAAACCAGCTATATAGCTGCTGATGTTCACTCGTAGCTGCGGTCCGTCGACGTCCATTGTCCGAGCGGAGTGAGCAGTACTTCCGATTAAGTGTCTCATCGTTACATTATTATCAAGAAAAACGGTGCTCGAAAGTGTACATGGCCACCAAACAGAATGGAATCACACACACACACACACACACACTACAATTACAATTCTCGGGGCACAGACAATTCGTCGTCGCGTCGTTGACTCTTATTGTTCAATCACTAAACTCTGGCTTTTCTTTCGGACAAATAATATATCGAATATCACGATTGCAAGTTTGGTATATATGATATATAATATCGTTCAAACTATATATTATATCGTTTGGCTCGCTCGGCGTGTGTACAGCGAGACCAGTATATTTTAACGAGTCGGCGTCGGGAAAAAAAAGTACAGTTGGACAAAGTTTTCGATCAAGTTCGCTGTGCACACAAATGGCTTTATGGCGAGCAAGTTTAAAGTCCAATGGTTTTGCCAAACGTATTATCACGAATTGTTAGGTTTCCGTCGTATATAAACATATCACAGCCCTATTATATTTCTAAGCCATCAATGTATAAGTGTGCGCGAGAAATATAATAATATATAATGGAGAAACCAAATTGGTGAACCCATTTGATTTAGTTTTTTGTTTACGCCGCGAATTATTCTGAAAATAAATGACTAGCTGAATCGGGTTTTTTTCCTCAACATTTATCATGTCATAGGTACCTCCAGTTTTTTTACCATATTATTATATTATATACAGCTTATTAGTGCGGATAGAACAATATTGCGGTCCGTGAGAAGTTTGAACAAATAGTAGTTAAAGCATCAAATTGAGATTACTTACCTACTGTCAATTATCATGTTCATAAACATATTTTATATCGATTATTATTTCAAAAAACTGTCCACTATAATATTGTGCGGTATACTTTGTCACGGCTAAAAGTGCTTTAATTACGGCTAGGTGAATGTAGACAGACAAGGCCGTATAATAGCTGGTCATACGTTTCAATATTATATGGATTATAATCATTCTTCGAACGGTGCATAGATCTTCGACTGTTTGGACTCGAAAATTATGAAACAAAATTGAACCTAAATACTATTTTAGGTGTGTAAATCGATGCAAATTCTTTATTTAATAATGCACGCCCGTTTTGATAATTGAGTATTAATTCGGGTCGTGTTCGGGTGCTGAAATGTGTTTCTAAGTCAACGGCTTTAATAGGTTTGCGGCCACGAAGGCGTATAATATATTATAATAATTCAACACTAGGTTATTACAACTAAAGACGCCTGGCCGTGGAATGACGACAGTCCGTTTAATCCCACCATTATTATGGTCTGTCAAATAACTCCATAAAATATGGCGTTATATTGTTTTATTGCGCATTAAATTCTCTATAAAATAAAATAAAAACACACGTGCATTTTTCATTTATTCTCAAAAGGATACTCACGATAATATTATTATGCAATACCCCCACACATTGAAATATCTCGAAAGTCTATGAAGATTAGTAGGAAAATACTTTATGGAGTTGTGTAAAAAGTTTATAAATTATGAACAACTATTATAATGTGAAATTATTGGAAGACTTCCTATCATGAATGCGCCAGAATTAGTTTGATAAATTAAACGATTGGGCAAAATCAACTTATATTTTCTTTACGGGAATGTACCTATTTCAGACGATGTCTGCGAGCATCGTAAATATTTTGAAAACTCTGATATTATCATCTCTAAATGACCCTAACTATTTCCATTTTTCACCTTCATTGTGACCTAATTGTTTCTTGATTTTGTTATACATAATAAATTGCTGTAAGTCTACATCTTAACGCTCGAAACTCGAAAGATTAAATATTTTTCGTTGCGAAAATCTAACTTAAGTCGAAAGTTGTGTTTGAGTATTTTTTCATTTCAAACTCAAGAACATTCAAAAATTGTATTCGTTTACATATTATATCGTCGAAATCACTCGACAAAGGTTTCACTTAAATAAGCACATTTATATTCAAATATATATAGTATAAAACTAAAGTGAATCAGCAAAACTACGAAATGAGTTCACGCTAAAAATAGTTCGTAATGAAATCTTCATTTTCAATTCCATATACAATTTGAGGTTTTCGGGTAACGAAAATCCATTTTACGAGTATTTTTTTTTCAATTTCATCTATCGTATATTCGTATCAAATACTTAGTAATAGAAATAAAAATAAAAAAAAATCTTTAATATTTTCAAACTTGAAGTTGAGTATATTATTTTAAATAATTGTAGAATGTATATACACATATTTGTGTATTGCTCATACTTTTGTTTCATTTTGTTTTTCAAAGCTAAAAAATAATTGAGTTAAGGTATAGGTTGATCGAAAATGATTTATGTCAACTACACTTAATCACACTTAGTTAAATCTCAGTGTAAGCACGTCAAAATTGGACTTTAACCGAATAATAACAAGAACGTACGACATTAACTCGTGAAGAATAAAATATTATGTATATAATACTGTGTTACGTTTTTATGATCTCTATACAATGCGTTTATTTTAATGATCATTATAAACGAGTGTAAAATATAATATTATAATAGTAACACATTCCGCTAGACGAGTGACGCACATCATAATATAATAATTTTTGAATTTTAAACGTTTTCTCAAATCGTGTTTTTTTTTTTAATTGATTCAATTATTTTGGCAGTTAAAATATAACACAACACTATTTGTATGTGTTCTACAAAAGCGCTACAATCATTTGTTGTTTTGGTAACCTCCGTCATTATGGATAGATAAAGGCGCGTAGAACGAAGGTGCATTACCATCGAAAAGGGACGGGCGGCGGAAAGCGGTTGCCGCGCCGAGTACGTGGCCCTTTTCATAGCATTTGTGATAGGGGTGGCACTACCCGGCTTATTCTGTTTAAACCCTGCGACGGACGAACAGAGAGCGGAGGTAATAAAGATGAATTGTGCGTTACAAAACGCTGCGCGGCGGTGGCAGGGAAAGTGGACAATGATAGAAAGAGACTCGTTGGTATACCACACGCGGTAACGTGTCCCTGGCGTGCCGTTGTACTCGTACACGAATGCCAAGAATGTTAAATACCCCCCTCCTACCCCGCACCAAATCCTTCTACCGAAATGGGCTGTCAAGGGAATGTAAAATTTAAAACAATTCCCAATATGACATTCGAAATGCAATTGATTATAGACGTTATTAATATTAAAAATTAAACGTTAAAAATATATATTAAATTATATATTATAATATTATAATATTAAAACGATACGAAATAATGTAATCATCTTTATTTCTAAATCTATACATCACTCAAGTCCCAGATCATATTAAATTGAAAAATATATATATGTCTAATGTCTGTGTCTAACAAGATCATTTTTAAGAAAATGTTAGAAAAATACATATTTTTTTTTTTAAGTAACTAGTTCACACAGATTTTTATTTGTTGAGAATCAAAACCAATTAAGAATGCGACATAGTCAATATCTACATTTCTCAATGCTTCAGCAAATAATTATAACATAAATTCAGATCAAACGCACGTTTGAATGTATTTCCGTGTTAAACGTCAATCTTAATTGTATGTATTTTTTAAACTTTTAAATGAACTATAACAAGTCCATAAAGTCCTGTACTAGGTACAATTTAAATTGTAAAAGGTATTGGTTTTATAAATATTATGCATACTGCAGTTAATAATATAATATTTTATAAAACAAAATAATATCAACTCATTTCATCAGGTGGGTGAAATTATTAATTATACCCTGGACACAGCGAGTGGATATTTCCAACATATTACGGCACATATTATTATAGAATAATCGAGTATAAATTATCTATAAATTAATATGTAATAATATATTAAACACGTATGCACTTAAACCACATATATTTTATTCGCAGCTCGCGGTTGTTATACTGAAACTACGAACTATTACAATAGTTGTTTGAAATAATTTAATAAAGGTAGAAGAATAAATAGAATTATCAATAGGTATTAGACCTTGTTATTAAAACGAACTATTTCTGCATTAATTTTGGAACTATCGTCTTTTTGTGTAGCTCGTATCGTGCACCCACATTGTCAACACTGTCCAATATTTGTGTGCATCTATTTCGTTCTTCCGGGTGCATCCGAGTTGGGTCCCAAGTACTATTGTCTAATCGCAGATACTGCACTAGTTGGGTCCGGGATTATTTTAAGTAAGTAACAAAGTATTTTAAGTAAATATACAATCCAAACGTAAAATATTAAAAATTCTCATAACCCGCAAAATCAACACATATTATATTAAAACGAGAAGCTCAGAAATAATGAAAAAAATAAACTGCATTTTAATAAAAGAAAAATATATAAATGACATAATGAATGAAAAAAATGCAGGAATAATTAATTTTGATTTGATTTTATACTTTGTTATACAATGTGTATTTTTATATTTGATTTATAACATTTTTAATATTTTTTCTTGGTATAGTACCTGCGTGTTGTTGCCATTTATTATTACCTAAAATTCTAATAATTTATTATATTTTTAATGGCAAACTAAAAAAAAAAAAAACTGTAAAAAACATTTAAGAAAAATATTAGGTACCCAACTAGTGTAGTACCTGTAAAAATCCCGGACCCAACTAGTGTGGTAATTTTTAATTCGGGACCCAACTCGAGTGCAGCCGTACTTCCGGCTAAGCGTTTGTACGACATTTTATTGCATATGTTTGTTGTATCCAATCACTTAATTAACGTATAATAGTTACAGTTACTTAATCTGGTATTAATTAAGAAAATTAGTAAACCGAGATAGCTTAGGAGAAATAATAATACACTCGATTACTTAATTATAATAATAATAATGTGTTCATAATACCCAAGAAAAATGTATTATCTTTTCGTTTTAAGTATCGCAGCAGTTCTCAAAGAAATGCTGTACCTTTGTGTCTGCACGTCAAAGTGTTTCTATAATAGAAGGTGGAGAATTGCATATGTTTCGTGAAATATTGTACAAAGGAAAAGTGGTAAATCAATTCGTTAATAATATTATATTCATAGTTATAATAATTTGAGCTATTCTTCCATAGACTATACTTTTCTATATCGTCGACATAATAAATAATATTACTATCAAACTTTAATTCAATAAATGTCAACCCTAACTCTTAATTTTTCTTTACAGCGGTTTTCAATATTTTGATTTTTATGACAACATCTATAATAATTATTCGTAAGTATCTTATTCGTAATATAAGATTATATATCTTACATGATTATTATCTATACTATATATCAGTAATAAGTAGGTACTTTTCTACTAAACTATATATACCTATTAAAACGTGCATAATATGAAACAAAGTATTACCTGTATTTCTCAGTTGACTGAATAATATCTGAAATATAAATAAATTAACAATTTATAAACAATTTTATTATAAGCATGATTAATTATTATGATTTAAAGCTTGAATATATTATATTATTAAATAAATCAATTAAATTATATAGTTTATTAATTGTAGTGATCGTGGTCTAATTACTATTTATTTCTCAAATTTACGCTATGACAGTTTAATAAGAATATTATTTACAACCATCATTGAAACTTGTCACATTGGATTTCATTGACATAAATGACATATTATTATTATATATGTAATGTACTTATGTGTGCATACACAATGATTAAACTGAAAAAAAATAAGTAAGAAAGTTCGATATTTCGATACATTTTACTAAGAATTCTTGTTATATAATATATTGTATTATAAAAACATACAATTTAAGTAGTTGAATATTTTTTTTTTTTAATTATTTTTTAGTCATCTTATCTCACTGTACATTTAAATTTGAAATTCAACTCATATCGGAGTAAACGTAAACGTCAATATTTTTTTATATTATTATATTTATCAGCAATTTTTTCGCTGACAAGTTGTGTCTCAAAAATTGCATTTGTATCACATCGTTAAGAATAAAAAGGTAATTTTTAAAAAAAACATAGCACTATGATCAAAAATCAAAATATTATATTTATTTAAATGATAATTATTTAATTTTTAATGGTAGGTTACAACACGCAAGAAATACTATTATATCAACTAAACACTAAATTGAATATTTATTGAGTAATCCCGTTTCGCATACTTATATGACAATAAAGTTATTTTCATTTATTATAAATATATTATTACAATGCATACTATCTATGTCTATATTAATATTGATTTTGAGATGATATCACATTTTAAATAAGAATTTCTGAGTTAAGTAAAACAAATAATATTTAATACTAAGTGTTATAAAGAAAATAATTAAATTATACTTGAAATTAAATTTACCTAAGTAATTGAAGTAATTAAAACTACTTATAGAAGTTGTTATTGTAGTCAGACAGTGAGTTATATTATGCTTTTTCGCTTTGGTCATTTCAGTGTGCATTTATAATCATACCGGAGCAAACGGATAATTAAAGTATACGGTTTTACAATCTTATTTTCAATCACGGTAGTTTCTTGGGTAGTAAAAAAATGTCCAAATTATTTATGCAACAACCTTTCCATACTGAATTTGAACATGCGTTGTACTTGAATATCGATTACAATTTACAATACCAGCAAATCAGAAAAAAAACCAGAACCACTGCAGTGCTCTCCGTTCAGTGCATATAATGATTGCGGTTAATACACAAAAGTAGGTACCTACCTATATAGTAAAGTATGTTTTGTTATTAAAGTTTAAAGCAATATAATAAATCATTGTATTATTTTAAAAACCCCAAACATCGGTTAATCCATAATGCTGACATTAAAAAAAAAAAATACTCAGTAGTTACCTATCGATAATTTTCTTACACTTAAAACCGCATTATTGATAAAATTAAAAATCATAATTTTATTATATAAATAATACTCGTTTGGTATTTTACAGTTAAATGTGACATTTGTCAGTAGTTAGTCTCTTAAAAGTGATTATACTAATGTTCGTCCAATGGCCATAGAAGCCGCGGACTTTGTATTATTTTAATAAAAAAAAGTGATTATAGAAAAGGATAAAATTCAAAATAATAAAACAAAGCACCAATACTACTGTTGCGATAATAATACGTATAATATTATACGTATTGGTACATAAATAGATTCGCAATGAATGTAAATATTATTAAACAAAAAAAATGACACATAATAACATATAGATAACCTCTAAAGCAATCGATTTAAATGTTCAACGTCTTAGTTAAAATATTTGATAAAAATAAAACTTTCAGTTCAAACGGTAAAAACAAAGCTAAATAACATATTATTATTATTCGTTTAATGACATACAAACCGTTTTTATATAATTTTTATTTTTTAGAGAGTAATAATGTTTGAGATGTACACAGTTATTAAAAAACACAAATTTCGAATACAAAATAATTAATTTTTTATACCTATTTATTTAGTACATACTATGTGATGGCATATTTTTAATAACAATAAAGGACACAACTTGTGTGCAAAAATGTAGCTACAATATAGCTAGTCACTTAATTACGAAACTGATCAAAAACACTATAGGTAAGTAGGTAAGGTTAGGTACCTACCTCAAATTTCACACAAAAGTCGGTAAAAAATAATGCACTTCAGTAACAAAAAAAAACTCGGGCAATGTTGAACATCAATAGCACTCTAATCGACTCTACCCTGACTCGCGAAATGTGGAAAATCTTATTACACATGTCCGGCCGAAGCCAGCGGTCATACAAAATACTACGGTGGACAGTTCCCATTTCAAAGTTACGACAATGGAGGGTTTTTTAATTCTGTTGAATTCGGTTCTTTTAGTAAATTTCGACCTTTGTAGCCCCTAGGGGGTCTGTTATCCCGTGGTTTTCAAACTTTTTGATTATGGCTGCAAAGAAAAATGGTCAGTAATCATTGCGGAAAAACGCACAGCAAAGCGACTGCAAACTCATTGAGATAGGTAGGTAATACATAATAATATTATATCTTTTCTAACAATAAAAATGACTTAAACGAATAGTCACTTAGTTGCTTAAACCTCGTCAACAATCGTATATTGAATACTAAATACTTACGTTCTTTGATTGCCAATAATAAAAACGAATATAATATATTATTTTATTTGTTGAATTCGGTATTTTTTTTTTTTTGTATTAATACTATTAATATTTATTTTAATAATAATTGTAAGCATTTTATGATAATATCACGAGTACAATAACCACATAACAATATTATGAGTATAAAAAACTTTAAAACCCGTCTAAGCAGTAATACCCATTTATAAAAAAATGTTACAATGCTATACATTTAAAATTAACATCTAAATTTATAATTATTTATAGGTATGATGTACTTCGTAGAACACAAACAATAATATTCTTCTTTAAAACTTTTGTATTTTATATTAAATGATGATAGAGAATTAGATACATATTATAATATATTATAATATAATGCTTATTTTACACACATCGTCCAAAATTGAATAAATTTGTTTCGTTCTACTTGTATACTTGTACCAAACTATTTCTGGCGTATAGCATATATATTTAATATTAATAGAAGTGAATATAATATGTATTAATGTTTGAAAAATACTCGTATTAGACCCATAATATTGAAATCAAATCGGTATTTAGGAATATTTGTTATTTTTTCTTTCTCGAAACGGTAAAATCAAAACCGGAGTGATTGTAATGTCTTGTTGTACCCAATCATGAAATAAAAAATCCGTGCAGACTATAATATAAATTACTTTTTATAGTCTATTCAAGCCTTTAAATCAATAAAACGGTATATTGTTTATTTATAATATTAAAGAACCATTATGTCGGCATGCCTAATCCAATTTCTCTGGGCATAATAAGATTACATTTATATCTACACCGGACCTACACTTAAGATAAGACTAAAAGAAGAAAAAAAAATAATTAAAGCAAAAAGAGATTATGAATAAATTGTATGCTGAATGTGTAATAATATATTAACTTGAGCCGCATTTAGTTCATTTTTCAGTATTCCATATTTTTTAAACATTTTAAGTTTAGTTGGATAGAACGTATTATATTGATATCAAAGATATTTTTTTTTGTAATTTTCTTTCAATTGACCTCTTTAGGGATCTTACATTTTTGTTCATGTACTGGACCTTTTTTGGTCAACAAAAACGAGACTTGAACTACAAATCGTTATAAATAACGAGTAAAAATTATATATAATATAATATATAGAATTGGACAGTACTTTTTATTTATTATTACGATGTATTTTAATATTCGTATAAATATTTTGCTTGTCATTTTATATTGTTATCTCTTCTGTGTCCGTATCAATGATAGTATTAATTGTCTTAAAATTGATAAACAGCCACGTGTTTCAAATAACAGTCAAAAATGACTATAGAAAATGAAAAACTCATAAAGTCATAACTCGTATGGTTCATAAATAACTGTTGCAAATAATCGATCGTGTAAGCAAATTCCGTGGCATTCAAAAAATATTTAAATCTCACTCGTCAATAGTGTAAATTACACATATAGTAAAAGACGTGGCAACAGAAACTTCATATTATAATGTTCGTAAAACAATACCGTGGTTCGTTGTAATGCACTGGTTACCCCCCCCCCCCCTTTGGTTTCTGATGAGGTGACAATATATTATGAAACGACTAACAAAAAATAATGTTCACCTCTCCCAAAACGGTCTAATATCTGCAGAATGAACCGTAAACCTACAAATATAGAATGTATATATAAAAAAAAAATAGTTTTAAAATATGTTGACATAATATTTTTTTAGTTGTTATTTCTTACGCTTGTTTTTAATAGGTAATCACTTCATAAATAAATTTGAAATCCTTTTATCCAAGCCGCTGGTTAACCAGAATTATAATAATATCTCAAATCGTGCATAATACTAATTTTCAATGAATTTTCATTTTCATGAATATTTTAATAATACAAATATGTAACAAACCAATCGATTTTTATTGTTTGATCTAAACAAACGTATTCGTTTGATGGCAATAAAGCTTAATTCCTTAACTTTATACTGCAGACGAGCCTAACAATTAAACGCTTTATTCGTTAGCTTTTGGTTTCTATCATTAGTAAACTGTTTTTGTGTGTACTGTAATATTATCGAGATACGATAATATTTTTTATGTTAAAATCCAATTCAAAGACGAAAAAAAACCCGAATTCTAAATATTTATTTTTTGTTAGTTTAATAAAGTATAATGACGTAAGACAAATGATAATAATATGATAGATAAATATTAATTAACTCATAACGGCGCATGGTGTAGGCAAATCACCGACAAAATAATTCTAATTTAAAAACCAGGGAACTCGTTTTACTGTATAGTAGATTTCGAGAATATCTCGAAATTGAGTAGCGCACAGTAGTCTGTAATAGATGTGTTTAATTTTGATTCAAATACAATATGTCATTGTATATGAAAAATTATTCTGTGGGCAGACTGTGCATTACATTTTTTTTTTTGTGTATTGATATTTTTAAGACTATTTTAAAATATGACTTAAATTAAGTCGTTTTTATATTGGTAATACGTTATGTTCAACTATTTTTCTACAAAATCATTGTATCTTAAATTATTAGGTAATTATTATACTTAATATCATTGGTATGATTATTATATTAATTTTATTAACTTTTAATTCAATAACGGCGTTGCATGTTGTGAATCAGTTCAAGGTATATTTGAACAGCATACAATGTGCTTAAAAACATTTTAAAAACAGTATTATGAATAGAAAATAATTATATTCGTGATAGTAAAACGATTGAATATTCTACGAATAATTATAATAAATTGTGATTAATTTTAATTATTATAACAAAATAATTTAAAACGTTAGGTGAAAAGTTGTTATGTTTAAATAGTCAATATTATTCCATGTTTTTAAATATTTCTAAGTACAAGAAATATTTATCAGGAACCCTGTTTTACATTTTCAAGCTAGTAGACCGATGTACAAATGATTATATCACGACATGGACGAAAAATAAACTAAAAAAATTTAAAATTTAAATGTTTATTTTATGTTAAAAATATCCAAAGATTTTGATAATGATATATAATTATGTATAATAATAATATGTGAAATGCACTCAAATGCTAATATACATTTTTTGTAAGAAATTCAAGTCTACGGTAATTCCTTCGGTAATTCCTTTTTAATTACAACAGAAAAACAAAATTGAATTAACCGGTAACTGGAGTAGCTCGTAATATATATATTCTCATTTTCCGCTGTTTTTTTTTTTTTTTTTGTAAGATAATCTGTATATTTCAGCAAGTATAAAAACATTTACTTATTTGATATTGTATCAAAAAAGAGATGATTTTTTTTTAAATTTATATTATATTTATAATGAATTTCAATGGTTTGTTTGTATACGAAATGCTCGAGGTACGCGTTGGAGTATTCACCATTCAGAGTTCAGACGGGCGAGATGTACGCGATTATAAAGAATCTTCTCATCGTTTATAACTATGATTAAGGTAATTAATTTCATTATAGCTTACTATGATATAAAAAATTGTAGCTCCATATATTGGATTGATCTAGAAAAGCTATATTTTACACGCCGGTTTGGTACTTATACGAGTATAGGTATATTTTTTATAGTGTCTTATAACTGTTATAAGTTATAACAGTTTTTTAACTATACCGACGAACCTATGCGAGATAATCGGATCCGACTGCCAACCAGATAGCATCTCGTCTTTCCTCGAGTCCATACAAATAAGAAATAACATTTAATAATTAAATAGTTATGAGTAGTAAAAATTTTAACCAATTGTATCAAATGTACATATATATATATAATGTTTACATTTACAAATCTAAATGGCCTATGCTGCCGAAGCTATAACGATAAATAATAATAAAAAAAAAAGTATTTTAACTCTAGAACACATACTTTTATTAGTCACCAACACAAATATATTATACTGCTAGAGTATTATTGTTTATAACAGTTTAAGGAGATTTTTCTGATTTTTCTTAAAAATTCTTCTGAATACACAATAAAAAAATATACGTGTGCCCGCCCGTAATAATTGGACATGCGCGTTTTTTAACTGCAAGGAAACTATTGTTGAATACTAAAATCGCATACATCGTCGAAATAATATTGTCTATTTCTTAGTCATAATAATAAGCAAATTTTTTTTAAAAGATATCCAATAATAGTCTTGAGTTTATGACACTCGTCCATAAAAAAACAGCGGCTAGTGGTCATTGTCTAATATTAACAATATTAAGCTACAGGTAAGGTTATGTTATGTAATGTCAATAAAATTTAAAACAGTAAGTGACTCATTTGCAATCACACAAATGAATATTTAAAATATTCCACAGTATGTATAAGTGTCTTAAATCAAAAAAAGACATTTAACATTGATATTATAATGATTACAATTTCAGAGCAATTATGAATAAAGAAAAGCTTGATTATAATATTATTAAAATGAAAATTTTATTAAAAGTTGACGGTCTTTAAGATTGTATTGTGTTGGATGATTTTTTTAAAACAATTTTCACATATTTTACTATGTGTTAATTTCACACAATTTTATTATGTATAAAATATAAATTAATTGTTTTTTAGAAGCGGGACTAGTGCTCATTATCAAGTTTCTGTATACTGTCCGCTTTTTTATAAATAACATATTAAAATTATGCAATTATAATAATACAACAGGATTCAATTTCATTCTCCGATGATCTTATATTTTATAAACGTGTATAGTTAGTTAACTAAGAATTTAGTCATCCTAATATTATCATTCATTAAAAAATGTAGGAGAAATTGAAAGCAAACTCATTTTGAATTAATACAATATTATTACCAATCAGATTATATAAGTGATTACATACACCGAATTTTCCAAAATAAACTAATAAAATCGACAAATTCAACAAATTGTTACTATAGAAAAGACTTAATAAAAAAATATTAAAATATAATGACTTTAGCAAGACATTAATAAATATAATCATAACCTAATAGACATATATTTGTTTAGTTTATATATGATGCAAGAAATAACAATTTACAAATAAATACATTTTCAAATATATTATCATAATATTATGTTTCCTACATCATAAACGTACATGAAAAAAAACCTAAAAGATGTATCCGTAAAAAAAATAATTATTAAAAATAAAAAATTAACTCCCGAAAACCCCGGTAAAATGATTAAACTTTTTGTCACACGAATTAATTGCTTTGACCACTCATACTGCGCCAAATATATACATTTAACAGAAGCTAAAAATAATGTGTATAAATAACAAGGTCAACTTGATTAGTGATTTCGTGCGTAAAAAGTTAGAATTTGCTTGATAAATAAAATTACAATTGACCAAGATTAAAAATTATAACAGTTATAATGTGTACAATTTTAATTTCCTTCGTAAAATATTTTCTAATAATATATGTTTACTGACAGTGGTTAGGAAAGGTATGATGAGATTTGAAAGCTCTTCTAAAAACGTATAAATACAAGCACTATACACTACTATTGTATTTCACAATTTATCATATTAAGTTTCAAATATAACCAATAGTGATTTTATGATCATTTATAATATTATATGTACAATTGAAAATTCGTTTTCTACATAATTTTTTTTCAATAATTTAAAGTATTTACATAAAAAAAACTATTTTAGTATAATTTTAAAACTGAAAAAGTATAATTAAACAATATACTTTGTTAATTTAATTGCATAAACATAATGCATTGTTAAAAGTTCATATTATAGTGATATTGAAGTTCTCGTGTATAATAATCTATTTATAGGTAAACTATTACAAGCGCAAACTAATCACTAACGTAAATAAGTACATAAAATAGTACCTATAATTTAAAATAACTTCTTAAGAAAACTTTCCATAAAAAACATGTTTCTGTATAATTCAGTTTTGTTAACTTCTATAAGATCTGGTTCTAGCGTATCATTGATTTATGTAATATGTTAAAAGAACTTTTTGTCATCAGCATTCAGGTTAACTTTGATATTGGCTGATAGTATTATATTAATATTTTATGGTAATTTTTTTTTTTTGTTAAGTATTACTAAGAACATAAGATTATGTACACATGCATCGGTATCAAAAGCTTATTTTAAAAATAAGTATAAATTTGCTCACGTGTTATAACTTCAAAGTAATATTTGTTTAATGTTTCATTTTATATAATAATAACTTATCTTTACTCAAAATGAAAAAAATCTATAGAAAAATATAACATAGAAAATATTAAAAAACTTAATTTTATTTTATGATTGCGCAGATATCATAGTAATGTATATATGATGAATCATCAACGACGTGGTTCTAACTTGATGCTATAAATATAATAGCTTATTTTCAAATGTTTGTATATAATAAGTACACCTCCAATATTATTATAAAAATGCATTAAAAAAAAAAAAAAAAAAATTAAAATATTGACACCTAATAATAGTATTATACAGTATGAAATAAATAAACTTTAAAAAACAAATACAAACTGTATATTGTTTTTTATTTTTATGACAAGCGTATGCCACGTAGTGAAGACATAAAATTTGTTATAGGTACGTATTAACAATTTAATTGTTAATAATTTCTTGACACTCGATTATTTTCAGTTAACGATGTTGACATATTTAATTTTAAACAGTTAAACTATCTACTAATTTAAAAAAGGTTACGACTTTTTTTATTTTTAATAGTGTACAAGAAAAGTACTAACAGACTTTAAAACTTTGAAACTCGAAATCAGAGAGTATTAGATTATACACGAACTCGTTGAATTATCTATAGGTAGTGTACAGGCTATTAACATGGTAAACAAAAAATTTGATAATATATGGGTATACTGGGTATAGGTAAAAGAGTATAAAAGAGTATAAAAGAAAACGGTCAAAATTGTATCATAAAATACAGTAGTCAGAATATTAAAATGAATACAACAAACTACAATATAATAAACCTTTATTTGAATCAAAATGATGCATCGGTTTTTGAAATCGACAATAGATAATCAAACTGAAAAATATTTTATAATATTGTTGTGATTTGTTGAGTTGAAACTCAGACTAAAACGTATAAGGTTAAAGATTATTTTTTTCATATTAACGCTGTGCATATTACAATATGCGTTATTCGTTACTATTACTAAATACTGCTTGTTAATTGAGTAATTATAATTAATTATAAGTCTTATTTATTATTTATGTTCCGATTACAAATACTATTAATTATTAAAATACTATTATAGTTTAAAATTAATAGCATAATCATAACATATAAGAACATTTAAATAATTAATCAAAAGCTTATTAGGTATTTAATTACAACGTTTATATCACTAACATATTATTGTCAATCAATTCAATTATTTCAATTTTTATGGATGCCTATTGCGATTTCATTGCGTTTATTGTTACTTTTGTAGTTTTATGGTTTTGTTGTTAAACATTATAAATTATGCTCGGTAATATATTTTCATATCACGTACCTGTGTACCTAATTTCTATAATTTATAGCATAATTGATATATTAGTAGCAATTAGTTTATAATTTATATACCTACTTTCTCAAAACTATATATTATTTTAATCTCGTCAAACCAACATTTAAAAATTCCAATTACTAGGTGATATAAACTTTTCATAAATAATAGTAGATATACGATACAAACATTATAACGTAATAAAGTGTGTGCAAATATAATTGCAATTAATACATTGTTTAATAATTTCCTTTGCCGACTTTTATCTCCAAGAAAAAAAGTGTTTTCAAACTTAATTTTATAGTTGTACGACAAAATTTTTAAAACGTGTTTGCGATTTCCACAAAAGTTATTGATAACTTACAATACTCGACCTCCTGCATACGCGTCTATACTTCCCGATATAGATACTATAAAGAGCTCTATACAAATGGTTGGTCCACTTTTGCAGTCCAAAAGAGGATTGGTTTCGAGAAACAAAAAAAAAACGAATTAACGACTAATCGCCCTTTAGCCGCAATACTGCAGTTGTAGGTAACCACCGCTATAAGAATTCGAAATAATATACTATTAATCATAATTAAATTCATTTTAATTAATGATTAGTAATTATAAACGGAACGTATCTAATAAATCAAAAGCGTTTTGAGGATCCAAATTTTAAACGATTAATGGTAAAAATGAATATTTGCAGATGTTTACAGTCAGCGGTTAGGTTAGGTGTTATAACGTCGTCCCAACTATTGCAAAAACCAGTAAAAAATCGCGTATAACACGGATAACTATTTACAGACGTGCGGCGTACATGTTATTATTATTATTATTATTATAGTTAACTTATAGTATTATGTTCCATTAAACGAGATACCTACACATCGACTGTATAATAATACACACATGCGATCATTATTATACTATACGATCTGTAGAGTTACACCGACCGAATTCGTTGTCACGGACAATGGACGAAAAATAAAAGTAAAAACACACACACACATACGTGAGCGCGCGTGCACATGGGAATCCAGCACGGAAGTAACCCATCACCTAACGTCAATTACCATCGAGTGAACTCCACCAGTGTTTCTCATTTTGTTTTATTTTTTTTTTATCGTTCGACACTATAATAATATTAAAGAGCTAGTAAGTTTTTTAACGTTTTTTTTTTTTTTTTTAGTCATTTTACTCGTCGATATAATATTTTTTTTATTGGGTGCTGCGAATTACTTTTTTTTCAAAATTGCTTACTTACCTATTATTATTGTTGCAAATACGCATCGCGAAAAATAGTGAACGATTAGACAGTGTTATGTCACGCGGATACCGTCTATGACATGTCGATACTCGGCGAAGTTGTTCGCGAACCCTTAGTGAACGTCCTATATGAAAACGATATGACGTACCTATAAGCATAGTGCTGAAAATTATCGGAAAATTATTATAACCAACTCCTAGGTTGATCGGCTGAACGCGGAGTGTATCGAGTATAGATCGAGTATGGATAATAAAAACGTGGATAAGACGCCTCGAACGTGTTACGTGTTAGTTTTGCGGTCAGACAGAAATAATGTAATAATTAATAGATTGAAGCCAGGGACGGTGCACCAGCACAGGGGGCCCCGCGGAAGCCGGCTCACTCCAGAAAAACAAAATCATTACTGCGATCGAAAATTTAAAAATAAAAACATTTTTAATAATAATATTATACTTATAATATTATAGTTGCTGGTATTTATATTGTTATTAGTATTGTTTACAATGAAATATATAATTATGAGCATTTTCGTGGTATCGATAATCGATTGTCGGATTGTAGAGTGATCAACCGAAGAGTATAAATAGACTACCTACGTCGAATGTTGTCATGTCGATAATATTATTTTGGTATCTCAGTACTTATTTGTCCCTACTGGACTAACTTTCGACAATTTCCATTGAAAAAGATATAGCTAAAACTATTAACTACGATACGCTCATAAATGAGTTTGCAAGTGAAAAGGCAAGAAAAAAATTCTTCTAAAATATATTATAAATAATATTAATATTACATACATTTATTTTGTTTATTTAAACTTAAAAATAAAGTGCTATTTGTTTTAATTTTTGTACGGTATGATTATACATGATATACATTATATTATAATATATTGATAGTCGATGCTCAGTAATAAAAATAATAATAATAATATGCTGATAATAGGTTATGCCCTATCCGTGTCTTTATTATCTATGGTCCGTCACACGGTCTCGGCCGATTACGAAGAGCATGATGTTTACTATAATATAATATTATTATCTATTATTGAAATAGGTCTGCCGGCGATGCTATTTTTTTTTTTATGAAATAAACCGCTTTTTGAGTTTTATTTTACAAGATTTTGGATGGGCACCACCTGCACAGACGCATCAGTCCAAGAAAATCGCAGTAGTTCGCGCTCAAAATATGTGTCGTTTATGACAGATTCGTCGAGATTTTTTTTTTATACGACGATGAGAAATAAGTGCAAACATTATAGTAGAGAATATAATCGAATCGAATCAAATTATTGCGGTAAGTCACAGCAGCAATTAAACGTTATAAATCCTTTGACTAGGTGGGCCGATTCCTTGCCTATCCGGTGCCGGTCATGATAATATTATCTATTATAAGTAGTCGTTAAATTAATATAATATTGCTCGTATTTTCTGAAGAGATGCCTAGAGCCTGCCTACAATTGGACGTTAACGTGTACCATAGTATTATCACCTACCTACATTGACGACTGCGATCCGATGGTTCTCGCCTGGTTCGATGCTATGCGGCTCGATTCGGTCCTATTGCAAAATCCGTCGAGTATTATAATAATAATAATATAATCCGAAAACTTTTCCAAAAAATAACCGAACTCGACACGGCCGCGAGAGTGAAAAAAATCACACACACACACGCGCGCGTCCGACTTTGGTAGAAAAAAAAAACCGACTCGCACTCGGAGATCGCACACGACGGCGCGTAGACCACCGAAGACACTATGGCCCGACACGGACGACGATAATGACCGCCGCCGATGAATCGAACTACGAAAAATATTAAATCGAAATTAATAAAATAAGATAAATATTACGGTAATATTGGGTGATTATCAGACGGCGGCGGTGGGATTTTTTATTCGAACGGAAGTCGAAATCGCGCGAAATATCTCTCGTCGACGTCGTCACGGTCGTCGCGGTCGTCCGTCGGCGCAAAAACGGTCGTCGACGCGGTCGCAGGACTACGCGGGTCGGCGGCGCGCTTGGAGGGTAATCCGGAACTACTGCGCTACCGTGCGCCGCGGCGGCGGCCGCTCCGGTGCTTGGGCAACTTTGGCGCGGCCGTCGTACAGTGATCGCGAGCGCCGCAATAAAATATTACCGTAGGCCAGCCGCAACGCGCGCGCCCGATTTTACGACCGGCGATGTGAGATACCTATTTATTGTTGTTGTTGTTGTTGTTGTTGTTTTTATTATTATTATTATTATTATCACCGATTATTATTGTGCGACACGCAGACCCCGAGGCACCTGTACGGTTTCGTTTTTAATTTTATATCCAATTTTCCGATTTGTCCATCCGAATGGACCGCATTCGAATATTATAATAACATACCGACACGACACGCCACGGACGGTACGATAAAATTATTATGTCATGTTTTTTGGATTATCGTAATTTTTTTGCGTGTTTCGCCGAGCCTCCTTACCACAAAATATGCGATCGCTCTCGAATATCGGAACCGATAATATTAATATCATATTGTTGTTGTAAAAAATAAAATTCCGTACTTGTTTGTGCTGCGGTTGAAACCGATACGTTTGTCTGCGCGCGAATCGTTCTGTACCTAATATTCTACGCGTATACCAGCTAAAAACGTATTACTTGTTGTATTTATTTATTCGGCCAAAACAATTACAATTACAATAAAATACATAATTAATAGCTGATACCGACTGAGTTATATAAGCTCGTATCTGGTATATCTTGGAGTTAAATTACAATATTATTCGTTTTATAGTAAAAAACTTATAAAAATATGATTTTAATAAATAAACATTTTTTTTTTTTTAAATGCAATCTACGATCTATACCACTTGGCACAATAAGTAGATGTGAATAAGATTAGTTATATACAATAATTTAAAAAAATACATCATATCCTTAATAATATTTGTACATAATACGTGAACAATTTTGAGGAAAGCAGCCACCCATTAGTAACACTTTAATTTGCTATTACATTTTTTAAAATTTTTTTATTTTTTTCAATTGCAAATAAATAAATAAACATAACATTTAATAAATAGATACTTTAGAAACAAAATTTAACATCAGCATTAAATAATATACGTGTAGGTACATATTATACGATATTATGTTTAGACTTTTTATAATTTTATTGATACACGCGCATTATCATCAAGATCAATAACTATTTTATTTATTATAATTTTTTATTTTATTTTTACTAATTATATAATATTGGCATTATTGAATTGACTTTCACGTAAACTTTTTATTAGACTCTATTTACTTCGTTATTTAAATTGTTGAAAATAGTTTCTACAACTAGTTAATAAAATATATGACGGTTATTTAATATGTATTTGCCTGTTCTTCTGTCTATTATTTCTGTAGCATCGAGTGTGTGGTTTTGTATATGGATTTAACTAAAATTTGCCTAATTTATTATAATTTATAAACAGGTAATATATTAGTAAGCCGCAGCCGTTGAATAATAATTCCTCTGGCGGATATTTTAAAGTATGGTCGTATGGAGTATGCTACTTTTACAATAATTATTTTTTGTGTAATATGCAATGTATTAATGTCTGTTCTGTATTAGTGCCTCCCCGAGTCCCCGACATGAATAATAGAATAATAGTAGACATAATAGACATAATAGAATATAATTACACGGTGTTATATGTAAATTTGTCTTATATAATTATTGATTTATCTAGAAATTTAATTTTGTAAAACAATACAGTTAAGCTCCTCGTTTTATTTTTGATGTTCACTAATTTTTAATATTTTAGAAACAATAACGATCCACTGCTGTAGGTCGACGATTTTTACTCGATATCCAAGTGCGTCATTATAGTGGAATGCAAGGATGGTGTGCAAATTCATCTCGTGATTTTTTTTTTTTAACACCTTTAAGACGTGTTTAGATGTACATAATTTCATATCGCGTATTATAGTAGTATAAGTGTAAAACAAATGACAATAATTTTGTAGATTCACAAAAATGTGTTTTTTGTGGTGTTATCGCAGTATTTTACATACGATATTATATAACTTCAGTTGTGTTCACTTCATATTCTAAACCCGTCGTTAAATATTGATACTATGGATAATCACCGATTAGTTTAGTGGCCGTTTGGCGTTTTGTCTTTGAATCATAGACCTTATAAGGTCTATGCTTTCAAGTAGATAATATATGTACCGTGTGCATTGATAAAATACAACTCAGCGAATGGTTACTGAAAATACGACAGTTCGATAATTCATCGAAACATCGAAGGGCCGTCAGGAACTGTATTAGACTATAAACCGTTCTACAATATTCTTCTGTATTTTAATCAAGTCTTATATGTGAAAATCTATCACTAGTATTGTTAATTTTTTTGTAATCGATTCGTAAGGTTTTATTCATTGAATGCAATAATTTGTTATAAATATTGTGCGAACGAAGCTTATGAATTGATTTGGATTAATTTTAATATTGGTTTTGCACATGTGATATGACGCTCATGTCGATATATCGACAGCGTGAAAATGTTTGATCGAGTGAATCCGACTGAAGGATCGTTGAAAAATGGCCAAACTAAATCCGTAAGACGTCGTACAATATAGAATATAATAAAAAAAATAGTACGATAATATTTCAATTTTGTTTTTTTCCGCGATATAATATGCAATTATTATTGTCTTAAAATTCGTCGTAATAATAATTATAATATATAATTATGGTTTATAAGACGTTTAACCCGCACTCACACGCCGCAGACGATCGTCGGGCTGTGACCACCGATGGCATATTTTTGTCGCTAGTAAATTATTTTTTTTTTACGAACAATTGACTAATATTACGCCTACAGCGGTCGTGTGCGATCGACAAGGGTCATCTCAGTCGGCAGCCATCGCACACACTCGCTGACTGTTTACAATTAATGATAATATACATCCATTATTGTGCCTACTACACGGCTACCGTCGTGTACCTACACGTCACGGCTATAACAACACAATATAACCGTTTTACGAACCTCGAAAATCGTTTAAACGTTTGTACACAACATATTAACATATTATTATAACGGTGACATAAAATATTTATAAATAGAACATAATAATATACTGCTGTCATTGCTGTGCGGTGGAATAATATACATATTATTATTATATTCGTCAACGACATATATATTTTAATGAATACTTCGTTATCTCAAGTCGTTTTTTTTTTTATTAATATTATTAAATACGAGTGAGCTGGGTATACCTGTAGATATTATGTAGAGTATTACACATATTCTGTATAGTAACACGAAACTCAAACTGCGTTAGTGCACGGTAGCAGTCGACTGCAGTCGTTTAAATTACAGCCAATTTACGAACCAGGCTGTCGGGGACATGGTGTGCATATTAAAAAAAAAAAATACGATATAAATATTATTATTTCGCAGTACCTATTTTTAATAATTTCGCGTCAGGTGATTACCGATTTATTATTTTTTAATGAAACGTTTTCGTCGTCGTCGTCGTCGATAAGTCAATATTATTATAATGCTCGGTAATAATAACCTGCTCGTAATAATAATCATATTATTAACGATAACCACGGTTATAAGAAAATAATTATTACGTCATATTATTTTATATGCACTACGTATCGCATGCATAATAATATGGCATTTTAATAGTATAATATGGCAATGACGCTAATGACTTCTAAGCTTGACGTTTTCCTACGACAATCAATAATATTAATATAGCCCTTTTGGAATTTCAACGACAGAGATGTCTGTGACGGGCGACAAATATAAAGTTTTTTTTTTCGACACGATACCATAATTTGACCCACATGTAGGTAGACAAACACAATTACACGAAACAAATATAACAAAATAGGTACATTAAACGCTGATCGTTTTTCTAATTTGATGTTTTTATTACAATAAGATACCTAAATTATGAAAAGTTTTGAATCAACTTTGTACAGCATACACTGCATAAATTAAAAAACGAACATAATTAATTCGTCGAATGGAAAAACATTGCCGCACATGTCAGTGTTTTCGCACGAAACGTATAGGTAGTTGTTTTCCGTTTATTATTTTTTCTGGGAAATTCGTTGAAGAATTTTATTACTTAAATTATTTTCCGTAATAGTTCTAGAACGGTTTATCGAACGAAATTAATTTTGTCTAACCGCAATACGATAAAATAAAATGAAAAAAAGCAGCTGGTGAGTTACTCTACGTATATACACTTGAGCGGTATTTCAATACCAGAAATGGCAACTAAAGACGCCATCAATTACACGGGCGACAAAACAATTGGGCGAACATTTGAAAAAACACACAAAAATACGAACAAACGGCCGAAAACATTTGAAACCGTCTGTGGGAAAATGGCATTTGGCCCTACACACGTTCGTGGCCCCCCTACATGGCCCATATTCATTATCTTTGTAACCGCTAAAAATCGTTCATATAACCGATAAAAACGCGTCTTACTCGGAAGCAATCACAAAAAAGGAAACATTCGGCTTATTTTATAAAAACGAGTCGCATAAATATTAATAAATATTAAACACAGGTGCAGGTGTACACGATGTCCCGAAAACTCGCAATATAATATTATTATCTGTCGTTTGACTCACACACGTCTTCTGACTGCTATAATTTTGTCTGCATAAAATATATAATATACGTTTTATGTTATTTGGAAAGGAAAAATAAACACGCCGTCTTTTCAATAGTTTAATCAAGTTCTCGACAATAAGAGTCCCCTTATATATATTATATGTATTTGACAAGCAATACAAATATACAAAAAATTATTTATAATACTTGATTTATACATACAATTAATTACTTAGTTTTACTTCCATAAATAGTTGATTGTCGTGCTTATTATACGAATGACGCTGTTTGTATATACGAGTAGCAAATATAGTATACAATACGAACAATATGAACAACGAATTACGACTATTTCTCGAATGGTTATTGTAACGAAATCGTTTTTCTTTTGTTTGTTTAATAATTTTTTATATTGTTTGTACATTGTAATCGTAATATTTTTAATTATTATTATTTTTTTTTTTTTAATACATCTTTAAGCTTTAAATACAAATTTGTCCCGATCCTCTTTAGCTATTATTGAGGTTTAATGATTTATATTTTTATCGGTAAGAACTGGATCACTATTGACAGACTATATTTTATCGAAATTACATTATAAATACGTCGCTATACTAGATGAGCTTTAAGAGGAAAAACAACTGCAAAGGTTTTAAGTTATGTGATTATCGAAATGAGTATAGGCTAGGCAATATTCAGCATACAATTAGATGATTTTTAATTATTATTATTATTATTATTGTAATCGTTAAGCCCGTACAGTTTGTTAGGTATGAAATATATGCAATTTATTGAAAGAAAAAGTTGTTTTTAAACGGGCAAGAGTGTGTTTCTACAGAAGGGGCTCCCAAATTGTTTTTTTTTCTTACCCCAGCATTAAATAATATGTACCGATCTGGCGCGGAATATTTATTATTGTCGGATAAAACGAGTATGGTTTAATATTGTACATAAGACGTGACATGAACTCCGTATAGAACTGACGTCTAGGTGAAACGAATGTAAAGGAAAAACATGGTTATGTACAAATAAACCTAATTTGTCTGCACGCATAAAAATGTAAATATCAAATCGTAAAAGTCGTCAGTGTCCGTTAGAAAACATATAGGTACTACACATTTTATTTACTTTTAAAATCAATAATTTTTCAAAAAAAAAAAAAAAGATTCAAACCGAAAATCTATATTATATCTGAACAGTAAAACGAATGAGTTTTTTTTCAGACAATTATTAATGATCCATATATCGAAAAAATGTATTAAACGATTGAACACAATAATTTATCACTCCCAACGTTTTTTACAAAGTGACAAAACTACGAGTACCTACGTCCTAACCATCTATACCTCAGTATCCAATAATTATCTTAAGTTTTTGTCATATTTCACATTATTTGGTATTATATTATATTGATTCATTACAAAATATATTAAATCATAAAAATAGTTCAAAACATTTAAACATTACATATTATTATGTATTATGTATACACTATTATATATATATTACATAATTGATGTGTCTGTGTGTAACAGTGGCTGGTCAAACGATTTTGTCATGGTGGGGGGGGGGGGTGGCTGATTTTTTAACATGCACTACTTAATCATTAAAATATAGTTTATGGTTATGCCTAACGCATACATTTTTTAAATTAAAATAAATTAGTACTTTATTTATAACAATATATAATAAATAATCGTTGAATGGCCAACTAATGGCATAGCTACTCGTATTAATACGTTTCGGCCGATGCGCCGGTCACGTGAGGAGGGTGGTGTTGTTAAATGTTATTGAATATTCACGATCATCGAAAGTAGTAATTCTAGTATATTTTGTATAAGCAACTAAATAATAATAACATTCGTGTTCCTAGAATGAGTCTAGAATCTAGATAATAATAATATAGGTACGCTATAATACGCCTGTGACACAATGTATAAGAATAATGAATATAGTCATATTATGGACATATTATCCCGAGGAAATCTACCAGTTGATTATATTTTATTTCGAGAAAAAAAATAAAACAAAATTTAATTAATTAACACTATATAGTAGTATAGTACAATATACGCATAAACGTAATATTGCTATAAATATTAAAGAAAAATGTTCACGGAGGGGGGGGGATCTATCCAACTCATCCCCCCCAACGTTTGACCGCCAATGGTGTGTAATGTTTACAACATAATATACATCAATACATTTTTATCATTTATTGTATAGATAACAAGCACAGGAGTGTAACTCGACTACAAATATTTTGATGATAACAAAACAATGATATTTATGTTAAAACTTTATCGTAATTTTTCACAATATTGATCTTTTAAATATAATAATATGTAACAATACATTATTATAATAAATAGTATAAAATATTCTGCAAGTTTTTCATTATTTTATAAGAACAAAAATAGCAAGTCGGTGATGAGAATATGTGTGAGTGTTTTTTTTTTTTTAATCAAACGCTAATAAATACCACCATACCCTCTCGCCGAAGTGTTCCACAATGTTCAGTTAAAATATTATAAAACATAAATACATCCAAAGTTTATGATTTAATAGCTCGGTGTACTACAATTATTATTATTTAAAGTCATAAAAGATAATATATATATATATATAATGTACTTTTTTGTTTAAACGTTCAACATAAAATATGTTGTAGTCGACACGGCCTTCGTCCGCGCACGACGAGAACTACTGTTGGCATTTGTATTTTTTATAATAATAAATACAACTACGTTATGAGACTTATATAATATAATACTATTATTATAGTCTGCTAGTCACCGCTTGTAATATTAATATTATGTTCATAAGCAGGGCTCGTAAGTTCATGCAATAAAAAAATGCATAAGTAAGCATGCATTTATGCGCTCAAAATTGGCAAAATATGCATTTAAATATGCCTTATAAAGTTAAACAATTTGTATTTATATGCACTAAATATCTAAAATTATGCACTTAAAAAGTGCTTACTTAAAAAAATCATAAACAATTTTTGAAAATTTATATTTTTAATTTAATTTATATTATTTTTAGACTGAAACACTGATAAACTGAATGGGGTAATTACTACTATATAACTATTTAGTTTTAATCATATTTTTATGTTGCGACCGAATTCCAAAATTCATTATATTATATATAATTCTACTGTACGTGTGTATGTCACTGAATTCCTCCTAAACGGCTGGACCGATTTGAATGAATTTTTTAGCACGTTTTTGGGTGACGCCCTGGATGGTTTAGATTCACAAGGCGGTGAGGTGAGGTGAGGCTCATACAGGGATTTTGAGATTTACGATGGAAATAATTGTATATAAATGGTTGCTATTGGTAACCTTGGTTGCTATGGTATGTATAACCACTGTTTATTTAAAGAGTTGTCAATAGTTACATATCTAAATATCTTACAACTGTTATAATTAGTAAAAATATGGCATATACACATTCTTACAAATCAATTTATAAAAAAAAAAACAAATCTTTGCACAGGCCACCATTGCGATGTTTTTCGCCAGGTGGGACAGCTAGTTTTATATAAATATATTATAATGAACAATTATAAACGATCGAGTTTTTTTTTCGTAAAATGTTGATACTTTTATAGTATTTCCATAGAAAAATGCATATTGATATAATATAATATCAATAGGAACATCAAAATCACGTATAATACGCCCGATAAAATAGACATATTATGCCAAATAGGCAAAAAAACCTCAAAGTATGCAAAATAAGACTTCATATGTCACAGACACATATCGGGAAACGAAAGAGCCAATGAAAAAGCACGCCAAGCAACAACCTCCTCTGATGCTATTAGACTTAACTGATTTACCCTTCACGACGCCAAATCCGTAACAAAAATAATTTCGAACGACATATGGTTACGGGCATGGAAACAAGGTTCCTCAAAATTAAACGAAATTAAAAATACCATCCATACCCATGTACCCTCTCCACCGGACTTAACAAGGAAAATCGAAACATCGATAAACAGAATGCGAATAGGACACACGTCGCTAACACACTAGTATCTGATGAAGAAGGAAGACCCACCTATATGTGCCAGTTGTGGTACACCTCTCACAATAAAACACATTATATACGGATACCTCACATTTGAAGCGGACAAACGGGAAGCAGCAGGCTTTTCAAACATTTTATCAGAGGCACTTCACCCAGACAACATAAAGCGCATGATCACCTTCGTAATTAAGTCCAACCTTATAAATATTGTATAGAGTATAATCTGTTACTCAAATAATTGTAAATAATGTATGTAAAACTATAAATGTAAAACGTTTTGTATGCCAATGGCCTAATAACAAAAGACTTCACATGTTTAACCGTGGTACCTTGAAATGGATTTCTATGCGTCATCTATAGCATTAAATACAACTTAGCAAGATTGATATTCAAATGCACGAGCTCACGAGCCCTGTTCATAAGCTTCCGTTGGGCGGCGATAGCGCAGTCGTGGACAGTCGAGCTTGCCGTATATTATGCGGAATTCATAATGTTATTTTTTAATGGGAAAGATCGAATATTATTCGTTTCTTTTGCACAGCGCGAAAAACTCTAAAAGTACACCACGTGGTCGGGGGGTTACACGTCACGATCGATCGACGAACGAGCCACAGCGAGAAACGCCGCTATTATGGGTAGGTATTATTATTATATATAGGTACGCGACATAAGCAATCGCAGAGCGCAATCGTAATTATTATTATTGCCGAGGCGTGTTCGGCTACCATTAAGGTTCGCTCGTTTTCGACCTATTTCAGCAGTCGACGTTCGACGACGTACATCAAACCTGCAAAGGCCACGGGTATCAGTCGGTCCCGCGTGTGCTCGACCGGCTTTGTACAGGGCGATTCACCTGCAGGCACGATCGACGATCGTCGTTTTTTCGATTTAACAATATTGTTATTAATTTATTCAAATTCTGAATTTTTTGAATATACTTTAAGACTATATTATTTACAGATTCATCATATATTTTTTCGTTCTACTCGAGGAGTGTCCCCTGCGGCGATACAGACTTCAGTTTTTAACTTCAATTTTTCTATTCTTCTTTTTTTTTCTATAAATTGTTCAGTGTATATTTTTTTATACATTTTTTGTGTACTATTAATTCAAAATTCGAACGAGTTTAGTTTTTTAGTTATTAAAATGTTTATTCTGAGGATAATAGTCCTTAAAACTGGTATTAAAAAAAATATAAAATGTATATAATAGTATTGGTACTAGTATTTACTATACTGAGACCATTTTTATAAACTATAAATATCGATGGATTAATATAAGTTACTTAAATTTTCAAAATTCTAAATCCTCCAAACCCATTATTGTGGTCCTATTATCCTTAGTACACAAAACTCAAAAACTATATTCGCTAAAACTTTGATTTTAAACCTTTGTCAAAGTTTTCGAAAAAATGTTTCCACTTAATAATTTACTGTTGAAAATGGGAGGGAGGGGGTATCATTTGAAAAACGGAAATTTGTTCCTCCACAAAACACTACTTTGGCAATGCAAAAAAATCTCAAGAATTTGAAAATAATATGGTCTTCAAGTATAATATTATTTAAAATTTATCAGAAGTCTAAAAATTTGATTATTAAATGAAAAATTGGGGGTAAGTATGCTTGGTGAACCTACCTATGTATACAGAACGCACCCCCTCACGGACTCGACAAAAGTTCATCATACGCAATGGTCTCAGTTCGCTGTTATAAGGTATGTGGATCGGTGGTTCGTGGGTAATATTACGAAAACGAATAATTAAATTTCACAATATTATTGATTATACGATTATCATATTAAATATAAACGGACATCTTTAGTTAAACGTCGCAAAAATCATTTCAGACTGCACAATACGTTATATTATCATACGGAAGCTCTAATAATGTATATTATTGTTATGTACTTTTAAGTAGGTATGGAAATATGCAAAATAAATCCGTGAAAATCTGTGACCACGTTTTCGGGGCCCGACGACGGTAGGTCAGGTATACGGTAGACCGTGCTCGTGAATATTAGCAAACCATATGCCGCGGGGCTGATACAGTGTGATATGAATATAAGCGTCTTGTTCGACATTAATTTAACGTCCAAACACGATAATATAATAATAATATGACCGTAGAGATCGGTCGACGACGGAATTTCAACATTTTCAGTGAACTACATTGCGCCCGTCGTCGTAGAGGTCCGATTCATTCTGCCGCGGCGATCGCCCTGGAGCGGCTTTTGATCGCACGCGAGGCCAAGGACGACAAAACCGAGTATCCGAGGAAACCGCTAATAAGTCAGCACATCAAAGCGTGTAATACCATAGTATACATGCCGGATTATACGAGTGCGGAACTCCGGTATAGTTCGGAATTTGTCCGGAACCGGAAACGCCATTCCGGGATTGCGGGACGGCGTGTCGCAAGTGGTCCTCCTACAAACGGATGTACAGTGCTCCATCCCGATGGCCGGACAGCAGAAATGTGCGGTTGAACATATTTTATTATAATTATCTCGGCGACTTTACTCCCTAACAGCAGTGAGCTCGCGTGAAAACGTCTCGGACGAGATTCCTGAAACCACGCATATACCTAGGTACCTGCAACAATCGCCGCGCGCCGCCGTGGTCTGTAAATATTGTGGTCGCGTAATAATATTACAAGAAATATATTATTAAACGATTTACTATACTGTAGACAGACATAATGTCATAGTTTTTCCAATAATGTTAACCATTAAAAAAAAATAATACATAAAAACTCCATTTCTTCATTATATCATGTTTAAATATCGAGTATATTATTAAAATTGTTATACAGCGCGATTACCTTTAGAATATTTTTCTCTAGAAAATATATAGTTAGCGTTTTATATTTTTCAGTCTTATATTACAATGATATTCTCAAGGTCGGAATCTCAAAATGTTTTCATATAATAATATAATATATAATTAGTTTTCTTATATATTTAATAATCTCACGTGGCTATAAGACAATATTTGACATTTTGTCATTATGATATATAATTCAATAACCTGTTGATTACGCTATTTTTTTTCAAAATTCAAGCATTAAGAACTAACGTAATAATTATACTGAAATATATTTTTGATAAATTCCATGAATAAAAAGTTTAAGTTAAAAAAAACTTCAAATCTATTCTCGAATCGGTGTGAATGGTTTTTCGTTTTATACTTTACAGTGTTGAAAAATTACTTCCATTTCACAAAATACATATTACTATTTATTTCCGTTGAGTTGTTTTTACTTGTGTTTAACAAACACGGTGGAATGATAAAAAAAATATATATATATGTGGCTCCTGATTGGCCGCCCGGGGTGTGTGCGGGTTTACGGTTTGCACACACTTTTGCCGTGTTACTGCCATCGTTCGGGATGTTTTACCTTGTCAACGACGACGGTTTTTTAACTCCTGTCCCGTCATCTTCAACGTAGGAATCTCGTTACGTTTATGGTAACCTGCGAATAATATACGCACGGGTGACTGATGTGCGTGTTGCCCGATGACTTTAACTTTTTACCACCGCCCCCCCCCCCCCCAAAAAAATACTCAGTAAATGGGTGATGCTTTTCGCTGGACCGGAAGTAACGACGCTCTCGGATTTAAATACACTCGTTTCATCAAAATATTATCGTCGCACTGCACGACCATTTTCGCGAATTATAGGTGACACGAAAACTGTTTGATCTGTAGTCGAATCTGCAGAGACCTGCTACGACCTATGACTGAAGTAAACAGTAGCCACTGATTTTATTTTGTTTGACTGATCAACGGAAAATATTTCACTCGCAAATAACAATATACTATTATCGTTGGCAGCACCAGTGCAGGTATACATATTTAGTGGTCGTGATTCACACGGTACACTTAAGAGCGGGTAACCACGGTATAATAACTTTACCCCGATGAAAACGTGGTTATGGGCGACAATGTTCTCAACGTCCAATGAATAACTAACCAATTTAATGAATTAATTTCCAAACTTAATATCAATGTAAAAATTAATACAATTTTTTTTGAAAAAATAGGGACTTATAAGACCTATAATCAGTTTATTTTTTCTCAATATTTACAGATGACAAAACGTCCATAGAATACATTTTTGACGGGGAACACAACGGCGGGAACGAAACGTCACATAGATTCAAGCACCGTATGTCATCAGCTATATCTATTTTATTTTTCACGGGTTCCGTGTAAGAATATAGACACCAACTAGTATTATTTACAAACTCCAAGACCGTTATTCAGCTATATTGGCATAATGGCGTGATTTAAACAAATTATTTTTTTTTTATTATTATTATTATTAGGTATTTATATATAGTATAAATGCACGTTGTTTCCTGAAATGTGACACAGCTATAAATATTGTTTCTTTTTCATCCAGCCGCGAGCTGTCATAATAATAATAATGTACAACGGCATAACAATATTATTATTGCGTTCAATTCCGTTTCGATTAACCGTCGTCGTCGTTGCAGTTTCGTTTTTCCGGTTGGGTTAACAACACATTTTTTGGCAGTGGTTTGGCGTAAAATACAAAGGCACCTCTATATAGTCTAAGTACCTCGTCGTGCCTATAATCTATCACCATTTACACGAATGCGAAATGAGTTAGAAATGAAACTGCAGAAAGGGGATAAGTCCACATTTTTCACATTTTTCCGGGGAGACGAAAAACAAAACATTGGCACGTCCCTTTTCTGTGATAGTAAACAGTTATTTCCGATTACTGCTATTTTCAGATGTTCAGACAGACGGGTATTTTTGTCTCATTTTTGCAGTAAACTACAGTACTCCCTCATTAACACGAACTCGGTTAACACAACAAATATTGGATAAAGCGAACCGGCTTTTCGGTCCAAAAAACAAATTCGTGTTAAACGTATCGGTTGGCACACATTTTTTTTAACACGAACAGGTAATTTTGTGGTCCCGTCGTGTTCGTGTTAACGAGGGAGTACTTTTTATGTATTTAGTACTATTTACGTGTGTTCGGTGCAAATTAATAATAAAGTTTAAATTGATAAAAATGAACTTGTCCCCTTTCTGCAGTTAGCGATTCAAATATTATGTTTATGTGCTGGATACAAATTTTTTTAAGATTTTCGTTACCACGGTTACTTGTCAAAATCTTATTACTTATTAATTATAATTTATTAGTTATTATATATTATTTGTATTAAAGGGTAGATATTGTATTATTGATATTGGACATCATAAAAACATTTTTCCTTGGTTTTTCCTATAGATTTTCTTTGTATATAGAAAATATCCAGTGCCGTGTTTATCTACTTAACCCACTGCATGAAATTATAGACTTTTCTACTAACCGCTAAGCTCTAAGAAACTACTTGTCCGATTTCAATAAGAGTTTCACCAATTATAGATTCCTTGAGACTCGGAGGGTGTTTTGTAAGCTTGTTTTGCCACCCCCGTTGGTTGCTATATTATAAGGTGGCTCACGCGTGAATTTAGTTTTGCTCACGAAAATCGAATCGTTGTTTTGTTTGTATAATGTGCATAATAATATAATAGGGTTACCGTTGGATACAGAACTAATATTTAAAAAAGATTTATATTAGGTATAGACTATCATGTGCGTTGCTATGGGATTTTTTTCAAATAAAATAATATTATAAAGTTATTGTTTGAGCAATGACTCTCGCCGATGCTGTTTGTAGCTTAAACCGAACCGATTTCGACGAAAGTTTCGGAGATCGTTCTCAGAGATATCGGGAAAGTTTAGAGTGTGCAGTATGAATGACGTTCGCAAAATACACCAAGTGCTATATGTATACCAAATCCGCCACGGTCGGATGGCGCAACTCGGTCGAGAATTAGTTCTCAAAGCTAGGTATACACCGATGCCTATTTTCTCACAAACAGCCGAGATAGATATATTATCTACCCTAAGACCTATAAATGCACCCACATAGCTCTGTATTTTACGTTCATTTTTTCCCGGCCAAAGTCGTGCAGCTTTATAGTAATATGTTATATACGAACGGACATCGTCACGGTGTGGCTCACGTATATGATTTATTATAAAATATGTTTTTGGGCTGGATACAACATAGGTACTTTTTTTCCAGGCCAATTTATGTAAGATTTTCGTTACTATACGGTTAACCATATGGTTGGGGAACAGCGAGTCCCTCCACGAGACCTAGCAGGTAAACGATTACACTCGTTAGTCCCTACAAAAGTGGTGTGTTCGTTCCTACACGGCAGAATAAATTAGAAAAATTACTCTGTGATTAAAAGATAGTTGATAGTTCGACTCGATCGATTTATAAATTTATTATTTTGTCGCCTAATCCAAAATATAGCTCTACTGACATTTGAACTTTTTTTACCCTGTAGGAACTTACATAACAATATGCGCCTTTTTTCGTCGTGTAGGAACATATTATGTATTTTGTTTACCTGCTATAGGCGCCGTGTAGGAACTTACATTCGGCCACACGGGTATCTACCTATATTTTTTCATAGCGTCGACTATTTCACCTACCTACCTGCGATAATAATATGGACGAGAACGAGTCGGTCGTCGAAAATAATATAATCGAAATGCGTCGTATTATTTGTTTTGGCGTTGTGCGATATTTACGCTATTCGACGAGGTTCGCGGTCTCGTCATCGCGATACGCCGCCGCCGCCGCCAAAACTGGCTGTCAGACAAATCTGTTACGCGATAAGCTCGCTCGCTGCGACGAACGACGCGCAATTTATTTTTCCGCAGCCGGCACACGGCGGCTATCGCATTCCCCGTCGGGCCGCGTATCGTATTTTTTTTTTTTTTTTCGTGCCACTTCAGTCAGTCACCGTCGTCGTCTGAAACGGATTTCGCGATTTCGAAAAACACACATCAGCCGTATAGTAGTATATATTATACCTACCTACGACGATAATATTATAATAGCGATTGTGCGGACATAAGGGCCAAAGGTACACACATCGTTTGATTTTTATCGATTTTATAAAAAAAAACTCTCAATAATATACATACAAATAAATATAATTTTAATAAATAATTGATTGATTTTTTAGATTTCATAAAAAAAAACTCTCAATAATATACATACTAACAAATAAATATAATTCAAACAAACTAACAATATATGTTATATTGTTATAACACAAAACTGCTCACACACTGTCTATGCGTGACAATCGATCGAAATCAGATAATACATTTGTCGATTAAGATTAAACGTTTGAAGTTTTTGAACGATATAGTTCTAAATTTAATATCAGCTGTTGAGCCTTCCTAACCTACCTAGGATTTTGTAGCCGGGCAATAGGATTCGGGTTATTACAATTTTGGAGCTTTCGTATACGATACGAATTTTTATTTCATCTTATTTTGGCGCTTATGTCTTCCATCGGAAAGGACGTACCTATATACCTATATTTATGCTGTTCGGTCTTTATTACATTATTATTGATTTTGTACCTGCGAATTATTTGTATATTACCCATAACGATTTGTTTTTTGTAAATTTTGCATTAGAGAGTGTTGTGATGAGAAAAAAGAAAAGAATAAAAGAAGTTTTTAAATTGGTAGGTATCTAACAATAAAGAACCTCTATATAGAAATGAATGTCATTTGATCGCATAAATGATATATTAATTAAATGGGTCACGCTCTACATACTATTTAATATTATCTCCCACACGAAAATGATGCTCAGGCCGGTTCGTCTGACAGGAGTGCTCTGAAAGAAAATATATTTTAATCTTTAGTTTCACATATAGTGCGTTGACTTGGAAGTACTTTGTGTACACAACCGAGTACTTTAGTTCTGAATAGGTCTAAGGTAGGGTGACCATATTTAAAAAAATAAAATACAGGACGAAAATGTCATCCATAATATTTTTAAATTAATAAGTATTTATTAGGTTTATATTTTTTTTTTTTGATTTTTGACGTCGCCGACAACAATGTGATAAAACAATAGTTATGGTAAAAACAAAAATCCAAAAATACAACTGAAAAATATAGATTTTTATGTTATTATTTTATTCAATTATGTCATACAAAAATGTAGTCATAAATCATTTTTTTATAAAATAAATTTCAAAAATTATGAATTAACAGTAATAGTACGGCAAAAAACGGGTTGTTATATGGGACAGACTTGAAATTACGGGACAAAAAGCGCCCCGAGAGAAGTTTGTCAGAACAACAGGACACAAAGCCGAAATAAAGGACAATCCTGCAGTATAAAACAGGACGCGTATGGTCACCCTAGTCTAAGGTTTATATTTTTTATGACAACGATTAACGGTGTATGAAATATTTTGAAGAATAATTGTATAATTTGTTCTTGTAAAATACTTTGTATAACCTTATCGTTCTTTAGTAGTTAGACTTACAAATGAAAAGCTAAGTCAATTTAGTTAATATGTGTGTAATGTGTGTACGTTACATAACTAAGATACTTAGATGCTTCTCGGAATCGTTTAGACAGTGATCTAATGTCGCAAGGGCTCTTTCACGGATTGAACTCATCATATTATAATATGTAATAATATAGGCTCGTCAGCCTTGGCTGGATCGTTTTTCACTAATTCAAGGCTTAAAATATTTATAAGATATCACGTTGTTGTTTTACTAATTTAGTAGTTTTAAGTTTACGTGTAATAGCTCTCGTTATGCCTTAACCGTCTTAATATCCTACTAAACAAAATAAAGAATAAATAAGAAAATATGTGCACTGGTCTCCAAATTGCATAAACGTTCTCGAAAATCGTCCGTTCAGTGTTTTTAATCTGTCGAATTCCTTCGCGATGCGTTCAATAATATACCTGTCGTAATATAGGCGGTAGCTAGTAATAAAAAAAACAATTATTGTGATAATATAATATTAATTAATAATTGTTGTGTTATACTTATAAGAGATTGCATCCCCGAGAACACGTCATGTTTGTATATCGATCGTGTAGAAAATGTAATATTTTTTTTAAAAAGTATTTACTCACTGGTCGTTATACATACCTATAGGTGAATCATACAAGCAAAACGACGGTCGATCAACGCAAATAAAAACAAAAATATTATTTCAATGTATACAAAGTTTCGTTTAAATATAGAAACAGCGCACAATCAAAGTCTGATAATATTAATGATAATATGACGTATTATCTTGCGAAATAAAAATGTTTAATGGACGCACCGCGTCTACTAATTTATTGTATAATATATATTTTGTTTTCGTTCGTTTCATATTATTATTATTATAATGTTTAAAGTTATTTTCGCGCTTTTGAATTTAAAATAAAATCGTACTTTTTCTAAAAAAATATGAACGCAATTAATATAACGACGTTATCTTTACAGTCGTTACACCGTATCATAACTACTGCTACACGCGGTTTAATCGATCATGTTGAGTACAGACTATTTTAAATCCCCTAGAGTGTTGGCAAAAAAAAAAATAGGTTCTTTTGACAATACAATAGAAATAATAATATATATTGTAATAATATAATATAATATGGGTAGGTGAGTACTGTTTTTTTTTTCGCGTTCACATTCAAAACTTGAATATACTAATGATATATTCTTATTCCGCACGTTTATCGTACAAATAGTAATTTATTAATGAATATTACGGTGTTACGCTTGACGTCATCGGATAAATATAAAATAAAAAGTACGTTCATATTGTATAGCTGATGTACACGCACATCGCAATATTTTATACAGATATAATATTATATAATATTATGAAAAGCCTTATTACTTTAAAAACTATCTCTGAAAGCCTCATTCTTTGTTTATCATTGCAGGTAATGTATACAAACATATTATTATAATAACATTTAATATACCTATCGTGCACTATAAACAGTTGCTGACTTGCTGAAATATGGCGGCGGCTTGTGTGTGCAAAATACTATAATGTTCTCTTTTCGCGGTTAACTATAATAATAATAATATAAATTATTAAATCAACGCAATAATAATAATAATAAATCAATATAGTAATAAATCTTTATTATTTATTATGCAATTATATATATACTATCAAATCGTAATTAATTTACGGTATTTTTCTGATAACTGTTATCGCGGTGCAACCGCATTGTTGTACTGCAGAATCAATAAATTATTAATAATAATTTTAATATTATGTTATTCGATATTAAAACACAATAATCATTAAAAAAAAAAAAAACTCAAACGAACTCGATTTGTCTATATTTATTACAATAATAGAATATTAATATTATTATTGTGTTACTTGTGGATTTTTTTTTAATAACTACCCGGTACGTTATTGTCAAGGGAATTTAGAAACGCGGAGACATAATATACATATATATATATATATATATATATATATATATTCCTCGATATTCTACTTTTCAGTCGGAATGGATCATAATATCAAACGTCATATAGATAGGTATAATATTATGTTATTTACGAGTAATACGAAATCCTTCGTAAAAATTGTACCTACATTATTGATTAATCCGAATAATAATAATACGTTTGCAGGTCGTTACGTACAGAACGCACCCTGCACACGGTACGGATCAATCGTACGATTTTAAAATTAAAAAAAAAACTACGAAGGTTAAGGTAATGAATAGAACTTATAATACGACGCGCAATATTGTACTAATTATTCGAGTATAGTATTAAAGCCTCGGTAGTGTGTCGGACCACTGACTTGTGGTTTATCGTGTGTTTTTAATAATATTATTACTAAAATTAAACTTTTCGGTGATCGGCGGTAATACGTTTTGTTTTTTTTTTTTTTTTATAGTATTTTAACGTTATTAGTGAGATGACATTTTTTTTTTTGTTGTTATAGGTATACCTATATAATTAAATACAATAATAGATTAAATCATCGTTGTTATAATAATAATACTTATCACAAACGCACAGACTCTTTATGACGTGTTGTAAAAGTTTATACAATGCCGACTGCTGCTGGAGGAATGAGAAAATTTTTGGCATTGGAAATATTATTCTGGTTAGGACTCGGAGTATATAATGTGTGTCGTCGGATAATTTGTTTTCGGTTCCTGTGTTATTATTATTATTGTTGTTGTTGTTGTTGTTGTTATTACTCATTATGAAAATAATTTTACAAATTACACCAATTAATTAAACGGACATAAATCGCACTCGCGTACAATCCGCGGGGTCGCACAATTATTAGCAAAGTTTCCGCGGCGGAATGTCCGATAGCCGCGGGCGGGCGCGTGGGACATAATAATAATAATAATATTATTTTATCGTCGTCGTCGTCGTCGTTGTCGCGGCGTACAGCAACAATAATAATATAATATAATAATAATATTACATCGTAATATTCGCGGGGGATGAGCTTAACCTCCGACGCGTGGAAATCGGTCCACAAACGAGCCGATTATATACCTGCCCGCGATAATGTTAATTTTATATTATTAAATCGCACCCCCAAGACGTATAATAATAATAATAATAATAATAATAATAATATTGTACATAGTTTCGTCCCGAGACGTACACGACTTTATACCGCTGCAGTTGATAGCTCGGAATAACGCGTATAATAATTATTATTACAATGCGGACTCTGTAAGTTTTTTCTGATTCTTTCGATTTTATCGCGTATGCGTCGGCCGTTAAGTAGGTATGGGGACGGGCGTAACCGTTTTCGGCCAAAATGTACCTTCCCCTTTTCGGCCAGTACTTTTTCCTTTAAAATTTACAATTATAAAAACTGAACCTAATTATTATAAATAATATTATTATTATTGTATCCAAAACTGTGATTTTTTAAATGATTACATCTTTATAATTGATAAACATATTATTAGCTTAGTCGAATAAATAACAATTCACAGATCACAAAGCTGTCTTGGCCTAACACTGAAATAGTGGGTTGTATAGATTCATTTGAACCAAGCTTGGTGGCGAAGTGTACAAAAATTTGGATTATCAGTAGATTATAATGACATGTCATCTGAAATAGGACAATGGATTAGACACACTTTTCGCTTATTGTTTTTACGCCCGCATGAAGTATCAGAATGTTTTGTCAATTTTTTTTTTTTTTCTAATGTTCATTGAAACGACCTCAAGGTCTTCGTCAATGCTTATCACAAGTGGGTAGTAGGGAGATCGTGTGATCCATTTATCTATGTATATATCACTATATGCATGATACTACCCCCCTTCTCCAAGAGGAGACATGTGTGGTCTTCACTCCCAGTGGAGTGGGACCTAGTTGGAAACCGGATGATGCAATCGGACGACAGCACGGGAAAATGGTGATTGCGTAGAATCACACAAATTTTTTGCACTTGCTATGACTCGAACCGATAAATGTGTGAGTCGCAGTCAACTGTGTGACCACTGCGCCACTCCGGCCCCATGTTTTGTCAATGATTATATTTTATTATTTTTTCACGCAGTTAGTTTGATATAAAAACTACTGGCCGAAAAGAGAAAGGTACATTTTGGCCGAAAAGGGGGCCGCCCATGGGGACATATACCTAGCATACTAGTCGGGGGCGCATGTTAACTCCGCCACAAGTACATTTTTTTACTGAAAAATCCGACAAAAAATCGGGTAAAATCGGGTTCGTGGAAACTCAGCCAGGGAAGAAAATCAAGTATTATCGCAATATAAAATTAATTCGTTTGGACATAATATTTCGTCCAATATACGCTCTATAATAGACGCGGCAGGCTTTATTGTAATATGCAGAAGGACACTATAATTGTACTGTAGAAAATTTGAAATGTGCAGTTTACTTAACGAATATGTGAGCTTGAAGAATAAATAAAATACTAAGAAGTCACTTGGCTGTAGTAGCATGCAAAAAAAAAATAGATACTTATTAAATAGATTAAGCAATAGTAGTAATATACTTTAAATAATATTGATTAGTAGGTATCTACTTTTTTATATATTTGTATGAGTTTTTTTTTAGTTTAAAATATAATATATATATTGTAGGGGAGGGGGGGTCGAAGCATTTTCAATAAGTCACTATAACATAAATTATATATTTGTGCATTGGGAAAAAATCATTAAAATAAAGCTTGAGACGCGGAGACTACAAATGGTTATGTTCGTCAAAGTATATCTTACCTAACTGCCGATACTTTTTTCAAATATTGTGCGAAGAAAAATATATTTTTAAATATTAATAAACGAATCGATCTTGACAATAGTTTTATCGATTTCAACGTATGTCATCGCAATGGACGTCAACGTATTTAATGTGAGAGGGCATGTGACGATGTGAACAGGTAAGAAAATAAAATTGGCCGAGTTTACATAGTTGGACCTTTTAATTACATTTTTATCTAACCGGCGTTCTGGCGGAGTTTACAATCGCCGGGAAAAAGCGAATTGGTTCCCGTTTAAAAAAGGTATTTAAAATACCTGGCTGGAAGCAGCAGGAAGACAATAATCTGGACATTTGACAACCGTCGTCGTCGTCGTCGGTATAGGCGTATTAAAGGGTTATTATTATTATTATTATTATTGTGTATCTATAAAAAAACAAAAGAAAAAATGCTAATGTACATTATCGCATAATGAAGTGTGCGCGGTTTAACTGCGGTAACAGCGACTGGTAGGGCGATTGGAAGTCAACTGGTCATCACTTAGGATAGGAGTACAAAATACGAATAATAAGTTAATATGGTAAATACAATATTAAAAAACCGTTGATTTGCAAATTGTCTTTAAATAT
The DNA here is from genome assembly GCA_022818045.1 of Neotoxoptera formosana. NCBI lineage: Eukaryota > Metazoa > Arthropoda > Insecta > Hemiptera > Aphididae > Neotoxoptera > Neotoxoptera formosana. The sequence continues at coordinate 3,703,589 of CM040634.1, forward strand.
TCAATTCGCGTAAGCTTCTCATTAATGTACTCGGTCATACCGTTTTCCAAGTATTTTCCAAGTTATTTCTTTCCTGTTTGCTAGTAAGTTTTCTTGTATTGTTACTTCGAAATTTAGTATAATTTAATGTCTATAATTGCTGTTCAAAGTCGTCTCCATAAAATAAAATATATTAGTATGCAGGCACTTGTAAATTCTTTATTCAGCTTTGAATGGAACGGTTCGCAACCGTTTTGCATCATGTACACGAACGGAAACCAATTCGGCTCAACTTAATAAAATACCGTGTTTAAAGAAAATTCGCCAATCAACGGTTTTAAATATTGTATTTATTATATATTATCTATTATTATTCGTATTTCGTACACCTAACCCAAGTGATGACCGGTTGACTTCCAATCGCCCTACCAGTCGCTGTTACCGCAGTTATACCGCGCACACGTCATTGCGTGCAATAATAATATACATAAGCGTTTTTCGTTTTGTTTTTTTTTATAGTTACAAAATAATAATAATAATAACCGTTTCATACGCCTAACGAAGACGACGACGACGACGACGGTTGTCAAATGTCCAGATTATTGGCTTCATGCACAATCGTCGGAACTAAAACGACGTCGAAGTATCTACTGATGCTGCTTCCAGCCGACGAATATAATAATAAACTGTGGATCGCAACCTTCGCGCGAAAAACAAAACGCACTCGTTTTTTTTTTTTATGGGGTTTTTTTAACGACAGCGTTGACGGATTATATTATTATTATTGTCGTACCGTGCGCGGTGTACATATTATATTTCGATATTTCAATATTTTATCTCTGCAGTGTAGGTATTTAAAAACTAAATATTACATGTTTACGATGACCTGATGGCTTTCAATATCGCATGAGAACGTTGAACGGAACTCAGTACAGGGCGATTTGTTTACGGTATATAGACACTAAAATATTATTTCGAAAAAGATCGACGTCATTGAAGGTATTTCGTGAACATTGTTTTGATAAGAAATCACAAAACAAAAATTGTCGAAAAAATTGTGTTTTTACTATTGTTGTATATATTATTACCGTTATTTAAATTCTTTAAGATTTATAGTTTTCGAAATAACGAGTTTCTTACGCTTAAATATAATCACTCTGTATATACATAATATATAATAATATAGTTTCATGTTCAAACAAATGGTTTTTTTTTTTTTTATTATTGAAAGGTCACCAGTGGGAAATGCCGAAGCAATAAAACATTGATGCTTCAATTTTTTCCGGACGATAAAAAAATTAAATATGCAATATACCTGTACGCTATTCTCCGGTATGCATTATTCAATAAATTTCTAATTTTAAATAGTAATTAAATTGGTAATAAATTCATTGTTTAAAATTATAGATAGTACAAACCGATTTCATTTGTACATAAAATAGTAGAGAATTGTTGACCTCTACACATTTATAGTATACAGCGGTACACCTAAGTAAAATTGCAATCTATTCGTTTACCTAGGTACTATATTAATTACTTTAATCTTGATTATATGTATTCGTCATTTCTTATAAACACATTGGACTTATTTTTTGTTTTTATTAATAAATAAATTGCACTTGAGATGAACATTTTTAGAAAACATAAAAAGATGAAATTGATTCATTTCATGCAGCAAAACTTTTAACGAGTGTTATTATTAGTATTACAGCATGGTCATCAGTAGTCAAGAGGATATAAAATTATTGTGCCTCGAGTTATGGTGTTTCTTGACGACGATCGTCGAGGTGACCGCCGCTGCATCATTCCACAAAATAATAGGTAAGACCGTCGGAGTATCTATATGTAGTTTTTCAGCAATTTTTCTTTTATTTATTATAATATGGTATTCCGAAGCAAGGCCGCTGCGCAGTGATTGCGTTTATTAATAATTTAACGATATTATTATTCATTATTTATTGGATATATTTATTTCCACTTGTTGTTGTTGTTTATAAACTATTACTGATGACGGTGGTGAGAACGTAAATAAAAAATAAGTTATTGAGTTCGGTATTGAGCTTGTGAGGTATTTAATAATAATATGTTGTCACGTCGAGCACATGTGAGATGCGGCCTTGGCTCGAGCTAGGAGGATTTTCCGGACGACTTCCGGTCTTATAGCCGGGGCGGGCTGTCTCCGTGAGCGATGTACGGCCGACGACGCCAAAAAGTTCCACTGCGAATAACAACTCTGCGCGGCGTTATAAATCCTTCTTTTCTCTCGACTAATGCGTCCTTGAAAATGTTTAAAACTTTGCGCGCCCTCGCGGGTCGTTTATATCATTATATTATTACGAGTGCGTGTGCCTATAATATCACGGGCAGAGTTTCAAACCCCAGATATGATGAGATTCACTAAAAAAAAACTCCAGAATTTTCGGCCTCGAATCGCGTATTTCATATATTATTATTATTATTGTTGTTATTAAACAAAAAAAAAAAACAATAAACCGTGACTATAACGATGAGCAACAATAGGTTTAATACGAATTCCGGAACTAATTTCGTCCGCAGTGCGACCACTATTGTAATACCGCGGTCGTAATGATGATATAATACTAATAGGTACCTAGGTACCTGTATTATAATATACGTATATATATAACGTTGTCGATGACGCACTATACACGACTTGGGCCGATGGATTTTCCTTTTCGTAACCGTATTCCATCGTCATCGACTTTTATATTATTATAAATACATATTATAGGAAAAATATTCGAGCACCACTGTGCATTTTTAATTCCACAGACTTCCGCAAAATGTAATATATTGCGCTCGCGTAGATGGGAAAAAAAATAAATTGCCGTTAAATTTTTGCAAAATGGCTAAAACAAAAAAAAACGTCATCGTAGCGATGCGTTTACATTTTGAATTTACGCTGTTAGTTATTGTTTCCTGCGCGTAATTCGAACATAAAACACGCGTATTATATTGTGATGATGATGAAAAAAATTACAGTTCACAGGACTAACAACTACTACTATATAGTAGTTCGGTCCTATCACATAAATAATGTTACCTACTATTATATATCATAAACGTTACGCGGGACTTTATTAAATAGAACAGACAGACGACGAAGTATGAGAATGCGTGCGACACTGCGCTAAGGCGAAACAGCAAAATATGTTATAAATCATACACAAATATTATTTAGCACGTCTGCAGACGATATAATAATAATAATATAACTGTTTGTTTTAATTCGGTTTGAGATAAAATATATTTAATTCACCCTATACACGGCAGTCAACCCGATATTAAATAATAATATTATCAAAACTAAACTCTCGTCGATATCGTTATTATCATTCGATAATATCGTAGTAAACAGAATAATATGTTATGCACCTCAGGTCACGTGTGCTATTGGTTGGTTGGTTTTTTTGTGTTTGTGTGTTAATGTGGGCGTCTTACGTTGGAGCGTTAACTCTGAGGTAGTTTCTTTTTTTCGTCATTCGACTTACACACCGTAATATACAAGAGAATTTTTTTTTGGCGACCAGACAATATCTTATTCAGGCATTATATGATTGTATTTTCCTTTTATTGTTTTTTTTTCATCCCCTTTTAACTCATTTAAGGATAATATACTGTACCATAGTTTTTTTCAGCATTCAACTACTTTTACCATTAGAAGAAAAAAAAAAGGATAGTGAAATCCTATAATACTTAGATAATACATAGCCCCTATAGTTCAGAAAAAAAAATCAACTTGTAGATAATATATATTATACTCGTTAGGTGTCGGATGAAAATGAAAGAGAAAATCTCTGTCCGTTTGTCAGGCTCTAACGCAAGCTGCTTATTTAACCCTTTGATATAATACATTTTTTAATCGGCTTACACTCTAGTTGTTCAGTTTGACGGATTTCAAAGCCATAAGAATAAATTAGAAACACTATTCAATTACTTACTTTTAAGATTATAAATATTTTAATACCTAGTTTTATACTTAATGTTTTTATTATTGAAATTAAATTAAATATATTATTATAATCATACATTTTAATGTCGAATTTATAAAATAGTTAAAAAATTATGTCTAGGTATAGTTGTTTTTTTCATAAGAATATTTTTAAGCGTCTCTTATGATATAATATCTATCATAATAGGTATAATTATTACAAATACGCAGTTTATTTCACGTTTTATCGGTATAATAATACGATGGTTAGGATTCAATAAAATTAAATGATATTTTGAATTAATTATTGTGTTCTCCAATAGAATAATTACATAATTATAATATCTACATAAATATAAATTAATTGTTTAAGATAACATTATAAAATATAATATGCGTATGAAACTTATGTTGTAAGTGTAAAGGTTTTATAATAAACCGCAGTTTAGTGTTTGTAAAACATTAAACACATTAATATTATACACTGTTTATATTATTATGTAATTATTATCTCTTTATTTTTTAGCACATTGCATAATATACCTACCTAAATAGTTTATAACATAATATTAAAGTATATTGCACTGTGTATTTTAAAATCAACAAAAGACTATAGTTACACATCGGGATGTTTCCGTTATCTAATAATCATAATAGCTATAACTAAAAGACATAATATATTGTTTTTAAGAGTCACACCTCAAATAATATTCACATCGCTTAAACATAATATGACGTGCGTGTTAAGTATAAATGTCGGGTGAAACAATGTTATTTAGTTTTTTTTTTTTTTTGAAACACACAATATAATATTATGTTACCACCTATATATCTCGACGTGCAATATAAAATATCCTAAATATATATTATATTTATTCGCGATACCAGTGTGTAATACATAATATTATTTCATACTGTATATTTGAATCGGTAACTGCATAAAGGTGACAAGTCCATACCCATATAAATTTAAATTTTATTATAATTTTGCACTAAGCACACGCAAATAAATCGTTTACTGCAGAAGGGTGTCCAATCCGACTGTCCGAACATCTGAAAATAGCGCTCGGAAATAACAGTTTACAACAGAAAAGAGTCATGTCGATGTGTCTTATTTTGTCTATTCCAAAAAATTAGAAAAAGTGGACTTCTTCCCTTTTCTGCGGTTTTCTGTTCATTTGTATTCAAAGCGCATAAGGAATGATTTTTTTTGAGCTAAAAAAGCTCAATAAAAAATTTGTTCATACTATTACTCGCTTTCATCAAACTATCACGATTTTGTCCTCAATGTTCCAAATACATATTAATTATTATATAATGTCTACAATTCGATCGATTTGATCTAAGAAATTATTATACAATAATACGAGGAGAAAAGTTGTGGCTTTTTAATGGTACTAAATGTATTTGGCAACTCGAATAATTATAATTATTATTGTCGGCCACTGGTCGTCGGGCGAACTAAGAAAACGTTCTCGTCGTACCGCGCCATTATATTTCTGTGACGATTATTTATAAAATATTTTCATATCATATCTTCGGACTCTGGTGGAATAAATACTTTGCTCGAAAAATATCAGTCGGCGGTACCTATGTAATATACGTATAGGTAGGTAGGCACTTACTGTAAATCACGAGTTCGCAACGAAAATACAGCCATCATGTGTATCGTATCACAAGCCCCACGCAATTAAAATTAATTGAGCATTGTCTCGACATCAAAATAATATTATAATATACTTGGTGTTTACCGGGTCATTATGTTTAGTTGAGTTCATTTTTCCTTTTGGAACAATGCAATTATTATTATTTAGTGGCGTTATTAGTTTTGCGTGTAAATAACGCAATTCGTTAAACACAATATTATTTGGGAATTTTTCAATTGTACAAGGTTAATATTCTAAACTATTGCGTATGGCTGCTGTAGATGATTAATAGCAACACGTCCAAAAAACCGTAGCTTTGCATTTTTAATTCTTTAATCTTGTACATAATATGCACAGGAAAAACCCTATAGGTACAATAGTAGTAATAATATACCTAGTCAAAACATAATACTATTACTGTTTGTATTATTTTTCCGTATAAAAGAACCAAATTGCTTTAAAGTGTTCACATTATTTTGCTCACTAATAGACTAAACGCACTTCGTGTTTTGTGTCTTAACGAGCTGTTTGTACCTGCAATTTACAGGCAATTTAAAAATATTAATTCTTATTCAATGTTAACCAAATTCAAGTAGACAGAAAATGTTAAGCTGTAAATATAAAATTTATTGAAAATTAACTTACATTATTTTAACATAGGTAAAATAGGCTATAGCCTCTCCAGAAGAAAAAAATCAAAAAGTTCACTTCAAAACTAAACGAATAACATTGGATTTCTGTTGTATTTTTATTCCAATCTTTCTTCTATAGCTCCGGAAGTGATCAATTGAAACAAAATATTTTGTTTTTTATCAAAAATTATGTTAGCCTATACTTAGTATATATTAACTCGTGTGAAGTTACTACTCGCGTTTTTCAATTTCGTTTAAAAATGCACAACATTCTGGTAGTAATTTGCAAAATCGAGTTTTTAGAATTTCAAATGAGTATCTTGTTTCAGTTTGTAGAGTCGACTTCAAGCAGCCTCCATGTGGTCTGATTTTCTACAAATCTTCGCAAATATTTTGTGATTTTTTGGTAGACTTATTTTAGACCTTCGGTCACGGTTATACTCTTTACAGGCTCAGTATAAAAAGGTAATGGAGGACTTATACGCATATATCATAGCTGTCGTGAACAATATACGAAAGGCGCCGTGCAAAATAAATACTTTATAACTGATGAAATTTCGCCAAATCTGAAATGCTGATGGCTCGACAATTATTAATTGATCAACTTACGACTTGATGTACACCGCATTAAGTTGTAGAACAACAGTTCTTCAGAGTTCGTCGAGTGCCACAGTATATATTTTATGATGCGCATAATATAGTGTGTATCCGCGCCAAAACTGAGCCGCGACTACGTGTCGCCACCGGTTTCGCGAAATCGTTATTTAAATATTATTAAAATCATTATTATTTGCCGTTCCTGGAACTCACATTCTTGGAATATCGATTTATTTTACTAATGATCGGTGGTGCCAAGAAATAATATAATTTCGTCGTAGACAAATGGGTAGGTACCTATCAAAATAAATAATATTATGTAATAAACAGTATGTAAAAATATGAATACAGAGTGTACCATAGTCTGCGAACATAAACATACACTTAAAATAATCGTTATTATACATCCGAGCGAGACGATACACCCTGTACATCATTAAAATAAACTAATACTATTTCGTCAAAATGATATTGTATAGTAACAACGAAAATATCATCGGAAATAGCTCGGCCGCGTGATCGAAGGCGCCGTCGAAGTCGGCGTCGTCGTCGTTCGGGGAAAAATAATTAAAACTGGCTAAAAATAGATACGGAAAATCCAAATATACCATTGAAATCACGAGGTCCTACTGAATAACCACGTATAAATATTGAAACGGTGCGTCTATAACCGATCAAATAATGCGCCCCGAAAGATGTACATAAAGATATACATTTGTCGACCGTGGCATTGAACGTGTTGATATTATGAAGTTAACCATTAATTAAAGACGGTATAGTTTCTCTGATGATTTGACTACTGAAAATATCCTTTTTTTTGTAAACCACTTTTGATTATTATTTATTAATTTCATCGGTTTTTTAATTTTTAATTTTTTTAATGCATATTTTGCCTGTTTTTAGTACCTACATTAAATTCACAGCCCTGATCATTATGATATCGAGTTGATAAATGTGCCGCCAAAATAAAATGCAATGCAGTCGTCGACAATAAAATTAAAAAAACGTACAACGCGTAATATCTGTATTACATAATAATAATAATAATAATAATAATAATAATAATAATATAATCAGTGCTAAATCGAAATCATAGTTTTAAGCGTCTGCTCGCGTATCATCGTGTCCTTTCCCAATGCGTTTCCAGCGCGGTTCGTCATTAAAATTCATAAAACTGTTCTGTTCTCAGCCAGACGCATAATAATAATTATAATAATATGCTATTACCTATATATATATACACAAATGGCCATATCATTATAATATGGCGTAGGTACTTACGCACACATTATATGTTTAATATCAACCATGGTCTCGTCATCGTAGGCCACGGTAATTGTTATGACCTGCACGGGCCGCAGAGCATTCGGTTTTTGTTTTAGGTTTTTTTTTTTTCTTTTTTCCACCGTAACGATAATAATAATAATCATAATAGGTACATAATAATATTAATGTATTAATAGGGAACGGATTTCATTGTAAATACATATTTTTATTGGAATGAGATATTTTAAATCTCATAAAAAATGTGTACGGTTGTGTACGATCTACGTTCTAATTTCTAATTGAAATAAACTCAAATGTATTTTACATATTTTTACATATTTTTACATATTTTTACATATTTTATGTAATTTTTGATTTTTTATCGATTTTTGACTTTTGCCGACGATAAATATTATAACTTATGAGCTTTGTCAAAAATTATTGACGGCCTCCAAATATTGTGTGTTATCTAAATGGCATAATATTGTAGATTAGATTAGTTCAGTTATTGCGTTTAGTATGTACTGTATATTATACACTATTTTCGATATTCGTTATGCTATGACAATCGTTTTAGTATTCGCACCATAGTCGTCATATTTAGTCATATTATAATACTAATACATTTTTTAAAATAAAATATTTTTTTTGTAATTTTTAATTCTAACACATTTTTTCGATATTTACATATTTTGGATTTTTTATTCCATATTTTAAAATATTGATACATGTATATTATGTACATATTATATTGATTTTTTTATTACAATAAAATCCGTTCCCCGATAATAAATTATTATTATTATTGTTTCCCATCGTCGTCGCGAGTTTTCGTCAAATCGACCGTCGCCACGTCACGAAAATAATATTAATTATTATTATACTGGCGTATTTAGTTTTTTTGGCGATGAGTTAAACTTTTATGCAGCCTCCCAGGAGATGTAGGACGAAACCACTTTTCATTCGTACCTAACAACATATTATTCTATATAAAAAAAGAGTTTGTATAAGGACAACCCCCTCTCCCCCCTCAAAATCTAATTACTAACATACATTTTTACATAATAATAATAATAATATATTATATTACTCACCGAAAGTACAATAAATGTACTATAGTTAGCTATGTAATTATATACATAAAATAATATTATTATTATCATATTATATTGTTTAATTATTAGGCGAATGACAATAATACTGTGACAACAACAACAACAACCATGAACAGTATTTAACAATAAAATGTGATCGTATATTCGTATGCAATGAATTATTATCACAATCAGATATTCAAATAATATTCAGCGTACAGTTGTAAAGTCAGTATCATAATAATATCTGACAATGCTCAATAGTAATAATATGTTTTTTATTAGATACAAATAAACGATATCGAAGACTATTGGCACGATTTTACATTTCATTATTTTTTATATAGCGCTATCGGTAGCGTTTTTTTTTTTTATAATATACCATGGCCAGTAAATCGTATAAAAATCTTATACGAAACGGGATGTTTATTTTTTGGGTTTCACGAAATGTACCTGCAATATTTTAAAACACCTGTTTAAAATGTGTGGAAATATTTCAGTTTTTATAAACTCCTTTTATGAATAATGAATATAATGTGCGTATTATAAGCGCTATTACTTTTAGGTAATTTATGAAATGAAGGTTTAATATAATATATAACTTATTGGTAAATCACATACTATGTGTATTATCTGTACCATGCCCATATCAACATAATACTAAAATCAATAGGTACCTGCCTAATGTACAAGACGTGTACGACACAGTCAAATCAGGTGGAATTAGTGATAAATGCTAAGTGGCATGAACTTTATAATGATTATTGTAAATGGAAATTCCCACCCTCCCCAGCCTAACAGTTCCCCCCCCCGACCATATATTTTTGATGCAGACATTTCCCCCCCCCCCCCCATTTTTTTTTTAAAGTTTACTATTTTTAATAATATTATATTATTTATTAATTAATATGAATTTATTTTTATTTTCATATATTAATTATAGATGTATTCATTTTTGATTAATAATTGAACTACTCGAAACCATATAAATTACGATTAAAATAATTTAAAAAAATAAGATTATATATAAAAGATAAAAGATTGACTAAATAAAATATACAATTAATAATTAATGAAAATGGCTAAAAATATTGACATAAAAATGATACATTTTGTAAAAAATATTTGATTTGTGATTATTTTGTTATTTCTAAACACATATTTTATAGCCTTTGTTGATATTTATTTATTTATTTTTGTTTAACTGTTAAAATATTATATTGTTTCAAGTAGTTCAGTTGATCAAAAATATACGTCTATAGTTTATTATATTTATTAAAATATTTGGAAATATTTAAAAATAGGCAAAAAATGAATTTCATACTAAACAGTAAATTTTAAAAAAAATGGGGGGAAATGTCCTACTACACCGAAAACAGTTGGGGGGGGATGTCCACGACTCAATAATCATAATATGATATCCAAAATTAACAATAGAAACATTCAAACATGGTTAAGTGCCCAAAGTTAAAAATGCTGATTGATATATTATAGTATGCAATTTTTAAATAACAATAATATTTATTTGAATTTATTATTTGTAGTTATTATTTGTAACTCATATTTTTATAATATGATGATATCGTACCCTACGTAGGTACAATAATTATAATTAATCGTTGTTATGTTAACTGGTATATTATTATATCGAACACTTTACTGTGACATAACGATTTATATTTTTTCCGACCAATTATTACGTATCATAATTGTTAACGAAATAAAGTTTGGTCGATTATAGTATTTGCAATTATAATATTATTATAACGATGAGTACGTTTTTTCTTTATTGTAGTGTTCACACTTGCAATATTGTTCAGTCTGTGCAATAATATTACACGCGTTCCCTATAATTATAGCGAAACGTTATGTTAAACACATTCGGCCGAAACGAGCGTACATCTGATGAGAACCTGTTTTTCGGCAAAAAGAGGCAATGTTCCATAACACTTATTTAATAACACGTTCTACGTGCAGGTTAATATTGTTGTCTTATTGTAACGAATATTACGACTTATACTGTTATCGTGGATAATATTATCGTTTCAAACGGTTTTTTAGTAGAAATAATATAATATTATAAACGCACAAGCCTGGGCATAAACGAGTCAAAAAGTTAGTGTTAAGTTAATTTTAACTTTTTAACATAACTTTTTTTAATTTAGTTTTCATAAAATTAATTTTTTACTTGACTGATTTTCATTGATTAACTCAATAAATAACAAGTTACTTTTAATCAAATCCAAGTTATGTTAATTTATATAAATAATTAATATAATTAATATAATATAATAATTATTATTGATAACGCATAACGCATAAACATTTACTTTTTATTATTTTAAATCATATAACTGGATATTTATGAGTACATAAAAAAAAAATATTAACTTAATTTAATAATAAATTAATTTTATGTTTCCGTGTAACAATTAACTTAACTCAGTTAAAAAAAAATTAGGATAACTATTGCATTTTAACATTTTTTAAAATGTGTTTTATCGACTTAACTCAACTCAGTTAAAAATGATCATTAACTTGCCCAGGCTTGTAAACGCATAAACAATATTCTAACCGATAGAGCAATGATGATGACGTCACGAGGCGTTTTGTTTCCCGTCGCAAAAAATAATCATAAAAACTCCATACTTACGCTTATTAATTACCGCTATTATTATATCGTGCTGTGGAGTAAAATATTATTTCAAACTTCAAACACTGGAGGTATTGTTGTATTATAGACTTGGGCGCCACCGAAAAAAAAAAATTACAATTTCGTTTTGAATTCGCCGCCGCGGTAATATTTTTTCATATACGCATCGGTGACGCATCGGTGACGGAGCGGTGCGCATCGTCGTCGAGTCGTTATAATATTGTCATACCGATACGCGACGAGCGGGAGAGCGCACGCCAAAGCTGCCGACACGTCCGTCACGTAATGTGTCCGACCTGTCACTCGTATCACACTTCATATAATTATTAGCCCAAATTGTCGTCGTCGGCAGAGCTGTTGTCTCGCATGCTGTAATATCGTCGCCGTGCCCAACACTAAAATATATAAAATGATATAATATTTTGACGATTGTTGAAGCGACCGATCGCGTTGCATAATATCAATCTTGCTAAGTTGTATTTAACGATAGATGACATAGAAATCCATTTCAAGGTACTACATTTTAATATTATGTGAAGTCTTATTTTGCATATTTAGACTTTTTTGCCTATTTGGCATATTTCTATTTTATCGGGCATATTATATTCATGATTTTGGTATTCCTATTCATATTATTATATAAATATGCATTTTTTTATGGAAATACTATGAATGAATCAACATTTGACGAACAAAAGAACAACGAACTTTTTAAGGCATATTTCAATGGATATTTTGCCAATTTTGAGTGCATAAATGCATGCTTATTTAGACATTTTTGGGGGGCGTGAACTTACGAACCCTGATTATAATATATGGAATCTGGACCAAACTCCAAACGTCTATCAGTGATGTAGTCCTGGAAAAAGTCTTGGGTATACGTAAATATTTATTATAAAGCAATAGCGGGGTCAATTACCCTCTCAAAAAAATTATTTTTAGTTAAAAAATAAAATTGTTTATTAAAAGTTACAACCTTAAAATAAATTATACTCAATAACATAATATAATAAGATATTACAAATTAAAGTAATTTAAAAAAAATTAAAACATAAATTTACATCGTTTACAACTATTACAAAGTTGTCCATAAACTGTTTTTTTTTTTTTTTAATATTGATAGTAATGACTATTAAGTAGGACTAAGGAACAATGTTATAAAATATAAATATAAAATAATAATATTGATAATAAATTACAATAACAATAGTCAATAATCAACAATCATTAATCGATATTAATATTAGCTTTTAATTTTGTTTAGCCTATTATGATTTATGAACTCCGATTTTAATATAAATTATAAATTACAAATAGTACAAAGCTAAAATAATTATCCAAGTCTATGAATAATTCAATAGCACAAAAAAATAATCGATGCCCAGACAGTATCGTGGTTTTAATTTTACTTCTGTAATATTATATAATATAATATGCATGATTACCTTCCTGTCTCTAATAAGCTTTGACTGATTTCCTTGGTTGATAGACGTATGACGGCGAATCTGGTGTTTTTGGCTAAGCTAATTAATGGTTATATTGATGTTCCCTCCTTACTCTCCCAAGTTAACTTTAGAGTTCCACCTCGTTTTCCTAGATCACGTTTTCCTTTGTAATTCCTTTCCACCATACTAACTATGGTAAGAACAACCCAATTGATCGAATGATACGTTTGGCCAACGAGCACCCATATTTTAGTCTATAATATTATATTTAATATATGTTTTGTTAATTACTTTCTGTTGTCATTATTTGGATTATTTAAATATATTATGGAAAATGTATTCGCACTTTTGGGCCTTGTGCCCGTTATATAATAATAAATTAATTAATTAAATAAATAACTATGCTATATATAGTATAATATACTCTATAATATAGACTATGTAGTCAGACAAAATAAAAATAAACATAACAATACGAATACACCGGGAACATATTTTGTGGTTCGAAACGTTTGACATGTAAGAATTTGTCGGTGTTGGTACATTTTTTTTTTTGAGTTGGAACTATTTTGATTTTCGAACAAAATTGTTCGAGTTCGGTTAGGTTCGGTTTTCTTTGAAACGTGGTTCGATTTTCGAACAGTCCGACCCACCTCTACATGTCGTGTAAGCGTAATAAAATGGCGAGCGCACGCCAAAGCTGCTGAAACTGCGCCGCCGGTACGTCCGTCACGACATGTCGGACCTATCACTCGTATATATTACACTTAATTATTAAGTACCAAATTGTAGTCGTCGTCAGAGTGCCGGCCGAGCTGTTATCATCAACACTTAAATATTAAATATATTATTTTAATATAATGTAAATAGTATTATGTAGTGATGGCCGATGATAGGCCACGATTGAGGTTTGGGTATCGATATCGTTTCGATTTTCCAGATATCTTTTTTTTTTTTTAGGGTTGAGGCTTCGACAACGAGGTCATTAGCCTTAAACTGTAAGGTAGGAGAAGGGTTGGTACGGTTGGTTGTTTTTACGATTGTTTTTTTTACGGTCGTTACAGTAGGTAGCAAACACGTGTATGTGTGGCAAGGTTTAACTACTATGAACTCGGATGATCACCCATCCGAGAGCTAGTAGCTGTGGCCGTTGCTTAGTCCCAGTCGCATTCCTAACCTTTCCAGATATTGTATCGCGATATCGTGAGTTATCGTGAGTTGTGTACGACATCGATATCGTGTCGAAAACATCGAAAATATTTTTGAAACTATTTCAAAAATTACTATTATTAGGTATAAGTCATAAGTCATTATAAATATTGAATTCGACGTTAAGAGGTATTTTTGCTTTTGGTCCTTTGAAAACACTGCAAGTGATACTATTATTTATCAAAGTGTATTAGCTATGACCTACAATTTTTATCTATTTGTAGGCTACAAATAATTCCCGATATAGGATATAATATCGATTTCGAAATTTTGTCACGATATCGATATCGTATCGAATTATTGATATTGTTGCCCATCACTTATCTATACTAATTTAAAGAGGAGGAAAGATTTGATTGTTCGTATCGAATTGGCTCCGAAACTACTGAACCGATTTAAATGAAATTTGGTACATAGATAGTTTAGACACTGAGAAACGACATAGGCTAATTTTAAAAGGTAGAGGTCCAACCCCTGGAGGTGCTCACACGGGGGTTTTAAAATGTACGATGGAAATATTTGTTTATAAATGGTTGCTATTGGTAACCATGGTTGCTATGGTATGTATATATATATATATTTTATAAAAGCAAATTCTATGAAAAAACACGTCAATTTAGAAATAAATTATGTCTATCGACGACGCTCAGAATATGTCGATATAACGATTATTTCGACATTTCGCTCCCTCCGACCGCAATATTATGCACCTATATGGAATCTGTAGGACAAAACTGCAGACGCCTATACGATCGCGACTCGCGTTGAGCATGATTAAATGGAGCTTTTTTATCGACAAACCAATCGATGACGATTAATCATAAATATATTGATTAAAAAGTGGAAATTTTGAAACGATATTCGTGTGTGTATACATATTATATTACATAAAAAGAGCCAAAATATTTTGAATAAAACTATTCGTGTGCAGAAAATGCTTACACGTGCAAAACGCTTGGGGGCAAATTGCAAGTCCCCGGGGTAACTCGATTTAGAATTACTGTTTTTAACCGTATATTATATAGATTCTGAGCGAATCGAACGTATTGATTTCACGACATATTTTTTTTTTCGTCTGTTTTTTTCGAGACGCTTTAATTTTTATAATATTAAAAACAATGCTTTTGTCTTTAAACCGTACACACGATATACATCAGTATACCTACTGCAAAGCCACACGGACGGCGCGAAATAAAAACAAAATATGATATTTGATAATATACCTACCACTCGACGACTTCCCGTCATTAATATTGTGTTCAGAGTTGGATGTATATAATAATATTATTATAATTACATAAACAAATAATATCGCGGTTTATAAACAAAATCGTATCGTCGAATTTAATTTACAGTGCCACAGATTAAACGAAATAATCTGTGATACTATACCTGGTATACTTACCACGGTAATACTATTATGGTAATGTGCTCGACGTCCGTATCGATTTTGGGGAAATAAAATAATTATTACTCCGTAGCTGATAATATTATATTATTAATACGACTTTAGGTATATTTTGTAATTACATTTCCAATAATATTATTATTCTACAGTCTCGTTCGGAATAATTCGTCATCTCCTCGAAAACCAATCAAACGCAATAATACTCGTTCTTATAATAATATTATATCCGTTGTCAATAAATATACTAAATATGTACCCGTATAGTTTAGATAATATTAATTATAAACACATATTTTAACCTACTTTAAATTTTTTTTCCCGAGGAAATAATGTTTAAAAAAAACAGCAAGACTGCGAGATACGTCTCATTGCCATTGTTGCAGGTGTTGTTTTGGACTTGGTCTTTCTAAAGTGCCAATTTCGTCTTGGTCTATTGATCTTGCTGTGAGATAAAAACTATGCATTTGACTTAGCTGTCAGTATATTGATTTATAATATTTCATTACAATATTATTATTATAATTTACAACCATTGATAATACAATATAATGTTTTGGAAACAATCAGGCCAACCTACCATAGTATATTACTTTTAGAAAAATGAATTATTTATTAATAATTAATATGTATTTATTTTTTTTTCTTTATTATATTTGTCTAAATACAACTTACTGTTAATTCTATTTCATCGTTTTATTTTATTCGGTTCGTCATATTTTTTTCTATTACTCTAATTTTTAAAAATAATAATATGTAATATACATAAATCATAAAATACTCTCATCAGGACTAGGAAGACCCCAAGACTTACGGTGTGTGTTCCCGCTCAGAATCGTTTGCAATAATAATATACATTTAACTCAAATTCGACAACAGTATAATATAATACTCGTTCTACTCATTGACACTCGACACATGCGACACTTTATAGCAAAGCTAAGCTACTTTATGTTTTTTTGGGGGCTGCTTCCGTGTCCACCTCTATTTGGGCCGCGTCCGATTTGCACAGCTCCGAACGTATTGGTATTTTAGTTTCATTTATTCGTCCGTTCGACCGAGCGGCTGATGTTTGCTTTTTTTTACTATTTTAATTTTCATAATAATAATTATTATTATTATTATTTCATTCCGGACCGCTGTTGCATCTCTGCACACACTCGAAATATGCGAATTTAGCTTTTTTCCGCGTCTACATTATAATATTATTATACGCATATGCCCGGGATTCGATGTAGGGATAAGTGTGATGCGTCCTCTTCTCCGCCGCACGCTCACGCGATTACCATATTTTGTTTACTAAATGGCCATATTTTATTTTATTTATAACATAATATTATTATACTACACGATGCGCGCGATTCGTTCATAATCTTTCAAGGCCGGTACAAACGAAAAATATTAATTAGGTAGGTGCGTTACCCTGGCATTCCAAGGTCAAAATGTCGACTCGAAAACTGTTTGATATTGCCTATGTAATTTATTTTGTAACAATTTGTAACCACCAAATTTTCTTTTTAATATAATTCGATACATCAGTTTATATGGGGATATCCCGAGTGCGTTCCGTTTTTAATTTTTACCTTTTTTATAGCCCGAGGGCGTCCGCAGTCTTATCAACAAATTATAGTTAATATATTATCCCGTGTACGTCCTCGGCCCACAGCTATATATAGGTACCTATTTGAGATAAATCGAGCAAACAATTTTAAGCTACAAATCTGATGGCCGAATGATAGTTTAAAATATGTACAACTATAATACTTTACACGTAGTTTTACAACATGAATTTTATCAAAGTAATGGCATTTAAGCAACGTCAGACTCTATAGGAGTACATAAATACTCTAAAAAACAAAACTACCATTTTTCTTAAAGAAAAAAAAAACATACAAAATTAGTACACTCGCCCAAATTTGTGTGAAAATGGGCGTAAGCATAAATAATAAAATAAATAATAATAACAAAATATTTTTGGGGTGTGAGCCAGTTCACCTTTTCGTGGTACGCCCAGTGCGACTCTACTGCAGGATAACTCTAAATGGGCTGGGAGTCTGGGACGCACTCGGCTACTTAAAAATTAGAACTTTTTTTCAGCTGCATACTAGTTGCGGTCACGACAATTTTTGAGATAAACAGATATAACAGTTGCGGTCACGCCAATTTAGGTAATATCTTAGTTGCGGTCATAGCTTTATTATACTCCAATTCCAGGCGAAATTTATATTATACGATAAACATATTTTTTGATATAATGCACACAGCGTATATATGTGGGAACATCACTACTTATATGTAAAGTTTATAAATAAAATAGATTAAATTGTATACTCCGATAGTCCGATCATCGTTTCGAATATTGCTTTCATTGTGCCTACGTTTTTTTTCACGTAATTTAAACATAAGTATCAACATTTTTAACCATACCTACACAATCCTAAGTCTGTTATCTTTTCGATATAAATGGGAAGAAAAATGTTGATTAATACATTCTTCTAAATTAAATAAATAAACGAAATATTAATTTCATATTTAATTATTATATAAATTATATTATATTATTTAGTATACTTAGTTATTATTATTTGAGTGACCGCAACTAGTATGTAACCTTTTTGAGGGGTGACCGCAACTAGTATGTAATTTTTGATTATGACCGCAACTAGTACACACCGTTTTTTTCTCGGGACGAATTCGGGTGATACCTTATTCCAGTCGGGACATTAAGAAGGGATCATTTCGGGACGCACTCGAGGAACTCCCGTTTCCATATAATATATGTACCGTTTGAATGTTTTGACGGACTTAGCGTATCCGCTTTTAATATCATATTGTGCAGTAATAATCTCGATTGATCGCCGAAAACTATAAAACAGATCAAACTGACTTGATTGTAAAATATGATATGGACTAACTGTTGTTAAAAATATAGGTCTTCCGAGTCTTAATCCCTTTGAAAATTATTCAATTTACTTGCAGTCCCCTCACTTCTAACTTGAGCATATATTAATATGATCGAACGACTATACACACACTGTTATGCACTAAGCGACAGGACTGCAATCGGGTCGTGGACGGAGAAAATCATAATCTCCATATAGATTTTGCGATTAACTGGCCAACTGAAAATAGACTGGGGCGCACTGGGGCTACTTAATAAATTAGACCTTTTTTATCGGGAGGAATTCGGGTGATACCTTATTCCAGTCGGGACATTACGAATTGGTCATTTCGGGACGCACTCGGGGAACTCTCGTTTCCATATTATATGTACCGTTTAAATGTTTTGACGGATTTAACGTATACACTTCATACATACCATATCCAATATCATATTGTGCATTAATAATCTCGATTAATCGCCGAAAACTATAAAATACATCACAAACTGACTCGACTGTAAAATATAATATGGAGTAACTGTTGTTAAAAATATAGGTCTTACGAGTCTTAATCCCTTTGAAAATTATTCAATTTACTTGCAGTCCCCTCACTTCTAACTTGAGCATATAATATAACCGAACGACTACTACATACACTGTTATGCACTAAGCGACAGGACTGCGACGGAGAAAATTAATCTCCACATAGATATTGTGATTAATGCAATCCGTGTAATTACGGTCTTGTAGCTGATTGCCTCCGCCCTGGATTTAGTCGGAAACATTCATAACATCAACATATTTAACGTAATAATATTATAATTTACCTACTGCCGCACTACCAGCGCATTGTTTTACGATTTATTTAAAATAATTAATACGTCATAATATATTATAACGATCGTGTTATTCCATTCCTTTTCGCACACTAAAACACGACTGCCTAATATTATATTAATCGAATATTCGTTTATACGTCGCCGAAACGGCCGCTGCGCATAATAAAAACGACACAATATTATTATACTGTTAGAGTTTCTTGGCGTCGTCTCTCGTAGAATTGATAATATTTTAATATTATACAGGGTGTAACAGGTCTATTTGACTAATGCAATAACTTTTTTTCTATTCAATATTTTTAAGTTTTTTTTTTTCGTAATGATTTGTAGAGCGCTGCGCTATAATTTGTATATCTTATATTTTATTTTATTTTTTTACAACAAAAATAAATAATTTAAATTTTGTATTTAATATTTGTCTAATAATCCATGATAGCTATTTCATAAATAAGTATTTAAAAACCATTTTGGCGTTTAAAACTTTTAATTTGGTTAAGTCGTTAATTTTTAAACAATTTTCAAAGTGTGTTAAAATTTAAGATTATTTCTTGCTAATTACTGTTACTGCTGTAAAAGTTATTGCATTAGTCAAATAGACTTGTTACACCCTGTATACCTAACCAGCCGGTTTAGGCGCATTGTCCACTGATCAACAACTGAAGAAGTCTGCTCGCACCGCGACAAGAGACATTTTTTACGATACCTACCGATTATGTATTGCTTTCCGAAACTTGAAGTGATATCGAAATCAGTGCCGTAGACAGGAATTTTATAAGTGAGGGGTTAATTATAATGGGGCGGAGGAAGTGTTTGTTACCACAGTAACAAAACAGTTGCGGTGATGGTGATTTGTCAGTGCGACCTTTAGACGATACACGAAATACCTAACTCATAACATCACAAACATCTATTACTATAATTATTGATAACATTTAAAAAAAAAATATATAAAATATATTAGAAGTTTTAATTATTAAAAATGCATGTATATACTTTCCACGTTGGAGGGATTTACCTCCCCCCCCCCGGTGTTCACGGCCCTGATATCAATGTTTATATACTTATCTTCGAATACATCACGAATTCGACGTATATAACCTAAAAATGTCCTCGGTACTCGGTTATATCGCCTTTAAAATATATCACGACGAATGTTAATTATGATATTAAAAATTATAATATTTTATTCGTTATAATAAGGTTTTAAAAACTTGGAAATTTCACTAGGTCGGTTCATGCGACGAGTGCATCATGGCATAACACATAATGCACTGTAGAAGTGATTATTGGTTTGAGGATATAATTTTTTTTAAATGTCTGTATAAAGTCGCTGAGAACAATATAGTGTCATGCTGCTCACGACTCTCGTCGTATATAAAGGCGCTGGACAAAAAGTATAACCATGTTGGATATAGATTCACGATTTGACGCGTGCAAACAGAGTGTAGTGCACAGTGTGTGTGTGTATAAAACGTTTCGTTAAAACGGTTTTTTTATTTTTCAACAAACGTATTCGTTCGCATTAAGATCAGAGTTGGTCAGGTACGTTTGTGACATCTTATACTATATCGGAGGTGCAAATGAAGAAAACATCATAATATTATTATTCCGTAAGCCGTTTTTATAGAATCGATTTTAAGGACTGAAAATTATTTTCTCACGTTTTCGTATATTAAATATTGCGAGCTTCTCACATCGCACAGACTCGAGTGCATGTCAAGGTGACTTCCGTCATTGTTCCCCGACATTTCCCCAATCCCAACGTATACCTATGACTACGCACTGTTTGATTTCTGGAATATTTCGAGCGTAATTTTCGTCCGTTGTTCACGTCGTATTGTATAACAAATAATAATAATAATTATGGTCATTATTTACACACACACACACACACACACACACACACACACACACACACACACACAGATAATGCTACTTATTATTGTGTGTATTGTGTACCTTGTAGCTCATTGCTGACTAAGCCACTCCTCGCGATATTATATTCTACTAATATGTAGGTATATAGTATTATTTTGTAAAATAACCGACGACTTTGTTTATTTTTTCGATCGAAATCGTTTGGCAGAAAATCAGCAAGACAATATTTCCCCCTCTGTTTTCATTTTTTTTTTAATCTTGTGTATATTATTATTATTATTATGGTTTATTCGTAAAATTACATTTTTCGGGATATTATTCATCCCGCGAATAGCTATTATACGACAACCACAGCGCGCACAAATTATTTGGTTAATTTACGTCACGTTGCGCGGTTACACATTTTAATTTAAAATAATGTATAAAAAAGTAAAAAAACATTTATTTGTATATAAATGTTTTCGTTTTAAAGTTCTTGTTGGTAAAAACGCGATTTGATGGCTTGTAATTTTTTTTTATTCAGTCCTCGACTAAACAAAAAACTAAAGTCAGAAGTTATAGTACTCATGGGTAAATATAATATTTTTTGTCGATATTCTCCAAAACTCATCCGTCAATCAGTCATGTTTTTAAATATTGTTTCCGATATTATGGTACACATTGTTCACACAGGTAGTTCGCACAACTTTGATGGAACTTAAATCAAAGTTAATAACTGATGGAACACTTCAAGTTTAAATAAATATCGTTGAACAAATTTATATCTTGAATACCATCACAAATAAAATAAAATTAAATGTAATATTATTTTAGATTATTGTGGGCTACATAATATTGTGATTACTGTAACAATATTATGAACATAATATAAAAATAAATATTATAATTATTAGATTTAATTTCTCAATGAGTTTACTAGAGAAAAGTTTAAATTGTACCTATTATATTATTATTAACCTTTTTATTTTATAATTATTATATTGTATATTGGACGTAATATGTAATTAAATTAAATAAATAAATAAAATATATATTACATATTATCCATAATTATATTATCATTTGTAGATAGTATAGGTCTATAATAATAATATTTAATGTATAATTTATACATAATATTGTTTGTGTATATTTATTTAATAACAATAATAATTTTGATCTTACTATATAAATGCTATATTAGTATTAATTATTATTGTATACCTCTTTATGTAATTAAAAAAATATAAAATTTCTTATCGATTTGATTTAGATGTTTTCAGTTATTACATGTTCCGTTAATATATAATAATATACTGAGGCGTAATTTATTATATAATACGGTAAGAAATATTATACGTACAATAAAATATAACTTACGTATGTTACAAGTTTTTTTTAATTTTATATATTTTTTGTTTTTTAATTATCTTTATTTGAGATGGTTTCGGCTGTCGTCGGTGAGGAATAGATTTTATGCCAGTCGAGGTCGAAGACGTCTATTTTTGGTTTTAGTGCTTAGGTGTAGTACTGGGCTCTTTCGGAAGTTTACACTTTAGAATGGAAGTTTATGAACTGTGTTTTGTTCCAATTGTGTAGCAGGAATACTCTCGAATATGCAATTTTAATAAAAGTAAGTAATAAAAGTATACGAAAGTTGCATAAATTATAACTTTTTAGGAAGAAATGAAAATGTTGAATGCAACTTATAATCGATTAAAACAAACGATATTTAAATATTTACATGTTTTCTGAAAAGAAGTGCACAAATAATAACAAGAGTATAAATATATAGTCGTATAGTTTATTCATGCGTATAGTCACCCGTTCATCAAAAACATGAATATGATATTCATTTATAATCTCTCCTCTTTCACGTTGCCCTCCACGTCGCTTGTCGTCTAAATTCTAAAACGCAACTGCAGGTCAGAAGTCTAGTATAAGTATTTACTTCATAATATTCAGCCTAAAAACAATTTAAATAAATTACATTTTCTTTTACTGTCAGTTTTTGACGAAGTCGTGTTCTATTCAAACGTATTTTAATTTTAATCCAATCATTTTGAGTTTGGCCAATAACGATTTAAAATTAAATAATATTTAGGCGGTACCATATATAGGCATGCATTTCCACATTTATTTTTTGCTAGACGGTAACGTATCTAATTTACAGTGTGCATTTATAATGGTGTTTTTGAAAATGGCTAATAGTATAGTATATTATTATACTTAATGAGAGTCTGTTATTCGAAAACTGTATAGTAGGCCCGACGGCCGACACGCGTTTTACTAAAAACGAGCACATATTATGTAAACGCGATTTTACGTGTCGTCGGCCGAAAGATTAACAGTCAAATATTGAAATATAATAGTATTATATTGTTAAAAAAAAAATAAAATTCTTGACGCGTTCGGTAGTTTTACGGAAAAAATACGTTATATTTTCAGAACACGTTTTTTTTAGAAAACATTTTTTACAATCTGCACTGATATTATTATGTGGACATAAGTACACAAATTACGAGAGGACGAAAGTGTGTAAAAACGAATATTGCGAAAGAAAACACAAGACTTCACATATATTCTAACCACTCAGCTTTCGTATAGTATAATTAATAGGTAACTAAAATACGAGGTAATACCTTCGTAAAAAAAAATGTCCGAGACCAATTTTTCTACTGATGAGATAATATAATAATATGGATTTCTAACCATCGAATATATATTGCTGACAAACAGTTATATTACATAATTCACATATTATAATAGACTAGGTATAATATTGTTGCCGAATTCGACCTTTTTTGGTAAGTCGCTGCGAATAATTTCGAAACAAAACGTACTATGTAATATTTGTACGGACAAATGTATTAGTATTATACGTGCACTATTGTCATTGGGTCGTCATTGTTTTAGGTTTTCAATAATAATATTATAATATTGTACTCGACACGATTTAACTACCTACCGTATACGCAGCGTGTGTACAATATAACAATAAAATTAGCATCAACCCGACTTTACGACAACGTAATTTGAATTCAGGAAAAACCGCCATTTAATTTGGTTACATTATATTCGTCTTACAATATAATATATAGTTTGTTAGTCGGTCTTGTGTAAACTCGTGCAGTGTTCGATCAAATAACAATATACCTCTGCAAGCTTAGTACGGGAAATTTGGGAAATTCAAACAACCGAACCGAGACAATTTCGATCTAGGACGAAAGGAGTGAGCGACGGCGTCTTCGAATATTTTCTTCGTTATAGGTGCAGGATTCCCCCGGAAGATCAAATATAACACTATAATAATAATCATTATACTGTACAACCGATCAATATTTATTAATTAAATCCCGTCGTTTAGTATAATAAAATACATTTCGACGGGGACGAGGCTATGTGAAGTGTCTGTATAATATTATTATGTATGACCCTGCAACAGTGGCTTAGTTTTGTCGTTTAAGTATACCTACTATATACGTATATTTACATTCGCAAGCGACCGCCTTACGATAATAATGATATAAAAACTACTGTACTAGCTAATAATAGTAGAAGAAATATTTTCGAGGAGATTTTGTCTATAATATTATATTACACCTACTTATCTGAGCGTGACTCGATCGAGCACAGTTTAAAATTGGGTCGCGCGGGCGAAGGGCGACTTGTGGATTTCTCGGGAATATTCGCCGCGATCACTGGCGCATTAAGACACTTTGGTATTATACACGAACGGTATTATTATAATAATATATAACAACGGTCTCGGTAAAGTTTACCTGCCAATTATATATTCACTGTGGTTATTGTTATTTATTTTTCCGAAAAGTCTAGAAAAACGTAAAGCTCGTATGATCGTCATATTCGTTCGGGCGAGTAATAATATTATATTCGCACAGTGTTTGTGCTTCTGCCGGTCTCGAGGTGCAAATCGGAAAAAGTGTCGTTTCTAGACGCCGAATTAATATTGTTTTATATTATATTATGTATAAGAAAAACTGTAATCGTACGGTAAACGGGTCCCGCGGCGCTACAGCTGTAGAACGGTTATTATAATGTGACACGGTGACGATATGACGGCGTCAACCGCTGGGTTTTGTTTTATTTTATTTTTTTCTCGTGTCGGACGTATTCATTTTGACGATTACGAAACTCGTATCAAGAAAAAAAAAATAGAGTAATATACGCGAGGGACCCGTGCCAATTATTGTACAGCCGACGCGTGTTTGACGCGCGACAATGCCAAAAATCTAAATCGCCGACCGTTTTATACATCACGTATATTATTTTATAATACACGTATAATAGGTTAGTAATGATAATATAGCGAAGTCCAATATCGATATCGGAAAACTACGCGTATCGAGAGTGTCGCGAGAGTGTTTTTCTTTGATACCGACGGACTTGAAATATATTTTTCCGCTGTCATCACGTCTTATTATAATATGAACGACGAACATGCGAACTATGAGAATATTATTTATCGGGAATCGCGACTTTCGAGCCGTCCGCTGCAGTCGATCGACCACCTGCTGTGTGATGAGATCGCAGTCGATTGTGAGACCAACCAAGTATATTTTTACCGATGACCGACCTCGGACTTGTGGAAAATTCCAGTTTGAAATGTATACGATAATAATATTATGTTTTGGATGGTAAAATTGTTTTGTTATTTTTTATCGTGAAAAGCATTTTTATCGATATTATACCTATGCAGAAAATGACTGCAAATATACAAAAACGCCACGAGGGGTACAGTCGGCGTACTGTTTCGTAAGAATTTTAAGACGAGCAATAATTAAAAAGGTCGACACGTATAAATCTTCTGCGAAAATAACGAGAAATAATATTACGATATTATATACGTTACACAAAAAACGCGACGAGGACTTAAAAGATATTATTTGGCTTCCAGCAAATCGGAAATATCGTGAGGATCGCGACGAAATTATAGCCAGTCAGCAGTCCCTATCTTCTCGTATACGGCTGCAACGACTGCGCGGCCCCTTTGCAGGATACCGAATAATATCGCAGACGCACAATTATTATTATTATTATTATTATTATTATTTAACACTGCCGGCAAATGAGCCAGCCCGGGAGCGCGTCGTATCAAAGGCCCCTCGGGACTGCTTTAGAGTAGACCGATTTAGTCTACCCGATAAAACGAATTTCCAAATATTCCTACTCCTCACCTCGCGCCGCCGCGGTCCACGTCCACCGGCTCAGTCGAAATCGTACGTACTACATGTATAATAATAATATTATAAAATATTATACGGTGTGATCCACATTCAACGAGTAAGACACTCGATATTTCAAAAAGTATTTACGTTTTTGATAATATTCTTATTACATATGGTATGAAATCGTTACAAAACCACATTTTTTTAAAATATTTTTGTTTTTGAGTTATAAGTATATTTTGAAATTTATAGATGAGCGGAGTAGTGGACCGACATTTTGCGGGGTGCCCGCATACCACCCTACACTGCTCATCGAAATTTCAAAAAATACTTACAACTCAAAAACAACTTGTCCAAAATTCGAATTTTATGTATCGAAATACTCAGAAAAAAATTCTGCTTTAGATTATAAAATTAAAACTGCATGTTGTAATTCAAAAAAAATTAAAACATTAAACAAATAATAAGGTTAAAAAGTAATTTTTTTTTTTGAAAAATGTTGTTTTGTAACGAATTTATCGTACCATCCAACAAAAATATTTCCAAAAACGTAAATACTTTTTGAGATAATGCACATTATTTAAGACGCACGTCTTACGTTAAATGGATCACCCTGTATATAGGTACACATTATATAAACAGCAGTAGGTTTGACTGATGATATTATAATATCTGCCGTAAATCAATCATACTATACAATAATATTATATCGTTCGTATTATTATATAATATATAGGAGGTATGTACTATATAACAACGTTTGTGCGTTTACTTTTTATTTGTTTATTTATTGTTATTATTATTATTACTGTTTTTCTTTTCTTTTCTTTTCGAATCTTGCGCACGCGAATCGCAACGAAACCGTGCCAACACCGTAGTAGTAGCATTCAAAAATAGCTCCACGACGCGACCCAAAAGACAAATGACCGGCGGTCGGGAGACCGTTTGAAAAGCGTAAATATCGCAGAAATATATTATACGATATTATTATTATTATTATTATTATATTACGCGTGCGTTACTGCACCATGATGATATCTGTTCGCTCTGAAGTTTGACCGACTTGTATACTAAACTGCAAGTCCATCGCCGCCGCCCAGCCGGCTGGCGTAATATTCGTCAATACTGCTAAAACAATATCGATTTCGCCGTTCTACGCGAGATTTTGATAATAAAAAAAAAAAAAAAAAAGGTCTCGGAACCAGAGTTAGAACGGCTGGTGGTAGTGGTGGTCACAATATTAAATCGCTGTGCGGGATAACTGCGGGGAAGTGACCAATAGTTACCAATGAAATCCTCGAAAATTTCTATCCGAATATTTTATAAGTCGTTTGTATGCATTTGTTTGACGGTTTTTAGAATTTGTACGACGCCAGTAGTATATGCGAGCAATCGACGAGCAGGCGTAGTTTATCTTCTCCCCGTTTCGACATATTGTCGGAATCGCAACCGGCCGTTAAGAAACGGCGGTGACTGAATAACCATGTCGTGTATTACGACGATTTGACATGAGAACAAACACTTCAGAAACGTGTCCGATATACTTTTTAAGCGTAGAACATTATTAATAATTATTATCGTTGTTGTAAGTGTTGTAACGCTGTCCGAACACATTAACGGCGGCGCTTCAGCACGTCTCGCGTAAACAACGTGGTAACAACTAACGATTTTTCTGTTTTTCGATTTACGAAAGGAAAAACACAAAATACGCCGATTTAATTTTTAATAAACGCGAAAAAACTCGTGCAACTCTCAAAAAGTTTGTTTCGGGTAAAAAAATTATGCGAAAATACTTTACTAATAATATAGAAAGCGTTTTTGCTCGCCATAATTAATGGTGAACGACATTGCCACGCGTACACTTTGAACTCGCGAAACGAGCCGCGATCGGTGATGCGGTCAAACGCGTCACAACAAGTACACGATTTTTATCAAAATATGTCTAGTGTGCAGGCAGATATTTTTGGCCGATAAGTGTCATAATAATAATTATAATCGGACGCCAACGGTGGACAATTTTTTCGGATTTTAAATCCCTCAAAAGTAATGAAGTTCGACCCCTCCCACCGTTATTGGTTTTTTTTTATTGGAAACGTATTACTGTAATCGGCACGAAAAACATTCAAATCGTGTCGGTATTTAGATTTTTAATAAATATGTTTCACAATATATTATTGTTATTATTGTACACGTGTGAAAAATCACGACGGTGTATAATCAACACGGCATCAATATATAGCTACGTCGGGCTTTTCTTATTTTGACTTCAAGCCTTCAACGCGATCGGGACATCAATCTGCTGATTATTTAAATATTTATTTTTTTTATTAGAATTCAAAAAACAAAACATAAATTATACATCAACTATAATTTCGTTAAGATTTGATAAGCCTAACTCCTGTAAGCTTATGCAGCTTGTGTTGGAGCAAGGGACCTTTGATTACTGCTAAATATAATAAATAAAAACATAATATAAATATATATGAATTTTAAAATTCAAAACAACAAATTGAATAAAAATCTAAAAACTTTAATTTAAGGTAACAAAAAAATATTCTTAAAAGAGAAAAAAAAGACTTATTTTATATAGAACAATGTTATTGATAATAAATAAACAATTTAAATAAATTAAATTATGTGCATAGGTACAACAAATAATTGAAACAAACTGGTTTATGTTAACGCAAATCATTATCTAATTCCAAGAATAAATATTCCTACATCAAGCCTTTAATATTTGCTATTTCACACCCGAGTATCTTTTTTTTAAATTCGCAAGGCATAGAATTGAAAAAAGTTGGACCCTGATATTATACCCATGTACACTTTTAAGCAATAAGAAGCGTTGTAGGTAATATCGTATTAATATTGTACACAGTGGTGACGAAAATCTCAAGGGGGGCGATCTACCCCCTCGCCTCCCCCACATAGTCGGGGAGGCCCACAGCCCACTGTCGGTGGCCCACTAACCCCCGTTCGCACTAGCAGTTTAATTACGACCGTGTCGCGTTTGCGATGCGTTGTGTTTTAGTTTTACCCCGTTGAACTGTGCCAATATTAATAAATTATTATCATATTGTACGCAGAAGGTGTACCCGGTAATAGTCGTTCGCTTTATCGTCAAAACGATGTCAATCGATGTCGTTATTAACGCTCCCGCAGTCGTAACATATATTATAATAGCCCCGACCTTTTAGACGTGGCTGCAAGTAAACGCAGCTAGCAGACCTTAGTGGCCTACGTTTTGGGGGCGATAAAATCATAGAAAGCCAGAATATTACTCTATTCCCTTGTTCACAATGTTTTTGATAATTTTTTTTTACAATTATTAGTTTCAACTATTATTTAATATAATATAATGGTTGTTTGCAAGAAAATAAATCACAGTAACAATATACAATTAAATTTAAAAGCCTGTATATTGTTAAAGAAAGATGTTTTTTGGTCGATTTGAGAAAATGTTTATAGTATTGAAAGGGATATTTGAGGTGTTCAAAAGGGACAGTAGGTGGTCACGATGTGTTGATAGACTTGCACAGACGAATAGTAAGTGGCTGATATCACAGACTACTGGATAGTTGTGCAGCGTGCAGAGAGAGGACATCGTTCGGTGACAGTTTAAAGGAATGTGAAGCAAGTCTTGTGTGGCCAAACCGGAGACGGGAAAACGATGTAATGCATTTCCTAGAAAGATTGAGGTTGTGGAACCGGGAAAAAGTGAGGAGGGTTTTTGATAATAATCATTATATATTTTAGGAGGTTAGTTTACAAAGTTCCCCTGCAACGGCGAGTCGGAGAATTGCTCTCGGATATTTCCAGCCATATACGATATATAAGTATATCATACAAAAAAAAAGTTTAGTAAACTTACGGTTTAGTAAACTTACGTCATCCGTATTGCAGATAGTTATAAATTCTTAAAAAAAAATTATTATTAAAACAATAATGTTGTTCGTTAAAAACAGGACTTTAAATCGTGTACAATATCATGAGATTAATATATAATAATTAGAAAATCGTAGTTCTATTTGAAAACAAATAATACTTTGTAGTACTTAGCTAATAACCCGAAAAATCATTTGTTCATATTATGTATCTTTAAATTTATTTTAAGATAATCTGGTTGGTATTTAACGGTTTGATTGTAAGACGACGACGCACGTATTTATATGACGACAACTATTTAGTTATAATAAAATATAAACACTTTTAAATAATATACGATAATCATTATTTTGTGTCATTCGTTCAAAGGTTAAGAAAAGTCACTTTTCGTCACGATAACGATTTTAGCGTTGGAATTCAACACATTCGTTACAGTGCAGACCTTATCTCTGCCAAGATATGGCCAAGTAAACTCAAAACATATGCTACACGGCTGCAGAGTGACTTCTCCCGTTTTGTTTTTGTTTCCACAGATATTATTATATTAAGTTTGGTTTATGATTTGATACGTATATAGCGTTAAGACAAAGTTGTAAAATTCTATTTTTATTTCAACCCTTACAGTGCGTTTTGTTTCGATGGTTACTATTGAATTTTTCAGATTGGGGTGTCCCAGAAAAGTGATCATGCACGGGATTTCGCCGATTTGTCGCCAACTAGGTATATTATTGTATTCGACATTTCGTCGTAGTTAAAAATTATTGTGTCTTATCGTTTGTGGTCTGAGTAGTTCAATGTATATTATCATATTGTAACGACGCAGCATGTGCTCAACTGTAATTTTTTGTGCGAAACTAATAAAACGTATATTTACGATAATATATTATAGCGATTTGAGCAGTATTTATTGGTGCTCGCTCGCTATCGGTAACCTAGAAAACACTCGTTTAATCGACTGTTAAAGGCGGTGGTCGTGTGACGAAGTACCAATTGTGTATTATTATACACAAAATTATAACATTTCTTATTACGCATACAACAGCAGCTGCAGAAAGAATTTCTAACTGTTTTATGGCGTACGTCGTCCTATACAAACTAATACACGATCGATACAAATTGATATAATTTAAGTTCGCAGATGGATTAATACAATATGACGTTATGTTTTGTATTGAAAACCGTGCAAAATTTGTTCATCGCATTATTTCATTTCGCGTCGAGTAAGTATCGGCATCGAAATATCGTTTTTTTACGAGACAAAAATATAAATAGTCCCCAGAAAAAAATTCTCCCGCCGTTGCATTTATTATAACAATATAAAAAATATAAAATTATAATTAATTAATTAAAAATTAAAAAAAAAATATACACCTTATAATAATATTAATTAAAAATATAAAAATGTATTTATAAAAGTTATAAAAGATCTCTTTCTTATATTTTGAATTATTTGTTTAAAAAAAATAGGAATATCTGCAGATATAAATCTGAATATTCTTCATCAAAACGTTGACATATAAAACGTTAAAATATGAAATTTTAATAAATTAATTAAAAATTGTCAATAAATTGTCATCCACTAACTACAGATAAGATTGGTCAACCCAATTTATTTTATAAATTATATAACGCAAGTATAGTGGAAATATCGTTTTATTTATACTGCAACGGTAGACTTTTTTTCCGAGGACTTTTTACCTATATTATACACAAAATTACAACATTTCCTACTACTCATTACGCCAGCTGCAGAAAGAATTTCTAACTGTTTTATGGCGTACGTCGTCCTATACAAACGGATACGCGAGGTTATAATATACAAATTGATATAATTTAAGTTCGCAAACGGATTAATACAATATGATGTCATGTTTTGTATTGGAAAACCGTGCATTTGTTCGTCGCATTATTTTATTTCGAGTAAGTATCGGCATCGAAATACACCATTTTTTTTACGAGACAAAAATATAAATTATGGAGCATAATATTATACTGCAGTTGTGTATATGCGTATAATAATATTATTATGGACGATATAAAACCCATTAAATTAGAACACTTCTCATATCATAACCGTTTTGAACGTTAAGCGCAGAACGCAGTTTTACTATGTAATTTTAATTTTTTGTTCGGTCGTTTTAATGTTATACGAAATGAATTATTATACCTAGGTACTCGTTTTCTATGGTATATAAATAATCACGAGTAACTAAAAAGTGGTTTTTTTTCCGTAATAACATAATCGATAGTTTTAATTTTTTAAATCATCATTTATTTAAAAGTTGAACAATTTATTATAACATTATATAATATGTAACAACGTCATAATATTGTGGCCAATATTCATTTTATTGGTGCTATATAATAATTATTTGTATTATTTATATCAGGTAGTTACTAGATATTATAATAGTACATAACGGTTTATTTTTTATGTGTTATTATTAGTTCGTTGGTGGTTCATTACGAAGATTAAAGGACGGGTTAATCTCTCGAGGCGATAATTCCCCCTTTGAAGGCTAAAGATGTGAAAATTAACTTTTTTTTTTTGTTAATCACAAAATCTAAAGAACTCCTTGCCGCATGTACGTCTCGATTATATTCACATTTACCTCTCGAGGGAGATTAATCAATTTGAACCCTTTCATTAGGATCTGCCATTGTTTGCACAATACCACTCACACCCGGGCACAAAATTATACTAATGGTACTATACATATTATATAATATTATATTTGCAGCAGATTACACGAGCAGATAAAATTACACAGATACCTGTGGATCACAGTATACTGCTACGCGTAATCAATTTAAGTCGTGTGTCATACTTTGGCAGAATTGTTTGATAATGATAACAACAATATTGTTATGTACCATGCGGTGTTCTATATGTATAATGATATTATCGAATAATATTGCAAATAGCAGATAACACTATGATGGATTCCTTTTTGTAAATCGATTGCAGAATACCTCGGAATTATTAATCTAAATACATTTTGAGCGAATGGAGAAGGAATTACGCTCTTATTTTTAGGTATAAAGTCAATATAAGCTAATAACCACTGTAGACCACTGCCTTTGTCAAACCTAAATATACATATAAGGATCTACAACTAATATGGCTTTATTACAGTGAAGTCTGAAGTGTTAAATTTATCGGAAAAAACGACGTTTTTGTGTAATGAGTGTGCTTTTAATTGTTTTTAAATTCGGCTACATAATTATTTACTTAAATCTTAATTGAAATTAAAATCTTAATATAAAATATAGTAAATAGACAATTTAATTATGGCTTACCAACGGCAATTCCTTAGTAAGCAATATTTAATTCCAACGGCTAATGTTTATTTGAAGTATACATTATATTTTTAATAAAATACATTTTGGCGTGTTTTATAATTATCATTTTTGGGCGGTTAAAAAAAAACATTTTTCAACTACGCATAGTCAGATTTTCTTCGTCCCTAAGACAATTACACGATTAAGTTATATTCCAGTAAGTGTCGGTTATTTCGAGCTAATCTAAAATAATAATAATAATATCAAAATAAAAATCCAATCATTTTTCTTATGGGTTATAATGTAATCAGTGGTTATACTATTATAATCAATAATTGATAAATAAAAACAACGATTCGTAGTTGAATTTACATATTTTTTTACCGTGCTAAATATGTAAGGAAATATTAGTTTTATTAAATAAACACCAAAATAAAAGGAAATTATTTTCATTCTGTACAGTTAGGTATCGAAACAAAAAATATATTTATAGAAATAAATAATTTTGAAGCGTTTTAAATTCAAATATTTTTTGCACTCTAATAATGCTAACGATTTTAAAATATTTTAATAACTTTCAATACGATTTTAAGTTCAGCAATAATTATTATTTACTTAAAAATACATTGTGTTTTGAATTTATTTTTTGATGTAAATAAAAATATAAAAATATATTTATATACTTGGTATACAAATATAAACAAATATTAATAAGTTTTAATTAAAAAGTGTAATTTACTCTAAAAAGCACCTTGGTAAGCACTAAAAGTATAAACATATTTTAATCTTCATTATTTTTATAATTACTATAAATGATAAGATATGTTTCTAGTTTTATTTTCAATGAAAATTTATTAAACGATAATATTAATGCCTACAGAAAAATTGTGAAAAAAAACCCTTATATTAAATACTTAGCATAAAACGTTTAGCGTACCGTCGATCAAAAATTTCTTAGACAAATTCCAGGCATATCTGAGTTAAATTCCACATAAAATGATCGACGGACATTTAAAATACATTTATTTGTTGATATCGGAGTTGCCTACCGAAAAAATAAACGAAATTCTTGCTGGCTCTGCGTCGAGGAGCAATAATTTTATTAGGTAAATACATTTTGCCGAGAATGAAGATAACATTTTTCGTCTTTCGAATCAGATGTTTTTCCATTAGTCAAACTCATAGAATATAGTATTATTTTATGTCAACAATATTATTCTCTCGAAGTAACGATTTGAAATAAAACAATACCTTCAAGTATTATACGTGATCCGAATAGTTTTATTCGGTTTAATAATATTCATAAATAATAAAATATATATACACCCGCTGTGCAAGTGTCACGCGTGTGCCGTTCAGGTCGTGTTCCAAGACTCCAAGTCGAGGTGAATTTATTATTTTACTCCAATATCTCAGCGGACTTATACCTAGTTGTTCAGTTTTTTTTTCATTGATCATAATATTTCTGAGTACATTTTCGAGACCACACAATCCAACGGGATCCAATGAATGGTTTCATTCTACCTACTTCAGATAATATTATTGTTACCTCGGAATTCTGTATTATTTTTCGCATAGAACCGAAATAAAAGGAATCGTGTTAGCTGCATTGTAAGACCACAAGTAGGATATATAAAAACTATCTGAATAATATTTTAGTGGTATAGTTTGATATTATAAGGTAAGGATTTTTCGGACAAATTGATATAACTGGTTTGGTGTCAAGGGAACAGTTTTTTTTTTTTTTACTAGGAATAGATTCATAATTAATGAGTTTGAAGCTAAATGGTTGATTAGCCTGTTATAGACATTGATTTTTTTACAGAAGCGTTTGTAAAAAAATAGCTACGGCTTAGTCGATTGAGCAGATTTTGAGGTCCGGTTTTTGGGGTTTTGTTCGAGACAAACTCGGACGATCTGGTAATCAACGCGAAGGCAGACGCGTTCTGGAAGAATTTAATAGTTTTTTTTTTCTACAAGAGTACTTAAAAGAACCTCAAATGGCAATATTCCTTGCGCCCAGTGGATGTGAGAGAGTCTTATATTGTGTAATAAGAATATAAAAGACAATGGTAAGTTCGAACACAGGAGTGGGCTTAATAAGACGTGAAGTTTGCACTCCGAGTTCTTGAGTTTGTCCTTAAAAGACGAGAGAACCAGGTATAAGCGGGTGTTAAAACCTCGATAAATTGTATATGCGATAATATTTTTGAATAAATATATAATACATATTTTATTTTAATTATTCTAGAAATAAATTTTACATACATTTTTTGACACCGTTGACTTCGTGTTAAAGTGTAATTATTGTTTTTTTTTTCGTAAATAAATGTGTGGGAGGTGACGGTTGTTGAACGTTCATTATATTATTGTTAACCATCTGTGAATCGGTCACACGTTTTACACGGTAATTTTATATTGATAATGTTTGCCGCAGCACATAATAATTGATTATTCAAACTGATTTAGTTAACAGTAGTTTCGCAAGGTCTAATAGATTACGATATATTGTTGGATTAAAAGGTATAGTAGTAATAATAAAATCGATAAATTTATTAATTATTAATTTTTTTAAAAAAGGCTAGTAAAAAACATTTTTTTTTACTTTTAAAATAACGAAAAAAAAATACGATTTCATTATAGTTCAATTCTGCCGTGCAGTTAAGCCGCTAAAAGGTATCTCCAAGCATACCGACTTTCCAGAAATCATTCTGAACATATTCGACCTTAAATTAGTTAATTTGCAAAATTGCGTTTATGTATGATTTTCAAAGTTCTGTTGTTTTAATTGTTTTTTGAATCTTTTTTACAGATGAAATTCAGCTGACAATTTTAATCTAAAGTATAATAAGCTTTAAGTGTTTTTGGACTTTATGTCTTTATAAGTGTAATAAATTGGACCTACTTGTTTTTTAATTATAATGATCAGAAGAGAAAAATGTAAATCCACTTTAACGAAGTTACTATATACGTATTTTCATCTGATATTCTCCGATATAGTTAACTGAGAAAATAGGTGAATTCATTTAAAAGTAATTTAAATTACTAATATCGATATTACCTTACCGATTTAAATAAAATAACAGCTTAACATTTTTATTAATTGAAGTCTGCTGTTATTTGATTATTCAGCATTTTTGAAGTCTTTATAACAATTTTGTTTTTACATTTTTTTGGCCATCCAACTTAAAATAAATTTAAAATAATAATTTTTTTATAATTATTATTTTTTTTTATAACACAAACATATTTAAATTATTTAAAAATTAAAAAAAAAAAACAAATACTAAACATTTTTACTTTTCAACAGGTATATAGAAAAACAATTATTTTAAATTAAATAAGTAACTTAAATTTTCTGTTTCTTGTTTGATTGAATAAGTCTTGTATGATGTTCCCTAATGAAAGGCTGTCTAAGAAAAAAAATATTGTTTATAAGAAAATGTTTTTAAAAAAAAGGAATTTACATGTTATTTTATAAGAAGTATATTACTTTACTATTATTAAATTATATGTATGTATTATAATGTACTAGCTGTCCCACCCGGCTTTGCCCGAGTTAAAGATGAAATAAGTAAGTAAGTGATATCAGAATATTAAGCACACGAAAAACATCGCAATGGTGTCTTGTGCCAAAGATTTGTTTTTTTTTCATAAATTTATTTGTAAAAATATGTATACGCCATATTCCTACTGATTACAATACATATAATATTTGTAACCATTGACAACCCTATAAATATACAGAGCTTATTCATATATACATCTCATCGAAAAAAGCACTTTCAGTTTTTTCCAGAATCTTTAGCGTTTGATATGTGCGTAGGAAAAACTGTTACTGTAACTGATAACTAATAATTGTAACCAATAGCAACCATTTATAAACAAAATACAAATTTTCTATTTTCGATTTTCATCATGAATTTCAAAATCCTTGTGTGAGAACCTCTTTAAATTATACTTAAATATACTTTTTTTGAGGTAGGAATCTTCTCCGTGGTATAATCTTTCATTTCAAAAAAAAATTAAGACCATCGGTTGAGTAGTTTCCGAGAACATTAGCATAAAAGGTTTCAATTTTCAGTTTTATATATTAAGAAGATATACACTATGCACATTTATACATCTAAAACATTTATATTATACATTAAGTAAATACAGTAGTAAAAAACTACCTATCTAATTAATTACTATTTCGCTTAAATGATTATAACTTGTGTTCTAATAACGAAGTAAGTCCCGTTTTTAATTTTTAAACTTAGGAAGGTACTGTTTGAGTTGACCCAGTAACCGTTGTTGTAGCTACATCAACTATAGTCGTTTAGCACTATTACTTTTTATTTTAAATGTACACGACGTAGAGCCACATAAATGAATAAGGACAGGTGTTTTCGTCTGTTTCGCCTGTACTTAACTAACAAGTAAATACCTATTAAATAGTAAAAACGATTTATAAATAATAAATCCATATTGTGTCCAAAGATGTATAGTATATTATTTATTGATATCAGATTTGGAGGTAAATTTATATTGTTTACTTGTTTCGTCGATGACTGCGGGAATAAATTGTTAGTCAAACTATCGATAAAAATATTACATTATTACATAAAAAAAAAACAATTACCTAAGTAATTCTTCTTACCCAGTCGTGCATATTATATCGATTTATAAATTATATTGGAATTTTATATGCTGCGCGAGTGATTTAGTCTGCAACTCATATATTAATATGGGAAAGTAAAAAAACTCCATACAATACTGCTGTGTCGCTTACCGTGAAGTTCTCTCCGAATTAGATTTACCGCTTATTTGCTTCTGTCCGTTCGCTAGTTTGTAGAAAACCAAATTGTACTTGGAGTTCTTATTTGAATAATGGTTTCAAATTAGGATTGACGGGGTTTTTTCATGAGAAAATTCAATTTGATATGAGTTTGCCTTTCTAAAGACACCAAAATCTCAATTTTGACCAAAATTGGGGTTGCCGCGGCAAGTAGCTTATATCACGGTAAAATTGGTTCGCTATTTAAAATACCACGTGGTCATCCAAACCAATAATTATTTAACCACTAGTCGGTGGTCAACTGTGTGCAGTCTTATCGTTTAAAATGAATATTCTAATTAACACAGCGAATAACAGGTAAAATAAATATTATATATCGGTCGAATAAATTCGTGTTTTTTAAAAGCAATATTCAATCTGTACAAGTAATGTACAATAAGCTTATAAGGTAAGGTAATAACAGGACGTGAGATATTGAATAAGAAGCCACCCATTGACGACACTTAGCACTATTAATTAATATTATATATTAATTTTTGTAAATATTGTCAAACGGTTGAAGTCGTATATTATATTATATATTTTAGTTGGTAATTGTAGAAGGTCGCGACATCACTTCCTTTTTAGCCCGCGTCTTGGATTTTCCGGGAGTGTTAGAAAAGAGAGGTTTTTAATAAGAAGATATTTTTGGTGGGATAGAAGTCGCTCGCGGAAGCGCCAGTTATCTAATTATTGAGCTTCTTCATTGATGGTTTTCGTGTAAAAATCATTACCTGATGTCAGGTTTGAGACGAACGGTGGATATATTATTATAATATCTGATTTTAAAAACGGAATTTTTCCTGTGATATTTTCTAAACCCGAATAAAAATTGAAGTACACGTTTTGTAACTTCCATTTACATATTACGGCACACATTAGGCATTATAGCGGTAAGTAGTGAAACGACGGTTTTAAACGATTTACAATTTTTTCATAGCACTGATATTATAATAATATATAAATAATAATATTAAATGTACATCGAAACAATACGACGATCCGCGTATGGTTTAATTGGTTTTAAATCCCACGGGGTGTACTTATGTTGTATAGTAAATCATATTATTATTATATCGTGTGTATTGTGTACATAATAATATTATAACATAAATGTATATAATCACATTATACATACATACATATATATATATATATATATAGGTACCTACGAACGCGTATTATTATTATATTTTTTCCACTCTTCGTGCTCTGCTGTACAGTATTTAACGAGGACCTACCTTTAATATCTTTGTCAATATAGACATAATGATATAATATTATACATCGTAATAATACGGAGACTCGGAGGAAAAACGTCCCGGAGTTGCGATGACGACGATAATATGCCGGAGATAAGGAACGAGTAAATAATAATCATTCTGCATAATATTATATTACCTACACACAGACACACGCAGTCACATCGACTAATGGTTACCCGAGTGATATTATAATACTGGGCGTGATTCGTTCGACGTATAGAACTCGCATCACATCGGAAAAGTATTGAATTTTTAGAAAAAAATTATTTTTCACGTGGTTTTAAGTAGTTACGCAACAACCTTTTTTTTTTTTTTTATAGAAATTTAATAAATAAATTAATATTTTTTTAAGTTTTTCGATGACGACAAATACGTGTTAAACTTCATAATCCAGAGCAGAATATTTTTTCGATTAAATTATTTAAAAATCAAATTTCGGACGAGTAGCTGCTATACGAGTTGTAAGTACCAACTCAGAGTAAGATGAGCGAAGCGAAGTGGTACCTCAGGTGGTTACCTCGCAAAATGTATATTATATTGGTCCACTACTCCGCTCATCAAATCTTTATAATGTACTTAAAACTCGACATAATCTCGTCGTTCAAAATTCGATTTTTATTTATCGAAATATTGAGGAAAATATTCCGGTTTGGAATATGAAATCAAAACCGTATCTCGTCTTTCAAAAAAAGTAAAAAACTTAAAAATTATAAGAATAAAAAATTTGAAAAAAAAAATGTCTTTATAAAAATGTTGGCTCGCGACAACTCGAAATCATGTAAACATTTTTTCGTTAATAATCTGGTCTGTATACATTATAATATTATACCTGCTGTCCCACCCGGCTTTGCCCGAGTCAAAGATGAAATTAGTAAGTAAGTGATATCAGAATATTAGGCACACGAAAAACATCCCAATGGTGGCCTGTGCCAAAGATTTGTTTTTTTTTCATAAATTTATTTGTAAAAATATGTATACGCCATATATTCCTACTGATTACAATACATATAATATTTGTAACCATTGACAACCCTATAAACAAACAGAGATTATTCATATACATCTCATCGAAAATAGCACTTTGAGTTTTCCAAAATCTTTAGCGTTTAATATGTACGTAGGGAAAACTGTTACTGTAACTGATAACTAATAATAATTGTAACCAATTATAAACAAAATACAAATGTTCGATTTTCATCATGAATTTCAAAATCCTTGTGTGAGACTGTGAGCACCTCTTTAAGTTATACTTAAATATACTTTTTTGCAATAGGAACCTTCTCCGTGATATAATCTTTCATTTAAAAGAACATTGGCATCAAAGGTTACAATTTTCGGTTTTATATATTATATATCGTGTGTGTGTGCGGCGGCAGCAGTGGCTGGAAACTTGGTCGTCGTTTCGGTTTCGGTCGTCGTTTCGGGGGCACAATAAAACATAATAATGATAATAATACGTAAATGAAAATATCACGTGCGGGACTTGCGGGGCAAATACGGTAAGAGACGGCGGCGGCGGCGGCGGCGTAGAATCAGCAACAGCAGCAGAAGTACCGTCAAAGTGTTGTATTTATGTGCACACAATAATAATAATAATAATAATAATAATAATAATAATAAAATATATATTATTATTGATACCGTGGCTCGGCGGGATTTGTTCGGCTGCGGGTAAATCAGTCGTTATTCATGTTTGTTTTCGGTGCAACCATAATATATATAATCTCCTGCTGCAAGTATCCGCCGAAAGCCTCGCGAGACTTGTCCGAGTCGCATATATCCGAGAGCGTGCGCGTGATGCGTTGTCGCGCATAACAATATTATTATATTATTGTGGTAACCCGAAGAGGTTTTTGGGATCAATGCGTTTCGTCCGACCGCGCAAATCCGTGAGATTATGAAAAATTTATATTATTATTCATTCGAAAAATTATTTTTTATAACAATTTTGAGTTATTTTTTTGCCTATTGTTTTGCTCGGCGGTTTAGACATCAATGATATTACTGTAATTAGGGTTTTAAATTTGAAATATTTCAAAATATTTGTTTAGTGCCTGGTTCAAGTGTTATTGTATTATTTCATATCTGTATTTGTTTGAAGATGAATAATAATTCACAAAATATGTATTGGTAAGTTGATTATTGATCAGTGATCACGACTGATTAGGTCTAGCCGGTCTAGGCCGTCTTCAGAAAGCCACGGACACTATTGCACTAGTCACTAATAATAAACTATTTGTGTATTCATACAATAGACATAGGTGATTTTAAACACGTTCTTCTCTCGCCCTAAGTATGTATACGCCACTATACGGGTGTAACTTGAAAAAAAAACTTTTTATGACTGTAAATCTTCTTACCTATTATTTCGTTTGTATATTATTAGTATTATTATTTTAAGCGTAATAATTATATTGTTAATGATCACACCATATTATTATACATTTGTAAGCTATAATAAAATATAAATGATTTAATAAATAAATATAATATTAAGTATCTTGTATCTTATACGTATCTCAGATACATGTGTCTTGTATCTAGTATCTTTAAAAATATTATAGTATCTTGTATTTAGATATTTTTTGTTTGAGGTATCTCGCCCAGCCCCGTGTGCAAGTATATCGGTTTTTTATTCGTCGTACGAATAACGCCGAAATATTGATTTCGGCCTGCGCTATAACCTTATATTATTATTATTATATTTTACAACACACGACGTGTGCGTATGACTCAATGTGGCGTGTACGTATCGTCGTGTGCCCATTAAAAATAATAATTAATACAACGCACAATAATATGATTTGCACACGCGTTAATAGGAAATCGAATTCGCGTCTCGAGATTAATAATACCCACACGTCTTGTGCGCGTCGGTACACGGCCGTTTACGGTGAACAATTTCAAAACACATTATATTATTATTATTATTATTAGGTATATGTTTCAGCATTTCACGGGTATACTTCAAACCGTCGACGGTAATTTATTATAACTAATTACACCTATCCGGTAACATAATATTGTACGATAAAGTATATAATGCGATTGTAAGACTGTGCGTTAATATTCTAAAATATTATTAAATATACAAATACGCTACACCGTAATATAATAATATGTACTTTTCCAAAATAAAAAAAATATTGTCTTATACCCTAAAAATGTATACATATATTATAATAGTACTTAAACAAAAAAATGTGTCTCCCAGTGGACGCGATGCTGAGGGTTGTCTTTAAAAAAAAAATATTATGTACATGTAGACTTCAAAAGAGTAGTATTTCATAATATTTGTTTAAGGCGAAAACCTTAAATGCACAACTTAGTGCACGTTCGACCGAATCGGGGTATGAGCTACAAATTTGTTTTCACCGAATAGACATTTTATTATTATTACATACAACACCCGTGCAATTTATATTATGTTGTTTTAACAAATTGCTATTGTTTTGAGAAAATCAAATCGGCAATAAATGCACGATTCCAAGTATAATACATATGTACAATGTAGGTAATAATAATATGCAATTTGAAGCCTTTACCCTTAAAAAAATAATATGCAATATTATAGGTAGGTAATTGTATACGTCTTCGGAAAAATATTGTTTCATATGTGACGTGCGATTAATATTATAATATATTAATTAATTCATTTTTAGTAAACCACCTGCTTAACGTTTTTATGTTTACCAGATCCATTGGATCTAAAGACACAATGTCACGATTATTGCTTGAACGAAAAACCGTTTATCCAAATCATTTTAAATCTCCGACATCATCTGTTTTTAATAATACAAACGAATGGGAAATAATTATTAAAATCAACTCGTACATTTATTGTTGATTACCCGTATTGAATATTAAATCAGGTATAAGAATGTTACTCGTACATACAAT
Organism: Neotoxoptera formosana; assembly: GCA_022818045.1. Lineage (NCBI taxonomy): Eukaryota > Metazoa > Arthropoda > Insecta > Hemiptera > Aphididae > Neotoxoptera > Neotoxoptera formosana. The sequence goes on from CM040634.1 coordinate 3,747,385, forward strand.
ATTACTATATTATCATCATTGATTATGATCGTAAATTATGTTTTTGTCATTTCATAAAGTATTTCAGTGCGTTATGTACATATTTCTAGATGAAACGAATAAATTACTATAGGATATATTGCCATTAGATCAATCATATTTTTAACAAACATAAATTATTAAAACAACATGATATATTAGGTTATTATATTAACATCATGAAATAATAAATAATAATATATACATGGCAAACGCGTTATTAATTTTATTTAATAAAGTTCCCTTAGGTTTTTTCACATTTTATAATAATTATTTTGTTTTCAGTGTTTTCTATTTTAAATAAATACAAGATACAAGATAATTATTTAATGATCAGTTAAATGAAAAGTTAAGCAACATTTAGATAAACATTTGACATAATTATTTAGATTAAACATTCAACATAATTATTTAGATAAAAAAAAAAAAAGTAAAGTTTCTAATGCTCGTAAACTATATAAATTATATTTTTGAAACTCACACCGTAAGTATACGCACCGGAGGAAATTCGAGTGTCCAGATGTATGCAGAAGGCGATTTTTCCATTCAAATGAGATAGAGAAAGGTTAGAGAGAGAGAGAGACTGCGTAAGTTGTTATTACGATACTGTTCAGTCGGTTTTCATCGCGCCAATTCATTTCATAACCATTTTATTTTTCTGTAAAAGTGATTTTCCTCATCTTTATATTATTAAAGTGGGTTACTACACTATACGAAATCGCGTTTAATCACCAGTGTTGAGACTTATCTAGATATTTCATCTAAATAATATTTATTTATCTTTTCCCTGATCTAGATGAAAATATGGATAGATATCTAAGGGAGGGTTATCTAAGATAAAAAAAATCGTTATCTTTTTACCGACATTTTTTTTTTGAGCGCCTTTTTTTTGCTTTAGATGCATGCAAGTTAATATTATGGTCTATGGAGTTCATTTTATAAATGTCAAATAGTATAAAATATAATAAAAACAAGATCAACAAAAATAATCTACCAACGTCATAATATAGAACTATCAAGCTTATAACAGGAAAAAAATAATTACCACTCTATAAAAACTCATTATTTATGTTATGCTTAAGAAATCTGTATTAATAATCTTAAGATTTTAATCATTGGTAGATATTATATATTAATTTCCAATAGTAAAATTGTTGGTTAAATGAAATCATTTTAAATATTTTTATTTTCATATTTTTTTTTATTTAGATAATTGTTGTTAACATTTTATCTTATCTGAGATAATTAAAATACATGTTATCTTAACTTATTGTAGATAATATTAGAGCAATAATCTTATATTTATATCTAAATAATTTTTTACTTATCTGGTCTCAACACTGTTAATCACTCGCACGGTATACCTACCTACAGTCAAAATTATAATATATTTATAGTAAATTAGTACGTCACATCATTGATATAATAATATAAAATCAAATTAAATTCCAATTCGTACATCGTAAAAAAAAAGGTTATTTGCTGTAAATCGTATTGTAAAATTAAAAAAAAAAAAAATGTTTAATTAAATAATACAAAAAAAAACCGCTGGAGTCGAGATAATAATTTCTCATCGTAGAGTGTTAGCTACTGTGCTAAATTTATTTTTTTAATAATTCGCTGAAATAATGTCGAATTGTTTTAAGCAGTCGATTAATATTTATGTTCTCGCTAAGAATATTATAATATGGAGGGAAAGAGTACGGCTATAGCGGTGTTATAAATTATGATAATTCGCGTTATTTTATAGAAACTACTACGGAGAGTAGTTTCCAGATAATAAGTTTTAGGTATACAATCATAACATGACAATGTTGATTGATTATATGCCGGTTGAAAAAAAAAATGATCAAGTTTTAAAATAAAAATAAAATGATGTATTCGAAAACGATCTCATTATAATATTATACGTACATAAAAAAAGCCAATTTGCATATACTATCTAAGCTTCCTTTAAACCTTAGTGTAAACGAAAGTGCTCGGAGTGATTTTGCCCTGCTTTGGTGTAAAAAAATTCTATTCTGTTTTGAGAGTTTTTAATGTTTAATATTCTTGAATTTGAGGTTTACGTTTTTTTTGTTTTTTTATTGATATAATTTAAATACTATTAGACAGATTTAAATTAAATATAAAAAAAAAAACTTCAAAACCATTTTATAAAAGAATTTTGTTCCAATCCCAGTTTCAAAATGTTTTAATAAATAAAAATACATAATCTTACGTGAAAAAGTTTACCCACACTTTTACGAGTATAATGATAAAAACAAAGTAGATTAGCACTCGATTATTAATACTGCTGCACCGTACATCACAGTGTCTATAATAATATTATAATATAATTTAATTTCCTAAACCGAAGATCGTTATGAGTAATAATAATAAATATCGTGACGACTCGTGACGGACGAGAAGCTGTGTAATCGTCTAGCGTGCCCGCTGCAGTGGCAGTACAATAAATTATTCGGAGAAATATAATATATTATTACTCGCGGGTTTATTAATTACATTAGGTAACGCGACTTCTTTGGGAAATCCTCACGGAATCGACCCGCTGAAACTCCTTGAAAGCTTTCCGGTAGAATATTATTCTGTATACACACAATAATTTTAACCGCCGTCCATATTTGCACAGATCGAGAAGAGCAGAGACGGCGGTACTGCAATCAAAGAAACCGTGACTTTTGGCGTGGGTACTTTACCTACAAAGTAGACGACGACGACGACGACGACGACGCAGGCATGCGTTGTTTACGGCGCGATCGAATTATTATCAAATAATATAAACTTTGCACGGGGGAGGAGCAGGGACGTAATTCAGGGGGGCATTTATAATAAATCAATTCTACTAAATCCTGATGATGTGATTGACGAGCTGGCTAAACAGCCAATAAAATAAGAATTTATTTTATAAATAGTACAAAAAAAGATCTATGCACGTTATATATTATAAACAAAATAAATAAATTTAATATCTTAATAATATTATTATTTAATTTAGAAGTAAAATTAAATTTTAATATATTCAATATTTACATTTTGTTTATTATAATATTGAATAGGTTAGGGTGACCATACGTCCTGTTTTATACAGGATTGTCCTTTATTTCGGCTTTGTGTCCTGGACGCGTTTTGCCCCGTAATTTCAAGTCTGTCCCATATCAACCCGTTTTTTGCCGTACTTACTGTTAATTTATTATTTTTGAAATTTATTTTATAAAAAAAATGATTTTTTTTTTATATTTTTGTACGACATTATTGAATAGAATAATAATATAAAAATCTATATTTTTCAGTTGTATTTTTGTATTTTTGTTTTTAACTATTGTTGCATCACATTGTTGTCGGCGACGTATACCGTACGATTAAAAATCAACAACAAAAAAAATATACACCTAATAAATACTTATTAATTTAAAAATAGTATGTATAATATTTTCGTCCTGTATTTTATTTTTTTAAATATAGTCACCCTAGTATAGGTACTAAATTGTGTAGAATTTTTAAGGAACATTTATTCATACATTTTGTGTACCTATATTATAGTGTATAATATTAGTTTGAGGATTTTTGATGAAATAGTATTCCCTGCAGATACTACACACCGTTGTACTTGAAAATTTAGTATTTTGTGCGTAAAAAAATGTCTATACCTCCCCTTAGACAAATTCCTAATTACGCCACTGCGGGGGTACCTGGTATGATGACGATTCGGTGATGAGAACAAAATTGGGGGGAGGGGGAATTTTGCGCGATTGTATTTAAGACGGAGGCGGCGTTCGGGTTTTAAAATACATCGGGCCCGAACACCACGCGGAAACGAGTGTAAATAATATTAATTTACGACACGCGTTGGACGAAACGTCACGTCTCGCGTAACTCGGCGGGTGTGTCGTAAAATAATTTTATGTTTACCATATTATATTATTTTATACGCGTCGTCATATTGAGTAGTTTGATTGTGTTACAATCGTGTGTTTGAAGATGACATGTTTTTCAAGACGAAGTTCGACAATATATTATTATATTCTTAAAATAAAATACTCGTAGTTTATCGTATAATAAAAACGCTTCGCTCATCTGCAGAAGTTCGGTTATGCGACGAGAGTGATGCTAACAGTATTTCAGTCAGTAATATTATAATCTGTAATCACTATAACCCACAGTTGCCCGCGACGACAAATTAAACGGATTTACCCCTTATTTTTTTATTTTTTTCTACAAAATAACGTTTATTGAAAATTTACAATCTACTCTATGTGTACAATAAGTAAATTTGAGGGAGGGACGACAATGATGGGACGGAGAAAAGGGAAGCTCACAGTAGAGCTATCTTTACAAGAGTCTTAAATTAGCATAATCAATTTTTGAGGAGGTCTCTGGGCCGATTTCGATTTAGACGTCGGGTGTGGTTGCCTGGAAGTGATTTTGAGTTTAGTTGAGATATTAGTTGGTTAGGGTGCCCTTGCATTTTGAACTGGAGTCTTTCACAGGAGGTGGCTACCGTCTGGTTAATGAATGGAACTTTGAGGTATTCATGTTCACCTGAGCGATGTTTGTGACGAACCATGGAGGTTTTGGTTACCACGCGGAGGCAGATTGATTGGAACGCTTGAATTGTCTTAAGATTTGAGGGTTTGGCAGTGCCCCAGAGGCAAATTCCGTAGGTTGGTCCATATTGGTCGAAGAAGACTTTTGTATAAAAGTAGACGGTAGGACATGTTCGTATTAGATTTTAGGAGTGGTCTGATAAGGTGTTTTTTCCCTTCTTAAACTCCTTTAAATGTGACATGCACTGATGTTTAGCAATATGCTTAGTTATTAGTTAGGACTTGGGCTGTTTTGATCAAATACAAAATACAGGCTTAAAATTTTATATCCAACCGCAATAAGTAAAAACTTTTTTTTCTGTAACCAATAGCAACCCGTACTAAAAAAAAAAAAAAAATCGGATTTCCGTTTGCCGAAATAAAATCTCTGCATGAGCCCATCATTAAAATGCAAAAGTTTTAAATCCTTTCTTATCGCACGTCTCGAGCGTTAGAAGGAACCACTATTCCAAATTTCAAATCCTATCGTTTTGTAGTTTTTGAGAAATAGCGATCTGCAGTAAATGAGTGGTATTTGGCTTTTATATAATATTTTATATATAAGAACGATACGTATATGTGTTAATTATTGTGGAACGGATGAATGTGTAAAATGCATCGAGCGATAAAAACGAAAAACAAAAGTTTTAAATGACCTTGGATGAACTATAAATAATATAATATCGTATTCAGTAATATAATCTCCAATCGATCTTCCTTGTTATCTTGGTCGAGCTTCGCATATTGTTCGCCACTCATAATTATTGACAGTATAATATTATTATGCAGTTTGAGCACTGACATTAGTGAAATGAAGTTCGTGAGTTTTAAATAACATAATATTATAATACTATGTGGTCACACTATGAAAATAATCATAACCTATCCTAACTCACTACGCATACTGTGGTAATAGTTAAATTATTCAGGTGCGTTACCCCAGCACCCGTACTTTCAAAATCATGAATTGTAATCACGCAGTATTATGTACTTTATTTTGTACAATTTTTTACAACCAAAATTAAATTTTGTACAACGCTCAAACCCTCCAAAAATCCAAAATCCTTTTACGGGTGCTGCGGTAACGTTACCCCAGCACCCAGATCACTAAATTTTCACGAATTTCAACTTTGAACCGCACAGTATTATGCACTTTATTTTATACAATTTTGTACAACCAAAATTAAATTTTTTACAACACTCAAACCCTCCCAAAATCTAAATTCATCTTACGGGTGCTGCGGTAACGTTACCCCAGCACCCGGATCACTAAATTTTCACGAATTTCAACGAGAATCGTGTATGTAAGATACTTGTATCGTAGATACTGCACAACCTTGTAGGTAGGAATAGTTGTTGTTGATTAATTTTATAATTTTATAATTTGAATTTATAATTCAAAAAGAATCAACAAATAATATTAGGTACACATATATAAATTTTTAAAATAATGTAAATTTTATTACGTAGGTACATTATTTCAACAATAGTTAAATTAATCATTCATATAATATCACTACGTTTTTACATTTGATAATTTATTTTCTGATAAGAATAACAAAAATAAACATCATTTAATAAATTTTGTCATGCCGTAGGTATACCGTATTTTAATATTGTCGTTTTATTGTCTGACCAATTTCTTGTAATAATCAAACATTACGAGTTGTAATTTATTATTGTTATCTTATTGTTAAAAATATAATATTGTTTCACTAAAAATAGTCTAAAACAATCTTTTAATGAGCTTCTTTTTAAAGCGTTTTTTTATAAGCGTCTTTTTTTTGCTCGGCATGACATATATATTGACGAATATACTCATGAGCGTCTTTTAATGAGCGTCTTTTTATAAGCGTTTTTTTATTCAAATTTTCAAATATAATAAATATCAAAATTGTTCTTTAAATTGGATTTCTCTCAAAAATATTGGATTTTAATATGAATTTTGTACAACAATTTTTGAATATAATATGTACACATGAGCGCCTTGAGCGTGATGAGCGTGATGAGCGTGATGAGCGTCAGCCTTTATAAGCGTCTTTTTTTCGTTTGGCATTACATATATATTGATAAATATACACATGTGCGTCTTTTAATGAGCGTTTTCTTATTCAAATTTTCAAATATGATGAATATCAATATTAATCATTAAATTGAATTTTTCACAAAAATGTTGAATTTTAAGCTGTTTTTGAGATACAGAAAAAAGTTGAAATTTAATTTAAGAATGTTCAATTTACCCGATTCTTCTGTAGTTCATATCATTAAAATCACAACAAATTTTCAAATATGATAAATATCAATATTGGACATTAAATTGAATTTTTCAGAAAAATATTGGATTTGAAGCTGTTTTTGACATATTTGAGTTCTTGAGCGTGATGGGCGTGATGAGCGTGATGAGCGTGACGAGCGTGATGACCGTTAACTTTAATAAGCGTTTTTTTAAAAGCGCCTTTTTTCCATTTGGCATTATATAAATATTGATGAATATATAATCACTACTTGTTACTAAATGGTTAAGATTTAATATTGCATTAATAGCAAATATTTTATATTGCATACCGAATTATAATTATCGAGCTCGTATCCATTTACAACGAGTTTAAGTATTGAATGGACTATTATCCTTATTCTTTAGAATTTCAAGTAGATTAACTCCGGAAGTTTTCGTTCAAATTTCGATTACAATACATCAACATTTTCAGAAAAATTAAATTTTGTACAACACTCAAACCCTCTCAAAATCCAAAATCCTTTTACGGATGCTGTAGTAACGTTACCCCAGCACCCGGGCCACTAAATATTCACGAATTTCAACTTTGAACAGCACAGTATTATGTACTTTATTTTGTACAATTTTGTACAACCATAATTAAATTTTTTACAACACTCAAACCCCCCAAAAATCCAACTTCGTCTTACGGGTGCTGCGGTAACGTTACCCCAGCCTCCGGATCAGTTAATTTTCTCGAATTTCAACTTTGAACCGTACAGTATTATGTACTTTATTTTGTACAATTTTGTACAACCAAAATTAAATTTTGTACAACACTCAAACCCTCCCAAAGTCCAAAATCCAAAATCCAAAATTATAAAATTTTAAAATTAATCAACAGCAACAATTCCTACCTACAAGGTTGTGCAGTATCTACGATACAAGTATCTTAGATACAAGATGCTCGTTGAAATTCGTGAAAATTTAGTGATCCGGGTGCTGGGGTAACGTTACCGCAGCAACCGTAAAAGGATTTTGGATTTTGGGAGGGTTTGAGTGTTGTACAAAATTTAATTTTGGTTGTACAAAATTGTACAAAGTAAAGTACATAATACTGCGTGATTACAATTCATGATTTTGAAAGTACGGGTGCTGGGGTAACGCACCTATATTATTCTTGTTTCTTGACAGTGAAATAATATTGTATTTACATAATTATACAAACTTACCTACACGAATAATATTCTTACAAATAACTCATATTATAAGCCTGAAAAAACCCACAGACGAACCTTTAAAACGTCGATTATAAAAATATATCAAGCATTTCGTTAGTAATCAAAACACGTAAAATAAAATATGAACGACTGCGGATTGTTCGAGTTTCGTTATGTACGAAAATTATATTTGCTACGAGAGTAGTGTGCGACACGATAAAAATAAATCATCTAAATGAATTATAATGGTTCGTTTTATGAAACTTCCACTACTTCCCCCGCCGAGCCCGCCGCGAAACATTGGCTAATAGGTATGAAAATAATTTTAAAATAAGATCTTCTGATGATACAAACTACTTAATTAATAATTTAGATAATGTACGACATGTTCTAAAGTCTCGGACCACACACTGCGCCAAGAGGCATACGAATTAAAAACGTGGAAGTTAAAATAGACAGGAGTATATATTTTTTTTAACGTCTGTTGCCAGCCAGAGAACGGGTCGTAGAATAATAATATTTAAAATTTGAATTTGTAAATTTAAGCTCAACACCGAAGTCAAAAGGTTAAAAGGTCGATACACACACATATATATATATAGTTAATGTCAGTGTCAGAGAACAAACCTATGAATGGGTGATCTGAAATGTCAAATTTGTATTTTGGATAATAAACGGCCGAGGCGGTTTCAGTGCGGAAAGTCTGAACTCGAGTACGCCGACGTAGGGTCACGTGAATTTTCCATTACAACAAAACAAGTCGACGGAAAAGAAAAGCCCGAGTAGGTTACCTAGCTACACGACGGGTTATAAAATGTATAATATTCTATCTAAAAATATTATATATAATGTTATTTCAGACGTATACTTTAAGAAAAAATAGCAAAAACCATCGTCGTTTGAAGTTTCCATATTATGATGGATATGACGATGAAAATAATACGATCGAGAAATATATAAAACGATGGCAATTGCAGTGGTTATTAGATATATAATTTATAATGCGCTCGGTGGAAAGGGTTGATCGACGGGGTTGAATAGTAAATAGTAATGCAATTTTCACTTGTGGCGAGGTACACTCATCGTACATCATTATTAAAATATAATAAAAACCGTATACAACTAATAATAGGTAAATATACTTGATAATGGAACCCATTTTAGTTTTAAGCACTAAAATTAATACGATTTTATTTTTTCATAGACGAGCTTTGCGTTTTTGATTTTCCACTGCAGTGTTAAATGATTACCTACATAGTGTTTAAGTTTTAAATCTAAAATATTTTTTTTTTATATAAAATATTTATTTTATTTATTTATATTTTTTGGTTTATTTGTCGTGTACCTAAATGAATTATTTCATGAAAGTTTCATGAAATATTTCAAGAACATAAATTTCATGACATTTTAAAACCCTAATTATTATACTCTTATAGTATTTAAAATACATTTTTACTTTTTACTTTTTATTCATATTGACACGTCAATGCTACGTAGGGTTTTACAATTTCATGAAATTTATTTTCTTGAAATATTCCATTCACATAAACAATAAAAATATATCAACAATATTATTAAAAAAAAAAATAGAAAAAAAGTTTTTTCCAAGTTTCACCCGCATAATAAGGGTGGTAGAACAACATGATTAAAATTACCTATGTCTATATTATATGAATACACGAATCGTTTATTATTAGTGACTAGTGCAATAGTGTTCATGACTTTCTGAAGACCGGCTAGACCTAATCAGTAATCCGCAGTAATCAATAATCATATACTTACCGATTCATTTGTGAATTATTATTATATTAATTCACATTACAATACAATTTCTCTATTATCTATTTTTCTTTTTTTTCTCTCAAAACGTTCAAAATAATATCATTCATCTCCAGACAAATACAGTTATGAAATAATACAAAAATACTTGATTTACTACCAGGTACTTTAGGTCTTTAGCGGGTTTTGTTTACAAAATAAGATATAAGACGTAATACCTAACTAATAAATAATAATTAATAAATACTAATATAGTAATATCGTCTACGTTAGTACTGCATATGTAAAAAAAAAAATATTTCACAAGCAGTGCAATTTTCAATTTTCAAATATTTCGCATGGAATATATTTCAAATTTAAAAACCCTGTGTACGATATTATTGCTTGATTCCTATTGTTACAATAATATTATGCATATTATTACAATTTATTATAGATTCGTCAGTTGAGCGATGATTAGAACATAAGTGCGCAGTGTGTCACGATGTAACTCGCATAAGGTAAAATAATACGTTTCCAATCGGTCGAATGAGTGAAAAATCAACGCTGAAACGTACTATTTTACAACTGTTATTGTAATATTATTATACGATTTTATTATCCATACGATATCAGACACGGCGCGTCTCTCTGTTTCGACATATTATTATCTAGTCTTATTCTCGTTCAGCCGTCGACCACAAATCATGTCCATATATACATATACGATAATATATAGTACTATTATACACACATTGCCGACAACAACAACTACACGACAACATTACAGTTGGCAAATTATTATCGACATGCGTACAATATAATATTAATATATATTATACAATATGCAATGCGCATAATATTATATTATTATTAGGCGCAGACACTGTCTTATTTCCTCGGTCGAATGCGAGCCGAACCGTCGTCGTCGTCGTCCGGCCGAGGGCGTATCAGCTAAACTTTGACGGGCGGACGTGGCAAATACACAGGGGTTCTGCTCTATAATTTATTTCGTATTTTCTTCTTCGAATATAATATTGTATTGTTATTTCAGTATTTATTTTAATATAATTTGTTTTTTTTTTATCATGTTTAAACCTAACCATGTTCGGTCGACCGAACTATTTGGAAAGTTACCTAAACGTTATACTTTTTTTTTTGTATTAATATTATTATTATTATTCTGAGAAACAAGGGGCCAAGAAGGTGAAACGAATTTTATGATGAGACCTCAAACGTGGTTAAACTCCCGACCGATGTCTAGGAAGACACATGCACTGTATACCTACTGTTTGTTTTCAAGAGATCAAAGTCTAATATAAAAAATATGACATTTTTTTATAAAGGTTTTCTTCTACATTAGGTACCCAAGTTAAAAAATAAAATATTTAATTCAAACATAATTTGGTAAAATTACAAACATTTGCAACCAATTTTAATTTTAATATCTGCAACTTTACAATTATTTAATATCAAGTATCTACTTTTTCTCACTAGAATAAAAAAAAAAAGACCAACGTAAAACAAAATATTTTTCCAATTTTGATTATTTTGTTGTAATTCAAAAAGTATTTTCCGTAGATACTTGCAACTTTTTGATATTGAGTATATTAATGTTTTCTATACGCATTTAAATTTAAAAATATATATTTTACTAATTTTAAGCTATTTATACCATGAACCTATTCACATCATTCTATGACAAGTTGGTATTTGTTAGTAACAATGATATAATTATTATTCAATGTTTTAGAAAATTACTTCGCCTACCATTGTTTAAAAAAAGGCAATATAAATTAATGTGGTTAGAAATTGATTCAGTGCACCGCCATCTCTGGCTAGGTTAAGGTAACCTTTTTTTTTTTTGTGGTTTTATCACGGCGCTGTAGCGGGGCACTTCAACCAGGGTAGGCCGTCCTTCCCGCTACATCCGTATCATTTATTAAAAAAAATTCACAATTTATAATTTATATTTATACCAGCGTTGCTCTATAATAAAGGAGAGGGCCCTACCCCTCTGATTTTGGCCTTCGGCCCACAATACCATTTAACTTAACTAGTTGATTATTACTAAAGCTTCCTCTTGTTGGTGTTTTCTTTCTTCTTCTTCTCTCTTTGACAGTATCTTGTTAAAGAACTTCTGTATTGTATTCCACTTTCTTTTACTTTGGAGCATCACGTCCACCATTGTATCTGGTTCAAACTGCAGACCGATATCTACTTCCAGTGATCTTCTTAGCAACCACCATCTGTCACAGTGAAAAATTGCATGTTCTGCATCGTCTCTTTGGAATAGACAGTCGACGCATTTCTGGTCGGCAAGTCTTTTGAATCTGTGCAGATATTCCCCGAAGCAGCCGTGCCCGGTGAGCAACTGTGTAGTATGAAAATCGACCATACCGTGCTTCCTAGTCGACCATTTTTTTACGTCCTTTATTAATCTTCTGGTCCACCTCCCGGTGTCGTAAAGTTAAGGTAACCTAACCTAACCTAACCTAACCAGACCTCGGAATGCAATGATTTCTCGATGAATTCAAATTTAACGCGCAAATTACAGTGACCTACTCAATGACTATTCTACTTCCTATTTCTGTCTACTCAGCAGAGCGATTTCCCAGTTTTACTTTTAGATATTTTATTCTTATAACATTATAAGATAGCTAGTAAATAATTTTAGACCTTTATATAGTGTTCGAATTGTTACGTCTCAGTTTCCCATTTCCAACAAGTAAGTCTGCTGTTATCCGTTTGAAGTTCCTTGGAGATAAATTATTATAAGTTATCGTTTTCATTTTTTTTTTGTATTCGTGTAGTTTTAATTTTATAAATATCTCGAGTTAAGCGAGGGCCTGAACGCGTTGTCTCATCCGTTTCGCGAACGCGCATACAATGCACACGAAATTTCCGCCGAGCAGAATAAATTTCACGTCGTTAGTCGTAAATTATTTACCATAATATTATCAAAACGTAATAACACCTAATGGATTCAGCTGAATACGCAAAACGTACAATATGTTTTATCGTGGTACGCGAGCTTGCAATGCACGGGCATCACGTCGCCTTTGAAGCATTCAATTCGAGTTGCCTAATGTGTGTGTACCTACGTTGACTTAGAGTTTAGTCGGAATCGACTTATTTTCACAAAAGTGACTCAAAGTATATTATTTCATTGCAGCGGATTTAAGTGGACGAAGGTAGAACGTTACGATTTATTTGCAATTTTACTACTTTACCTTTTAAAAAAGGTTCGTGTACCATTTTTTTTTTTTTTTTTTAAAGAACTAGTTTGCACATTTTTTATGATTATTGAAACACCAAGACATTGCACGTGTATTTATATAAGAACATATCATTTATTGACATTAACTTGTAATTGGTACTGTTGCGATACAATGCTTGATCACATCGGATTTAATGATATTATACCTTAAGTGCGGAAGGCACGGAAAGAAGGTGTAAATAGGCAAACATTAGTTAAAATAATAAAATCAATAAGTGTGCCGTTTAAGTTCAAACAGAAGTATTCGATCACATTATTTTGTTAAATCTATAATAATTCTTTCGTCTTGAATAAAACATGTCAGCAATTTATAAACCTCACACAACACCGTTATTGATGGTATATTACAATAATTATTGTGAGTCACAAAATATCACAAAATATGTTTTGTGTTGTCATTTTTTTTTTATTATTAATTTAACTATCATTAATCTACTTACATTTAAATAAGGTAGAAACCAATTGGAATTTTTTTGTATAGAAAACCATAAAATTGGCATCCATAAAACGTACATAAAATTGCGCTATTTTATTCTAAGTTCACAAAGTGTGAATTCTCTGTTAATTAAAATAACGTTTCAAGAGGATTATTAAAGAGCAAAATTATTACAACTCAATTATAAAAAATAATGAATACATTTAAGATGAATTCTAGATTCTGAGTGGAGTTTAAATTCTAAATTTAAATACAGTTTCTCAATTATTATTATTAAAGCGTAATACGAAATAGGTGTTTCGCTGTTAAACTAATTATTTAATTTGGTTTGGCTATAATATATCACCTTCCGAGGATAGCGTTTTAACAAGAATGAAATGATTAAGAAATATGACATCTGGTGAAATATTTGTGCTCATATTTTGATACAATTAATACAAATTAAATAATTATTAATTGATGTTATGTTGCATAATTTTTGGTAGGTAACGTGAGTTACCTACCGCATAATACAACTTGAAACATAATAGTATCGTAAATTAAAAGTCATTTGCTAGAAATTATTATACTATCAAAAGTTATTGTTATCATTGTTACATATTATTTTAGATCAAACAAGTTTAGAAAAAAATGTATTCGAATAACATAAACGGAATTAAACAATACGATGAATTTTATATACATTGTTGCGACACAGATATAAATTAAATTATTTTCAGAACCAACTGAAAATGTTGATACAAAAATCTATAGTCATAAATCATAATCGTACTAATTGACCTTATTAAAATCTTCTTCTTCATTTAAATATATTAAAATGCATTGTGTCCTTTATCGACAGAAAGAATAACTTTAAAGTATTTTTCACGACTCGTTGTTCAGGTAAATTATAAAACGTACCTACATAAATTATTCATTATTTGTGGTGTAAATCTATAATGTTTTTTTTCAAATTTTTTCAAATTATTTTTTATTTATGTCATGACATGTCATTATTTCATTGCTTAAATAGAATATTTGCAATTATGCTATAATTCAATTTATATTTCACATTATTAATAGGCGCAGCATCTAAAATTGCATTCGATTACTTTAGAGTACAAAGTTCGTGATGATTTCAATCAAACTAAGAACAAAGCGGACGCCTTTTGTGATTCACTTTAACAATGTCTCTTTAAGCCTAAACAAAGGAATAATATTGTTCCTTCTACACATTTGATAGGAATTCCATTATAATAATATTGTACTCGCGATACGTTTTAGAAGCAAGAGTGAAATAATAATAAAAAGTTTGTCTATATTATAAGAAACTTAGATCATCATTTTGGTAGAATGTAAAGAAGAAAAAGATTTTTGTTTTTTAGTATTTTTAAGTATCAATTATAATAATTATTGTACACCCCATTCTTCTGTATTTCAACAGTTAAGTTGTTTTAAGATAAATCTCAAATTTATAATTACAAGTAATTACGATAAGAATAATAATCATAAAATTATATTAAAAAATATTCTATAGAAGTCAACTTTACATCGATTCTCAATATTACTGTCATACAATATTGAATTTTACATATACAACACATGAATATTAAATATATTATTATTATAAAACAACATTAAAATATTCATAGGCTGTTAGAAAAATAATTTATAAAATTGCACAAGGGTTTTTCTACCTGAAACTAAACATTGTGAATTAAATTGGAATAAAATAAAAAGAATATTAAAAAAAAAAAATAATAAAATTAATCAATTAATTCAAAAAAATTAATCCTCTTAAGTATTTTAGCGTGTCGCGAATTACCCATCGTTGTTGGCGGTCGTCTTTCCTGCTAGTTAATCACTTCAAAGTTATATGACGACGTGTTATTTGTTACTTAAAAGTTATTTAATACCGTTAAGTGGCAACCGCGGCTGCATTCTCAGAAAAATAGTACCGTTGACCGGTGAAATAAAATCTGCTCTCACTTCAACCCGCCGCCCAGATCTCAAATTTAAAAAAAAAACTGAAGATCAGAAGAAAAAAATGCACTAGTCTTCGACCTCAAGTACGCTAATATAAGCTTAATAATATCTCGTGCCGAATTCTCCGAATCTACGACACAATAATTTAATCGATCATTATCCCCACGACAACGCACAATAAATATCGATTTGGACGATAATAATAAATTGTATTGTTAATAACAACATCGATAGCGACACGTTAAAACCACGTTCTGATAACGCTTATCACTTTCTATCGTTCTTCGCCACACGTGACTTTGCACACACAAACCATAACGTTGATCTGTACTTCAAACGTTTTGACATCGACATGGACGTCTCATCTCGCCTGTAATACTTGTTAATGGGCTTACTGATAATAAATAAATATATTTTCGACCGATTTCTGGCACCGCAGCTAAGATTTAAGCGAAATTAAAAATTATAAATATAATATATTCTCAAACTCTTCTCGCTCTTTCAGTCTTTTGAGTTCAACGTAAATATAGTGCATAGTTCGTATTAATATACTGATATAGGTGATTTTTTAATGATTAGGTACTAAACTTAAATAATATCTATAAAAACATTTAAAAAAACGTACTTAATAAAAACAACCACAGCGATACGCGTATTTTTTCTTATTAATTTGCCACAAAATTAAACATGCTGCGTTCAAATACAAACATATTATGTAAAAATGCGTTTTGCCAAAATAATTAAGTGTAAAAATAAAACTGAATGTCGTCCAATAATATATTATTCGCGCGTTTTACATTAACTTGAAACGAATAAAATGTTTTTATTTTGTTTATAAATATTTATTTCATGTATAAAACTATTTTAT
Organism: Neotoxoptera formosana; assembly: GCA_022818045.1. NCBI lineage: Eukaryota > Metazoa > Arthropoda > Insecta > Hemiptera > Aphididae > Neotoxoptera > Neotoxoptera formosana. The sequence goes on from CM040634.1 coordinate 3,763,731, forward strand.
GCTATAGAGAAATAATTTTGCAATATTATATAGACACGAAATGCATTGATAAAAGTTTCACTAATAATATAGGTAAATTAATTGTTTAAGGGCGGCCATTGAAAATTCAATACAATGCAATACAATACAATGTCAGTGAATGTCTATTATTTTTTTGTTTTATAGGAATCATCAAAATTTACTTCATACGAAATCCTAATATAAATAACGTGATTATCAATGTCTTTCGAGCTAAGCTTTAGTTTGAGATAGAAAGTTAATAATTAATACAATTTTATTGACAATTAAAAGCGTATAAATTACAATTTAAAGTATAGACAATTACAAGTATGATATACGATATTTACACGAACAAATGAAAGTCTTAATCTAATTATTGTGAAAACAGCCAATTCTATACATTTTTTTTTTTATTTCATATAGAAAAGTGAATAGTAAAGAACAGTGAACAGTAAAGAGTTACGGTACTCATCCACACAGGGACTTTAATATTATAGTCAACAATGGATGAACCAAAATATTTTCATGTATATTTTGCAGGAATATCTGTAAGAGTAATCTATTTACCATTTTTCCCTTAAAAAATGAACAACGATTACCCATAAACAAAATTCTTAAAACTAAATATAATAGCAATTTCTGAACAAAGAAGTACACCAAACTCCCTAGTATGTACTGTCTCATAGATCCTGCTTCTAATAAACATATTTATTTAAGCGAATTTATATTATAATAATATAATAATATTATTATTGTTTATTTTTAATTTAATACTTCGCCTACACCAAACCACACTGATAGCTCTTATATTGATTGACAGATTTAATGATATAGAGTAAAATAAATTGCACGCATTGATGAGCACCAAACCCTTAAGTTAAAAAAATGTATATTATTGTATTGGCCATTTTACGTAATTTACCACTTTCATTACAACTGATACATCAACATTCAAATCACTGGCCAAATAAATGCACACTCGATATAAGGACCTGAACACTTCTCCTCTGGGGACTCCAATAACACTTTCTTTACCCGTAACATAATTTATTCTAACCATTTTTTCGCGCATATTCAAAGCCCTTGTATACAGATAGGAATTAAATTTAATGAGCATTACCCAATTAATTATAAATATATTAGCCCTCTTTGTACATCGGAATGAACGTGTTTTAATTTTGTCGTCGAAAGAAGAAATCAATATAAATTATTATGATTGGATCCAGAAACCCGTCATTGGTTTGGTTATTGTATACAGTTGTATTGCGGTACAATATATCTAGTTAATTGTTCAACACGTTGTGTGTTTTAAAACCGTTCGGGAGACATCATCAATTCGAAAATTCTTCTCCGAGCACAGGCATATAATATTATCGCGACGACGGCGTGTCCGATTTAAAATTATATATTATTATAAAGTGCGTGGGCGGCGGCGTCGGAAAGACCCTGGCGAGCTGCATTTGATGGTGTGATCAACGCGACGAAGAACCGTGAAATGCGATATGTACGACAAGGAGTAGAGGTAATAAAGTTATATGGATAAAATTATAGCGTGTGCGAGAGTCCTTGAACCTCTAAACAATATTGTTTAGTGACGAAAAATAAAACGATTTTGAGCAGAGTTACCGCGAAAATACTGTCGATTTTTATCTGTAAAAACCTACAATGGTACTCGCGCCTGTATTATTTCGTCACCGCACATATTTATCCGATTATTCTGTATTGGGAAACTCTAGAAATTACTTTTGCAAAATGTTTTCCGAAATTATTAAGGAGAAACACTCGTCGTCGTCACAAAATCGAAATTGCTCTCTTCTCGCTTTGCAGTCCGGTGAACCATGAAAAAAAAAAGATAAATGTTAGTCCATCACTGGGTTTCGTTCGCAGATATGTCCTACTAAACTACCGAAGTTCGCCGCCGCTATAATTTACGGAGTGTGCCAAAAAACCTATTATCTGTTATTACAAATTACACTGGTAACCAATCGGTATACATATTATAATATATTATGTAATCGACGCTTTTGGTCCATCCACTATAATACACCTAGACCAGTGGAGTACACAAATTGGACAGGACGCGAGGGTCAGATTCCCTCTCATTGGCTTTTTTTTTTGTTTTTGATTACATTATGATTATGTAGGACGCACTGTATAATGTAATATTTTGTCATGTTATATGATATATCGAGATATTGAATTTTGACAATATTTTTAATACTGAATAGTGAATAAGATTGTAATTTTATTTTCGTTTATTTTTATACAATCGAAAAAATCAAACGATGTATGTATGTACCTTTGGTGCCATTGTTGGGTAGTTGGGTATAACAGGTATATATTGGCGCGTATGTCCTACAAATTTTGGAGCAAATGATATGTAATTTTTGTACCTTTGGCGCTTATGTCATACAGCCTTTAATATCGCGAGGCGCACGCGTCTTCCGGGACGAGGCGATTCGTTCGCGGATTTTCGTTCGTCGGTCCACACATTATCATTGTGCGATGCGAAATAATCGGCAAAAAGGAGGAGCGATAACGATTATTTACGCTCCTTCTGTGCCCCGTTTCGATATTTTCGACTTGCACTAAATAAGCGGCGGCTGCGTCTACACACATATATGATAATAATTTACAATATTATTATGCGGCGGCGGTACTATCCTTTTAAATTATTATCGTCGAACGATAACGATTGTAAGTCGGCCTCGTGCGTGTACGCGCTTTATGGGCGGCGGCCACGGTGAGTTAGTAGAGGCCGTTTTCAGTTGGAAAAAGTTTCTACATACTACCCTCATACGATTTGTGTTCGGTTTGTCGTATATTATTCTTTGCTTTTTTTTCTTTTCCTTTTTTCTTTTTTTCTTTTGGCACCGGCAGTGGTCGGCTTGTCCTTTTAACGAAAACAAAAACAACGACAACAACAACGACGATGACGACGAAAGAGCACCACTCGTCGCGAACACGCAAACCGTATATACACGACGGCGGCCATTCGTTTTGCCGGACCGCGCAGCAGCAACGGCGGACAACGCCGTAATTTTTTTCTCTTTTCTAATTTTTTTTTTTTGGCTCTAACCCCGCTGAAACCTATTGATCGGTTTTCAGCCCATCGCTGCCGTTAATTCCCCCCCCCCCCCCATCCCACCAGTAATGGTTTTCAACAGGAGGTCTTCAAGTCGAGAAGGAGTTCGTGTACCTATACATAATATAGTGGCAACGCATCTCATATAATGAATGCCGTGTCAAATTTTAAATCTCTTTGACTATTTACAGACAACAATATACTAATTTAATCAACGTAAAGTCTTTAATTTGAAATGTCTTTAAATGCCTTTTTAGCGCAAAAAACTCAAAAATATTTGGATAAACATTTGTTGAAAATCTCGAGAGATTTCAATCGATTTTTATCGACGTTTTTTGTTGAAAATCAGTAATATTTTCCCAAGAAGTTAAATATTTTCAGTTCTAATATCAACAATATATACAAATATTTACGATATCCACACATGAATTATAATCATGTATATTATATCGTGTACATATAGTTCACGAATACAATATTGCAATCTACATTATTACGTATTTTGGTATACCTACCGGTAAACTTACAGGCCAAACTGATTTTGAAACGATATTAATAACAGTATTATTATACTCCGCGGGTCTGTTTAATAGTGCTTCGTATTAAATTTGACAGACGACATATTATTATACGCGCTTGCAGCCTCCCTAACCTGATCAACTGCAGTAATAATATAGTATCTTTATTTTTTTCGCCGAATAGTATAGGTACGAGAGTCTCTTTCTTTATAAATGGTGATGACGACGATTACGATGATAATAATAATAATATCTGAGATATTTTGCATCGGTTATCCGCGGAGACTTATTATCGCGAGACACTATTTTTGTTTTTGTTTTATCGTTTCGTTCCAGCGCGTATAACGCCGAATAATTCCCTCTCGGCGTCGTCGCCGCTGTAGTAATGCCGTTGCAAAAGCCCCGGCCAGATCGAAATTCATTGCGCGCACCCGCGAAAGTCCACGTGATTTATATCGCGCATTATTTTCAAGCCGCGATTAGTTGCGCTGCGATGTGTTGCACAAGACGTAGGTGTGTGCTGTGCACGGTTTCTCGACGCGGCGACGGCCGCCGACGTTTTCATCGTCGTAAATAACAATTAAACATCAAGACTGCATTGAATCCGGTATACGGTTTAGAAAAAAAAAAAAATGAACGGTATAATATATTTTACTTAAAAAACGTATACAGTGTGATTCGCCCCCCTCATTTTATCTTTAGCAACGCGGTCGTTCAAAATCCTGGACGTTTTATCATAATTTTTTTTGAAATAGGTTTGCCTGAGATTTTCTGCACTGTTCGAGGTGTTTCCGGTGGAGATACAAGGTTTTTTCCTGCATATCACAACCTTTTCTTTTAACTATGTAAATTATTATGAATATAATATTTTTTGATTATGTCGATGTTTTCACATCGACATTTTTAGGCCACGATTAGTTGCACAAGACGTGGGTGTGTGTTGTGCACGGTTTCTCGACGCGGCGACGGCCGCCGACGTTTTCATCGTCGTAAATAACAATTAAACATCAAGACTGCATTGAATCCGGTATACGGTTTAGAAAAAAAAAAAATGAACGGTATAATATATTTTACTTAAAAAACGTATACAGTGTGATTCGCCGAGTGCGCGCCCACCTCCTTTTATCTTTGCAGTCGTTCAAAATCCTGGACGTCTTATCATATTTTTTTTTGAAATAGGTTTGCCTGAGATTTTCTACACCACTGTTAGAGGTGTTTCCAGTGGAGGTACAAGGTTTTTTTTCTGTTCAAATGTATACCAACCTTTAATTAATAATATTTATTAATATTTATTATATATTTATTAAATATCATGTTTTGATTATGTCGATGTTTCCACATCGAAATTCAAACCAGTAGTTTCTGGGTTATTAACATTTTTTTTATGTTTATACCAAGACAATATTATAGTCCTTATAAAAATAGTTTTACAAAAATATATTTAATTATACTACTCGAACAATTCTTACAAATTATAAAACGTCGATGGATTAATATTAATTACTTACTATGATTTCTAAATCATCAAAGCCCTCACCATACCGTCCATTATTCCTTAAATAATAGAACAATTAATGTCAAGTAGGTACTGAAATATGTGGTATCAAAAGTATATTTTAAAATTCCAAAAACAGATTTTTAATAACTGCATATTAGAGCAGTAAAACTAGCGGACACTGGGCATGCTCGGCGAATCGTCCTGTATATAATACATTACGAGTGTGTATAGTAAATACATATAAATCATATAAATAAACAACGAGAACGAAGCAAAACGCATTTTCTTAATAAATGACAGGATTTAATATTGTTTCGTTTTCAGCTGCTTAATATTATGTCTTATATATTGATACGTTTCAAACCATATGGTACCCGTTTAGTACATTTTTCGAAGCTCATACACGTCATAGCTTCCATAATATAGCGTAACAACTCGCCGTAGTGATATTAAGAATTTTATTTTTATTCTGGACGAACTTAAAATAAAACGATTTATTAATAATTACAACGCTATTCTATAGTTCTGATTTTTCGAACACCGTCTACAACGATGATGTCGCTTCTCCGTGGATTTATTTTTCGACATTTAATTGCATTGTATTCGGCGACTATTGTTTAATTTGCGATAACGTAGTTTTTTTTTATAACCAGTCCTCTCCAATGTCGATTTCATTTTTATTTTATTTTTTTAATTTGATTAGTTTTTCAACGGTTTTTATGCGAGCACAATAGTGTTGAACTAAATTATATATAAATGTTAATAAATGTTTAATCGTCGCGGAATAATAGAAAAAAAAACATTTCTATGAACGACGTTTATTTGCATCGATATTCATCTCGTAAATAATAAAATAAAAATAAAGTACAAATAGGCTGAACATATTAATATATTAATGGTGTGATTTTGTACAAATGTTACACGAATAAATTGAAGCTTTTCCAACAACATATTATAATAGTTATATATATATATAGTTTAATAAATGTACTATAATATTATCTACGGCACTGAAACGAATGAGTAAAAACATATTTATCTGATTTTTCGGGATTTCGATCGATAAAAGTTAGATTATTAGCAGGGGTTGCCTAACTTTTTTTGATAAAGATCTACTGAGGAAATATTTTTTTTATTTCGAGATCGACTAAGGTAAAAATAATGTTTTCTTATTTCTAAGTCTAATGTCAATACAATAAATAATATACTTGTGTAAATAATACAATTATTTAAGTGTAAAGTATCTAATTGTGTAAGGTTTCGATTTCTTAATAAATTATAATATTATACTGTTGGTGGCGTAGAAGAGTGTCATTGCATATCGATGGCCAGTTAATCGTGGTCTGGGGAATAGTCGCTCGTTTAGTGGCGTAATTAGGAATTCGTCTTAGGGGGGATCTATCCCCCTCATCACTCCCCCCCCCTTCATTGCGCCGCTGCACTCGTTCGTACTGCTAAACGAAGACACTGCCCTAAATGATCGTCAAAAAGTGTAGCTCGGCAATCGGCTCTTAGGTGTGAGCAAATTCCATTTCATACAAACAGGTCAATCCGAAATACGTGTTGACTGCATCTACTAAGTATAATATAGTAATAAGTTGTAACAAAGGGGCGACGACTCTGAACGACCTGTCGATCGCGATCAACCGTTTGGACGCCCTCGATTTGTAGCTAGTCGTACTATTTCTGTGATGAGCTGGGGCCATAATATTTAACCGTCTCGTCAATCGAGAAGATAATATTCAAAATGACAAGAGCAATTCGCTTTAAGTATTAGTATTGATTTTGAAAACTAGCATCAACCGCGATAGTATAATATATAATATGAAAACATATTTTTTTCCCCGATGAGATCAGTGGATTTATTTTAAAAATTACACCAATATTTGAATTTTCATACCCTGATGCGTCACACGTGCAGTGAGGTACACTTTAAATAGACTTCTGCTGATTTTTGCTCCGCCGTAACGAAAATACGGGTCAAGTTTGAAGAAACCAAATTAGTTTGTTCACTGTGAAAATATAGTCCGGTGGCATATTGGATACTAATAAAATCAACTCTTCGCCAGTCGTCGTTTAATTCACGCTGCGATGATCGACGGATATAACATTAACAACGTATTACACGCCGGCGGCAAAGGAAAAAAAAGACTTTAATATTATGTTTGGAAACGATTTTTCTCGGACAATATTATTATATTATACTATACGTGCCGATATCGCTTCTCAGACGGCCTTCAGAAAGTATTATCAAGCACAGGTAAGATTAGAAATATTATTCACTGACAACATTTCAAACGCGAATTTCGGTTCAGTGCGATAACAATTTATTATCGATAATAATATAACAATGCGTAATGTCCATGTTAAACAGTGTTTAATTTCGCGTCTTCTGCGGATGCTTGAAAGTACAAAAAAACGGTTAGACATTCAAAAAAACTCGGAAAGAAGTTTGACATTGTATACGTAGGTCGTCATTATTATATTATTATTTTATGTGTAATAATAATTATTCAAAATCAAATTATAAGTGACTTGCCTTAGTATATATATAAAAGTAATTTGGGTGTTAGTTTTTTTTTTTTAATTATGTTCGTAGACAATACTCATTTAAATACAATTAATCTTAATATATAAAACCGAAAATTGAAACCTACGATGCTAATGTTCTCGGAAACTACTCAACCGATTGTCTTAATTTTTTTTTCAAATGAAAGGATCACGGAGAAGATTTCTACCTCAAAAAAGTATATTTAATTATAATTTAAGAGGTGCTCACACGAGGATTTTGAAATTCATGATGAAAATCGAAAATTTGTATTTTGTTTATAAATGGTTGCGATTGGTTACAATTATTAGTTATCAGTTACAGTAACAGTTTTTCCTACGTGCATATTATACGCTAAAAATTCTGGAAAAACTGAAAGTGCTATTTTTGATGAGATATATATGAATAAATCTCTGTTTATTTATAGGGTTGTCAATGGTTAGGTTGTCAATCGTTACATATCCTATAACTATTATAATTAGTAGGAATATGGCATATTATACATATTTTTACAAATAAATTTATAAAAAAAAAAAACAAATCTTTGGCACAGGCCACCATTGCGATGTTTTTCGTGTGCCTAATATTCTGATATCACTTACTTACTTATTTTATCTTTGACGCGGGCAACGCTGGATGGGATTGCCAGTACAATATGAATTTCCCTTTTTCCATTCGTCTACGGTCGTCCTGCTTCGGTTCTTATTTTTACTATATGCCTACCTACTACAGTTATTACGCATACTGATTTGCAATGCAATTTAAATATTACAATAATATATTATTAATATGTTGGCACAGTGTCCTGAAAATGTGAATTTAGCTTTGTCGTGAGTTCGACACTTTTCCGGTTCCTCCAAATATGTACGATAATATATATTTAGTCTATGTGTTAAATTTTCTTCAATATTTCACTTTAACCTCTCCCATTTCCCCCCTGAAGTGTTCGAGTCCAAACAACGCTGACCACTAAATGTCCGTACTACTTGACTTTGCTAACCAAGTTACTACCTATTTGGTAACAAAATACCGATCACTTAACCCTAGGTACCACTTGAAGTATTTTAATTATACGAAATAATACTGACTTTAAGGCCAACCTTACAAATTATTATAGGTTAGGTTAATAGACATAATATTATGTTAAATATGATATTATTATATGACTCATTACACGTTCCCTGCGTTTACCTGTTATCCATTGTAATTAGTATATTATTATTGTAGTATAATATTTGAATTACAATTTTTTTTAAAACTATTATATTATATAATAAACATAAAACAAAACTCAAAACAATTGAAAAATAATATAACGTGATAAATGAACCATATATATTTTTATAATATGACAGAATTGTATCTGTTATCGTAATATCCGAAGAAAAAAATAAGACTACCTACATTTATTGTGGTTTTTCTATAACTATATTATATCGTAACATTTTCAACTTGATTCTGGAAAATAATATCTTGTTAAGACGGACAGTCGTTTATTTCTGGACCGTTGAGACTTTGTTTTAGGAGTGAACATTATTGAATGCATTTCAATTGATAACATTTAAATATAAATTGTTTTGCTATCTAGACAAAATAAATCAACAGTAACAAACTTAAGCATATTCAAACATCGATCAATCTTACAACCGTTCAATATCCAATCACAAACTTATATTGTTTATACCACTCGCCTAACCTAACCACTCGTTCGTCTCAGGCCATACACAAAACATCAACCGTGGTAACCATGTTTCTTAACGAATCCACGTTACTTCGAGAGTCCCTCGAGGAAATCGAGTGATCTCCCATATGATTATTCTGTTTTTTATAAACGAGATCCCGCTTGTATTTTCATTTTCGAAAATCCTATTGTTTGCCGATGATGCAAACATATATAAAAAAAAAACCGAAGCTAATAAACTGCAGTTTGAATTAGATAATATTAAATTTATAGACGGTGTCAAAATAATGATTTATATTCCAACTTGAAAAATGTTCCACATTGTCTTTGAAAATATAACGACTATTCAGTTTATTTATTCTTTGGGAAATATACATTTATCAAGAGTAACCGGAGTGCACGGCCTTGGAGAGAGGTTTGATGTGAAACTTTCTTTTAATGACCATATATATTTTATTAGAAACAGAGCATCTGCAAAATTATGTTTCTTAAAACACACGTGTGCACACTTTAGGGATGAACTTGCATTAAAACTTTTATATTAGTCAATTATCCGTTCTCATTATGCACTTCTTATCTGGCATTTATATTCAAAAACTACTCAGACACAAAGTTTAGAAAAAATTCAAAATAATAAGGCTACGAAGTAGAGACAAACTTTTTTCATAATATAACGTTGTTCAAGCACAATGTTTTTTTTTTCAAATACAACACACATTTTTATATAAAACAATAAATAATATGATTGACTGCTCTGATCTATTTTAGAACATCAATTTTAAAATCAATTCAAAAAATTATTTCATATGAAAAATGTAACCAAATCATAGAAAATAACATCCCGTTTCAGTTAGTCGTAGAAAATCGTAAATGGTTCAACTTTAAAAAGACCACTTTATGGACCATCAAAAGCGACTGCTCTGTGCTATATACAGTGAAAAAAAAAATAATAATACGTATAAAAATATAAATATTAAAAATATATATTATTAACTTATTCAGACCCGAGATCCCAAGTATTCCAACTATTTGAGTCACGACAGTTAAATAAGTCAAGACCGCGAGAATAATGGTTCATAAATACTAATATACAACAGTTTTTAATAAAAATATCATGACTTATTCAGTCAAAAGTGTTATTTAAATGCTTATAAACATATATATTTTCAGTAGAAGAATGTCGGAAGCAGAACGCATAGAAGTGTAAAACTTGTTAGTGCAGTATGTCGTCCAATAAGTTTTCTAAAATGATCATAATAAAATAAAAACACACCGTACGTAAGAAAAATGAAAATATTCAAAAATATAATTTTAAAACTGAAAGACAAGAGAACTTTTAATATTATAATTTATGAAATCCTAGAATGCTAGATACTTCAATAGTTACAAGTTTTAACAATATTCTGAAACATTACTGATGTAAAGAAATAATTTACAGTTTAAACCTAAAGAAATGTTCCGTTTAGAAAATCTCAAAATCAAATAAAATATTGTATTCAATTAATTTATTTTAAAACAAAGCAAAATACATTTAGATAATTCAAATACCCTTTTTATACTTCTATAAATTAATCACGAAATTTAAGTAAATTAAGTAGATTAAGTAAATTGTGTTAAGTATAATAATATGTTAGTTATTGAACTGATTTTAGAGAATTATTTTTAATTGATGTGAAATTAGCTGCATCATTTACTGTTATTCGTACAACCGTACATCACTCACATCAAATATTACACATCTGTTCACTAATTGGCAACAAAAATTAGAAATTTTGTTTTTTATGCATTTCAAAAAATAACATGGTTGGTTGTAATATCCTGGTCGATAAATGTTTAGATTGTAAACTTATTTCAAATTGAATTGATTGCGTATTCATGCAATCGACAATTAATAAACACACATACAACGATTGAGTATTAGAGAATTAATTTTTTTTTTCGTCATTTTACACGGTGTTTTGTCGATATTTCAAAAACACATACTATTACAAGTTGGGTTTTAAAATTTCATGAAACTTTCATGGACTATTTTAGAGAAGAACACGTTTAAAATTACCTATGTCTATAATCGTATGAATACACAAATTATTTATTATTAGTGACTAGTGCAATTATATAGTGTCCATGGCTTTCTAAAGACGGCCTAGACCGGCTAGACCTAATCAGTAATCACTAATCAATAATTATAATATACTTACCAATACATTTGTGAATTATTATTTATTAATTACCATTATGTTAATTATTCTCATTAAAATACGATTTCTCTATTATGTATTTTACTTTGTTTCTCTGGAAACGTTCCAAATAATATTATTCATCCCCAAACAAATGCAGGTATGAAATAATATAATAATACTTTATTTACTACCAGGTACTTTAGGTCCTTCGGTTTCTCTTACAAAATAAGATATGAGTAATAAATAATAATTAATAAATACTAATAATATAGTTACATCATCTACTGAATATGTAAAAAAAAAAAAAAATATTTTTCAACATTTCACGAGGAGTGAAATTTTAAATTTTGAAATATTTCAAACCCTTATGAATTACAAGTTTTTGTTAAAACGGTATTAGGGCTACTTACAAAAATGGCACAACAATGATTTAAAACACTATACGCTCCGGTTCTACGAACGCCCTTTAGAGTTAAACGGATCCTTAAATATTTAAATGGCCATTAAATTCATCAAACGCAGTGACCCTTGATCTGCAGTCCATCCGTTATTTGATAATCAGCCGTTAAATTTAACAATATTCCGTGCAAACCAACCTGCAGTATTAAGAGGTAATTTCACGTGTGTGTGTTCCAACGATTCGGATTCTAGTGAACTATATTCAAGTATGTTTTTAAATAGTAAAATAAATTTAAAAAAACTACGCGATATTGTAATTTATGTCTACCGCGAAATTTGACGATTAAATATTTTTTAAAGTCATATGTATCGCGAACCGTCAAACGGTTTTTTCTGGAGTGTTTCAATACCGGTTTAACACTATTATACACATTTAACAATAAATAATATTGCACTGTTATTATAGTACCTATTATAATGAAAGCTATTTGAAACAAAGTTTTGAAATATACGAAAAACACGGTGCCTGGTTTTCTTAAAACTTTGCGTTTTCTACAACCAAATTGACTGTAAACATTTTCATTACGATACTTCTTGCCATGCCATAACATGCCATGCCATACCTATTACGATGAAACCTTTTTTTTTCCTTACATAAGTATTATAGGTTAGGTACTTAAGTTACTAAAACGCATAAATAAAAACGTTAACCCGCTATTTATGCAGTTTAATATTATTATATTTCGAGTTTTAATTAAGAACCCATAATATACAACTTCATTAATTAGTAGAACTTTTTAAGTCATTAAAATTTTTTTTTTATCAAGTACCTATTTAAGTACAATATTATTTTGTAAAAAAAATTTTTAAAACACAGGTACGAGCAAAAAATCACTGTAAATATTATAATAGATGAATGCAATACAGTCGCTCAAATAGTATATTAATTATTATTAATAAGTATACCGATAACGGCGAGTTCGTAATTATTCGCCTTTATTCGTTTCTAAAGTTTTTATTTTCGTTCAAATAGTATAATATATATTATTTGCCATCATTATAATAATTTCAATAATATTATTGAAGTGATGATTTAGTGTTTTATCAATTATTTTTAATCAACTAAATTATGTGTAAAAGAAAAACGTAGGCATTTCACCACAAAAGTCTTGGAAATTATTACGGAGCGTGTACTAATATAAAATAATTAATAACGAACGAGTCGGACGGTTTGATACGGATGATATTGTGCTAAAAAACTTAAGGCCGAGTGGACTGCATTTTTTTAGTCGCGCGCGTCTGTCCGTCTAATCCGATGGGTCCGAGGAAAACTAATTCGGCCACGTGTGATTTAGTCACGTAAACCGTATAGTTTCGGGTTAACGGATGCGATCTACAGAGATATAATAGAGCTTCGTTTAATATTATTATTACGGTATAGACGTCATCGATGAACCTGGAGGAACGTTTTAGGACGGCCAATTGTTATTATTGTCGTGTGTGTGTGTGTGCGCGGAGACTATAATATAATATTATCGTGTCGTCCACTCGTCGTCCCCAAGCGTATATAATATTATATTGTATAATGAGAGCGCTTTTGATTGATGAGGACGATCGCATAAAATTACACGACAAAGAGTGTTATATCGGATTAATAGAGCAGTCGGCACGGCCTCTGCAGCAGTCGACCGCTCGCGCATTATATGGGCTGCGGACAGACGAAATCCGACCGACCGACATTTCGTCGTACGCGATCTCCGCAAATGTCTAAGTTTTTTGTTGCCCCTTTTCCCCCGTCGATTTCCGGGCGCAACCGTTTCCCGCCAAAATGACCCCCGCCCGGTATCACCGTGGCCGTTTTCCGCCGAAAAAAAATGTATAAATTATTTTTGAGAATCCCCGAAAAAACCTCTCCTAACTGACATCTCCAAATAGAGGACACGATTTCGGTGACTGAGAGTGTCCGGTATTAAGAGGTTTCGCCGTAATTGTAATCTAATAGGCCGGTTATCATATTTTATCATAGCGATCGTTATCCGTCCGCGATATAAGACATATATACAAGTATATTATTTTTGATATAAATTTTCGTTCGTGATAGTAGGTACCTATAGTAATACGACGTATTGTACTGCCGTGTTTTATTACGTCGTAATGTTTTTTCGAAAAACCTGTTCGAAAAATGGTCGATATAAGCCTCATCGGCTCTTCTATTTACGTCACACCTATATAGTCTCATCACCTAAAGTCTCGCCTTTCAAACTGAAAATCAAACACGGATAGAGAACTGCGACGATTTATCATATTTTTCACCTCAGTGTAACATGTCTATATTATAGTACAATGTACGATGTACATAATATTATTATTAAGCTTAAAGCCTTCGACGGATCGTCAAAATCCAAGTATCTGTTGGGTTTTTTTTTTTGTTATCCTTTCTTTTTGATAATTTTGCACAATCACCTCACCTCACCACCGCCATAAACGACGCAATCCGTCGAACGTCTTATGGTACATCGTCGTCCGCATTATACGTAAATAATAATTATTTATTTATTTATTTATTTATTTATATAATTAAACGGGCATAGCCCTATAGCAGTTATAAATCAACGTAATAACATAATAATAATAATATTTGTAGAACAAATTAATTACATATAAGAGAAAAGAGAAAATACAGATAATATAATATTAAACTAGAGTAAAATGAATAGATAGATATATATATATAAAATAATTAAGTATAATAATAGAATTTACATCTATAAGATATATAATATTAATGCATAATTCACCGGTAATAATAATTAATAATAAAATAATAAAAAGACTCAATAGAGTCTTTTATATAATGCTTGTATATAGCGTCTCTATACCGTAAGATAATAATATATTACTTTTTCACCGCAACTCCACGGTTACCTATAAATAATTAGAATTTTTTTTCGCCCCCTAGTCACAATAAAATAATTATTAGTACAAACGCGAGGCTTGCGCACCGTGCGGCGTCCCCGCCTATTCGATATACTATATCGAGTCCGGCCGAGTAGAGTTTGCGATTAGCCTGGCCTAAGTCGAAGTAAAATCTTTTGAAAATAATATAGAACGGAGCCGCTTCGTATTTTTTTCCAGTCGGTAGTGATGATGGTGGGGGTGATGGGAGGGGGGATGTGAAAACCATTTACCCCCCTTTCTTCCCTGAACGAAATTGGGGACGATATTTAGATATCGTGCGGCCATTTTAAACATTTTTTTTTTACCCTACTAACAATTTTTAGGACTTCGGCGCCACTGTAATAAATTGCAATAGTTCAGCTGTGAATAAAAATGCTCAAGAGATAAAAATCGCCTTTAGGCGCCCCAAATATAATGAATTATTAAAAAAATAATATTTAAAACAGTTATGTTAATATATTAATTGGAAATGTACTGATTGTATTTCAGTCGGAAAACGTATTTTTAATAATGAACACTGTATTTCCCTAACCAATTTTATTTGTTCGTAAATGCGTGTAAAAATGTGTTTTTCAAATCTAATACAATATATTATAACAATAGTCTCTGCCTTTGTTTTAATACGCGTTTAACAGTAGCAGAGTACGAAGAAAAACGCGTCTTAAAACGGACGTACTATTGATTCACCGAGTGTAACTTTATATTATTTAATCGTTGAAAAACCATAAAAGTAATGAAGTAAAGAGTTTTATATATGTATTAATGCCCTTAATATAATGACGCAAGCGTGAAAAAAAAATCTCGACACAACAGCGAAGAAAAAACGTCATTTTCTAGTAATCGTTCTTTTAACGATTAAGACTTCATCGAAAGATCATGATATCATTATTATCGGTTTCAGGGTGTTTCATAGTTCGAAACACGGTTTCGTTAAAAAAAAACTTTTTTCAAACCTCATTTGGTCCAATAACTGTTATGCGAGTAATAATTTATGTCTAAGCGCATGCATAGACTTATTTTGTCCAATAGTTTAAATAAAATGTGCTTTTAAAATATTTTTAAAAATATTTATAAATTATTATATATTTATTCTTCAAAATTTAAAAAAATAATTTTATAATTTACGGTGTTCATTATGACGACGGGGTGTCGTCGCTTCGTCTTTACTATCGCAGAACATTATTAAATCAACATTTTACGTTCAGAAGAATCAATCTTACTCCGTTAATTCAAAAACTAGAATAAATCAACCTCAAATTGAATAGTATTATTTACGCACAACGTATACCAGCTATACATGTTGAATTGTTAAAAATTTAAATTATAAAAATGTAAATAGATGTACAATGCTAATGGCCAAGAAGCGAAAATGATCAAAAAAAAGAATGTGGCTCCTCAATATGGTAGTTTTAAATTTGAATTATTAGCATTTTTTTATTTTCCTCACCAAAATTAAATATTTCATGAATGTTTTATGACATTCTACCAGTAAATAAATTTCACGAAATTCTAAACTCTAAATAATATTGTAATATTCTTCATTTTTTATTTTTATATTCGATGAACCGATATTATTTACTTTGCGATGCCGTTGTATAATATTAACACTTACTACTACTATGCCTAGTTAATGTGCTGCGACACGATTCCGTAAAATTGAGAGTGTAGATTTTAAGAACGGTTTATAAAAATATTTAACTTAACTCAAAAAAATAATTCATTTGACCAGCCTATAGGTTTATAGGTTTTGATACACGATTCCGTAAATTTAATATTTTTACTTACACGATTTCGCGTGATGGTTTTTAATGCAACGTTGCCGTACCGAAAAACATGTACCTATAAGTACAATATTTATTGTTGTAACGAACATAGTTTTGTGCAATGCGCACTACTCTAGGGTCTTAAAATTTCATGAAATTTATTTTCTGAAAGTTTCGTGAAATATTTCATTCGCGTGAAAAACTGAAAAAAACCAACAATTATAAAAAAAAAAAAAAACAGAAAAGCTTTTTCAGGTTACACCCGTATAATTAGCTTGAGGGGAGAACATGTTTAAAATCATCTATAAATGTCTACATAGGTAGGTATATAGTGCACTAGTCACTAATAATAAACAATTTGTGTATTCATACAATATAGACATAGGTAATTTCAAACACGGTCTTCTCTCACCCTTATTATACAGGTGAAACTTAACTTTTTTCTATTTTTTTTTAAAATAATTTTTGATACATTTTTATTTTTCGTGTGAATGAAATATTTCAAAAAAATAAATTTCATGAAATTGTAAAACCTTACTTAACATTGACGTGTTAATATGAGTAAAATATACAAAGTGTATAAAATTATAGGGTTTTACAATTTCATGAAATTTATTTTCATAAAATATTTTATGAAACTTTCATGAAATAATTCATTCACATGAAAATCAAACCAAAAAATAGAAAAAAGTTTTTTTCAAGTTACACGAGTATAATTCGGGTGAGGGGAGAATATGTTTAAAATCATCTATAAATGTCTACATAGATAGGTATATAGTGCACTAGTCACTAATAATAAACAATTTGTGTATTCATACAATAGACATAGGTAATTTCAAACACGGTCTTCTCTCACCCTTATTATACAGGTGAAACTTAACTTTTTTCTATTTTTTTTTTAAATAATTTTTGATACATTTTTATTTTTCGTGTGAATGAAATATTTCAAGAAAATAAATTTCATGAAATTGTAAAACCCTACGTAGCATTGACGTGTTAATATGAGTAAAAAGTAAAAATGTATTTTAAATACAAAGTGTATAATTATATAGGGTTTTACAATTTCGTGAAATTTATTTTCTTAAAATATTTTATGAAATTTTCATGAAATAGTTCATTCACACGAAAATTAAACCAAAAAATATTTTTTTTCAAGTTACACTAGTATAATTAGGGCGAGAAAAGAACAATATGTTTAAAATTACTTTTGTCTATTGTATGAATACACGTCAAATTGTTTATTATAGTGACTATAGTGCAATATATAGACAGTGTCTATGGCTTTCTGAAGATGGCCTAGGCCTGCTAGACCCAATCATTTGTCAATAATCATATACTTTGTGAATTTGTGAATTATTATCTTAAACGTTATTATAATTATTAATTTATTATCATTATATATTAATTATTCACATAACAATACAATATTGCTCTATTGTTTATTTATTTTCCTTTTTTTCTCTCAAAACGTTCAAAATAATGTTAATTATTTCCAAACAAAATATACAGATATGAAATAATACAATAATACTTAATTCACTATCAGGCACTTAAGGTACCTATTTATGTTTCTTTTGCAAAACAAGATATGATTAATAACTAATAAATAATAATAATATTAATAAATACTAATAGGAATATTTGGAGAAAAAAATATGATTTTATTTTACGCTTTACACGTCATTGTTAGACCTGACGTGTTTTATATTCTGACACGGACTTATAGTTTATGTCCTTCTATTAAAGATGTATTTTTGAATTATTTCAGATTTTGAAGGACATCTCATGAGCTCGAATTAGATACTAATGTATCGTGTTTTTCATTATGACGGCAGCATTACAATCAATCGTCAAAAGTTCATAAACTAATTTTATATTTGAAGCACTTACACCGTTATTTATAATTAAAAAATAGAAAAATCTTAAAAATACTATATAATATACTCCTCTCAAATATAACGAATAGCTTTACATATTTATCTGTTTTCAAATTACTATTTTATATAATATAATATAATATATTAATGATTATACTCGACACTGACAGTTCTCGTAACTTTTAGAACTTTTTTTACATTTAAAATTATATTTTAATACGTTTATGCGTCGTATATATTATTATAAACCATAATTTACAACAACTAGAGCGAACAAAATATGCGACGGCGCGATGTCGCATAAAAAATCCCGTGGAATCATATTATATGACCTAGGTACTCGATATATATATATATATATTATATTTTAAACAATTTGAGGAATCGTGTGTGTACCTTACCTATAGGTATATTAACAGTTATTAAAGTCTTCACGATTCCGAGAATTCGCAGCAAAACTGCCGGGTTGAAGTAATATCAGGACCTAGCTGGATATCGTCCAACAGTAATAATATATCTTAAAGATCCCATTCGAACAATCGTAAAATAATAAAAAATAATATTCACGACCGCCGCGCTGGCTAGAGGCGGCGGTGGCTTTCGGGCATACCGAACAGCTCGCGATGGCGGCAAAACTTTCGCACGTATATTATTAATATTACTATTATTTTAATTGTTATTATTATTTTTAAGTCCCCACGAGGTTCGAGAACAAAAGAACGACGCACGGATGACGTATCGCGAATCGTACATTGTCGTTATAATATTATATATTATTATTGTCACGTGATATTATTATTAGTCGGCTTTGCCGAGTATTTCGCACGCTCGCGGTTTGTTTTATTTTTCGTAATTTCCTGACGACTATATGCCAATAAAGTATATAAACGACTTTATAGCGTGCGTGCGACGTGTCGTTGTATAATAATATAATAATATTAATATGCTCGTATCGAGACTCGGCTGTTCCGTAGTCTAAATATGTGGAAATCGAGGTAAACAAAATTTGCTAAATTTACCGTTAAACTCTACGTAAATCGTACTTGAAATTCACCGAAAATTGGTAAATTTCTTGTACAACGTTCTTTTTTACTCGTATTTTTTTCCGATTTTCATATTAAGTATGATACGTCATGTCATATTATAACTTCTGTACCGACGTAATATTTTTAAAAATATACTTTTTTCATGTTTACTAGTAATCTTTTTCAAAATGTGTACAGATAACAGACTAAATTCAGTTTATCTGCAGTATGTATAATAATAATATTATTATTGTAGAGATAGTACCGCCGAAATAATTCAATAATTTCAATATAGTAACTAAATAGTATTAATTAACTATTTTTTTTTTTTTTATAATATGTTAATATATTTTTTTAAGCAAAATAAAGTGCGATCACTGGATGATTTCTTCCTTCACCCTTCAACCCTATTCACGTTGTAAGTTCTTAGCACATATTCTTATTATGCCTTTGAGTAGAGATTGTACATTTTCTAAAAAAAAAAATATATATATTTTATTACCACTAATATCAGTGGTGGTTTTGACCAAACTTCAAGAAGGGGACGATTTAAAATATCAACCTCACTCCCAAGTGTATATTAAAAAATAATACATAGTAAATATACAGTTATTTGTATGAAACAGTTTTGTTTCTCACAAAACGTATGCGCCATAATATTCAAATAATTATCGAACAATTTCGTTTGGGACATTGACAAAAAAAAATTGTTTGGGAACACGTCTATACCGACCAGACATTCAACAAACATGTTTATTGGATATTTTAGATGTTTGACGAACATTTGACCAAACGTTTGATGATGTATATGTATTGTTCGACCTCCACAATTGTCAATAGGTACATTTATAATAGTATTTAGAACCTCTTATGTTCTATCAATTCGATGTATATAATTGTCCAAAACTAAAAGTGATTACTAACTGATAAATGCCAATAATATCATAGCAAAGTCTTATCAACATTTTGATTGTAGATTGTAATATTCTAGATTTCCACATAAAAATTATTTTTATATTTTATGAAACTACGGTTTGTCGGCGAATCGGAAATTTTTCCATTTTTAACGGAGACCGGTTTCTGCGTCGGCGAAACGAGTAGTCGGCGAATCGGGCCTGAACCTTGTCAGGTGTGGACGCGGCTTTACGGTTGGAAAAGGAACATTTAAACAATCGACAGGCCAATCGATTTTAACAACGGTAAAAATATTCACTCGGCAAACGTAAATTTACTCTTACTCGTAAGACGTACAAAGCTCACATCTCTCCAGTTGAAAATATAGTCAAATATATGATGGTCCCCAGTCAATATTATAATATTATTATCTCTAGTTGTTGACGTCGTCTTCATCTTCCGTATATAGGCGTAGGTCGTACTACGCAGCGTTACTATAGGATTTTATATCATAATATTATTATCGGGTTGAATATTATTATTATTAATATACGCTGCGGGATCGCTTCAGAAGTACGCAGGTATTTTCATGTATATTTTTATCTCTTTCGAGTTTTAATATTCTTCCGGTAGATTTTTCAGGATTTACTTATACCTTTTCCGGTACTCCTTTATATCGGCACACGGACTGTCGAAACTATGAAATAAAAATATATATATATATTATATATAATGTATACGTCTTTTCGATTTTTATTAGCTTTCGACTTGATTTATCATGTCGGAGCACTTCCCCCTCCTCCCGACGAGAGACGCTGCGCATGTGTATAATACGATTATTACGGGTTTGGATAATATTAAAAAGACACATAATTCATACAGAGTCCTTTAGAAAAGAATTTCGACGTATTTGTCGTTTCGGAAACTTCATTCTTTCGCGATCGTTCGACTATCAGTGTATCCGTCTTTTGGCTGTCCGCTGCACATCCTTTGTCAAAAGTATTATTTTTCGCGTGACACGGGTTTCGATAACCAAACCTAATAAGCTGCAGGTGTACCGTGGTATCTTTGGTATCATTTTTGTCGGCCATAACTTATATTACCTATGAGACGTTATAATAATAAATTGCTATCAATTATTTATTTATTCTATTCGTCTCATAATGTGGGACGTGTGTTTATACGTAAAAAGAAAATGAAATAATGATGACCATTGTTATAATAACATAGTTTTATGGAACACTTTTAAAAGCAAATCAATCTCAATATTTGAGTTAAGCACAGTCAATACAATAATAATTATTGTACATAAATTACTGTGGTTATCAGCAGAGCTCGTAATTTCATGCATTTGCATATCAATCTTGCTAAGTTGTATTTAATGCTAGATGACATAAAAGTCTATTTCAAGGTACCACGATTAAATGTGCGAAGTATTATTTTGCATATTTTTGCATATCTAGAAGTTTTTTGTCTATTTGGCATATTTATGCATATTTCTATTTTATCGGGCACATTACACATGATTTTGATATTCCGTTTCATATTATTATATCGATATGCATTTTTTATGGAAATAGTATGACAAAATCAACATTTGACGAAAAAAAAAACGCGATCGTTTATAATTTTCCATTATAATATTAATATATTATAATATATATTTTATATAAAATGTTTGGGAATTCGGTCACCAAATAAAATGATTTAAATTAAATAGCTATATAATAGTAATTACTTCATTCAGTTTATCAGTGTTTCAGTCCAAAAATAATATATATAAAATTAAAAATAGAAATTTTTATAACATTGTTATAATTTTTTGAAGTACGTAATCATTATTGAAGTGCACAATTTTAGATATTTAGTGCATATAAATGCATATTTTTTAACTCTTTAAGGCATATCTCAATGCATATTTTACCAATTTTTAGTGCATAAATGCACGCTTATTTAGGAATTTTTTAGGGTATGAACTTACGATCCCTGGTTATCAGTGACCAGTTGCAGTTGTTACAAGCTGTGATGTACTGACGTAATTAACGGTGACTTCGGGGTCGGTCGTACTATATATCTGAGCGAAAGTCTGCAGTTATTTTTATACAGATATTTGTTTATAATAAAATATGTTTTGTATCGAAAATCTAAATAATTGTAAAATTCGACGTGGATTCTGCGGACTCTCCGCTAACCGCGGTCATAATATTATATTCCGGGCCGGTTCAAACGACGAACTTAAAAATAGAATTTTTCATATCCATCTATTTCACGTGTGATTTAGCAAAAATGATTTCCACGTATTTTCAATAAAGTGATTAGTGCGAATCATTTTAATATTACTGCATTCAAATATTGTAAAAAGAGTAAATAATATATAAAATAAAGTGAACAACGAGGTACAGAATTATACGTATTTAATTGTTGAGCTTAAATCTGTCTTCGTTATTTTATTATAATATATTGGTACCACGAGAGAGAAAAATTATTTGTTGGCATAAATTTAGATTGACAGTGTTGGTAAGGATGGATAAAAAAAAAAGTACACAAGTAGGTACTGACTTTTACGTATATTTTTTACCTATGCCGATTACATTTTTTATTTTCGACTGTATAAATCGTTAAAATGTATTCGACCACAACACCACATTAGTCGTATAATTTTACGTGATTATTTTTGGAAGTTTTTGCAAACATTTACATAATTGCACTTCATATATTATTATACACACGTTTGTAATAATAATTTAAACTCACCCAAGGACTTCAATAAAATGCCTATTAGTGAAAATGTTATTTTATAAATAAACATTCAATGATGCGCTCGGAGTAAATGTACGGAGACAAAGTTATGTTCGCGTGTTTTTATTTTTCGTCTCGACTATTTTAGCGCATAGGCTAATTTTAATTATTTAAAAGACAAAATAATAATATCGTGCGAATGTCGGTCAAGCTGTTAGACAATATTAACATTATTAGAATGATTCGTTTCTGTGAATTCGCATCAGAATTAATTAGATTAAAACAAAACGTTCGGTAACGAATATCCCGAAATGTTTAAATATTATTCCCTTGATCTATCATTGCCGTTTTATTTTTATATTTTTAAAACACTCGAAGTTCGAACGGTCTAATTTTAGTCATTCCCTACACACACACACACACACACACACACACACACACACACACACACACACACACACACACACACACACACACACACACACACACACACACACACACACACACACACACACACACACACACACACACACACACACACACACACACACACACACACACACACACACACACACACACACACACACACACACACACACACACACACACACACACACACACACACACACACACACACACACACACACACACACACACACACACACACACACACACACACACACACACACACACACACACACACACACACACACACACACATGTTGCGTTATTAATTATTTTAAAGTCAGCGCGGTCTGAAATAATAACACGAGAAACATATAATAACGTCATCGTTATACTGTTACCTACGTTTAAAATATGTATCCAGCAAATTATATAATAATTGCGTGTGTATATACTCACACTGACGTTCATTTTGATAGGATTTGCATCTTAACACTTAAATAAATCAAGATATTTTATAATATAATAATATAATACTATGTTATTGAGATATTTTTGAGTATTTTTTTTGCTGGACTTGAAACCGTTACGAGAAATCGGTTACAGAAAAAAAAAATCGTTATACTGTTGTATAATATTAATGTATCCAGCTAAATTATATAATACTTGCATGTATATACTCACACTGACGTTCATTTTGATAGGATTTGCTTCTCAACACTTAAATAAATCAAGATATTTTATAATATTATGTTATTGAGATATGTTTGAGTATATTTTTTGCCGGACTTGAAACCGTTACTAAAAAATGAGTTACAGAAAAAAAATTGTTTTTTAGTTTTTCTTTCTCCTAACGTCATACTCGAACTGCTGCAATTATTTCTTAGCTATGTATTTAATTTTCTAGCGTCTGTTAAAATATTAGGTATTGTAATGACTACCAATTTTTTTCTAATTTAACTATTATGAATTACAAATTTTGTATACAAGTCGTTTTTTTTTTACTACAGCACGTCTTTTCCGAGTAAAGTGGTCCATTAGACTTCAGTAAACGTCTAGTGCTTATATTATACAAATAATATTACTATGCATCGAATAATACCTATTATATACCTACCACGGATTGCAAGCCTTTTTCGAATTTACGGAACCGAAGTTTTCAAGATGTCATTGAGAAAATATCGCATTGAAATAATATCCCACGCCTTTCCGAAATATTATAATGTGTAGCTAAAAAACTTTAGATTATTAACGAACGCCACACGTGTTCAATGTTATTCGAAACAGACGTTTTGTTTTATAAGTCGACCTAACCTTTGATAATATTATTTCAAGTGGAAAAGTTCGCCAACGAATGGCGGGAAAACCGATCGCGTATGTTTAAATGAACTTCGTAAGGAATCGTGTCCGATTTCGAGTTTAATTTTGCGGTGCGAGCTATGTGCACATATTATTATAAATATATTATACATACACACAGGGTGTATATTACCAAGAATGATCGCCCTCATTATATCATTTAATCGTGGGTTTATCGAAATTCAATTATGTATATTTTAAAATGTATACATTTAAGTGTGTTCCTATATATTTATAAATAATTATAATAAACAGGTTCATAATATATTATAATGATGTGAGGTCTAAAGTAACTACAGTATTAACATTAGTCATTAGGGATGGATGGTCTGCACATTGTCTCAGAGACCTCAGACAGAAGCAACTGTGTAAGATCCAATGTAGCGGGGGCCGATCGATCGCAGTTACGAGTAGAAACTCGGAGAAAATCCGAGGAAGTTGTTTTAGTAATAATCTTTTTTACCACTTTTTTTCTCGCGTTTATTTCATTAAAATCACATCACACATTCAATTTTCATGAACATCAATATTGGTGATGAAATTACATTTTTCAAGTTTTTCTATGGTTTTAAGCCGTTTTTGAGATACATCATGTTGATGAACTTGAGTTAAACAATGTTCTATTTATCCTATTTTTCTCAAGTTCATATCATTAAAATTACATAAAATGACACCCCCCCCCCAAAAAAAAAATAAAAATAAAACAACGACAAAATCATCAACCACATACAACTAACTATTAAACATTAAACTAAAATTTGAAGATTGAAGCATTCTTACTGATCGTAAATGTAACGTGGGCCACACAAAAAAAAGAACACTCATCTTTTTAAAACCGATTCGCCCTAAATTAAATTGCAGGCGATCACTAAAAACTACAAGTTGTAAGTGTAGTTCACTAGTTTAAAAATGTGCCATTATGTTTCATAGCCCTTGGTATAAGTATCCAGACATTTAAAAAATATATATTTACTTTAAAAAAGCTATTAGAAAAAGATTGATACTCTGTGGGATAAAAATGACATAATACGAAATCCAAGTATTTGAAAATATGGTGTTTAATCTTTATAATACTATCTCCGCAGCAGATGACAAAATAATAATCGCATGAATTATTATCGTACCGACGATGGGTATTATACTTCTATTTTTTTTTTTTACTATCATTATGGCAAAACAAGTCACGCGCGGCTGCTGCAGCTGGTCAAAATCATATTATGTTAACTTCGTCCGTATAAAGTGTGACGATGATAATTATGATAATAAAATATAAAGTGTAATATTCGAAAATTAGCTAGTGTGGCCGCCGATGGCGTCATTTTCAAAACTAGCCAGCCCACGCGCAATACAATATTATCGTCATTATTATCATTAAAGAAGACGAGTAGCGCTGAGTTTATAATATTATTTTCCCCTTTTCCTGTTACGTATTTAAGGCCCCCGGTACCGGCTATTTAAAATAAGGAGCAAATTATTGACAACCTCATTCACATATTGTTTCGGCGTCGCACGCTCTTGTCAGTGTGTTGTAGTGTAAATGGTTATTGGTGTGACAGAACCCTCTACTACCCGCATATGAACGACGTGAACTCACTCGCAGGCACATGTCAAAGACATAACAAAATATGACGAAATTATTAGTTGTTCATTTCGATTGATTTAAATGACTTTATCGATGGGTAACTCATTGTCGATTGAATATTTTCAGATATATTTTTTTTTAATCGATACACGACAATATTGTACAGCCCGCTTTGAGCTCAGATTTTTTACTTTATTTTAAATAATGATAAAAAATAATTTGTAAAAAAAAGCTTAGAATTGTCTTTTTTTTAAAAGTTTGAGATTAAAATATCATAAAACTAAGATCGATGCGGGCTGTAGAATAATTCCCTCTATCAGTTAAAAAAAAATCTAATTTGATTGATTGTACGAGTCAGGATTATTATTTACGTAAAGTGTGTTTTTGAAGACGAAATGGCATTGGCACCGGGCGCCTTAACGCCACTGTAGTATAACAATCGACAACCGTTTGCGTGGATGGGGGGGGGGGAGCAAAATCGAATATGCGTACTTGTAAGTGGTCAAAAAAAAAATGTAAAACACATTATTTCAAACCAACGTCAAGTTCAAGTCGTTAAGCGGTACATACTTGCGAGTCCATCCGCTTCGGCACCACATCCGAAATGGTTTCGGTACTGAGATTATACCTGAAAATCCACATCTGCAGAATATTGATTTCCGTCGTGTTTTGTTCAACTGCCTGCAATGCTTTTGTGGTTTCCCATTAAATGAACCGGTGATAAAATGTCCGAAATATTATAGTAATGCGTCGAAATAAGTCCAAAATATACTTGACACGCGTTGTAATAAAAAAATGCGAATCGTGGAAATTGATTTCAAGTAGACATATTTTACACGTTGCCATAAATTACTTTTGGTTAAAAATCATATTATTGAATAAATAAAAAAACATATATGACACGTTTGAGCGTTTTGAGAGGAAACCAAATACTAATGTTGACAAATGATATTTTGATAAAGCTTTAAAACAATATTTGAATAAAGCACTCATAATCATTCTCACCTTAAACCGACGGGGATATAACTTATGCAATTTACCGGGAACCAACTCAGACGTTTCAAAACCAATTATTACAAACTATCCTACGGTCAGACACTTGAACCCTAAACTTTACAGACACACCCTCGCATATTATTTTAAATAGAATATATTATTATGATTCCGAATCTCAAGTATTTCAATTGATCGATTAAAACATTTCAATACTTAAAATATCTCTGTTCTTTCAATAATCAAACTAGGAACATATTTTTTATACATATACGTACGTATTATTAATGATTAATATTAATCAGTAATTAAACATATAGCAAACATTGAAAACTAATGATTTACCAACGTTAATAGCCCCATAGTCAAGCAATATTACCCGGTTGATGGTTATAACTTTATTAGTTACCACTTATCGACTAGATCTTTATTATTCGTTATGCTTTATGGAGGAAATATAGCGGCGATAATGTTTATGATTTGTATGAATACATTGCAGAATTTGGTACATGCACATTTTCCATTTGTTTGGTAAGCCCATATCTGTAAGACATCAAACATTGTTTATTTTAGATTTAAATCGTGTTGTAATGCTGTTATGAGTATTACGCTTACGAGTAATGAATTTTTGTGGTCGTGTAATTAAGATTAAATTATTTTATTTAGATATAATATATTTCATGAAATGTATACTCCGAATAATTATAATACACTAACAAAATCTAAACATAATTTATTTATTCAAACAATTTCACTTCGAGAGTCGTCTAGCTAAAATGCAAACAGGAATTTCTTTATGTTCCATTAGAAAATGCGTTGTAACTGCACACTACAGGTTATATTTTAATACAAAAAAAAAAATAAAAATGGTAATATTTAGCATCGGCAGCTGTATTATAATTTCACCAGCACACTTTTTTAAAACGTTTCGTCTTCCTAAAATTATATACATTAAAATAAATAAATTTTAAAAATATCCGCAAATTTACACCCGATATATAACAATATCTTAGTGAATATTGTCATTGTGACAGCAATGTTCTAACAACAGAACAATTTATTTTAGAAAAAAAATTTTAAAATTATGAATTAAATATTTCAAAAGTCGATCATACGAATTTCTGATACTATATTATACTCGTGTGTACGAGTAAAAGGTAATATGAAACAAATTACAGTTGAAGATGACAATTTTTTTTTTGATCATAAGGATTGAAAAAAAGAAATCCTATTTGTATTGTTATGCACGTATTAAGTACTAGAACTACTACCTAATCTTTTTTTTAGTATTTTATGTTTTCAATGATATTTTATTTATTTGAATAACGAACGTATTTGAAATTGTATTTTATAAAATGGATTTTACTATAAATATCTCAGTGTTTTAATAATTTGTACACTTTAATTCAATATAATTATTACTTATTAGTTATTACGACGTATACCTACCGTTTTAAACAATTACAAATTGGTACTGTAATAATAATACTATTTGCCGAATTATTTTTTTCGTAATCGAAACCATGATAAATAATTGAGTTCACAGTGGCAGTAAAATATTACAGGTAGAAACTGAATTCCAAAAATTAAATTTTAATATTAAAACACGATACATCATTATTATACCAACTTGATATATATTCCAGATTTCAATTGCGTTCATCTTGTCCGAATTACGTTTAAAAATAAACAACATTAAATCTCACTATATTGAAGTGATGCATAAAACTCTAAAATATTACATTTTCGTAATTATTGTTAGCAAGTCGCATTGTTCAATATTTAAACCAATAGAAGAACATTTTTTTTTGTTAACGAATTTGATTCAATTATCCGCTGAATGAAGTTTCCAAATAATAATAAAAAAACGTATCTCCAATGTGAATAAATTCCTACTTTTTTATGGATGATTTAATACTATAGTTTACAGAACGCTTGTTAAGAAGTGTATTGACAAAATAAATTACTAATTTAAAAAAGAAAAATCCATGTGGCTCATTTACAGTGGAACTTCGTCGCTTCCTGTGAACGATTGGACGTCATCCGCTCGGATGACTGTTTAAATCGAAAATAACAAGTGATTTTAAATGAAAATTCGAGTGGCGTAGATTAAAGAATTAGATTTATTTGTTTTTATTTTTTTGTTGAATTAATCAACTGTTTCAACATACCGAATGTTTAAACAAAGCAAATTAGATGTTTTATAATTTATATAATCCAATGTAATATATTTTTTTGCATGAACTATTTATAAAATTGTAAATTATTGTACATCGATAAGTGATAACCAGACGGCAGACAGCATTATTTTTTCTAGTTTTAACGAGGTTTTTTTTCGATTAGATATTACTTTGAAGACAATAAATCTATAAAATATGATGGAGAGTACCTATTGATTCAAATCCAAGACAAAATATGTCTCGTTTAGTTTTCCGAACATTCAATACGGTATTTCAGTCTGGTATTGAAATTACAGTGGAAATAGATCGTGGTAAATACTCTTATGGAAAGGTCCGTGATATACTAGTGACCATAATCTCTAAAGGTCTACAATGACTGGCAGTGCCGTTTTTTCAAATTTTTTGTGGGGGGGGGTCATATTAAAAATACATAATATAAATTAATATTCTCTTTCTCGCTGTACCTACGTAACAAGTCATTTATGACTTTTTAATTTTTTTTTTCTGGGGGGGGGTCGACACCCAGGACCCCCCCCCCGTAAATATGCCACTGATGACTGGTACAAGGTGGACGCCGAAAAACACGTGAGCAGATATGGCACACAATATGACGGTACAGTTACATAACACCGTCGACAATGCGTGTCCAGCAAGTTCTTTCGGAAATCGCCAGATTGCTGATAAGAAAGCGATAAGCCTTTTAGCTTTGCGGGATAAAATAAAAATATTGTCATTTAATATTTCACTTATGTTTGATAATCTTCAATACCTGCACTGTAGTATGGAAATACACATTGCACGGATGAGCGGGGTAGGTACGCGTATGCAATTTATTTATAAATATAACCATTCAAATTAATAAATTAACTGAATCTTGTTTAGAATTTGTCAAACAAATGTTTTTAAAATCTCTTCAAAAGTAAACAAGTAGTAAAAGTTGTATATTTTTTCACTAAAGTCCGAGCTTTTTAGACATCTAAACCAACTTGTGTCGTCAAGTAAAAAGGTCGGTGTAAGAGATTACACCATTTTTTTTTTATGTCAAGTTAAAAGATCAGCATAGGAGATTACACCTTCTTTTATTTCCCAGTAAAAAGGTTATACGTGTAGGACATTTGGTCCTATTTTTCGAATATAATTATTAATGGGTCAACATTTATTACAAGTCGATAACAACATTTTCATTGATATAGCTTAATTAAAAATTGTAAATGTTAAAAAAATATATGTAGGTACTCAAAACACATGTATACATATTATACTTTCTTCTTCGTTATTGGCTTCATAAGTCATAAATCTCAATCAGCCTTAGCTACCGATTTGTTTTTTCATTTTTCATATCATGCACCTTTCCCTTCAAATCTTCTGATCAATACATTATTGTAATGGTTTACTCCATCAAACTATCGTTTCCTTAGTCTTCTTCTTGGTTAGATTAACGTAACTTACATACGTATACACTTAATTAACATTTTGAAATCATATTGAATTAATATAAAAAATAAGTAAATGTATCACAATTTATAAATATATGTGTATAATCGTCTAAAACCCACATTACTATTGTATTAGCGAATAATGAGAATTCTGCACGATCCATGGAAAATTCTTATTTTTATGTCTTTTAATATGAATTTATAATATTATATCCTATGATTCATTTGTACAATATAAAACATATCTTACATATATCATTATATTTTATTTGATGTCTACACTTAAAATGTGTAAATATTAATTAACATCTATCGAGGTTTAAACAAAAATGCTTATCAATTAAATTAAATCGGTAATAAGATCATTATACAAAACGTGCATATTTTTAAATTAAAACTACATAACTAATGCTAACATCACTATAACTCTTGTAGTTTAAACTTAAAAACGCGTTCTCGGGTTAATTTTTTACAGCTTTCATATAAATGAAAATATTGCCACTGAATCAAAAATGCTGCTGCGTTTACACGACGATTATACATGCGTCAGAATTCCTTCTACTATCCTACTCTCTCGACTTTATCCGATTTTCCATTGTTCGATTTCAACAAGCGATTGGTTTTTTTTATAAAATAATGTTTATCAAAACCTTTTTTTTTGCCTAGGCCGTTGATTAACGGGAAACGGAACGTCGAATTTAACGATACCGAGAGGTGCAGAAAAGAAAGTCTAACCTTTCTCTTATCTTGTTTACGGTTAAAATTAAACCAATCGTGGTATCGAAAAAAATGTAAAAAGGAAACATTCAGAATCTTTAAGGCATTACTCATAATTTATCTAAATAGTTTTATATGAAATAAACAAGGTATTGATATCTCCTTAGAACGTAGTCATGATTCAATTACTACCTAACGTATTGTAGTTTACTGACCACGATTTTTTCCATGTACAACTCTGTGTTTTGGTTATCGTTGTTAAAATAACAATATTTTTATAATTTTGTTCGTAACAATCACAGTCAAATATGATTTTATAACCAAAACAACTTACAACCAAGCCGATTATAAACAAACTTTATTGACTCAACAAATAAAAAAATAGATACATTTATACATATATTAGATAAATATTATAATAGTTATAAACAATAGTATTATATGTACTCTATAAATTGGTCATCGCAGTTAAAAAAAAATCTCTGGAAAGTATAGTTGCATTTAATTCGTATAGTATATTATGTATAATATAATATTATATAATTTATTATTCAACATAATGAAAGAAAAAAAATAATCCCGAGAGCGGACCTACTTGTATATTTTGAAGTTCATAAAATATATTCCAGATGAATTTATTTCTTCCACTATCTACTTCAGCCGTTATTTATTTATTTTTTTTTATTTCATTTGGTTTTAAAATTGGGTTTATCCAAACGACGATGGTCCGTTGACAAACTCGGTTTTAAATTTATGGCTTGTTTTTTTTTATTTTTTATTAGCTTTCTTATGAGATTTACATATTTAACAGCAAACAAAAAGAAGGTTTTTCAAAAATCGAACGGTTCCAACTCCAAATGCAGTTTACCGGGAAATACATAATACATATAATATATTATAAGTATATTATATAATTTAGACGATACATAAATAATATCCAGCTGTGCGCTAACTACAACAATATTGGCCGAGAAAATCTTTATTTATTCCCCCGGAATTCCGTATTATGTTACACAGTCATATGACAGTGACAATACAGTTGCGCCGCAGCAGAGAAGGGTAACATCGTCGGCAAACGTGTACGCGGCATCGGATTATTTTAGTGACAAAGTGTGTTGGTGACTGGTGAGGAGAGTTGGCTCAAGATGTGAAGTTTTCGAAACGAAATTAATAAAGGGAAATATAAAATGAAACAAATTAATTGTATTTCCACCACACTGACCGAGAGGGTTTTGGCTCTAAACCACCGAAACTATAAAACGCGCAACTTATTACTGATGCCAACTCGAAAGAATTGCGCGGCGGAGGTAATGAGCATAACAAATCGTTATTTTTAAGCGCGACTACGTTTGTTCTTCGGAAACATATTTTAAATGCACCGCAGACGTGTCGCGATAATTCAATGTCTCGGGAGGGGTAAAAAATTCAACAGCAACATACGAAGTTGTTCAAATCGAGTCTAAGAAAGGAACTATTAAGAACTATGAAGTTCACATGGAATACAAATTTTAAGACTATTTTACCATTTTCTGAGTTAGTTACAGGCATATGTTATGCAGCAGCAGAACGTATCGAATATTTTTAAATTAACAATTTAAAATCCTTTGCATTAGACAAAATAGTATGGCCTACTGCATAAGATCTGTCCTATATTTTTTTAAATTATGGTTTTCTCGAAAAATATTATTTGAAACCTCTTTTGAAGAAATAATTTTACGTTTTTCCAACTGTTTTTGAATTGTTCGTGCCAGTATAGTTACTTTCAACGTTTGACCATGCTCATGGTCAATGGTGTTGATGGAATATTTGAATCGTCCCGAAATTTTCGGAAATTGGAATATAGATCATATATCACCATTGGAACATAATATATTCAGAATTTTTGCATCAAAGACGTATATTTTTCAAAGACATGACTCGTAATATTGTGCGTAAGAATTCAACAAATTCAAAATTTCAACAGGGAAATCTGTCGCTCGATCATGGCGGTCAACCAACAAAATCTACAGAAAAATAAGTTTCTTGATTGGCTCCAAACATTTTGAGAATTTGTCCGTTGATTATGGAAACGGAGTTACGTTTTGGAGTCATCATAACAACACGTCCTTGTGGCTATTGGCTAGTTTTCTGTAACAATTTTAATGTTTCCCGGAAGACTTTCGAAATTAATTTGTCTTGCCCTAAAACGGAGTCGACGGGGATATCGTGGCAATGGGTCTCGCTTTTACAATTTATTTTCTTGCTACAGTGAAATGCGTAGACATTCTTTTATTTTTCATTTTCTCCTAAATTAGATTTTATGGTGAACGTCAATGAATTGTGCATTACCACGTCAAACGACATTTTCATTTTTCGTTTATTATGAGATAATAGTACGGTTGTATAATATATTATGATATTTGAAACTTTTTGAGTTTGAAATTATTTCGATTTCTAAATGTATAAATTGTGACACTTACCAGTGGTGAAGCGTCGTCTTGGGATACGATGAGACGACGTCTACCCACTTAGCTGAACCCAGACGAGTCTTAAATTTATTAAAATATTTATTTTAAAAACTTCAATGTCATAATAATATATTTCAATATTTGTTAAAATCTTTTTGTTCGTCATAAAATAATATTAAAGTTTTTCTATAACAGGCTAGTTACAGGCCGTGCAAGTGAGCTGTTGTATTGGCAGATCATTCCAGTAAACATCCAATCGCAGTTTACAATTATTATTAAAATAAATATGAGACGACGTGTCGTGACGTCTCGTTTTTCCGGGCACAATTTAAAAGTGAGTTGGGGTTTACTACGGTACGCATCTCGCCGTTCATATTTTTTTTATGTTTTCAGTAATCGTTGCCGTCGCCGTCTTTATTTCACCATTAATTATTTATTTCCTGCCTGTAATCTTATCTAAATATTATATAATATTGTCATTTGTCATTATACCTGACGATTTTAATTAATGAGAATTTAAACGATGAAACAGTTTCTAAAATATATAAATATGTATGAAATAAAAAGTAACACACCGTGTCCGTTGTTTTGTTTATCATACAATTTTTTTTTCGTTTAATTAACCTGAAAAAGTTGTCCCGGTTTTAAATTTATTTAATTAATATATGTTACTAGTTTTTGAAGATTTATTTTAAAGATAAAATAAAACAGGAGGAGTTCATTGGGCGATATTTTTATCAACGTCTATAGCTGACTCACAGGAATCGCCATAACGTACCTATTTTTTAAAGCGATGGCGATGTTTCATTGGTGGTGAATAAAATATGCGTAATAGTAATAATAACTAGTAATTAATAATTCAAAAAATGTATTTATTTTAAAAATATTCGCTTTTTTTTAGCAATAACGAAATAATATTTCATTAATGGGCTTATGGAATACGAAAAAAAAACAATAATCCGCCATCTCGAATTAAATTTATCGGAATTTTAATTTAGGTACCTATGTTAAACGTTTAATTAAAAATTCGAAATATATGACGAATTATACGCATTTTACTATAATATTGTGCAACGTAGACTCAATCATAATCTACATTCTACATGGTTTGGACTCTGATGATATTATACAATGCATTTTTATTATTCCATTTAAAATATAATATTTTATTTTTACTTTTGAGTACTGCATACTCTGTAGCTCCACAAAATTTTCGTATCTAGGTCAAATATTACATGTTTCTATAATATATTGGCAAAGTGTTTTAAGAAAAATGATTAGCTATTCTCAATGGCCGGTTAAAGCGAGTACGAATTTAACGTTTTTAAAATTATAACGATTGCGAGAACAATTATTTTTTTTATTTACGGCATACGTTAGTTCAAAACACTTCTGTGCATTGGAAATTGAATATAATTTATATTGTATTATTATATAGCGTGGAGTAAGTTTTCGACAATTAAAACGTAAAAACAGCAAGACAAAGTTTAGTCACTATCGCTTGGCCGTTCAGGAAATCGCTCGATAATCTTTTTAAGAACGTGATAATAATATTATGGACTTTCAATTATATTCATTTTTTAAAATCTGTTTACGGGTTATGATATCATAATATTATATTATAGGCTAAATAAAATCATCGCGAAACACGTCATGAGATTGAACGCCTAAATTCAAATATTAACACACCCAACAACACAATGATTAATATAATTATGTATACCTATTACGGATATGGTCGAATTGCACTCATTTAAGTCGAACTGCACTCGGGTTTAAAAAAGGTAATGGTCGAACTGCACTCTGGTAAAAAGCAGGTAGTGGTCGAATGCACTTGGGCTCAAAAAAGGTGTTCCGAAAAAAAAAACCATACATTTGAAGGGGTTAAACGTTTAGAAAACATTCATTTCCCTTCCCACTTACAGGCTTAGGATTGACAAATTACCTTTTTTAAACAAAAATAAATTCGTCAATATCGAAAATTAAATATCGTCGAGTGTCGACCTCGAATCGACTTTAATATCTATTCTATTATTTTTTAATGTATTTTATACTTTTCGGCCGACGTTTCGAGAATTAGAATATTATAATATGGATGCAATCGATCGACGTTCATGATTGCGGTCGACATCATAACATATTATGCGGTTGTGAACACGTCGGCCGCGATGACCGGATCGCCTTCCCTTCCCCACCCGGTCTCGGGAGTCGGCCTATGTCTTTTTAAATATATATTATTATACCTAATATTATATTGTATCTATAAAAAATAAAATCGTCAAATCATCATCAAATAATATTTAAAAAAAATGAATATTACTGTTCGTACGATTTGAGAAGTTTATTAACGACGTGAGTATTATGACTTACTGTATAATGCTCAAATAAGGTAAATCGAGAATCGTTATGCATAAATATCGAATTCTACTGTCGAAGTTCCCACTCTTTGGCTGTGGTCTCGGCGCTTCACGCGCGTATTATATTATGCTCGTCTGGTCGAGACCGACTCTGGCGAATAAAAAACATATCACACCGACTTTATAACAATAATGGGGTCTGTGTCATATTTTTTTTTTCGACCGGACGAGCAATGTCCTTTGCCAATCGTATAACAATATCGTGCCGCCGACACACTCGAGTCATAATATAATATAACAGCCCTCGTCGTGGCAGGTCTCTACGACGGTGCAGAGCGGTCACACTGTCGTCGCGATGTCTTTGTCGGCCGGTTTTTGCAGGTCGCCGTCGCGATGCAGTAGGTACCTATAATAGTAGTGAACAAAGGCCGACCTGCGTTTCGTTTTTTTTTTCCGAGAGTGCAGCTGACTATAACAACCCTTAGAATTATTATTATTATTATTCTATTTATCGAGATCATCAATACGCGGATTCAGACAGCTTTTTAGATGTGTGTGTGTGACCGAAGCTAACCTCCCACTCGCATCGATATTATTGAAAATATTAGCCCTCCCCCCACCCCCTTTAAATTTTAATGGATTTTCCGCCTGTGGTCGTAGTCGAAAGTCAACATATGATATTCTGCAGTTTTTGGATTATCTCGATTGCAGTGTTAAATAAAAGTGGCTATTTTAATAATTTAAACGTGGTTATTTTTTTTCTTCTAGTGGATGATGTTTGACTTTTGGGCCACACAATTGTCATAGGTGTTAAAAAAAAAACTAAACAATAGTACAAAAGTGTAATTAATCAACTTGATTTTAAATTACGCTGTGTAATTTACAACAAAATAAGAAACTACCTTTTTATCATTGTGACGGAATAATTTGAAAGTTATTCTTAAAATTGAAACATTTAAACTAACCTTTTACTACATCGGGGTCAATCTTTTGGATTAGATTGAGTAAAAATTTAGAATCTACGTACACCCTGTATTATAGTCTATACGAAAAATTATATTTTCGCGTTTTACTCGGTGGCTCCAAAAAAATACACGATCATATCGAATACAAAATGTGGGATACACTGAAAAAAATAACTCGAAAGTCTATTTGATAAATGTTTTGATCGACACCAAAAATAGAAAATAAATGCGCGTATCTCAATCAGTGGCGTGACTAGGCCAACTGGGGCCCCAGTGTCACTTTTAATGAATGGGCTTTGATTAAAGTTGTTTACATTTATTATTGTGAACGAAATTAGGGGTGATTGATAAATTGTCATAAGAAAAAAATTAGATCAGACTCTTAATTGTTTAGGTTTTTGTAAAGAAAATTAGGTAAACTCAATGACGGACATGACATAACACATGTCGGTCTCAGATAGTAGATAATAATGTCTTACAATTCATTCGTCTCTTTCTACATTATAACATTATTAGAAATCAATAATTTAATATTTTGCTGTCGTACTTTGTGAAATTATATTCATACATCAAAACGTCATGATTTTTATATTTGTTGTGATGGATCATTTCAGTTGGGCCGGGGCCCCTGCAGTCTACGGGCCCCTGTGATCGGGTGTGCTCTCGTGCTCTCGCTGCAAGAGAGTCTCTCCGTCGTCTTCGGTGCTCGTCTCGAAAGCGGATAATAATATCAATCACGCACCCGTTAAGAAAGCTCACCCGTTATAATAATACCGTGTACGGGATTTCGTACACAGATTTCAAAGTGTTTTCGGTTTTTTTTTCTCATCATCAACGGCGGCTCGACAGCCATTCGCGTCCCGAACGTGCGAAACGACTACGGCTGCAGTCGTCGAAAGACCGTTTTACACGCGAATGCCGCGACGGGCAGGCCAAAAAGAATCGATACAATGTGGACATATTATTATTATTGTATTTAACGAAGGCTGTTGTCACGTGTACGGAGAGCTGCAGCTGCAGCTGGTATAGCGTATAGGCACACGCCGTCGACTACAATATTCGCTAATTATATACGTGGAACGTTCTGATTGAATGGATAATATTATGGTTTGTAGGTATAGTTATTTGTAATAATAATAATAATAATGTAGACACCGGTGTTACACGCGCGTGCCGAATATGTGTACAACAGGTGGTGTACGAATATAAATTAACACTGTTTCTTTCTTTTCGAGTTCGGTCGCGACCGACTGCAATAATATAATATCGTAATTGTTCATGTCGAGTCTCGAAACCGTGTCCGTTACGAAGAGGTGCGCTCCGTACAGTCTCGCGGTCGTGAGAGCGGAACGAAACGTTATTCGTGACGATCGACAAACCGATTTCGCTGTCTCGATGATCGACGTGATTCGTTCGGACGATGAATATTAATTATATTTTAAATCCTGAACGGAAAGACGAACGGATTGGTTTTCAACGGTCGCTATTAGTTGTATTATATATTGATATCAATAATATGGAAATGCCGTATCCATTTTATGATAATATCAATGGATTAGATCCATTATAATAGACCTTATTATATGCATAGGCCCTGCTCGTATTACTATAACGTCGTGTGTCGTGAACTGAGATAAAAGGAGCGATTAAGTGATCGAGTATTATGTTTAGTTGTAGTTTCGAACCAACTGCAACGCCCTCCGATTTGAATTTACAGGCCCGGTCTACGAGTATGAACAGGTCATTATAGGTCAGATCGACTGCAATCAGAGTATAATGAAGTCTTAAAGATACAAAAATAAACTAATTTATAGGACCCAAATATATTATGTTGTCCGAATGATAAACTTTTTATTCCTGCAGTCCGTGATACGTATTATATTATTATTATATTGTTACGTGTTTCATTCGTATGAAGAACATTAGCCTCGAAATTGACAATAAATTTGCCTCAGTAGTTGTTGGTCACCGTTCCGGGGACATAATCGCCCCTCGTGAGATTAGTACCTATCGGATAAAACGATTATTGGACAAAATCAACAGACTCTCACCTCGAGGAGACACATTGAAGCATATTAAGCTGCGTTCTCAACGAGTTCCCGATTTTAAAAAACTGGCTAAGGAAAATAAATGCAATTTTTCGCATTGAATTTCTTGGTAAATTATTATTATACACGATTATTATTAATTGCCTGATATTGTAATATTATCTAGTTAATTTTTTTTATTTTCATGCCAATATTGTAATTTTTAATATAAATTAATTGTAATAACTAGATAATTATTTTTATTCTGTTATTTTTCGAATATAAAGATTTGACAAAGATTTTTTCACTCGACCTCATTGATCTGTCGTTTTAATCTTTACAGAACTCCAATAGAAATCACTTGCCGACCCCTGTCCTGTCCGTTTACACAATAGTATAATATTATCTATGATCATAGAGGCATGTCCAATTATAGAATGATACACCAGCGGTCATAATATCGTGTAACTAAATTAATTCAACGAAACCATATTCCAGGGAATTTATATAACCAAGGCAGTTCGTACGACCTTTTTATAGTCTTCTGCAGTTTGCGCGATCGACTGGCTACGGTTCGTCAGGATGGCTGGAACCCGATTGAGCACGATTGACCTTTTTCACAACCCGATTGAGCACGGCTGCTATCAAACAATAGGAACCCAAAAAACAACACGATTGTTGGCCCCGTAGAATATTATTATTAAAAAATAAAATACATTTGAACATTTCATAAATATTTATAAATAAAAATCTTTTATTGGTTTTTAATCAGATAATACAGATATGAAATAATACAATAATACTTAATTTACTACCAGGTACTTAGGTATTCAGGTTTCTTTTACAAAAAAATGAATACTAATTAATAAAATAAATTTCACATGAAATATTTCAAATTTAAGACCCTACTTATTATTATTACATGTTTACAACGTTTTCTTGGTCAGTAAGCTTAGTAGTACTACTCATTTAAAAATGTTAACTTTTTTCCCTAAATACTTATTCTGACGACGTTGTACACAATATTTAATTTTTTAATATTGCTCAATCGCGTCGTCAAAAAGGTCGGCCGATAATAAAATTGAGCCCGTGCTCGATCTGGTATCGTCGGTCAGGATGTATCTCGCCATAATTATTATTGTTCATCGTCCCGCGTATTTCGAAGTGCGAAAAATTCGAGTCGCGTCAACTAAATATTGTCCGTGTCGGCTGCTGGCGTTGACTTGTACTCTCGCTCGTGAAATATTAAAATAGGCGCGTCGATATTATTATATCATTTTATATCACTGGTATTTATCAAACGAAACAGAGAACATCGTGAAACGGATTCGGTGCACTATCACTGAAATCGAGAGTTTTTGTTTTTAATTTCTTTTCGAATAAAACCGAACCACCGCCGATGATGTGGGTATGACTCGGCGGCGGCGGCTGTCTGCGGTGTCTGTGTATTGAGTGAGATGTCGTCTTTACGGAACACGCACCGAAAATCAGAATGCCAGGCCACACACGTTTTAAGGGGTAGTATAATAAATAATATAATCTCCCTGACAAAAATAAGACCACCGAAAATACTTAAAAAAAAAAAAAAAATACTCACCTCTATAAATCGTATCACTCGTTGGCGATCGTTTGTCAGCCACGACACTATCGCGCAGTGGTTATAAAGTTAAGGGAAAAGACGGGTGCGCGCCGCCGCCATAATTTACCAATATTACACGCACATATATATATATATATATATATATATACATTATACTTATATAAATACATATATACGCACACTATACTTATATATATAAATACGCGTTATAATAGCGGCCTCGTGACCCATCGAGTTGATTTATACGTCGATCGCGTGTGATTACCGCGGTTACCTGCGTAAGCTATATTTTAATAACCTGGAACACGTACACCGCACACTTAACCGCCGCGGGAGCCGTATCGATCGTTTTCGGGGGGGTTTGCCCGAATAACATCTTTGTTTTTCAACAAACAAAATTATTACCCGCCGCAATCATATTGCACGACATGTTAGTGTTGTGTTGTGCGATCTGTGGTCGTGTTTATATGGACACTGATATTGTTGTACAACGATCCTTAGGCTTTATTTCCTGCTGGAACACTCGAATACGTTTAAGACGATTTTGCCGGCTTTTCAATATTTTGACTCGGCAAAGTGAATGTGCGATGTCGGCGACGTATCTCAAAGTTCGTCCGAGTTCGTTTGATATATTTTTTTTTTATTAGAAATAATATATCATAAACATTAATTTTGTTAAGATTTGATAAGCCTACCTCCTGTAAGCTTATACATCTTGTGTTGGAGATAGACAGCTATGATTACTGCTAAATATAATAAATAAAGACATAATATAATAATGTATATGAATTTTAAAATTCAAAACTACAAATTAAAAAAAAACCAAAAATCTATAAACTTAAATTTAATATTACAAAAAAAATATTTTTAAAATAGAAAAAGTCTTTTTTTATATAGAACAATGTTATTGATAAATAAACAATTAAAATAAATTTAATTGTGTGCTATAGGTACAGATACAACAAATAATTGAAACAAACTGGTTTATGTTAACGCAAATCATTATCTGATTCCAAATATTTGTAATCAAACCTTTTATATTTGATATTTCACCCCCGGGTGTCTTTTTTTTTTAATTAGCAAGACATAGAATTGAAAAATTTGGACTCTGATAGTCCATATTATACTAAACATTCTAAAAAGAGTTCATAGAATAATGCTCTCGAGTGGTAGATACAAACAATATTATTATTTGCCTTTGACATAACTATATATTTAATTTCAAATCGAACAAGTACAAAACAGCATGCGGACTTACACAAAAACTAATGTCGTGTTAAAAATTCTGATTTCCGCGGAAGTAAAACTGTACAAAAACTACATTAACACCCGAAGACGTAATAATATTTCTAGACATTTTAAAGTTTGTTAAAACTTTCGTTTAACTAAATCCAAACGATTGTCACACTACATATATTTTATACCGTGTCTCACCAACAGTTTGACAGTGCATCGTGCAAACGTTGCAAGCGCATTTGATCAACGAACAAAAACGCACACAGTTAAAAAAAAAAATACTTAAAATAAAAGTCGTCCGATTTATGAAAATCATAATATTATTATATTCAACATTTCTGTATTTTTGAGATAGGTATTACATTAAATCGCAACGTGAAAACTGTTTCTATGCCAATAAAATATTACCAGCGCAATCCGTTTGAAATAATAAACAAAATATTATGTGGCTAGTAAAAATATTATGAAATAAATGATCTAATATAAATAGTCTGGAGAACTTCTCAATATTTTTCGACGCATCATTAAAAGATATTGTACCATTTATTCCTTGCACACCTTTTATTTATATAAAACCGTTTTTTAGATATCGATTTTTTTTTTTAATTTACATTTTAAAACACATATAATGTTATTTAATTCAGAATAATTGCATATATCTTGTGATTTATTTGTATGACTCATATTTAAATACGATGAACAATATTATTTTAATATAATTGGTAAACAGTATATTTGATATTTCAAATAAATTATTTCTTTAATTGTGCAATTCAATTAAATTACATTCAATGAGTCCGATAATAATTTAATATTGTACAAAAACGACAAATTTGATACTTTTTCTATAAAATAGTTATTTTTATTGAAATGTACAATAACAGCAAAATATTATATTCATTTGAAACAAAATATTTAATTTAATAATCATGATCAAATTTCGATGCACTCAGAAAGTCCAATGACGGTGATAAATTTCTTCGAATTTATTTTGTATCGACACTTTTCATTCAGATATTATTTATATCATATTAATACTATGTTAACAGTTTTATCATAACAAAGCATATTATGTAAATGTCTTTTTAAGATGAATACAGGATGAGGCAGTAAACAGTCGATTAAAGAAAATAGGTTTCCTCGATAAATATGGTTTACGATAAGAAATAAAGCTAAATATTATTAGCTGAAAATCAGTACCAACGCCATTTAGTCGATACATAATTATATCTATAGTGATAAACAATAACTTTAGCAAAAATCGTTTTACAAAAATTACGACAGTTCCGTGGCTTCTCGGCACCTCATTTTTTTGGTATGAGGAGAATAGAAGAGAATTTAATAAATTTACAATATTACATAATATATCGCGGAAATGTATTATTTTAAACAACTTCTGGCGTGTAACGCGTACTTATTTTTAATATCATTTTCATTTATTTTCCAATTTTATAATTTAACTTTGAAAATCGACTCTTTCGGTGCCTCACATTCTGTTTATTATTTTTAAGAGTTTGGCGTTTGAAATGTTTAGCCTGACTGTTAAGTTTATTAATTTTCTCATATCGGTACAACTATAGGCACTCAAAATAAGACACCTATTGTATATGCATAATGGAACAATATTATTATTTGTTACACGATAGTGAAACGTATACTTCAAAGACGCAATACTGATCCGTCGATACTTGATAGTTGATACTGTTGATACTTAATAATATAATTTATATAATATATATTACAAACATACATAATTTATGTACATTGTACACACACACGTGAACATCCAACGACAAACTATGAAATCCAAAATATTGTCGATAATGCGTTGT
Organism: Neotoxoptera formosana; assembly: GCA_022818045.1. NCBI lineage: Eukaryota > Metazoa > Arthropoda > Insecta > Hemiptera > Aphididae > Neotoxoptera > Neotoxoptera formosana. Next base: position 3,808,032 of record CM040634.1, read on the forward strand.
ATTGCTGCCCCTTGAATAAAAACAGTTTTTTTTACCTCAAAGTTCATTAATATTCATAATATTATACTACGATAACTTTATTAATTAAACAATATTACGTTATTATTTAACAACTGTTTCAACTCTAATTCCGTAATATTTTAATCCTAGATTTGCGTGTATTATACTTATGACGCAATGCACGATTATAATATCATGACTTTTACCATTTTCTTTTCTAGACATTTTACACCGTGAGGTAAATTTTCCAAATAAAAAACGTAGAGTATCTCAGAAACAGTAAAATATATTATTTTGGTGACTCTCGATGATATAAAATTGTGACGCGGCGTTCTGTGTAGGCAATTTAGCTACACCACTGTCATTCGGAGAAAAAACGATGTCAACAATAATATTGTAATTGAATTTGTAATTATTTGTAATATCGGAGCCGCGAATCATTATAATGTGCAGACCGAAAACCTGTTTTTTGCTATTACAGAATGATATAAAATCGAATTTTGCAAAAATATTATTGTTTGTGATACTATTCTAGGTTGATACAACCGTTTCTTCAAAGATGCTGGTGTATTTGCTTGACGTTAATTTAGCACCCCCAAAAAAATACAGCCCAGGTCTAGAGTGGTGTAAAATCATTAATGTTATGATTAAATAATATGAAATGGCTAATAATTAGCTCATAATTATTATGATGAGTTAATTTTTATACGGGTTACAATTTTTTTCTATTTGCACATTATTATTATTTTAATGATAATGCAGACATTTACTAAAACATTGAAATAGTTATTCTATTCTAATCAACGCGGTTTTATCTAATATAAGAACACAAAAGCGTACGCGTTGAATAACAACTATGCCCTACAAATTTTAAAACTGCAGTACATGACGTTATAGGTAAATAAAATATTATAATAAACTCACCTACATGTCCAATGAATGGTGTCTACGCTTTTTACGTTTTACTCGTTTGAAATATTAACTCAATTTCACCGTTCCGCGTAGTACCTACTCATATAATACGCTCGTACTATATATTATGTTGTCGCCACGCGAGAAAAACAGTTTTCGTAAATGTTTATCGCATTTAAAGCGTCGTAAGTATAATAAATATTTGCACATTACGGCGAAAAGAGATTCAGCTGGTGACGACATTTGACGGGTGCCCTGTTGATTTTGCAGAGAAAATAAAAACTGCTTCGTCGTCACTTTCGCGTAGAAAACGAGTATATATATGTATGTGTAGAACCGAATTCGGTGGAAAGCGTGTGGAATTTGGTTATAAAAATAAATAAATATCGTTTAGAGTTTATAATATAACAATAAACTAAATTCCGACTATTATTTTAGGCACAGACTAAAACGTTGTAGGCATATTAAATGCGCAATGCGCTGTTTTAATGTCACATCGCGTCGTCTAATGTTTCCGAGCACAGTGTATAATATAGTTTTATACAATAATGATACAAATTATAAGAAATATGATTAATGCACTAGGTACCTACTACCTACACAGTTGTTTGGATTAGTGGACTAGCTCAAAGGTTGTGGGGTTTTTTTTATTAGATGTCTGTTTCGTAATTTATAATTATTAGTCTGTTAACTTAAATAATTTAACACAATTATTGTGGTTACATTAATTTGTCCGAAGTCAGTAAGACTGTAGACTGTTCACTTGTATAGATAATTCTGCATTTTAACCATTAATGATAGCAGGTTAGGATTTTGGATGTAGGTAATACCTACGATACATTCTAAAGAATGAAGTATGTGTACAACATTTTAAAATCATTCATAAATATTGTTATTAATCAAAACTATTATAAAAACACGTGTTAACATTTAATTTTAACTTGATTGGCTACTATACAAACTACAACAGAAGCAATGTTTATTAAAATGTTTATTTGGTCTTAAATTATTTTATTTGATCATTATCTGTTTAAGACTCATTTGAGAATCATCAAACATACAATTTTTCCCGAATGCATAAATAGTTTAAACTCAACTGTTCTATACTAATTTGCACACCCGTTTTGGAATATTATGTCAGTTAAATCAATCGAGATGGCTACAATCACCAATCAATCAACAACGAATTCGTTGGTCGCACAAGACATCGAAGAAGACATCGTGGATTCCCAGACACAGTCTGTATCGAAAATATCACTGCCATTGAAGGTGTCCACGACCGAATCAGTAATTATTAGTTTATTAACTATAATATTGTGATTACGTTTTATCTGAATGTGGTGAGACCCGCACTAGCTGGTCGCTTGCATCGAACATCGTTTTCAACCATTAGTGATGCGGGTTAGAATTTGGGTAAACACCACCTATTGGCTATTGTATACGATACATTTTTAAAAATGGGGTACCTATCAATCTGTGTAATTTGAAATTTATTAATCAAAACGAATATGATATTTTATCTTTTAATCGTAACAATAACGGCCACTTTTAACAGAAGAATAATATATTATTAAAACGTATAAACGCATGATATATCATCGTAAATTATTAATTTAAATTACATGCTGGACGTTTAAAACTCGTCCACCGCACGGTTATAACATTTTTTTTTTTAAACTGTATTATTTCTGTACGCTGTTCAAACATTTTTACCAACGGTTTATTGTTTCTATCGCATACGAGCAGCAGACGAGTGTAATAACGGCGAACGGATCTGGCGAGTCGAACGCAAATCGCTCCGCAACGGTAACAATGGTATTGACGTCGAGTCCCGTATTGATGGCGGTCGGGTTACCGCTGGAGCCGAGCTCGTTGTTCTCGCCGCGGTCGGCGTTATTCCGCAAGACTTCGCGATCGTTGTTGACGAGGAATGGTCACAAACAATTTCGCAGGGCCATTGCGGCCGTGGCCCGTTCGCCGCCAAACAATAATCGATTCGTCCAAATGCATTTGCGATTCGCCGCGTTGTTGGACATCGACTATGCGGCGTGGGAAACGGTTTCGGCGATAAGGCCAGCGGCGAGTGACGGCGTGCGAGGCGCCGCTCTGTGTGGCCCGCGGTCGCCACAAGATTCTGCGACGACGGCGACGGACGACGAGTGTTTGCCGCAAGTCTCCGCGACGACGGACGACGAGCCTTTGCCGCAAGTGTCAGTCGTCGTGGACGACACTCCGACGACGCAAGTGGTCGTGACGACGACGCCGCCGCCGGAAGGACGCGAAGACGAGGCGTGTAGCGTACAAAGACCACGCGGGTTCTGGAAGACGACCCGCAACCACCTGACACGTTTTTTCAGAGCGGTCTGTCTGTGTGGTTGCGGAACCCGCCGAAATCAATAGTATATAACTTTTAAATTTCTGATAGGTTTTTTTCTAATGTTTACAAAAATCCGATTTATTCTGTTTGTTACCTCAATTGAATTCTGTATCCATAGATACCTACAATTTGTAAATAACACAATTAAAATTAAAATAAAAAATATATAACTACTTTAATATGTTTTTTTATTTATCTAAATAATAAGATATCTAGTAATTAATTACTGAGTAATCCTATTAGGTAAGTATAATTAGACAATATATTATTATGTATCTAAAAGGTACTATAAATAATTAATTAATTTTATTATATCTATAATAACTTGTTATTGCTTATCAAAACTGACCTGTCAGTCACAACCTTAAATTGGCTATAACGATTGAGAACGTTATACCTTTTTGGCAGTACGATTGAGACCACTTAAAATTACAAAGGATTTACCGATGACCCAACAAAACCAATACGATTGAGAACGAATTTACGTGCAATGTTGGCATATCATTTTTTATTTTTTTTGAAATGAAAATATAAGTCTAATAGTGAAAAATATTTATAATAATAATATACATTGTTAAAATAATTTCCTGTGTAAAGCTGAAGAAAATATTTCGGTGCATATTCAAATGTACCGCCCCGTTCAAAAAATAATAAAATTAAAAAATATTTTTTTCTGAAAAATGTTGTTTTGTACCGACTTGATACCATGAAAAATATTTCCAAAAACGTAAATATTTTTTGAAATAATGAGTGTCTTACGGTAAATGGGTCACCCTGTATTCTACCTAATATAATCGTGTACAAGACTATAACATTATAACTGAATTCAATACGAGCCAGAATAGATTTAATATCGTGTACCCACTGTGTTTGAAACTGGGTTAGTATTATATATTATATTATTGTGCACATTACTATATAATATACATCATGCCTTGTTCTTTTGATGTACACCGATAATCCCATTGATGATTTATACGTGCAGATGATTTTGCTAGATAAACTATTAGATTTTGATAGTTTAGTCGTGCTCTGTGCAGTCTGATAATTGCACAAATCCGATAATGATATAGTAATGTCTATACATATTTTGCATAAAAATGAATGTCTGTCTGTCCTTTATGCATTCCTAGACCGTTCAACCGATTGCGATTAAATTTGGGATAGAGATAAATATTAGACCTCTGGCAAGAAGATAAGCAAATTTTTAAAGATAGAGATCTAACTCCGGGAGGTGCTCACACAGGGATCTTGAGATTTACGATGGAAATATTCATCGTTTATAAAGGGTTGATATTGCAGGTAACCACGGTTGCTGTGGTATGTTTAATCTCTGTTTATTTATAGGGTTGTCCAATGGTTACATATTTTATAACTATACTAGTGGCCCATCGATCTAGCTTTTGGTGTGTACCGGTGTCGGATGTTTAGTCGTTAGAATTATAAAAGTCCAACCTGTTGTATAGTCGCAAGTATGAGGTCGGTCAAAAGTCAAAAAGTTGATAAGGATTGGTGATAATGTTTAGTGATAAGGAACAAAAGTTTGGACTTGTGATAAGGGGTGGAGATGTCGATCTGTGATAATGCGTCGATTTGGACGGTTTGGCGGGAATGTGTTTTCGTCATTCGAAATCTGTGATTGAACGGTGCGATAATCGATACGGTCCAGTCTTGTGCTTTTATGAAAAATATGAAATACTTAAATATGAAAGCCACACTTAAGTGTCTAGTCACGACGAGTGAAAATCGATTGACTTTTAAACTAATTTACAATAATTATTTGGCTCAGGCAACGCCGAGTGGACTGAATTGAATATTGTTGTAACGATATTACTTAGTATATTATTTGAACCCTTTTATTATAAAATAAAACATATTATTCGTATAGAGTTGGTGCATTATTATTTTTTTTTTTTAATGGGCAATGAAGTGCACGGGATCGGCTAGTAATAATGCATTTATATGAAAGTATCTAAAATAGAGAACAAACATAATATTATACGTATGATTAATATAATAAAATTTGGTAGAAATCGGGAGGATACGAGAAATATGGTCGACTGAACAATTCCACCGTTTAAAATGGTTTTCTTTTAACAAATTTCGTATCATGATTTCATGACGTCGAAATTCTCGGCACAAGAGACATTCTGACTAGACAATCGATTTACTGTAGTTTCACTGTCCTAGAAAAAGTTTCAACTGTTTTGTATGTACTCGTCGTTCTGTATTAAGTATAGACAATATAGAAACTACGTAGAGAAAAACTAGAATGACTTAATGCTAAGTGCTCACACTCATATCATATCAATCATTAGAACATAACTTTTAAACCTAAAACATAGTGATAACGATAATATAATATAATATGTACAATATAAATAATAAAAAAAAAGTAAATAAAATCGCACACTTCATTACCTAGGTATATAATATTGCGATTTAAAAATTTTAAAATACGATTTTACATCGTTTTTCGTTAGCACAAAAATAATAAGTAAAGAAAGCAATGCTCTATTACGTCTTACGAAGATTTTTTAAAACTAGGTACCAAGAAAATTTAATATGAAAAACGTCCCTCTAAAAAAATATTATTTGATAAATATTATAATCTTCAAACTACAATAGATTATTTTTGTTGTATTTTCCTAACAAGTGTGTGCAGGAAAAAAAAATTAAGTGCACACGATTTTAAAACAATAAGCTCTCTTGCCGAGTATATAATAATATGTAAAGTCAAATTCGCACTTCAGCTTTTTGGTTAATCGAAAAACGAACGTTCGTGTGTAATCAGATATGACACTAAACGGCATTACTGTGCAATCGTCGAAGGTCAAGTTTAAATTTTCCAAATAAAACGCAATATAAATTAGTTTTTCCTCGTCATTATCTCTAAACCACTTGATTTTCCCACTGCGACAAAGTGAGTATAAATTTAAATTTAAAAACCCCTAGACCTTATGTTTGTTTTATACGATTTCTATCCATTATTCTTTCTATAAATAACTTCTTATTTCGTGTCAAAACTTTATCGGACACACAGACACACTTCGGCCGTTTAAATGAATAAAAACCTTGAACCGTTCGAATCTGTACAACATTCAAAATAATTAAACTAAAAAAAAAACATGATCATTTTATCCTACTTTCCAATAACGAGTATCAATATTGTTGTGGAGCTCAAAAACGATTATCTACATCAACTTAATAAGACGTAGTTTAGTGCACATAAACAGGTTATATTTAAAAGATATTATAAATCTAATATAGTGTATTATAAATATTAGATAATTAAATAGGTGTACCAATGTGCAATAGTCCTGAATGTTTAAACAGTAAAGTTGTTGTACACATATTATTCCATACATTTTTCATAAATAATTAATTTATTAAATCTTCTACATTTTATGTTGAAAGATAAAACTATATTATTCTGAGAAAATAATAAAACTCCGTTCTCAAAACTCAAAAATAAAAAACTTATGTCTAGACTTAAGTCTACAACTAATGTATATCTATGTACTGTTGGTTTATTAGCAAGAACTAAATGTTAGTTTTTAAGAAATTTTAAAACCACTATACTGTTTGAATTAGTGCATAATATAATATCTACATTATTGATATTATAAGATTTAAAATTAACGAATAACATCGATTTTTATGTACGTGCGCATTGAGGAGTCTCAGGTATTAAAATATCATATTTCTAAATTCAGCATTATGTATGATATATATATATATATATACTTAACTATCGTATAGTATTAAAAATAAATTGGATGCCAAGAAGGTTTATTTAATTTCAAATTACGAATATAAGAACATTATACCGTATTTGACGTGGCCCCGCACACTTTAGCTTATGTTTCGTTGTCAGTTTAAATATTTCATTGTAATAAACTGGAAAAAAGAGTAATTCTATATCGCGTATAATTTAATCGCTTATTTGTATTAGGACGTTGTCGCGTATCGTTTGGCTTAAATTTGAAATCAATATCTTGAAAAACATAATAATATGTTGTGTAGGTCGTAGTACATTATTGGTACGTGTTATATTTAGTAAAAACAAAGCAGACATATTAAATGTATTAAACATATTAAATGTCGTAATAATGTCATTCAAAGATTATCATCGAACGTATTCCAAACGGACTGAAATAAAAGTTTAAAAATAAGACAAACAATACTCTAATAATTTAATTTATTTGTTTCATATTATTATCGATCTGAACATAATTTTAATAACGAGCCCATTACGGCCGTATTTTATCGGGTATTAAACACTAGTATTTGCACAAAATAAAACTTATATTTTTAATTTGTCTTTACTTTCGTACGAGTAATACGAATTAGTATAGCTACTTGAATTCTAGAAATTCAAAAATGTGTATTTTTAACTATTTCGTGATATTATAGTATATTTTATGATCGAATTTAGTGCAGATCGATAATAAAATATATAACCATAAAAAGTAACATGAAACCGTGCGGTTTTATACCAAAAACAGGCCATGATTAACAACTGTATGAGACTAATGTTTTTGATAAAATAAATAAAATAAAAAAAAACGAAGGAAGAAAAAGAAACGAAAAAAAATAGCATAATATGCTAAAGATATTATCTTTAATAATATATCAAACGTAAAGAGCAAACACATTATATGTTTAGGTAAATTGTATTTATTAGGCCCATAGACGAGTGTCTTTGATCATAATTGAAGACCTAAGAATAATTGCTTGGACACGAGGTGAGTAAGTTAATAGTTAAAAAGTCGTACATGGCATAATATACAAACTGGAGTCCAAAACATTAATACAATATGACAAAGGAAAAAAAAATATATACTTTACCTTTACTGTCTTTGTAGTTATGCGTAGTCTTCATCGAAAGTTAAACATTTACATACTGAATATTCTTACGATTGGCGGAGCCAAAACTTTCCGGTGGCAAAATTAAATTAAAACATTAACACGAAATGTTTGCATGCCCTTTTTTGAGTTTTGAACGGATTTAAAATTCGTCGGAAACAGTTTCGCGAACTACGTTTAGTTATTCATAAAATATAATAAACGCTTTATTATATTTTGATGTGGACGCCATTTCAGTTTCAAGCTCTAACTAATTTTTTCGCTAGAAAACAAAAAAAAAAAAATTCCGATTAATATTAATAAGTAATAATATAATAAGTATTTATGGAGAAAGCCCTTCTGGCAAGGTTAGAGTTGCCGGTACGCAATTCGTATTAATATAATAATATATACATTTTTTTTTTGTCTCTTCGTTTATTAATTTTTCCGTTTAATTTATTTCGCCGCTATTTCGAAAATATAATAACGGCGGGACAAAAAGTTAAATTGATCCACTGTAACATTTGCAACACTTGAACAATAATTTATTTAATAAAGGGAAAAGCACTGAAAGAAATTAAATTAATTCTATTGTCGAGAAACTACTACTACCTAACGTAATTTTTCTCGCATCGTTGCAATCGGACTAACACATTATTATCCTCAAACCGTATAATATTATACCGCGGTATACAATGGAAAATTAGGTTTGATACAAATATTTCGAAAACAAATGATAAAAAAAAAAAATGAGAGGAGAAAATTGAAACTAACGGAATATCGTCCGACGACATATTATTATTAATATTATAATGTTAAATAATCATAGTAATAATATTGTGCGCGAGGTACCTATACATTTTCTTCGCCTTATAACAATAATATTATGTATGATGCAAACGTTTTAAAAAAATATACAATAATCATAGGTATGCGTTACATATTATTATTCTCAAATATTATCGATGTTATAATAATAATACTACTGTGATTCGATGACGTTGTGCGCATTGCGTCCGTATATTAATAATAATAATAATAATAATAATTCACTGTAAAATGGATAATATTTACAATACATAATAACGCTCTTTGGGGCGAAGAGTACAGATAATATATTGAGTAAATACAGCTGGCATAAAGTAAGAATTTTAGATAATAATAATCTCGATTATTAAGTGCATATTAAATCGAAACACATTCGAACATAAGAGTTAAATATATTATTATAATTACAATAAGTAAAAGGTGATAAGTGATTGCTTGGATAATTTTTAAACTTGCTCGGCGGATCAAAAAAAAAGTTTTTAATGGAATAATTACAGTTTAATAAAATTCTATTCGTGGGAGCATAATGATGACTATAGTTTTGTTTTTTCGGTAGTACATAAAAGGTGTTAGCAGAGCGCATAGTGTGGTACATTTAGTGGATTTTTTTCTAAGAGCTCATCGGGACAATCGACTAGGTTATTGAACATTTTATAGAGGAAAACAATATCGTTATTGAACCCGCGCCTGTCTGCTAGGCATTGAAGATTAAGTTCTTTAGCTCGTTCAATTGGTGGGGTATTAGTTTCTCCAAGTTTGTAGCTCATCGTACGGAGAAAGCGTTTTTATATCGTTTCAATTTTAGTAACAAGACCAGTTTGGTAAGGACTCCAAAAAATTAATCCATATTCAACAAATGAACGAATTAATGAAGAATATAATGTTTTCAAAGAAAAAAATTCGGGGGGAGGGGTTGAAAAATTATATATTATTAATATTTTTGTAGCCATTGTAGGTCAGTCAGGTATTTATTTTTTGTTCCTGATATTTCGGGGGAGGGGGGTTTGAGGGTTTTAACTCCCCCTTTGTTCGCTCCTGAATAACCTACATCGATGGTGCTTTTTCTTTAAACATTGAAATCATCGCGTATACCTAATAGGTATGAGCTGCGATCATAAGATACACACACCGAACGATAATCGAATCACGACGACGATTGTCTTTCGACACTCGATTTGTGTAATTATTTATGATTTTACGATTTTATCCGAAACGAAATCGATTCCACGCAGTTCTATTACCTGCAACTCGTCGGGGTAATTCGCATTTATTACAAAATAATACTTATATAATATTATAAATGCCTAGTATAAGGGGATGAGCACGTTAACTTTTTGATTACTCCGTCATCGATTTTCTCGACAAAATTAGTGTGTTTACACCGCACGCTTCTCGATAAGTATTAATTCGCAGAGATATCGCTTTACCCGAGACCATCGTCTCGTGCGAAATAATTATTCCCTAATGGATAATGATTTGGTCCTCGGCCCGAGGACTTCACCCGTCAAATTCGTTTATTAATTAAATATTTTAGATCATTATTGCTTAGGCCGGTTACACAGTGGTCGGTATGGCAATGACGATTTGCATTTTACACACCAAACGTCGTCGCCGCCGGCGTGCCGTGTCCAGAGCCCGTAGACAGGAATTTTATATTGGTTTGGGGGGGGGGGGTTATTATAATCTGGTGTGTTTGTTATCACCGTGATAAAACAGTTACGGTGACGGTGATTTGTTAGTGCGACCTTTAGACGATCCACGAAATACCTTACTTATAACCGATAACATCACAATCATCTATTACTATTATTAAAAAAATTAAAATATAAAAAATATTAGTAGTATTAAATATTTGAAATAAATATATAAGCTTTACATGTCATAAGGGAGGGGGGGTTGAACTCCCTCACCCATCAATGTTTATATACTTTTCCCTGAATACATCATAAATTCGACGTTATTAATCTAAAAAAGGTCGTCGATAAGCGGTTATATCGCCGTTTAAAATGTATCACAATGAATGTTAAGTAAAATATTATAAATTATAATATTTTATTTGTTAAATGTATATACTTTCCATGTCGTCAGGGGGGTGGGGGGTTGAACTCCCTAACCCTCCCCGCGTGTCTACAGCCCTGTTCAGAGAGCATCCTGCACAATTAATGTCACACATACGGTACGGCGACTATGGGCCCTCAATCGGTGTTACTCGATCGCGAACGTTTTTTTTTGATGACACCATCATCATCGATGACGATTGTCGTCGGTTCAAAGAAATAATATTTTATACCTTGTATTCAAACGAATTATTTTTCGAGCGACGTTGTCGTTTGTATTAATTTTTTCATATATAGCTGTACCTATACGTGTAATATATTATACAATAACGCGGTTTATGTAGCCGATAATATTCTGCTGTAAATAGTTATTTCAATTGCCTTCAGTAGTTATTTTTGCAGGATAAGTCGGCTTTTTTTTTTTAAAAAATGCAGTTGTTTGTTGATAACAGCGGTAACGGCGGAGCAGCACTCATAATATTGTTTCTTATAATGTTTAAACAATTTGAGGGTAGAATGAGGCATCCACAAATTACAATATTAACAGGTAACAAGTTCATTGAAAAAAAGTCAAAGTTAAGTCAAATTGACTTTTATAATCTTGACAAATCATTAATACATTTTAAAAATAATTTCATTTTTGAAACAGTTGACAAAAATGCAATTTTGTAAATTTATAGTGCCTGTAAAATTATGGAATTCATGGACAGTTTATAGTTTTAAAAAAATGTTGAATTTATTAATTCATAAAAATATATAAAATGTAATATTATACTATTTTGTAATCGGTAAAATACATCGACGCTGCAACGTCGCATAAAAGTCAGCGTGTAAAATCGTTCGGTATATTCGAAAAGGCAGGCGAGGCCGACGAGGACCGTTCGCGATCGTACCAATTCCTTCCCGTTTAAATACGTCATACGTAGGTACCTAATAATAATATTGTGGTCCAAAGAGAATGCAATTATTTCACTCGATCTCTTTGACGACATGTACATGATATGTGTGTGCGCATCATCGTCATCGTCGCTACAACTACTATACTTCGCGAGGGCACACGACTGTAGACGAACGTTAATATTATTATTGATTCGAAGAACGTTATACGTTTGCGGCGGCCTGCACAGAGGAATGACGGGCACACACAGCAAACAATATTATTATCAGGGCTCGGGACTTAAAGCATTTGCTTATTTTTATGGATTGACTTAAAATGAAGCAGAGTGCTATAGAAGTGTATGCCATGTTACAACACGTTCGATTTTGAAATTTGAGAGTGCTTTTTTTTGCTTTTTTCGATGATTTTTCAAAAAAATGCTTATTTCAAGTTTTTCTGATAATTATTGCTTTTTTGACCAGTTTTTATACTTTTTTATGATTTTCTCCTGCAAAGTTGTTTTTGATTGAATTAAAATTAAAAATAATTCTTATCTTATCTACGTTGTCGCGTAGTCCGTCGCCGTCCGCGGCATCGTTGCAGGGTCAACAAAAATATTCCAACACTCAAAATAGAATGGGATTTCGAGGAAATAAATTAATATAATTGAGTTCATGTTTATCAAATAAAATTTTTTTTAATATAAAGTTAACATTTATTTTTTATTTTATTGTTTTTTTTTTTTAATAAATATTTTTGCTTAAATTTAAGTTTTTTAAATGCTTATTTTAGTGCTTATAATGATGTTTTTAAGTGCTTTTTTAAACGCTTATTTTAATGATTTTAAGTGCTATAAGTCCCGAGCCCTGATTATTATATTATTGAGCAGCCATTGTATTATTGTCGTCTATATTATCATGGCGAGGGGTACATTAAATTATGTGACCGTCACGCGTCGTCGTCGTCAATCGAATAATATGCGATATTCAATGTTTGCGAATTGGCTCCGAATCGGTTACGAGACCGTTTGCGACTGTGACGACAATTATTATCATACCGAAATATAGGCAGAAAGGTAAACTAAAGTCATTCTATAATAATAATAATAATACAATCAGCCCGATATTGTTTCGATCGCATCGCAGCGTGCACGACAACACTATTTGATTCACTCGTCGTAATACGCGTGTCGTGACGTCGTAACCCGACCCGAATCGCGTCCGTGATGTAAGTTTGACGGAGTTACGTAGTCTCGCCCCGCGTATTATTCCCGCTTATTAAAAAATAATTTTAAAATTTAAAAAAATATACGAAAACTATGCCGTTGTATATTATTTTCTCGCTTATATTATATCGATACACTTTAATTCACTGTTTTAACAGAATTAATTCTAAATATAGACAATTTTCTAAGTGCGTGGGTACGCGTCATGTGGTGCAGTCTTGTTAAGAATATGTATTTAGATATAATGAATACGTATTTAAATACTCAGTGTCATTTGTATGTAAAAAATGTATTCGAATACTGTCTTTCAAGAGTATTCAAAATACTTGAAAAGTACTTATTTGTATATAATTAATATTAATAATATGTGTACATTTACCACGAATGCATACTTAAAATTATTAATACATTTTTAAAGTTACAAGACTGCTTGCGACGATACTGTGATGACAATATTATTATACCAAAATATAGGCAGGAAGGTATACTAAAGTCATTTTATAATAATAATAATAATAATAATAATAATAATAATTAAATCAGACTGATATTGTTTCAGCGTGCACGACAACACTATTGGATTCACTCGTCGTAATACGCGTGTTGTGACGTCGTGACCCGACCCGAATCGCGCGTCCGTGTAAGTTTGACGGAGTTACGTGGTCTCGTCCCGCGTATTATTCCTGTCTATATTACAAGATTATTATTTTAATAATAATAATAATAATAATAATAAACTGGATCCCCGGGATCTATGTAATTAACGATGCCGACGATACTCTTGGCCCAAATATAATAATATTGCGTTTCAACTTTTTCTCATCAGCTCTATCGTATATTATATTGCAGGTGTGGCCAAAAGTGGTGATTAAGAGAATACTGAGAATATTATGATTTTCCTTTACGGATCGGCCGACGTAAAAAAATTATTTATTCTTTATAATATCACTAGTATAAAAATACTTGTATAAATAATACAATTCGAAGTTGTAAAGTTATCTAAAAAATTAGTGATTCCCATTAAATTTCTAAATAGTTTCAAAATAAACTAACATTTTATAATGTCGGAGTAAAAGCGTGTCATATCGAATATCGTTGGTCAGTTAATTAATATTTGGGGAATAATATAATATAGTATTTTACTGCTAAACGAAGACGCTGCTATAAATTATCATAAAAAATAATCGGACCTCGATATTCAGCTTTTATAACTATATAATATAATTTCACACAAGCAGATGAAATATGCATGTAACCGTATCTACTAGATAATATTATGTAATAATGAGTTCCGACAAAAGGGGATCGACTTTGAAATCATCCGAGATCGACAGGTGGATCGCGATGGACCGTTTGGTCGCCCCTGGTATATAGCGGTATCTTCGAAACGCCATTATTTTTAACTATTACTTTAAGTGTGTTGTATTATACCTGTAATAATATATATTATACTTTGGTGTATTTTTGTTCGTTTTACTTTGAAAATAATCAAATAGACCATGTGCCGTCATACACGCATCGTGCTACTATCCTTACGATGTGGTCACACCGCTTTAAACGTCTTTATACCATAATAATAATAATAATATCATTATGTACAAAATGTTTGCGATCTTTTCGCACGATGGCCGTGCACAGGTGTTGGAATCTCACGCAGTCCATCTATCGATTGGGAAGTGGACACAGATGGCGTACTATATTATTATTTATTATTATAGAAGGGTCTCCTTTTTTTTTTTTTTTTGTAAACGATCAGTAGTTTTCGAGTAAACGTCGAGAGGAAAAACACCGACATTTTCGGTTAAGTGTTTATAATGTATATAATAAAATATACCAACATACAACCGTAATAAAGAACGAGAGTCCAATATTGTAAAATCGGCGATATTGCGGTAGTAAATTTATAGCTGCTATTCGGTACCTAATGAACATAATAATATTATTTGGACCCTTATAATATGAATACGCAATTTAATACAATAATATAATGTGGACGGGCACTCCGCAATAATAGTATAATATGTTTAAATAATATGACATAAGTAGAGTAGAACTTCGGCCACGGAATCGTTTATCAACCGAAATCATTTAAAGACTGATAACGTTCCCGAATAAAAAAAAAGTTGGCAAGCTTGTTGTACGACCTCTCTGCTGTGCTGTAGGTGCCGAGTGGATCACTAAAATTTAATAATTCAACAATCATTGTTTACGAAAAACGGTTCTGAGCGAAAATGATAATATGCCAGCCTCCATATACCTATAGGTAAAACCTATGATATTATTGCTGCCTAAGTAATTTATTTTACTACCTAAATTAGTAGTACAGTCGATTAAATTACACAAATTTCCATTTTTCCTTCATTTTTTTTTTGTGGTTGACCCGTCGCTTTTTAAAAATACTGGACATTTTTTACTTTTGAAATTTACTTTCGTCTTTGGACCAAATTTTCTAGGGTTTCTTTTATACATTTTGGCCATACTTTTATAATCTGGACGTAGCTTCTATTATTAATTATGTGCTTTTCATTTAAGGCCATACAATCGTTGAATAATTCATACAGTGCGTTTAGTTAAATAATATTAGATTGTGAGTTGAACAATAAATTCATTTTTTTAATTTCTCATTTATTTTTGATTAAACCTCGAAATTGCTTTGAGTTATTAAAGACTTCATTGGTGTGGTATATATATTGAATAAGTGTATTGCAATTAAGAGAGAAGAAAATGTACAAACAAGTTTAAATCAACCATAAAATGTAAATGATTGTACCCCAAAACTTAGGCTTGTGAAGAAGACCAAAGTTCTGATCTAGCAAAATTATTTAAGTTGTGAGCTAAACGTATACATAATCTTAGATTTAATCGAAAGCATATAAATCGAAATATTTCGAGAAACATTAAAAAATAATTTTAAAATGTAAAAAAATATACGAAAACTATGCCATTATATATTATGTCCTCACTTATATTAATATACTTTAAAATATTTAAACTCTTAATAATTAGCAAGCAAAGTATATAGATACCTACATCAAAAAATTAACACACATCTATACATTTTATTTTGTAAATTCAGTAAAATATAATAAGTACCAAATAACAGTACGGTAATACTTAACGGAACAATATCAAATTATAATCATAATATTTCAGTAACTATAAATTATTAAGCCCAGCTTGATATAAATACCGTTTACTTTTCAGTTTTTTCTGAATTTGGCTACCTAGAAAGATATAGCACACCAAAATGATTCAGAATGAGATACATATCCTATGATTTAAAATTCAACAAGAATATTGTAAATTTTTTAGATTATTAAAATATCGTCTCGTTTTCTTACTGCCGGGGAATTCGATACACTGACCGCTTTAACAGAATGAAATATAAACAATTTTCTATGTGCGTGTGTACGAGGCATGGGAATGGGTAAGTATGGTAAGCAGTCTTGTTAATTAAGAATACATTTCAAATGTATTCAGAATATGTATTTAAAAATACTCGGTGCCATTTGTATGTAAAGAATGTATTCGAATACTGTCTTTCAAAAGTATTCAAAATACTCGAAACGTACTTTTTTGTATATCAAAATATGTGTACGTTTACCACGAATGTATACTTAAAATTATTAATACATTTTCAAATTAAATAAATAATAACTTATAAATACATTTTTTAATTGGTTCGAGCATTTTAGATGTCACACGCCCATTATATTTTAATTGCTTCAAGTTTCTGTGCCATTTGTGTCTTTAATGAAATCTTATAAATTCTTAGAAACGTTATAAAATATTATTTTGAGAACAATTTTTAAAATAATAAAATACGAAACATAATTAATATTAATTGTCGAAACACAACGGTAAAAAAAAAAATTGTTTAGTATTTTGATATAAAAAGCAATTGATATTAAGTATTTTGATAGCATTTAAAATTGTCAAAAATTATTCGAGAAGTATTTGATATACCAAAAAAATATTCCAATACTGAACCAGACTGGTAGTAAGTGATCATATCATTAGTGTGTGTGTAGTGTTACAGAAATAGCTGAAAATCTAATCACTTAAGCTTAATGTTATTAATAATTTAAAAATTCTTACTATTCAAAGTTTCAGTCAACTGTTAAAGGTTTAAGGTTTAAAGTCAAAATATTACAAAAATAGTTTCAAATTAGGTTTAGAAATAATTCAAATGTATTTTTCGAATAACTATTTCGATATTTTGAACAATAATTATTGTCTTTTGTACATTGATTATCCGTCGCAATAATCAACCAGCTGTTATAACAACATCGAAGAGACTTGTTGTCGTCGTCGTCGTTGTTACTACGATGTCATAGGACAAACAGACGAGGCTCGGCGTGAAATCTGAGTGCGAATATAACATTAGTCACAAATTATTAATGAAATCGCATTATTTCAATCGCAAGAATCGTAATATTATTATACGGATATCGCTTAAGACAGGAATGGTACTTGCTACGAGCCTCGTGAGTATGACGGTCTTGATTTTGGCGTTCCCGTGTCTGGTGATGAACACCGGGGCTGGTCACCACGCCGGTCACCATGCCGGTCACCGTTGTAACCACGGTCGTCACGGTAATGGTCACGTGGCCGTCGGTGGTGGTGTCGGCAAGAACAACAGATATCGTGGACGCGGCGGGAACGGTTGTCGCCTCGACCACGGTCACGTGGCCAGCAGAGGTGGTCATCGCGACCAGGCTCCTTCGATGCACCGCAGTGGCGGCAAAAATGCGTTTAACCAGGCGGGCTATTTGAACTCCGAAAAACAACACCAGCCCCGGTCGTCAGCCCATTCCAAGAAAAAGGGACACGCGGACATCACGCACTCGCAGACGACTTCGAGAGAAGTGAATCCCGTGAAATCTGACAACTCTGACGTTGCCAAGTGCAATCAAAATACCGTTACCTATTAATGTTTATACTATTATTATATTGATTTTTGTAATTGTTAAAGTTTCAGTACTTATACGGTAATTTCATCACGGGACCACATCGTGATCGCGCACATCCTTTCCATCCAAGTCCCACCAATTCACTATATAAATATTATTTTGGACACGCAATAGTCTCGAGTGTCATAAGATTATCATTTTGTTTTCCATGTCTGTTATATCCTGAGATTTGGTCGAACGCTGCTTCTCGAAGCAATCGGATTGAATTTCTTGATTTGTTTAGCCATAAACAGTTGAATTCATATAATATGGGATGTAAGATTTCTTCAATTTCCTGTTTATCCGTGTGGCTTTTACCATGTATAACCGCTACACGAGGGCCGTACTGTTTGCACATTGCTTGACCCATTATCCGTGTGGCTAATACACTGAAAGTATACGCTCGTAATACTGTAAGCACCCGTTTCCTGTTAACGATGATACTTTATAGTTTACCGTGCCGATCTGATTTCCAGGAATCTCCTTAAGATCGCTATAGGTATAATATCTCTGGTTCTTTGAAAGACCCTCTGACCGACTGATTGATTTGTCACAACACAATCATTATTATAATACACTTTTACTCGCCCATAGGCCCAATCGCATCGCACAAAACTGCTCTGAGGCCCGAGAGCTACGTCCCTTTGAATCGTTTGAACTCTCGAGTGTCATACGATTATCATTTTTTTTCCAAGTCTCTTATATCCTGCGATTCGGTCAAACGCTGCTTATCAACGCAATCGGATTGATTTCCTAAAGATAGCCATAAACAGTCGAATTCATATAATATGGGATGTAAGATTTCTTCCATTTTCTGTACATCAGTGTTGCTGATACATACTGAAAGTATACGCTCGTAATTCTGTAAGCCCCCGTTACCTGTCAAGCGATACTTTATAGTTTACCGTTCCAATCTGATTTCCACGAATCTCCTTAAGATCGCTATAGGTAGAATCTCTGGTCCTTTGAAAGACCCACTGACCAACTGATTGATTTGTCACAACACAATTATTGTTATAATACACTTTTACTCGCCGAATATAGTATTATATAGGCGAAATCGCATGGCACGAAACTGCTGTGAGGCCCGAGGGCCGCGTCCCCTCAAATCGTTTGAAATCCAATTTCAAACCGCAATACTTATATAAACCGCTATATTATTATACTGTATCGGTATATTTAAATTGAAAATCACAAATTCTGATCGTCCTCGTGTTATCGACTGTATACGCGTATAAGCAACGCGTGCATGTCGTATCATTTTCAATTGTATTACACACCTTACCTAACCTATGTATTATGTATACTGTTATTACGTATATAGCTGTGCAAATTCAAATGCATCAGATAGGACTGTTTCCGTAATAAAATCCAAATGCGATCGAACCCTAAAAACTTATTCGCTCCGAAACTTTGAAAGTGTCGATAATAAATTATGAGTTCATAAGCAAACTTAAGTTCTTATACACATATAATACGCGTTTACCTTTTTTCGTCACTATTTTTCACTGAGTATACTTATTTTCAAGTGATGTGTATTATATATTTAAGCTCACCAGATTGCCTTTTCGTAATGTTTCCAACGAAACGTGAAAACGAATTGAACACGCACATCGATCTCTCATATGTTCTGCCAATTAAGAATTAAAACTTATCTCAAATTAAACGTGTTATTTAATTTACTTATCATAAAAATTGTTTATTATTTTTAGTGCATTATAATATCATCAAATTTGAAGAATTAAATTATCCTAAAAAAAACAATAACTATATAATAAATTCTAAAAATACATTTTAACATATTATCACAATACTGTAATGTAGGTATACATCATGAACTAAGATATACATATATATATATATACCTATATATCTTAGTTCGTGGTATACATTAATATTGTAGTCAAAAATAAATATTATTAAATATTATGGATAACCATAATATATTTTCTTATACTTTCTCAAATAAACTGATGGAGTTTTTTTTTTATAAAAGTACCACCCAAGAAAAAAATGATATTGGCATGAAAATATAAAATGTATTGTCGTTTCAAAAACAAAAAAAAATGTTACTATTGTTCATAAAATAAAATGTTTTATCTATGTCAGTGTGTATTAAAAGCATAACAAATAATAAGAGCAGGTACCCTCATTGCACTCTTCATAGCAGTCTGCAATATCAAACTCAGAGTTAACATCACAACGTGTATAATCTTTTTTAGTTTTTTCATTGGTTTTTAAAATTATCTTAGTATCATATTTTTAACATATTATTTGTATGGTCAGTGATGAGACTATAATATCGTGCTATTTCAAATAAGTAAGTATAAACATTTCTAGTATACTTTAAAAAAAATAATTAGAACCCTAAAGTATCCATAAAAAAAAAAAATGTTAATGTACCGTGAGTGAAAACTGGTAAGTATATAAAACTATATTAAAATAACTTTTAATTAAGTCAATGAAGGGAGTTTTTTTATTCAATTCTGTTCCAACATTATTATTTTTTAGGCGTATAGTAATTATTCAAATTCTCAACAACTTTTATATTAATTAAGAAATTATTGTTTAATTTGTCGTTCAGTTTAAGTTAAATGGTTTCAATTAAAACTGAATTTTATTTAAATACAAATATTACAATATATTTGTTTTATTTTTGTTATTCGTATTAATTTATAATTATATAACAGACAAATGCCAAATTAATGATATTATTTTTTTTTTTTTTTGAGATTGCCATATTATACGTAATACGAATAACATCATAACTTCTATGTTATGTTACAAATCCATGGTGAATTTTGAAGCATGCCCCATTTTTCTCTTAATAGTACATTTATTAAAATGTTGATTTTCAAAATTTTAAATTATACCTTCTAATGATTATATTTTCAAATGCCTGATTTTTTTGTAATACTTAAGGAGTGTCCTGTGGTGACACAAACTTCTATTTTTCAAACAAGAACATTTTTTCCCACATTTTTTTACTTCGAATTATTTAATGGATGGTTTTCTTGAACATTTTGAAGTATATAAATCAAAATTCTAATGAGTAGTTACTAGTTTCTGAGTTGTTTAAATGTTTATTTTAAGAATAATAGTCATAAAAAATGGTTTTACAAAAATATAAACTATATGTAATATTAAATTTGATATTAATTATATTTGGGCAATTTTTACATTCTATTTAAATTAATAGATCAATAGAAATTAGTATTTACTAACATTTTCAAATCATCTTATCCTCCATATCTTTCAAACCCGTTTTGACCTAATACCCTTAGTATTTTTAGAAAAAATATCCGCTAAATAATTTAAAGTGAAAAATAGGGGTTCTTATTTGAAAAACAGAAGTTTGTATTGTCACAGATACAGCCTTATACGGTACAAACAATATCAAGAATTCGAAAATATGATCTTCAGATGTGTACTAAAATTCAAAAATCAGAAAATCATAAAAGACACACAGAATTTAAGCATAAAAATAAGATGAGCATAATCGATAAATCGCCTGGTATTTATATTTTATAGTCTCGAATAAGTGCATAACCATTTATTTTTCCAACACCCATTTTATACTTCCAAATTCTAAATCATTTAGTTGACATCTGAAACAGCTGAAATCATAATAAGGAACACTTTTGATCAATTTTTATTTTCATGAACAATTTTGACGATCACAATTTGTATATTATTCTGTACCGTGGCCCATTCGCTTTAATTTCAAACCATTTGACACGATACATAAGTAATGCCTACCTAACTAGTAGGGAAAAATAAACGTTGCGCAATGATAATATAATATGAAGGTACAAAATAAAATAACATCTTTTTGGAAAAAAAAAATTTAATTACTAAATTTCTATCGATAGTTAATATTATTTATTCATTACAATATTCAACATGTTGTCTTTATAATGTTACGGTACAGACGAGTGTTATATACATTATATTGTGTGCGATTTATATGGACATCACGGTGGAGGCATTATATGTGTATTTCGCCGAGACGATAAAAGTGGCATGACGTGAAATATATTGTGTTTTAATGACATACAAATACTGTACTGTAAAGTCGAAACAGTTGGAATTCAAAAGAAAGAAAAAAATAAATATAGACGGCGAACGTTCCGAGTGCCACGTAAAGTTTTCAAATAAAATAAAATATGTTATTGTATATAATTCACTCGGCGCCTATTACTGCATTTTTGTGCATATTATAATAATGCACTGCAGGTATTATAGTAAATAACATAAATATTTATACTGCAAATTGTGTTTATCTTATCGCTGTAACATAATATACCATTACCGGAATTTATTACGCTCATGTTCACTTTAATTTGTATAAATCATCATTATATAACGCACCTGCCGTCGCAAATGTCGAGGGCTGTATTATTATTTAATTGGACGAAAAATCCAAATATTATATTATATTTTATCAACGCGTACCTATCGTGTCCGTATATTATTTTTCTATATTATTATTAAAAAAAAAAAAAAAAAACGTCGTCATTAGAAAACGGCATTGGTGTCGTCGTCGTAAGAGCAGTACCTACACCTATATATTATATAGGTATGTGTTATTGTGTTCACGACGATGTTCTTATTGAATAATATTTTCAAAAGTTTTCACTCGAATCGTCTACGGAAAAATATCACCAAAAGCTTTTTATTCAAATTACACAAAACTTTTTAAATCCTTCATTTGCAAAAAATTAATTATGTATACTTTTAATTTAATTTAAAACTCGGTCCGCTTCAAATAAAAGTATATATTTAGTAAATATTTTGTTTTAATATCTAGAAAAATAGTGGTATTTTATTTAATTAATATTAACGTTTTTTTTAACGATTCCAATTGGAAAAGTTTTTCTTGGATACAGTTCAATATTAACGAATATATATATATATTTTTTTTTTTTCGAAAGCATGTAATGAATATCGCTAAATATTCAACAATATTAAAAATCGAAAGTCATATACTAAAGTTATTGTGCATATTCAGTATAGTTTATTCTGTTTTGTTAATATTTTTTCAGGATTTATGTTTTCAAAAAATCATACATTAATACATTTAGCTGGGTAATTTTATATACATTTTGTATACAGATAGGTTAAATAATATTAATACGAAAAAGTCTGATATGAATTTTTAAAATAATTCTATCAGATAAAATTAAATTGAATAAGTAATTATATTATCATCATTTAAAACGATTTTATATGAAAATAGAATATTACAATAAACGAATAACTAACGAAATTAGTGTAAAAATAATTTTCAACCAAATAGTTTTACCATTTGGGGAAGTTTTTCGGTAGAATTTTCCCATTTCGAAGGGACTACTTGTAAAACCACTGTGTGACGAACTGTCTGCGTATAGTTTGCTCGTATATTATTTATATAATACACAAATAAAGTTAAATCAGTTCAGTGGATGTACAAACCTTGCAGCACGCATACGTTAATGTTTAAAGTGAGTTAATGACATTTAATGTAATTATTGTTTCAAATAAAAATATCCAAAAGAGCCTTCGTGGAGTCCTGGACTTTTTTCTTTTATTTAAGTTGTGTAATACACATTGATGTACATTAATATATACGCTCTCAAATGTTAAAGACGACAGAATAAAATGGATTATTTGGAGCATAAAATTTGGGACAATTATAAGCTCCACCAAACGTAAAGGTTGAAAAAAAAGGTAATACTAAGTCGGCTAGTTTTGTTTTCTTACTTATAATCGGCATATAGAACACTCTTTCAGTGCTGAGAACTCTATTAGACTTCGAAGTTAAAACACCTACAAACTGCATAATTATTTTTAGTTATAAACATTTTAATTTATATATGTTTTGACATCATACATGATAATGTTGAATTAACTTAAATATTTTAATCGTGCGGGCAGTTAGGTCCATTAATATACAAACTTTGATTTTTGTATTTTTTAATAATAATTTTATATTTTTCACCGATTTTTTAATTTGTATTTAAATTTTTTTTTGGCATAAGTATTACGTAATATATCACGTATTTAATATTCAATTTATTGACAATTATAATTATTACAATAATAAATTATGTTTTTTTTCTTATAGTAATATTATTATGATATTATAATAGTTTGATACCCGGTTAGGTTAGGATTACCCGATTTTCTTTTTCCTATAGTTTACAATAAAAACAGAAAGTCGTGACGAGTTATATGCGTCAAAAATTTGTTACGTCATGAGTCACGGAGACGACACCTAACCTAACCTAACCCCTAACCGTCACGGTGACGACGCCTAACCTAATCTAACCGCTTAATCCTCCCGACCGTCTTACACGATCTCATAAAAATATGCATTCGTAAAGTAACTGCACTAGTCGTTCCCTTAGGACCTAACCTAACCTAACCTAATCTTACTCGTGGCGAGTTTATATGCGTCCACAATTTGGTACGTCATGCGTCACGGGGACGACACCTAACCTAACCTAACCTACCTTCCAGTATAAGTGTATAACGCTTGATCCTCCCGCCGTCTTGCGCGATCTCGCGAAAATTTGAATTAGTAAAATAAAAGCACTAGTCGTTCCCTTAGGTCGTGACCTAACCTAACCTAAATTCGGGTTAACCGGTTATCACTCGTATATAATACTAATAATTATTATTGTTAAAAATCGAGTAGCGTTCGTGACAGGTGCTTATTTTTTCGATCTAACTATCGAGACGATTGCTAGGCGATCGGATACGACCGACGACCGCTAGTCGGTCAGAAGTCCGATAAATCGCCTGCGACTTGTCTCGAGTATTCGCAATTATTCGCGTGCGAAACGTCTCGTGCGAACGTAGACGATATTATTATTATTATGATGATCGATAGTTGGCCGAACGTGTGCACGGTATCAATGCGTGCTGAAGGTGAATTAAAATGATTTAGTGTGCTCACGATAATATTATGTCGAACGAGACTCGTTCGTACAAGTCACCGGACGACACAGCGTCGACCACGCGAACGGATGTTAATAATATAATATTCGGTAGCTAAATGCTGAGCCCCGTTGTTCTGATCGTGTGGCATCACGACGACGTGGCGGCGATTCGATAGTTTTTTTGTTTTTTTTGTTTAAGAAATAATATGATAGCAGATTTGGAGTTAAGTGTAGGCGTAATAAAATATTGTCTGCGGAAGATGGACGTCCCCGTTTTTCTCTCACGTAATTTATCGTATAATTGCACAAACCTATTTTATTTTAGTCCACATAAGCAATAATTCAACGGACAATAATCCTACGGTTGATATTTTAAAAGTGGCATAATCTATTATTGACATTAATTTGTATTTGGCCAGTATATAGCTCGTTTTTTATAACAAGATTTTTTCTAAACGTTACTGCAGTTGCTATGGCATCCACACGATAACTACAATTTTATCGATTACTGTCTCGACGACTTGGTGTATCGTATTTCGAGTTTCCGTCAAAAACAAGATATATACTACTTAACATTTTTCCGTGCTGCAGTAGAGCGAAAGTATCGAGTTATTTTCAAAATTCTTATCGTAAACATAATTCGAAAATCACCTCGATTGATAATAACCGTTATATTATTATGAACGTTTTGGGCGAAAATAACCAATAATCGGTATCAGATCCCCTTCAGTATAGGTCTAGAGATTATTGAGTAACCAAATTCTTGAAGTCTTAAATGTATTAGTACGGCCGAGATATACAACCGAATACTTACATAGATATTAAAAGTATGATGAAAATAGGTACTTTTATCTTTGATCTATCGGAGAGGAAGGAGGCGGTACTCGCCCATTCACAATGAATTATACTTTTTGTCTACTCAACTTATCGGAAAACGACTTTTCTTCTAATAAAAATAAAAATATAACACGTCTCGTCTTCTATTCGTGCAGTGGCCGTAATAACCATAAACATTTCCGGGCATATTATATTTTTATTAGTTTCGTGTAAATGTAATAATATCATACGCTGCACTGCACACAATGTACGTCCCTTGCGCAGCGACTTCGATAAATTTTACAAGTAACAATATAATATACGCGATTCTCGTACTCGGAAATGGAAACAAATCATAGCACATCGAAATGTAAGACCAAATTTTACGACTGTATCGAGTTATTGCGTATTGCACAATAGTTGTGTCCGTCTATGATATAACTTACTGACCTTGAAAAACAGTATTCGTAATTCAAACGGTTGTAATACAATACAAACAAGTATAGCGTGTTATTGTATACGTGATGTCTGTATATGTTTGACTTTGGGTTGTAAATATTTTTTTTTTTGTTCTAATAAATTTATTACCCAAAACACCCCATTAAGCATATTAATTCAAAACTGCCCAAAGACAAATCACAGCAGCTATCATACTATATTATAATAACCGATATGATTATTCACATTCGCAGTGCACAATTATACACGACGAAGCGGGATCGCATGATATAATAATATTATTATAATATTTTAAAAAAAAATTAACCGGAACCTTTGACACGAATAAACGCGACTTTTTTTTTTATTTTAAATCCTTAGATAAAATATATACTTATGAACCGACAAATAATCGTGTACCGAAAAAAAAAAACAAAACCGGACAGAGTATCCAAACGATAAACAAATCATTAAACACTGCGGACCGGCAAAACAAAAAAAAAAAAAAAAACAAGCACACAATATATATTGTCGCGTATACCTATATATATCGTGTAAACGCATAATTTATTATATGGTCGTAAAACCAATATTGCTGAGAAGTCGGTTTTATTGTTCCTCCGCTTAGGTTATATTACATATTTTTTTTTCATTATCATCATTCGTCGCCACCGTTGTTTTATTTAGTCGCCATAAACATAATAAAAATAATCGATTAATTCGTATTCCATCCGTTTATGCGAGAACGTCATCGTGGCATATTAATAATATTATAACGTACAGAGCGATTTGTTTAACGTAAAATACACATTACCTATATATTATCGAAAAGTAGTGACTTTTTTCAAAAAATAAATGTTTACACGGTTTCGAATAATTATTACACGAAAACATTTTTTTCCAAAGAAATAATATGTTTTCATATTATTATCCTTATATTTTTTTAAGTTTCTTACTTTTTTGAATGACAACATAGTGCAGTTTTAATTACATATTCCAAAACAGAATAATTTTTCAAATATTTCAATACATGCATTATAAGTAGGGCCCGGAAGTTCATGCCCTTAAAATTATCAAAATATCCAAATCACTAAAAGTGCATTTAATTTTTTTTTTACAATAAGTTTTTTTCGTTTTTGGCAAAAATAATGATTAAAAGATAAGGGAAAATATGAAAAATTGTATATGTTGTATTTACTTCAAGAATTACAATTTACAACTAGGGATTTCGACAGATTTTCAAATACGAATGAACGGCGATTATCAGCCAACATATTTTTGTAAACAGAAAAGCTCCGTTCTACATCAACAGTTGAAATTGGCGCATACTTGAAATGTATGAAGTCATTAATTTGAGATCTTCTAGAAGGCAGCCTATTGTTATTTCTTCTCCTGACGTGATTTTTGAACGAATATATTTTGAAATATACTCATGTCCGGAATATTATTTTTAAAAAAATAACACAAGTAAAATGCAATAAAATGCATTTTTGTTTTAAAATATGCATGTTTATGTAAAAAAAACCTCAAAATATGATATCAATTTCATTTCTGAACTCGTTAAATTGTGATTCAAACGTGTAGCTTATTCAGCATTTTTTTGATGCACTAAGTAAAAACTTGTAAATGCATGAACATCCGGGCCCCAATTATAAGTAGGTATATACCAGGGGCGGCCAACATGAACGTGTTCGCGAGCCACATGTATAGATGCAATGATAACAAGAGCCGAACTATATTTTGTAAATACCAACATTTTATAATCGTATATAATTTGATCTAATCTGTACTTTTATGACACGAAAGACGAAACACTAAGAAAAGCTGAAATTTCGTTAAACAAAATTACGAGCATTTCAACAGATGGAGTTTCTATAGTGTATGATGGGTTGTAAGAATACGACTTTTAAAAAAATGATACTAGTAGTTAGTACCCCAGATTTTGTACTTATTCATTGTATTATCCGTAGATAACACTTAAATGCTAAATATTTTTAGAACTGCCCTTAAAAAAATTTTAATATTGATTATTGTAAATAAGACGCGACTATGACGAGAGCCGCAAATTGGCCACTCAATTACTGGTACGTGGTTTCCCCCTCAAAATGTTAGTCATAAACTACTTGACCAGAATTATTTGTATTGGTCAAAATTCTGAGAAAAGTGTTCTGTTTTGAAATTTCAAATTAAAACTGTATATTATGTTGTTATTAAAAAAAATTAAAGGATAAAAAAAATTTGAAAAAAATAATAATTTGTTTAAAAAAATGTAGTTTTTTAACGACTCGAAACAATATAAGAATATTGACCGATTCAAATGAATCGCCTTGTATAATAAATTGTGGCGGTGGAGCACCGAGCACGCCGCTGTAGGAAATGTTTGAACACCGAACGTAAATAATATTTCAAGCTGTGTTGTAAAATAATACAATTATATGTATACAAGGCGATCAGTTCAAGTGTCTGCACTGTTTATTTCTAAAAGATTTATATTTTTTGTAAATATTGCATAACTATCCCTTTTTAAAATATTCGACGCATCGAAATTCTCTAAAAAATAATCCACTTCGAAATATTAAAGATATTTAAAAAAAAAAAAAAACGGTAAAACGATAAAAAATTGAAAAAAATATATATAATTTTTGTAAAATATGTCGATTTGCTATGACAACTTGGGCAAAATATTTTCAAAAAATTCAAAACTTTTTGAAATAATTATTGTGGACATTTAAATGGATCGCCGCCGCTCTTTATACTATAATAGTGTACCTATACGGCTATACCCATGTATTGATATCGACAAGACTGGAAGTGCGACTTATTTACTTTATTCTGTCCGTTTTAATGTCATAATATTCACATTCGACGTTTCTCTTTACGGTTGACAATGATGATGTTAATCGCATTATCGCCATGCCATTAATAAATTATGAAATTAGTATACACTCGCGTGGAGGTTATAATATTACAGCTAGGGCTGGCGGTATTTTCGGTATACCGGTAATTACCGGTATTTGGAAAATACCGGTATCCGATATTTCCGGTCTTTCAGACTACCGGTATACCGTGATTCGGTAATTATCGAAGTTACCGAAAATACCGAGGTACGGTAATTACCGAAAATATTGTGTCATGGAAATTAGTAATTATAGTAAGTATCGTGTACGCTTATATACTTGCATTTATTATTTTCTATTTTTATATAATGTTAATGATAAATGACATAATAATATATTATACTATATCAGATATCTTAAAATATAATATTGGAATTTTCATTATCTGTTATCTCATATCATATCACTCAGAGCATTGCTCGGGACCAAACCAACTATTTTTAGAATCCCCATTTGATGACGATAATATTATAATAATATGGTTTTAATTATTTTTAAATGGCCAATTGTAAATATCGATTTGTCAGGACCTGAGACCTGCACGCACTAGTGCTACCGTATAACCGGTAATACCGTAGATACCGGTGGTAAACAAATAGCGGATACCGGTATCAAAATTTGAAATACCGCCAGCCCTAATTACAGCTAATATTAACAGCTAGTGTACATACATTGTCGCGATTTTATTTATAACTAATTTTACGTCGATTTATATACTTATACGTTTCGCGTCCCGCCTACATAATATTATACATATATCATATATTATGTATTGTACACTGCGTATATATACAGGCTGATCCATTGAACCTGAGTCACTCATTATTTCAAAAAGTATTTACGTTTTTGGAAATATTTTTGTTACATAGTACGAAATTGTTACAAAACAACATTTTACAAAAAATAAAAATGTTATTTTAATTTTTTACTTTTTTGAATTACAACAAACAGTTTTAATTTTATGATCCAAAGCAGAATATTTTTCTGAGTACTTTGTTACATAAAAATCGAATTTCAGACAAATAATTTATGAGTTATAAGTATTTGAAGTTTAGATGAGTGTGTGGGGTGGTAACGGGTACCCCGCAAAATGTTGGTCCACCACTCCGCTCGTCTGAACTTCAAATACTTATAACCTTAAAAACAACTCTTCCGAAATTCGATTTTTATGTATCAAAATACTCAGAAAAATATTCTGCTTTGGATTATAAAATTAAAACCCAATCAACTAAATAATAATTATAAGGAATATCTTAGAGTATATACCTAATAATATTAATATCAATAAATCTTTATCTAATTTTTTTATAGCTGATTTTCTAACTTTAAACTACTTTGTACTTTATCTTTATCTTTATTTCTCTATTTTTCTCTATTCTACACTTTGTTCATATCTGTCTATTTTTTGTCTACCTATCTTGTAATTGTATTTAATGTTTAATTTCTAAGAAAATAACTCTCTACCTTCAACACAAGCTCTGCTTAAAGAAGGTAGATAAACCAATTTGTCAACTAATACTTGAAATAATGATATTCTTTATTTTAATAAATGGTTAGTTTAGAAAAAAAAACTGTATGTCGTAATTCAAAAACGTAAAAAATTTGAAAAAATATTTTTTCTTGAAAAATGTTCGTTTTGTAACGACTATTGATACCATGTAATAAAAATATTATCAAAACCGTTGATTACTTTTTGAAATATTGTGTGTCTCGCGTTTAGCGGATCACACTGTATACGCGTGTTTGTAAATCGGCGTGTATAATAAATTCGATTTAATTACAAATAAAATTAATTAACATTCGCAGCGGCGACGGAGTACTTGTGTGCCCTTGTACGGTGAGCGTCGAGTGCCTACACACACGCACCCACACACCCACACTCACCCGCAAACACCCACAAACACCCACTCGCACCCACCACCGCCGACACCGAAGCATAAATAAATACCCTACGGATGATGATAATAATCATCTCCGTTTTATAATTCGTAAAATTCCGCCAAACTCTCGATGATATTGCGTTTTCATCTCGGCATCCGATCCTCCCGACGGCGACGCGCCCGTCTCTTAAATACGTTTATTATTCGGCCAAATGCGCCTTTCGATTGTTTTCCCGCGGTGGCATCACATGCGTCTATATCCGCACCGTAATAAATTAACAGCGACTTGAGCGGCGGCGGTCTGAGACCCGAACCCACGCACTGCTCTATGCGCAAAATACGATAAATATTATTATCGACGAAGCGATGAGCTTGTTTTGTGCGATATTAATTATTATGTTTTCGAAACGATTTCCATTCGAATCGAAACCTCGCCGCAAATCGAACAGTCGAACAGAAAAGTATTTCGTTCACAGTTACTTATTTGTTAGATTGGTATTATTATTATTATTATTATTATTATTATTATTATTATTATCATCACGAGGAGATAGTCGAAGATTTCGGAGGAGTGAAGTCGGGTTTTATAAATTTTTTTTTCTCCATACTCGGATCGTTTAAATCTAGTAAGTCGTCCGGTGGTAATTTCACATCCACTCAAAAATAATTGTACTTTTTTACGTCTAGAAAACGAATTATGCAATATAAAATATAACCATTAATATAGTATTATGAAAACCAACCGCGACACTTAAAAATTAATAACAAGATCAATATAATTATCATGTGTTGATGATTTTTCAAAAATATACTATTACTATCATTTATCATCATAACTAGTCTCGTACAACGTGTCGCATGAATATCGCTCATATAAATAGACTCCGAGAGAAACGAAATCAAAACAAGCAAACAAAATCTGTCTGAAAAATAACCGTAACGCGTCCTCATAAACGAATAATAATAATACTCAGACTCACACCATCGGAAATATATTTTATATCAAATCTAACCGTGTTCATAATTTTACCATCAAAAAGTAAACATAATGTTACATTGATACACGTTCAGATGTCACAAACGTCGTAATATTTTGATGGAAAACACTATTTTCGCGAGAAACTCGTTTGTTATTTTTAAAATATTTGGTCTTACAATATTAATGGTACCTACGTAATATTATAATATCATTATTGTTATGAATAATGATATAATATATGTTAAACAATAATAAACGCCCAAGGCGATCATTATCGATCTAGGCAATGGTTATGTTTTTTAAACATTGTTTTATTTTTACTTGCAGTTATCGACCCGTGGTTCATTTAGCGAATAAAAATAGGAGGCGAGTAAACCGCCGCTGTAGTTTCGGAAGCGGCCGTCGGGTTCGACAATCGCCTTCGGTAATTGAAGGGTCGACAGTCAAAACAAACAAACAGACAAACTGACAAAAAAAAAAAAAAAACAAAAACAATAAACAAACGTTAAATCAAACCGGACGTGGCGATGCGTGTATTTAATTTATAGTCTTGAACGGATTTTTAATGCCGACGCAGTGGAATAGCGTGAGCGGGGGCGGTTGGAAGAGAGGATGGGGGGGGGGGTTGAGGGGAGTACACGAAAAAAACATTTGCACGCGTTAAAAGCTGACGGGCGTTGTCGTCGCGTCCGGTGCGGACATCATGTGCCTCTCGGAAAAGGGTGCACTTCCGCGGTAATGTTGTAATTCAACCGAAATAGTTAGTTCAATATTATATATGTATATTTATTATTCTCCGATACCCACGGTTCGCCCCCCCCCATCATCCCCGGCAAATACAGCCCGTGTTCGAAAGGTGTGCCTGGGATGGCTCCCCCCCCCCACGCGTTTGAATTTAAAGGGCCATTATTTTTTGTTTTGTTTTTTTTTCATTTTTTTTTTTGTTTACAAAGTATTTACACAGACGCGTTTGATTCCCACCGAGAGAGCGTTTTCAAAATTGACGATTCGGCGTTAGGGGAAAACGATAATTATTATAATTATTGAACTAATGAGATTATTTTTTTATCGACACGTTAGGAACAGTTTATAATAGATGAGAATAAAATAATATAACGAATCGCTGAGTTGAGACCTAAATATTGCGAGTGCGAGGCAAAAACGCGAGGCCGCAGTGGGAACTTAAATAATTGTTTTTGATTTATCCGGAATGCTGGTTAATTGCTAATAAAAAAATTGATTGTAATTTTTAAAACGACTTTTCTTTTCCAAGCTGTAGTCGTATTAAACAAACATTTTTGACTTTTTCAATATTACGATCTTTACACTATTTAACAGTGATTAATTATTATAAATTGTTTTCTTCATTGCACAGTCTACAGTCTACACATAGGCTCAAATATCGTTTGAGTATTGTGGGGGAGGGGGGGTCTGAAGCTACTCAACGAAGTATTTATGGAAGTAATAAACACCGACAAACTAAGAAATGTATGAGAGGGGGTTATTGAAATTTTGGTGGTCTCAGCCCCTAAATCTCTCCTATTTGAGCCTTTATGGCTCTACATATCTGTACTGTCTTGAAAGTGTACTTGGAATAGGTATGAATGGGTAGGTACACGATTATATTAGGTAGAATACAGGCCGATCCATTTAACGTAAGACACTCATTATTTCAAAAAGTATTTACGTTTTTGGAAATATTTGTGTTACATAGTATAAAATCGTTACAAAACAACATTTTTCAAAAAAAAAAAAAAATTTGAATATTTTTTA
Organism: Neotoxoptera formosana; assembly: GCA_022818045.1. NCBI lineage: Eukaryota > Metazoa > Arthropoda > Insecta > Hemiptera > Aphididae > Neotoxoptera > Neotoxoptera formosana. Next base: position 3,841,814 of record CM040634.1, read on the forward strand.
ACCTTATTAATTGTGTTGTTTTTTATTTTATTTTAATCACAACATACAGTTTTAATTTTATAATCCAATTTTATAATTTTACAATCGGTGGTATGCGGTTATCCCGCAAAATGTTGGTCCACTATACTCCGCTCATGAAAACATGTTGTTTTGTAGCTATATACTTGATACCATGTAATAATTTAAATATTATCAAAAACGAAAAATACTCTTTGAAATGTTGAGTGTCTTCGGTTAGATGGATCACACTGTATAACTTGCAGATGCTGAGCAGAGAGTTGAATGTATTGTGGTTTTACAATAAACGATGCGAAATATGATTTAATGTATTGTAATTTAAAAACGAATAACCGTAGAGACTTGAAACTTTTACCAAATTGTTGTACTAGGAATTATATCTGGATATAAAAATAAGATTATTTTTATTAATAAGATATTATTATTAAATTATCATTTAATATTAGAAATATAATCTTGGCTATTTTAGGACTATTTGTACATATTTGAAATTTTCAAGTCGTTTTTCTAATTTTTTGGGGATTTATGTGTGATAAAATATTTTCTGTACAAGTATATTGCGCTATTATAATAAATAATATGTATAGGCTTTACAACAATTGGTATGATAAAAGTCAACGATGTAGACATTAATTGATTTTAACAGTCATATCAGGTACAAACATTATAGTATATTATTATAATATTATGTAATTATGCCTAAAATGTAAATTACATAATAATATATTATTATTGAACATTTTTCAAACGATGTTTGTTTTTTTTTTTTTCACGCAATAGCTTTACTGGCAGTAGACAACAAGGTGATAACATAATATTATTTTCGCAATGTATTCTGGTCACGTTTGCGATGAGTACTTAGGTAACGTTTTCGTATGGGAAAAAAAAAATACAACGACGTTAAAGGGCACAAATAATTTGAAACGCTCTAAAGGAAAAGGGCGAAAAATCAAAAAACCCTTTTAAGTTCCAATGACAGCAAATAATTTGCCCTCTACAGTGTGAATAAATCGTATTGCCCAATAAAAGTATTCGTAAAAAACGGTTCGTACAAAACGTTTTTTTACCTATACGTGAACATTGACAGTTCCTGGGGGGTAGGTTGGTACATAAACTTATTACGTTTTATATTTATTTAGGTTATTCAAATATTCGATTTTTTTTTTTTACACGAAATCAAATGATGAATATACTTTTTACGTAAAAAAAAAAAAAAAAATGGGGTTCCATATAATATTTGAACGTTTCCTTTTGTATGTGTTGTAATAAAATATGATGTTCCGTTATAATAATAAATCGTCGTACCTGCGCATTAAAATGTGCGTGAATAGTACGCGACGATGATTTTATCGTATAAAATAATATAAATATAGTCGAGTACGGCGTTTTTGTTTTTATTTCGGGCAAGTATAGCACCTATATAGCTAAGCGCGTATTATATAATATATTATTTGTTATTATTAGGTATTAGGTATATATATTATAGTGTATATAAATTGGTGTTTCGCCGCGATAAAGTGCAACGATTATCTCCTAGCCATATCGAGTACCGTTCGATACAGTAGGTACGTACAAGGGTTTCGATTTTTTTTTTTCGGGCGGTTTGAATAAAAAATTGATTTTCGTTAGTTTTTCGGCTTAATAATATACATACACACACCCAAACGGCGGCGTATAAACACGTCAAGTTTTATAGACGGTTATTTATTTGTTTTTATTTTCATTCGACCGCGATCGAGTTTCCATAAACACACACACACACACACACACACACACTGTTATTATTATTACACAATTCAGTATAATAATAAATAGATACCGGCTAACATTTTTCGCGAGAATCACGCGCTATCGACTGTATTATTATTATATTGTATACACACGGAATATGCGTATAATATTATTAAATTCGTCTTTCGCCGGCTAAGTGTATATTATCACGTAGCCGAATCCATTTATCAACACCACCCGCAAGTTGCCGCCGCCTCGGCTTGTATCAAATATATTACTGTTATCGTATAACACGCGAAACCTCCGAAATTATTTTTAATAAAACACGAGACGCGGAGAGGCCGGGGCGACTTGCGAATTAATCATATTATTCCGTGTAAACATATTATTATTATTATTATTATTATTATCATTATGCCTTCAGCTGCGGCGGAGAACAAAAAAATTAGGTATGGCTTTATTATATACGAGAGCGACGCGTTTTTTTATACGACGCGTAATAATAATATTATAATCGTCATCATTTACGAGGTACGACTGTCTCTGCACAGATATATGCGACCTCGCTGAACTAAACAAAACACGTGCGTTTGGCCAGCCCCCCCCCCAAAAAAAAAATCTATAAACAAACTATGCGGGTATTTAGCACGCGATTCGCACGAATTCGCAAGCCTAGTTCGGGAATTCGCACGACCTTCCTTCCCCTCCGAAAACTTGCAAACTATTGAAAATTGCGTGCTGAATATCTGCAAAAGAAAAATTCCAAAAATGGTTATTTTGACCAGTAGGGGGGAAGGCTGGCGTGACGTGTTGCTGTCCCCCATGGTTTTTTTTTTGTTTTTGGAGGGGATGGAAAGTCATGCGAATTCCCCAAAAAGGCTAGTGAATTCGTGTGAATTGCGTGCTAAATATCTGCAAAAGAAAAATTCCGAAAATGTTAACTTTTAACCACGGAGGCGGGGGCTGACATTTATAAACAGATTCGTCCATCGTAAATCTCAAAATCCCCGTGTGAGCACCTCCCGGGATTGGACCTTTTAAAATTAGCTCATCTTCATTCCAAAAGTCTAATCTATCTTTGTCGCAAATTTAATCGCAATCGTTCGAACGGTTTGGGAATGCATAAATGACAGACAGACAGACATTTTTATAGAAGATAATATTATAATAACAGCAAGTCGCTAGTCGTACACTGTCATAGTTTTTGTCCAATATTCAACAACAGCATTTCTCGACAGTGGGAATATTATTCTGTGGGTACATTATCCTCCTCGGCATATTACCGAGAGATTGAATTCAATACGGTTTTTCGGCGTTGAAAGGTCTCGCCGAGAATACGTTGAAATCTTTGCAAGTGCACACGACTAAAGCTATAGTCATCGCGCAGTAGAATTTGTTAAACACGCCGTACAAAAGACTCTGTTGATCGCGACTTAAAATCCCGATGACGGTGTTCTACGTAGGTACTTTAAGCATTTAACTTTTTTTTTTTAAAACCGTGACTTGTTGCCAAAACAATGATAATGATGTATTACGTTTATCGGTGTGACGACGTTAACGAATAACGTTAACTACTCGTATAAACAAAAGTCCAAAGATGAAACATAATAATATATTATAATCGACGGTGTAAAATCCTGTTACCTGTGATTTTGGCCAAAAAACCTCTCGGTTCCACATATTTTTATAATATATACCTATTACTTGATTCTCATTTGGATATATAAATATAATTTGTACTAGAAAACCAAAATCTTAATAATCGTTGTAGACAGTTATATGGTTTTCTTTTATATTAATATTATGTCGTCATATTATATTTACACGGTTGTAATAGTGAATCTAAAGAATAATATAAATCAAAACGTACAGTGTATACAACGCTGATTTATTGGATACTAAAATCACACTTTAAAATAAATGTGCCCATTTATACTCACTTTAAACACGCGTAGACAACTTACTACAACTACAAATAAAAAAAAAAATCGAGCGAGACACTCTGTCGTGTAGTAGTGTTTTAGTGTACCTCGTCAACGAGTAGATCACTGTTATGGACGAGTTAAACGATTAGAATTAAGATTCAATGTAAAGTACGAAAAATGATACCGAGCGAAGACTCGTCAGCTGTGAGAAAATCGTTATACATTTTATAAAAACAAAATAATTTGCACATTTTCGTGATTTTGACGAATTTCGATCACGTGTGACACTTGAACGATTATAAAACTAAATTTTAGCAATGTATTTCCGATTTTTATTTTTAATTTCTGTAAGAGCGAAATCCAAGAATTGAGTTAAAGTGTAAAGCTCATTGAATAACTTAATACTTATTGACCAACTGAAAAAAATCAACATACTATAATATATTTTTAATATTATATTAAATCATACTTAGAAAAATATTTTATGAACATTTCTATTCAAAGTTATTACTTTTTGAATCACAACAAACAGATATAATAAGTCAGAATCTAATAAACTTAGCCGCCGTACAATATTTGTGTACCTTTACTAATAATTTACGTACAAATAAAATGAATGATATAAAACAAATATAATATCTGGTCCGTAAAAAATGTAGCCAGCGGTTCGGTCTGAGCTAGGTCCTTTGTTAAAATTTTGAAGTGCGGTCCGGACTACTACAAACGGAGCCATATTGTCTAGTCCAATTTTTTTTTCAGACCGAACCAGCAGTCAGGTCTTAGTTTGTTCAATTCGATTAAATTACCAGTCTAGTCCAGTCTAAAAAAATTTAGCTTCCGGTCCGGTCTGAGTTCTGTTTTTTCTCAAAATCGTAAGTCCGGTCCGGTCCCTAACATGAGGGGCCTTGCAGAGGCGACTAGTACGCGGTCTCCAAAAATGTGCAAATCCGCCTCTGCAGACTATGTCTGAATAATTGGACAGTAATTTCGAGGTTCATTTGCTTAATGTTTTTTTATTCTACTGCGATGTTTTGGTCGTAAAGTCATCAAGTCAGAAGTTTCGGTTTTGATAATCAAAGTTGACATAATTACTCGACAATGATAAATAAACACCCGGTCTGATTAGCATTTATAATTATTAGTGGTTCGCACGGTATACAGATAAGAGTGTTTACGCCAAGGACGAATATATTATTACAATAAATTCGTTTTGTAAAGAAACAAATATTTTGGTATTTTCAAATAAAAAAAATTTACAAACAAGTTAAAAAAAAATTAAATTTATTATCAAACGATGTAAAGTAAATTGTTTTTTTTTTTCGATTTATTAATTTTACGTGTTAAATGTCGACTGCCCGGAGTGAATTGTAATATTGTCAGCACTGCATTCGATCGATGTCAATATATGCAAGGTATTAATACTGGTAAACTAAATGTTCAGAATTTTAATACAATATTATATTATAAGAGGTTTACGAAAACTGGTTATTCGGTTATAGTCACCGGAGACCACATATATTGGCATGTGTCTATTTATTGTTATTTTGTGTCAGATAATGTTAAATATTCTACACCGGCTAATAATACAATTTAGTGGCGTAATTTCATATTTTTGATGAAAAATATATCATAATATAGGCATTTTCAAATCAATACCAAAACCAATAGCCACGCATTTCAATATTATGTGTGCTGTGCTTGTATACAGATTGTTAAGAGTTTTTTTTTTTTTTATAGGTTTATAAGACTTCAACATCTTAGGTAATTAGCCCGCAATGATAACATATAAATAGGTATTAACATTAAGGGGGTACATTATATTATGTAGAACAGTCGAGAGAGTTTGTTAAAAAATATATTGTTGCTATTATAATAGTATTATAATTTTTTTTTTTACAGTCATTTTGCTAAGCATATGTTTGTGAAAAAATGTTCTATATTTTATGAGTTTTCCTCACCAAGTGCTTGTTTCATCGCTGACGGGTTTCCGAGAATGTGTCTGTAGAGGTTTTTTATTTGGGTGGCATTCTAGTGTGATGACGTGTTTGATGGGCATTATTGTTCGTCACAGAGTTTGCAGTCTTCGGGCAGTGTTCTTTTGTAATGAGATTTATAAGTGTGGGTTAAACGGGAGTGTCCAATCCGAGTCCATGTGCGGTAACTGTTTCTTCGTGCCCGGACGAGGACGAGGAGGGTTTTCGCGGGGCGATTGATGTTTTGCGTTAAGAGTTTTATTAAGCTATACAATTATATGATATTATTATAACACTTATATTGGACAAATATTATATACAAACAATATTTCATAATAATATACTTACCCCGTTTCCTATACTGTGGACAAATGTATATCGTGTGTGTATAAATGTATGTATGGGCTGATGATATACACTGCAGATGAATAAAATATGGATCAATGAAGCCATCGCCTGCAAGCACGACATTTTTAAATTAAAAAAAAAAAAAAATGATTATATTTAACGATAACCACAATAATATAATATGTTTTATAAATTTCAAGTATAGTAACAAATAGTAAGTTATACAAATAGAATACGAAACTAAACATTTAACACGTAAGTACAGCCATTCGCCTTTTAAATTTTACTTGTATTTTTACTATTTAAATGGATTTAAAAAAATATATATTTCTTTTAAAAATAACACAAACTGAATATTTAAAGAGTTAGGTAGGTCTATAGTTAATAGGTTTTAGCAATAACGTCTGTCGGGGTGTGAATAGTCTGTCGATGTAATGATATCATATCGATCGATCATCACACGTCGTACAGAGTGAAATTTGAGTCTCATTAAAAAAAAAAACTATGAAACCTCTAAATTCTAAATACCGAACACGCTATTCAGAGGGTTCGGTTTGTAGTTTATTCCCGAAAAAAAAACGTCTGCTATTTGGAGGTGGTGTCCACCGCCGATCAGAGGTGCCCGCTATGTGGAGGTTTCACTGTAATACAAATAATAATAATAATTTATATACGAATAACAATATATTATCGCGCACGAGTTTGGTAGGTACCTAACGAATAATATTCACCGACAGCTGGCCGAGAGGAAACCGCGAACAGGTGCACGCGCGCCCTCCATTTACGGCGTAATAATTATTTCACTCCGTCTTGTCTGTTTTCGATTGCTCCGAGTTTATTATCGCGTACACGATCCCTTCTCGCGATTATAATTCAGCAGAAGTAGTAATATTATTATTATCGTCTACTACGACAACACTGTCGTCGTGAGTTATTATAATATGAGACACGGTCGGCCGGAACACCGACCGCGACGGGATCCGCCGGCAACGACCGAGCTCGTGAGAATTATTTCGCTGTTTGCGCGGGGTGTAATCATTCGGAATAGCGAGCACGCGGTTTGTTTTTTTTATGTTTTTTACGACCCACACACTTGGCTCTCGGCGAAAAAATTATTTACAAAATATACATTTATAAGCGCAAACAACGACGTGTGCGGTCGTTCTACGATTACTCGCCGCCGCCCCCCCCCCCCCCGAACTCGAACTATATGCCGCACGTCATATGCATATTATAACGAACGATTTCGTCTTTCGTCCGTCCCCGCCCGGCCACGCCGTCCGTTCCCCCCTTTTTTTTTATCCGCGCCCGTTAAATAATAAAATAATATATACAAATAAACGACTACCCGGCGACTGCAATATTCCTGATAATAATAATATTATAATCCGCTGGTCCGACGTGAGACCATTCCCGCGGTTTGACGTCTGCTGTAAATGATTTTTATTGGTTGAGTTAAAACAAACAAAATATATTATTATACTGTGCAATACATAAAAAATTAACGATATCCATTAGGTCGAAAACCGACAGACTCAATAATATATTGACGACGCACTATACGTTATAGACGCCCTTCGAAATATTCGGTTGAATAAAACCAAAATCGCGTTCACGATGTTTTGAGGTCCTGCAAGCCAACCCTCTGTATGTCAAAGGTTAGCAGAAATGTAGCGATTAAAATAAAAGTACAAATGCTTTTCGAAATAAATATTTGGACTTTGGTCCACACACCTTTATATTACATTCAAAAGCATATCAGTTTTAAAAAAAAATGTAATTAAAATTTTTTTTTCTTATTAAAAAGAAAATAAAGGCTTCGACATCTAAGGTTATTAGCCTTGTGTACATGTCACATTGTGTTTCATTGATAAATATATTTAAAAGGTACAAGTTTTAAGATTTAAACGTTTATGGATCATAACGTATACATATTTGTCATAATATTATGTTGTTTATAATTTTTGTAAAAAAATTTAAGATTTTTATGGAATTATCTTCATTTAGAGCTTCAACTAAGTTTTCTGGTACTGAGTATTTTGAACGTTTAAAAGTCTGGGCAGTCTTTTATGATTAAATACATTTTATTAGAGTTTCAATTCTAAGTCAGTCTTTATTCTAATTGTAGAAATCAATGATGGTATTGCATAATAGGTCTAAAAATAACCGAAATATCAAAAGTTTATAGGTAGTCACTTATTTTATAAGATATCTAGATATAGTCATAACTCATAAGTTATAAGTCGTAATAATAATATTATACAAAATTAATATTTTTTAATTTGAGTAGTTTTTTCAGAAATCCATTCCATATAAATAAATGCATACATAAAAACCTGTTGATAAAGTAGGTATATTATATAGGTTCATAAAACCTTATTAAAAAAATATATAAATTATAGTTAATGCTAAACAATTAATTAGGGTTGCACGAATGGAAGTATGTGTTACGTAGGTACCTATATATCAATGGTAAAAAAAATTGAACAGTTCTATAACAAACACTCAAGACGACTCCATACTTCAACATTACAGTGACATATTATTATTGTACGATTTATGAAGCCTAAAATTAATTATTTCATAAGATATTGACTTTCATAAAACAGAATCGTCAAAAATTTTCAAAAACCAAATATAAATACGAGTATGTAAAAATATTGTTATTGGTATATGTGTTATACAAAAAATGTTGAGTCAGAAAATGTACGAACAATTGAGTAGTAATAATATTTACGAGTATAAATTCACAAGTAAATTGGTAAACACGATAAAGTAACTGTATAAAATGGCGTGAATGGTTATACCATATATACAACTACAATTAACAATTGTTTTGATATAAAACGGAAAAGTAAAACTATTACCGCGACGTTCAAAACTGAAAACATTATAACAAATATCAGTTAAAAGTTATGTGTGATGACAATAATTATTAGTAACAGTTACTTAACCAATAAAGCAATTTTGGCAAATTCGCGGTTAATCGTTTGATGGTAACACGTTTCACAAGTCATGATTAATTACAATTAGTTTAAGGAGCGATACAGCGTTTTGAGGGGTAAAAAGTTAGTAAAACGTGCGGTAATGTTTTACCTCGTAAATTTACAGCACTCGCGTCTTAAAAAAAAATATTCTCATGAATATTAATGTGAATATATGAGTAAAAAATAAATATTATATAATATATATATATATATATTGTGGATAATAGCTGTAAACAATAATATCGAACAAACCGAAGAAACGAATATTGTTAATTTACAGGTGAATACGTTTCTCAGTACCTGGATAATAATAATAATAATAATGTTATTAAAGTATTTAAATCGCATTCGTTCCGTTCGTCGATAAATTTTTAAGACAATAATCGAATGAGCGGCGAATAAAAATTAGTCTCTACAATATTAGACTCGTACACATGCACTTGTCTACATAATATAGTCCACGCATATAATGTATATTATTATATTAATTCGTAGATCACGACGTGTATGGAGTTGGAATGGTACCAACGATATGCTCGCCGTATGTTCCGAAATGTAAATCAATTACCGCGAAACGGGGCCGGGAAAATCCACCGCCGAGTGCGCAAACTTTTCGCAGCAGTATTTTCCGGCTGCGGCGGCGGAAACCGGGCCCGGCTGGGCTGCTAATTTGAAAATCGTTAAAATAAACGAGCTCGCAGTTAAAACGAGAACAGAGCAAATATATATATATATATATATCGCGTCGTCTCAGCACGTGTGATGATGATGATAATAATAATAATAATAATAATAATATGTACGCGGTGGAAAGAGCACATTATGTTTTATAGATATTTTGAAGTTTATAATAATAATAATATCGTGATAGAGCCTCGTCGCGATGACGTCGCAGAACATTGTGCGATATCGTTTCGATTTCATATCTCCAGCGCGCGCGTGTCGAGTTCACACGATCGGTCGAGTGAAATATTATTGTACGCGTTCGATGAGCCGCCGTCCTGCAGACGGAAATATTATATAAACAGACGGAGCGGGTCGTAGCACATGGGCGCGAATAGTCAACATTTTTTCAGAGGACTCGAGTCTCGAGTTATTGCTTACACGATTTACATAATTCGATGTCTACTCAGTATTGTATAATATATTCTATTGTTGAGCCAACGTATAATGCGAATATGACATACACTTTTATACAGGTAAAAGGTAAACTTTCGGGAAAACCAAAAATGTTATCGCCTGTGTTTGTATTGTGTAGCTATCTGCAAAAACAATATGTGTAACGCGAAATTTCAAATGATTTGATTTCTACGATTTTGAAATTATTTCATAATTTCGAAATTGCAGAAAACAACTATATTATTATTTAATACTACAACGGAGGCCGTAGCACATGGGCACGAATAGACGAAATTTTTTTAAGAGGACTCGAGTCTCTTATTCGGTACACGATTTACATAATTCGACATCTACTCAGTATTGTACATAATATCTATTCTTGAGCGAACGAATATGCGAATATGACGTACACTTTTATACAGGTATAATTTTTTTTTAATTATTATCTTGTACTAGGTACGTTTTCCACGGGAAAACCAAAAATGTTATCGCCTGTGTTTGTGTTGTTTGTAACTATCTGCAAAAATAATATGCGTAACACAAAAACAAAATCTTAAATAATTTAATTTCTAACAATTTTGATTACACATAATTTCGAAATTGTAGAAAACAACTATATTATATTATTTATTACGAGTATTTTAGTTTTGGGAGGACTAAGCAAAAAAGTGTTAACTTATTTTTCATAGTATTATTATATTGTTACGGCATCGAGCAAAATAATACATAAACTCCAAAATCCGATTAATATTAATATTATTCGTCGACGACGACGACGACGACGACGACGACGGAGGAGACGGTTCCACACCGCGGTGCCCCGGAAAAACGAGACTTCGTCGTCGTGGGACGAATATTCTGAACACGGAATGTGATTTATGTTTTGTGACGCGTCGGAAGAGAACGCAAATTTTTTGTCAAAGGTGAAATAATGCGATTAAAAATTGACGATTCCTTTGTCCGAAATCAAATGCCCGTTCGAATCGTGTAAACATTCCGAATTAACGGTTCCTTTGAATATCGTAACGAACGCGGAAAAAAAAAGTCGACGGAAATTATTCGCTAGGCGCGCAAACCATGATTCGTCGAACTAATTACAATATAGCGACGTTTAAAGATTTGGCGAGTGCGTCTTTTTTTTAATTCATTCGGTCTTTTAACGAGAGCGATATTTTAGCAGTGACGAAACGTATTACCACAATATATAATATAACCACGGTCGTGGTGACGTCCCCCCATTTAGGGGGCTACTCTGATTTAGAGTAGGCATTCGGATAAAACATTACCGTCGTCATTACACTGCTGTATAATATTATCTTCATTTTTCTTTTTTAGGTTAAATATTTAACTATTTCGGTTCGCGCTCGACCGTTGACAATTCATTTGAGTACGGTTATTTATGGTATTTTTTTTCATACCGGAGATTTGACAAAATTACATCTGAGCATGAAATCCTATTTACAGTAAAACAACTACCTACGTCACGTTGATTTTTTTTTTTGCGGATTTAACTTATCCGCTGGCAATACAAAGTTGCGAAATCAATTAAATACTATATAATATTTTTTATTTATAGTTATAATTACAAATAATTAATAATATTGCTAAATAGGTTTATGGATTTATTTTATTTTAATCTAAACGTAATAATATTATTATAGTCTCCGCGCCCTACACGCAGCTGTATCAATATTGCCTACACGGAACGCCGTCTCAAGAGAACGCCGTCTATCTTAAATATATTGTAGTTATAATAATATTCTGCTGATTCGATTTTAACGGTATAGTAACAATTTTCCGTTGTTCGCGAATGATTAGCAAAATATAAGTCTTGTAAACAAAAACTTAGTTGTGTGATATTTTACCACGATGACGATAGTCAACGACAATAATAATTATATTTGCTTTGTTATTATGATATTTGTCATCAATTATTTTTTTTTTCAACCGATTATATTTCTCGAAATGATTTAATGCCGCCCTTCGGGAATTTTCACATTATACTATGTAATTTATAACATATTATATATGAAGATATTACATTATTATTCGTAGCTTAAACAGCGTTTGTTTCATTTTCTTCCAACGACATCACATACTCAATACCCGTGAAATTAATTGAAGAACGGCGGCGACTGCTGCAGCTATATACATAATATTCTAAAGCTCCTCTTTTAGTGTAGCCGACCCGAACGAAAAGTTTATGATGCCAATAAATAAAATAGCTCCGGGCCAATTTAAATTATAACCCTAATTAAATTTAAAACAATAAACTCTGGTTGTAATGGATTGCGTTTTTAGACAAACGAATACCTAACTCACCTGCCCGTAAGACAAAAACTAATAAATATTAAAATCTCGAGGAATAATTCATTTGGAATAGCTCAACCGTTTATGTTGTTTTCTTTTTTACGTCAATTGTGGAGATGAATAAGTAACCGCCGTCGACGACGGGCGAATACAAAAACTTTGCGTAAATCTATAAAACCACTAGGGTAAGTAGGTAGGTAGGTAGGTAGGTAGGTATGTGTATTTTTTCGACGTGCCGAGATCTTAAATATTAATAACTCGAATACGTGGCACTGAAAAGGAACATATTTTGGCCCAAATAGCATAGTGACAAGAGGCTTAAATATTGAAGAACGTGGTAAAAGCATTTGACAATTTATGCTGATGAAAATCATTATGCTTTTGTGTACATACTAAAGGCACTGTATTTTAAGGTAAAACTAAATTGCGTGTTCCATAAAGCGTATATTTTGAAAGTATGGAAAAAAAGGACATAAAGTAGATAGTAACAAAGAAGTTTCAAAAGTAAAATGTTTTATTTATTTAAACTAAATATTCAAATATTTATGTTGTACGCATTTGGCATATAAATTCACAATAAATAACTTTTTTTGTTTATTTTGCCAAATTTTGAGTTTACATATTTCAAATAAAATAATGTGTATAATATATTTTTTGAAAATTATTGTAATACGGTGATTTTTACTTGAAAGATGAAACAAAATAACAATTATTAATGCAAGTGAAATAGAATTCAGAAACATTAATAAATATAGTATTATATTGTTTTATATATATTTTACAGCGTTTTTTAAATGTTCAGAACGTTCATTGCACGAACAACGATAACGGTTGACACATATAACACCAATTGATAATAAGTCTGTAATTAAATTAAATTCATCCCGAGTCTATGCATGTTAAACAATATATATATATACGATTCCGAATTCCGAGTGTAAACAAATCACGGTTTCTAGACTTTGAAATATATTGAAATTCACTATGGTAAATACCTACCTAGTCCTTGTAGTAATACTAACGGTGAATTAATTGACTTTATATAATTTTACGGTTTTTGAACGTTTTTACTTTCTTTTCTGATAAAAAAAAAAAGTGTATTGTATTCTTTAATATTAAGCTTGGTAAAAATGTACTTTGGTACGTTTAGGCGAACATAATAGAAATTATTATTTCCGACCCACCGAGCAGACCCGCCGAGCACGTTTATTATGAGTAATGTAACACGTTTTACGCCTTATCAAGTCAATTTTATGAACACCAGAAAATATGTATTTCGCCCCTGTGTATATCATAACCACTTACGAGGTCACGGAGTTTAAGTTCCTACACAACAACATTTTTAAAATAAATACATACCTATATCATATTTTTCATACAATTTTTTAAGATTTTAATTTTTTCAACGACAATCCGTACGTTTTTAATTATTTCATACTCCAAAATGATCGATACCCGTGAATGAAGCAGTATAACGTCATGTTATGGACGTTTAATATTATTATTACGAGCTCACGGTTATTCGAATTGAAATCTAAACACGGTTTGACGCAGTCGTACGTATTGTGTTTTAACTAGAAAACGGAATGCATAATGTATGAATTATATTATTATAATATGTACATAGGTAATAAGTGCACTCTTGCGAGGAATTAACGAACGTCGTGTGCCTAAAGAGTATACGTTTTAAAAGGGTTACTAATAAATTTAAAAGCACTATAAGCACACACATACAGTGACGGTGCATGCACGCCACACAAGAAATGCCTATTTCCTTTTAAAGAAAATGTAAACGTTTACGCGTACAAAGGTACCGATACTAAAATAATATACAATGTTTACTGTGTACAGTTCGAAATCACTGCAATCGAGTGTTCAGACGAATGAAGTTTTTTATCAAGAGCGTGGAAATAAAATGCAAAAATTTGTATTTTAATAATAATTGCAGTGATTGATTTTCAATCCGAGAACTGAACAATCGTTAATTTAATTTCACATTATAAAGGGACGGAAAAAATAAATATTTTCCACGGTTTTTACGACACGTGGCCCATTTCGCTATTAGCCCACGGAGCGTAGGTTATAAATATTATAAATCACACTGGTGTCTTAAAAAGTAAAACTGCGAACAAGATTTAATTAAATTTAATTGAAAAGATTAATCATTTCGCCGCGGTGTAATGTAATAAATAATAGTAAAATAGTTTTTGGTTTTTTCACAGTTAAAATGAAGTAACTTGTTTTGTACTCACCCGAAACTCACGGTATTTCGTAAAACTTTCGTGACAAAACTTTTCCCTCTATCTCGTTAAACGTTTGTCAAAACTTTTGAGGAAGCGGATTCAAAAGTCCCGGACGTAATTATCACTTTGGGGTTTTTACTTTTATAAAATTGTTTCGAATCTCAGAATTCGTTGCGTGTGAAGAGAATTCAAATACGCGTAATGTAAACGCACTTGGCCATGGACTTGTTGTCATCAATTAATAACTTTCTAAAATCTATAAATCATTTTATACCAATTATTAAAATTTGTAGTTGAGCTATTTGCGAAAAATCGTTAAATAGTTTGGACTGCCTGTTTTTAACTCGACGCTATAATTTTAAAATCTCTTATACCTACTCGTCACAGTCTGTCAATAAACTTTATTTAACACTGTACGGTTTAACGGGGATCGTACGACTCGTTTATTTTAAGAACACGAAAGCATAAAATGCATTTTTGAATATGTGTATGAGAATCAGAAATATTTTAACATGTGCAACATAACGGGTACTTCAAAACCGAATATCGTTTGAGCCAATCACGCTCGTCACTAAAACTATGTTTATAATTATTTTTTATTATTATCGTTTTTTCAGCCGGTCATGTGCGTCTAAATAAATATTTTATTAAATAATTCAAAATATTTTCGCATATTAGTATATTATAATATAATATGGTAACAACGCTGACAATCACGTGCAAGCGAACAGAAATAAATATACAAACTTTATGCAAACAAGACGTGGTAAACATGTTTACTCGATGTACGTCACGTGAAATATTATGGTGATTACTTGGTTCCGACAAAAATTACACACACACAGACGTATATCTGTCGCGTTTTCATTAGTGAAGACAACCTTTTTATGTGCATGCGATGATGGACTGAAGCCAAAGTCGTGATTTTAAGGAATACCGCAATACCGTCTTACTGTATAATATATCATATTATGTATTCAACAACGGCGAGATTGAACTATTGAACTATATACGTATAATATTATTATTAAGGAACGGATTTGAATGCGAATTGCATTTTTTTCTAAATGTACGAAAACATTGCTTTCCAAGCACAAAGTTCATTTCATACATCGAGGAATTAAAAAATGTAACTTTTATTTTGCATTGTTTGACATTTTTAGTGCATTTTTATGTTTTTAAGTCATTTTCATATAGGAACGGATAAAATTCGATAAAAATGTAGATTAACATTCATTCTAAAAAAATAAAAAATATATATTTATTATGTTTTTACCCATCAGATAACCCCTGACTTCAGACGAAATAATTTTTAGGATAAAAAGAAGTTGGACAGAAGATAATTGAGAAGACAAGACAAGTTTTTATTGTATTTAAATATTTTTTATCGGATAAATTTTTCATAATAATGTGTTTTTTTATAAGTTTTAAGTACAAAATTGAGTTTTTATTGAATTTAAAAACATTTTTAAATTTTTTTAGGCATTTTTTAGTGCATTTTTTTAAGGCATTTTTAAATTTTTTATAGCATTAAAGTCCGTTTCTCAATTCTTATACTGTTATTCAATCACGACGAATACAATAATATTGTTCAAAATATAGTATTGGAGTATTTAGTGCTAAACTGTGTACAATATAAAAGACTGTTTAAAAATTCACCGAATATCAACAATGCATATTTTTCTCGACAATGAAGTTTGTGGTTTTGTGGTTATGAGATGTATTAGATTCATTAGCCACCTGCTCAGTGATTATGAGAGATTACGTTTCCAATGAAGACATTTTCGACATTATCGTCTGTGTACTGTGTAGTGTCATCATGCGTTGTCATAATAATAATGTATTATAGGACAGCGTACACAAATATGTATTTGATTCGCAAGGTCATACGATAAAACCAACAGTGTAAAGACATTTTTAGCCAAAAAAAAAATGATTTTGTATTTATCAAACTTTAATGTTTTAGAAAATTATATTTGGTATTCAATAATCATTACAATTACCATATAATGACTTACTAATCAGTAATCATCAACGAAATTAAAAAAAAATAAATGAGTAGGTTCTTACTTACATTTTAGCATTTGCAATATCTATTAAAATCCAAGTATTCAAAAACATTGTTTCAAAATAATTGCGTTCCCTGGAAATCAAATACAAAAACCGGCGAAGGACGTGATTAGGGGATGATTTCAGTGCCGAACGAAAGGCACGAGCTAGTAATCGGCTACAATAATTAATTATTGGATTGATTAGAGTCAATAAATCGAGAGTCGTGATCGATATATTTATGATTGAGATATCTTATGAAACGAGTAATATTTCCATCAACATTAATTAAAATACAGTTCGAATCTAATAATATCTATAAAATAATTGTACGTTCACTACAATAAAAGTCTAAAATATTTCTATAAAACTTACACGTACGCGTAATGAGCTTACATTGATATGTATGTAGTGAGTTATATTGCGACATATTATAACAATGTAAGTCGGTATCACGAATAAAAAATATTACCGTCACCAAAACGTCACTTTGAAAACGTCCGTTTTGCGTTCATTATGTATTTCTTTTGAGCTATGATGTTAATGTGTGTTAATAACATCACGGAGGGAAGCAGCAGTCCCCGCCGCGTCCTCCCGACATCCTTATCCCTAATACATCTCCCTACCCTCCTAGATTAATCAACTCATTAGTAGCAAGTCGTTAGCGATAATCAAAAAGAGTAGACAGCGCTCTTTTGGGCTTAAAGGAAAATATATCTATCGATCGGCATTAGACTTCGGTGACACACATTTTTTCACCGTAGCTGGGAGCTTAAAGGACGCCCGCGTTGTTGATGTGTTTGAAAATTGGAGTATCTATCAGCTCTTAGGTTGTAATAATATTGCCACGGTCGTCGCGCACTAGGAATTGAATTTAAAGTAAAGTTTGTGAAATAATATGCCTACGGCGGCTCAACCGAAAGCCGAAAAAATTGTGGTAGATATCCTCTATTCTAACGAGACCGTGATACGGCACAGTACAACACACTAAAACGGCCGTTCTCACGGGCACTAATTTAACACGTTTGACGACATAATATATCAACAATGGCCAGAGAACAACATTAGAAACATATGTGTTTAAAGAAGTATTACCGACGATTATGACGAGTGAAAATGACATCGGCGACGTAGAACAAATCATAAGATCGATGTCATGTTCACTCGTCAAAACACGAATCCGGCTACCAATGAGGACAACACCTAGTGCCAAAAGGGGTATAAATACAGGTGCATTTCACCATTCATCAACCAGTACTCCTTCAACCTTCTAGACCTTCAGACATCAAGTTTCAACACTCTCTGCTGTCTATTGAAGAAATAAGGAGAAGGAACACAATCAAGACTACCAAAGCCGAACGACGCTACCGGAGACAAACGACGCTACCGAAAACTGAAACAGTCGCAGCCAATACAAACCTGACCCACCGAACGGCGAAACTTCCAGCCATCGACATCGACCGTGCGACACATCTAAAACAGCCCGTCTCCGGGCCAAGCCAAGTATTCGTAATAGTGAACCGGTCATACCAACCATAGTAACGACAACGAATACGGCCCACACACGGTCGATACAACCAGCGCCATCAACACAGCCAAGCGGATCGGACCAGTGTATCGTGACTATTCAGACCCAGGATTCTATTCCATTTCGAGCTCGCCCAAGGCAAGGAGCCGGAACCGATCACCGTCGGAGACTGTAAAAAAGCCCGTTTCCGGGCTAAACCGAGCTTAGGTGTTTGCGAACGGTCAAACCAACCTAGTAACAACACCTATCGGTTGTGCCACCGTCACTGAATCCAGTCAACGACCAGCGGCAACCCCACCGGCCAATCCGGATGCAACGTTGACGCATCTCCCGCCAGACTCACGTCGGGAACCAAAACGGCCCTTATCAGGGCCACCAAAGACGAGGAGTCAGTCCCCCCGAGCGCGCCTGCCTAGGCCACGCTTTTCCGCCCGGGACTATTGATCGACGCCACTTTTTCGAGCGGGCTGATCAATAACCACCCGGGCCACCCCGATTGTGTAAATATCAAAACATACCCTAATTGTAAGACCGTCTAGTACCCATGAGCTAAAAACTATTAACTAGCCACGGATACGTGGGCCGTCATTCCGTAAATAATTGTATATATTTATTTTGTGTAAAATATAACATACTAATTTACTCAAGATACTTCACTTGTGTTAATTACTCAAAATGACGGAGTGCGTCCTCGGCGACTCCGTTACAACCGCGACCATATTTAAAATTTAACTATCGTTATTTGCAGTTGATAGTGTAAAAAAAAATAACGTAATGTTATACTATAAGTAAATGTTCATGAACATCTTTGTAATTGACTTGTTTAATGATACACCCCATTACAAAAAAAATCAAAAATACTAGAGCTGTGTAACTGAGATATTCAATTTATCATTATAACCATGGCGGGCAAACCAAAAATTGCACTGATTTATCGCACGTGGTAAACGTTATATTATTTAACTGAAGGAATATTTATTGAACGTTTAATGCAATCGATTCGGACGGATTAAAATTTATAATAATATTGTATACTATTTTTTTTTTTTTTGTCTGTACGAGGCATTAATAATCCACGTTTGCCGTGTGTAATAAAATAATCCATTGAAACAGTCAGGATTACTCGAAACTTGTACATTTAGAAGAAACCCATTTCCAATAATATGATACTTTAGAAACGTAATATTTATGCAGCGTTAAAGTGCATCTCAATATCCTTAAAAGTATATCGTACACAATCAACAACAGCAGTCGGCGGTCTTTTGCGTCTAAAGCCTACGAGTGTGGCAATTCAACTGCCGTATACAGGCAAATAGGAATGTATTCAAAAATAAATCGAATTTTTCTATGGTGTGGAAGGCGGTCAAAGTGAACGAATAAAATACGGTAAGCGATCGAGTGCGTGGATTGTGTATGTATCTATTTTTAGGGGATATGAGTGGTGACGGTAAACCGCGAAATTATGACATAAAACACTTTTCTCGTCATAATTTTGTTATAATAATATGACGTATATGGGTGGTACATAACGGATTCATGGACACTTCCCCGTCTACCATTTCCCCGTCGGTCGTTTCCCCGTGACCATTTCCCCGTCCATGTTGTATTTCATAATATTTTATTGTTGTATTTCTATATTATGCGCAATTTCAATTAAGTACTCATCTAGCAACATCTCGATATTTTATGGTTATATACCTATTTTTCGTTATCGGTGTAAAACCCAAATAATACGTCGATAAGCTAATAGTCAACACACATTGTGGATGTTTATGTAATCTATAGATTGAATATATTTTATTTTATATTATTATATTCACGTGAACTATAGATTTAATTTTTATATATATTTTAAATTCATTATTATATTTACGTGATTGTCAGATTGTCTAACACTGATATACCTACAAGTTCTTACAAGAATAGAAATAGAAATACAATACGGGGACGGGGACGGGGAAACGTCGTACGGGGAAACATAGTGGACGGGGAAGTGGTCACGAGGAAATGGTAGACGGGGAAGTGACCAGATACCACATAACGATGTCGATGGTGATGATGATAAGAATGACTGTTGCATACATCATAGCGAACCCATCCACGTGCCTACATAAATATATTTTATATTAAGAGGGGTCATGGTTCGCCAATAACGACTGCCCAGGCCGAGCTTCGAGAACAGAACACACATATATAGACGAGTTCGGCGCCTGAGTGCAGTGCGTACTCAAAGGCATGATCGCTGTGTTACCAAATATATATATATTAGTTGATTTTTATTGTATATTCCGCCCTTTTGTGTGGTTTTCATATATATACTTATATACAGTGTGTCCCAAAAGTCCCGTATAACCCATAGTATCTCCGTGAAAAATCAATATATTTAAATACGGGTTTTTTACAGTAATAAGTATAAAAATTCCAATTAAATGACATAAATTTCAATTTTTTTTTTCAAAAATGTTCAACAAATATTTTTTATACAGTTTAGTTTTTTAAAATTTTGCCATTTTCTTAATTATATTTTTTAAAACTGTCCAAAAAAAATAAATATTAAAATTGAGCCAAAATTTACCATGTTAAAGCAAATTAAGTTTTTGGTTTTCTAAGAATAATAGTTATATGTTAGCACAAGAACTGTATGCTTTAATCAATATCGATTAGAACAATGATTTTTTTATGACCTATTCTTAGAAAATCAAAAACTTCATTTGCTTTAACTTGGTCAATTTTCGTTCAATTTTAATATATTTCTTAAAAAATATAATTTAAAAGATGGCTATCTCAAAAATGTAAAAAACTTAACTGTAAAAAAAATATTTTTTAAAAATTGAAAAAAATTTTAAAAAAAATTGAAATTTACGCTATTTGATTGGAGTTTCTATACTTATTACCGTAAAAAAAACCGCATTTAAATATATTGATTTTCCACGGAGATACAATTGGTGATACGGGACTTTTGGGACACACTGTATATTAGGCTGTGCGGTTTCGCTGTTTTAATTGTCACCGTCGTAATCACCCCATATTCACCGTCCGCATCATCATTATTTTCATCACCAGCGTGATGGTCATCGTCCATCTTCACCGCCTCAAATCACCAGGTCCCTCGTCATACCACATTGTCACTCACGGTGACGTGAGTTATTTGTATTAATTACTTTATAATCTTATTTATATATAATATATTATGTGTCGTATGTTACACCATTATTGCTAACATTACATTTAACGAGAGTAACATTTTAATATTTAAATTATTATTGAATTTCTCTGTAAAATAATAAGCTCGTGATACCAATATATTGCCGGATTTTATTTATATTTGCCTAATCCTCTTAACTCTTAATCATACGACACCCGCACAGCGTGTCAAATCTCCTTATTATAATATATTAAAAGGGACTGGCACGTGATACAACGACAATATATCGATGATAAGATTCGCCGCTGCCGCTAACGAACACCGTTCAAAAGATTACAAAATCGTTTCTCTACGGCCGCGTCTTATATAATATTATTGTAATATACGGTAAAATATACACCACGTGTTTTTGGTGACGAAACATTATCATTATTATTATTATAATATCGTGGGGGCGGCGTTATCATCGCACTGCCGATAGGGGCGAACACGATAATATTGCAAACGCGCATAATTCATTTTTATCGGTCGCTAGAATTTGAATGGGTTTCTACACGCGGCCGGCGTGTAAATATTGCTTACAGCCACAGTTTCGACGATACGCTCTTCAAAAAATAAATGTTATAATATTATTATTATTATACTGCTGATGCGATGTCAATAATAATAATAATATTCCGCCTCTGTGAATAGTGTTATAGCTGGGTACTCGTTAATATCAATTCTGCCACGCACGCTGCTTACATCGTGTTCGATATACTGATGTCTGACGACGACGACGACGATGATGATAACGATGATGACGATGATGACGATGACGATGACGATGATGATGATAATAATAATCGCATTTCGAATTCGTCGTCGAGCGAGGGGAACGGATTTGGAATATCTGATAACGCGCACAGATCTTCCAGCGCACCCGAAGGGATTACTATCGATTGATATTAAATACCTCCTATTGTGGAATAGGATATTATTGTTATTATTAGGTACCTATATCATGTTTGACACAACACGTCGTGGGTGTAATTTTAGAGATAACTATACTACGTATAATACAAAAGATTATTCTTTGGACGATGTTAATTAATCCGGAGGAAGTACAGTATGCCTACTTGATTTTGGAGTACAATTTGATTTCAGACGGATTCGCCCAAATATATTTTTTTACTAAATTATGGTTCTCGTTTCACCGAGACTAGTTTGAATCGACTAAAAATTAAGTCGGCAATAATTGTTCTGATAAAGTTGTTTATAGTAGCACTTGAGCATCATTAGCGTTATCCAGAGAACACCACGAGGAGGCGATGTTACTCTTTGTTTCCCAAAAGTGTTTTGCAAGTTTAAATTTAAATTACATAAATACATTAAATGGTAAATTAAATTCATTTAAAAATTGTACATTTAACAACTTATAAATTTAGTCTATGAAATTTATAAAAACACACTATCCAAAAAAACTGCACGTACATTAAAATGTTTTTATTCAGTACATTTTTGCTTGACGTTCCAAATAATTATACTGACATGATATAAAATATAGATAATATGTACTGCATTATTTGACTGGACTAAACACAACCGTTCTGCCAATTTAATTTTGAATCGATCTGAATACTAGTCTGGGCGATAGAGGAAAGGCGAAAGGCGAAAGATCACTTTTGGGTGACACGGGTCCCGCCGCCGCTTAGGGCGTATAAGTTGTAATCGGTACAAAGAATAAATTATCGCACAACTCGATAATTACTTAGATATCACCAGCAAGTTTTGATAAAGGTATAATACAATATTATTAATATTATATCAATACGCGTTATCTATATTGGTCCTGATGTGAATTTCAGAACGTTTTCGATTTAATGCCGTGTAATAGTGGGATACCACGCGAATATAATATTCGTCTGAAACCCGCGATTCGTTTATTTTACGACAAAGTTTTTTTTTTTTTTTTTTTCATTGAAAGTCTGCGAAAAAAATTGCCGTCCCTCACGAATTGCATTTACGGGCTCGTCACGTTTTTAACTTTGCTTTTATGTGCAACGGCCACGCGCAAAGTGACTATTATTTTATTGGATATTCGAATTTTTTTTTTTAATAGTCGTACCTGATTGGACGTATTTTTTTGTTGAGGTATTGACACGACTTATGATCGAAAATGAGTTAAACGCAATTACAAAAATAATTATATGACTACGATCGGCTGATTCTTTTTGCCGACCGGGAAATAAAATAATACCACGGCGCGCGTAATTAAAATTCCCTCGAAAAGCCATCAATTAACCACGACCATATTATATACGATCGAAACGAAATTATTTTATCTCCTCATCACTAATCATATCCGAAGAAAGATCAATGGACGGTTTACATTTTTTTTTCCGATAATTATTACTTACAATAAATAAACTGTTTAATAATTGATGCATAAATATGTATGTATCATATATTATTATAACGTCACGATAATTCTCAACCTAATATTTTAATTTTTAAAGTTTCACGAATCGGAGCATATTGCTCTAAAACAAGGATAGAATATCGCGGTCGAATAAACGACGAGATGACACAAAAACATGTATTTATTTGTGTTTTTTTTTTATTGAACTTAAGCCCGGCAAGTGGAAACTATGGCCATTAGCTGTTTGTAGTTTTTTATTATTATGGGGTGGGAAACGGTTGGTTATAACACGTTTTGTATGTGTGGCAAGGATTTGTTGCTAAAAACCCGAGTGGTCACCCATCCGGGAGCTAGCAACACCGGCCGGTGCTTACACTCAGAGCGTTTCCGCAGTTGATCGTACGACCGCTCCACACCAAGCCACAGAAACAAGTATTAATACGCCAACGATTCCATAATATATGAATAATAATATAATACTTTGTATCAAATTGAAGACGAAAAAAAAATTGACAAATCAAAATTAAAAAACATTTTACCATACCTTTTTGTGTTTATTATTATGATTTATGAAGTCGTATACAAATATGAAACGTGTTTGTTATTGGTAATTAGAATTAATCACATCGGAATCACAATAGTATACCGTTGCGGTGGTAAAGTCGATTTTGATTTATTTTTTATAATCAATAAAAAAACGTCACGGACGTTATAATATTATGTACTTGCAACGTAGGAAAATATTCATCGAATGTTGAAATACTGTGACATATGATGATGATGTGTACACCCACTCGCAGTAGACTATACAGAGTAGTCTGTAGTGTACACGTTATTTGTGTTTGAATTAAAAGGGTTCTACTCACCTGTGGTTTTTTAATTTAAAAAAAAAATTGTTTTGAGAAAGAACGATTCCGCTGCCACAGTGAAAATATAACTAACCTGAATCGTAACTATTTTACCTATTTTTTTTTAGATTATATGATTTGGTTTTAATAGTATCTGTATCAGACAAACATATAAAGCTTCTATTGCTCGGAAAGGGTTCTTGTTTGTCAAGTTTATATAAACGTACACTTTAATATCCCCGCTTATATAATATGTTGTACAAAACTACATCGTGATTGTATCGTTCAGTCAAATTCGGTCCCACGCAAAGTGAGATTTTGATAATCGTTTCGTATTAATTCGCAAACCAAAATGTGAACCAACGTAATAGTATACTATGCGCATTCATCACTTTTAATAGGTATTTTTAATTACTTAAATATATTGTGTATAAATTTCACAATTTTATTTTGTAATTTTTCTCAAATTTATATAAGTCTAATGAGTTCAATTTTAATATCAAATTTATACGGCGTTATAGAGGAACAAAATCACATCTGGTGGCAAGAGTGTCCACGAGCTAAAACAACGCATAGCATGAGCAAAAACTGCCTTTAGTAAAAAACATAAGTTGCTCGTTTTGAAAAAGATACATCTCAATAATATCAAGAAGAGACTTATAAAAACATATGTATAGAGTGTTGCAACATATGATGGTTGTGAAACTTGGGTAATAAATGATACCGAAAAGAAAAAACTGTACTCCGGCCCACGAGAGATCAGTACCGCTTTTCGGCCAAAACTCTTCCGATTTCGCGAATCTCACACGTAGCGCGCGACGATAGCGGCACATTATGGGGGAAATTGCCGTCGCTGTCGGTGATTCTGCATGCGAGTGACGGTACTGATCTCTCGTGGGCCGGAGTTTAGAAGCCTTCGAGGTGTGGTGTTGGAGGCGTACACGGAAAGGATAAGCTGGATAGAGCGGAAAACGAATGAAGAAGTACTTAGAACAGTGGGAGAAAAACGTACACCCGTGGATGCGATTAGAGGAAGACGCTGAAAAATGGTTGGACATACCCTGAGACACCCAGAAGAATTGCATAATATTATAATATTAGATGGTATGATAGAAGGAAAGAAAACCGCAGGACGCCCACGGAACTCTTATATAGGACAAATTAAATGCGACGCAAAAGTCAAAACCTTTAAGGAACTTAAAGAAAAGGCGAGTAATCGGTTACAATGGAGAATTGGAGTTGTAAACCAACCTTCAGGTTGAAAAAAAAAATATAGGAGTGTGCGATAGTGTTATTGATTAATCGTTTTTCATTGAGAATTAAATAGATTGATCAATTATTTTCAAAAATGATAGATAACCGATTAATCGTAAAAATTAATCGGTTAATCGATTAACCGTTAGATCAATCGGTCCAATATACAAAGTGAAAGTTCCTAAAGGTGAAAATGTTTACTGTCGTCAACTGAATTCTTGAATACTAGCTTGAATATCGATTACTATAAAATATTTTATAAGAAGCATCGATTATAAAAAAAAATAATAATAATACACACCTAGAGTTTTGAATAAGACGTTATAACATCATCTTTATAGGCCTTGTAAATTTATGCTTTATTCCACCAACACGTGTATGTTGCGGGACTCTGATAGTGTTGTTGTCAGTGCATATATATATAGGTATGCTAAGTCACTTATTTATTAATTAATTCTGTTTGTATAATCTATACAACCATAATGTGTACATTCCTAATTCCTAATTATTATTGTGATCTCTCTGGTCTCGGCACTTTAATATTATTGGCGAGTTGACTCTCTATACGTCTTGAGTATCAAAATATTATAGGTATGCACTCGGTAGCCGCATGTAAACCAGGACCGAGTACACCGTGTGTGATGCTCGAGATGAAATCGGCACGTTCGGGAAAAGCACGAAGGACAATACCGTGCAAATCTTACGGCAAACTCATAAACTAAATAAACCAATAACAGCTATTATTACATGGTTAAAATTCAATTGATGTCAAAAATCGCCATTTCAACACTAACTATTTTAACCGCCGCGGTGTTA
Source organism: Neotoxoptera formosana (assembly GCA_022818045.1). NCBI lineage: Eukaryota > Metazoa > Arthropoda > Insecta > Hemiptera > Aphididae > Neotoxoptera > Neotoxoptera formosana. The sequence continues at coordinate 3,868,509 of CM040634.1, forward strand.
TAATTAAACGAAATTCAGATTTTGAGCTGCTAAATAATATATATACATTTTTTTCGGAAAACTCGAACGGTCCTTTTAGTAAAAAAATAGGCAAACAGGTTTAAAAACAATTATGAAAAAAAAAATTGACCTTAAAATGACCGTTTGTTCTTACAACGCGATTAAACACGAAAACTCTGATTTATAGAAATAACACCGAAGCGGGGTTATTATAGATTGATAATAATATATGATAATTGTATTCGTTATATACGACGTTATTGGGTACACTAAAAATATGAGCAGCCTTGCTGTCCGAAGAAACGTACTTGATTTTAAACTTTCATTTAGATTAGTAAACGGCTACATAGATTGTCCAGAAGTGCGCTTGGTTTTATAAATGTGTATGTCCCTCGGCGACAAACTGGGAATACTTATACTTTTCACAACCACTTGCACAGAACTGAATATATAATGAATGCAACTTTATATAGATCCACTAAAATATGTGCCAATTACGCCCGAATTGATTTTTTTTTAGTTTTCACTCTATTGAGTCTTTTCGTAATATTATATTGATTTTAGATACTATCAGTAGTCACATTTATGTTTCTATTATACTCAAATATTATTATATGATATTATTATTTTTCCGCTGTTTTCCTTTTGATTTATACTGTTACTCGTTATAATCGTATATTTTAATCTCGCCTATTATTATACACATAATATTATAAAACATGTATTGCAATTTTTATAATAAATTGCATTTATTGCTCTTGGCCCGTTTAAATAACAATAAATAAATAAATAAATATTTTAGTAGTATGTTCAAACATTTAATGTAGGTAACTTTTTCCTGGTTAATTCTATTCTCGACTGATATTTACTGAATCGATTTCGATGTGACCAACACGGCAACACGCGATCATACGTTTAACGAAAAAATCATTTGTTCTTTAATCCACGATATTACTATATGTTTCCGTTCTATTGAATTGTATTCAAATTACAAAAACACACAAGTCATATGAATTTATTATTAACGATCGCACTTTTCACTTTTCTCATGATGTATTATGTACTACACGTCAAAAGTGTAACACTTGTCAAATCTGCGTAGTAAATTATTGATAGACATTAAAATCAATCAAATCGAATAGACTGCGGGGTACCGAACACAACGATAGGGGAGACAGTGTGATATTATGTAATGGTCATCATAAAAATATTATGATCGTATAAAATATAATTACGCTATTGTGTTCAATTCGACAATATTTGATTCGGAGGAATTAAATAATTTATAATATTGTAATATTGTCGCCGGTACGCGGAGATACGATTTTTAGAACGCGAAATAGTGTTTAAAAACATAATACAATAATATGAAACTTAAATTGTGTTTATAATTATTGTTGAACGAAGACGATTTTCATTTTTGTTATACAGAATAAATAAGTTTCTACAACAAACAACAAATGGGAATTTAAGATACAATTGTTCGTGATAATAAATTCAACGATAGCAAAACAATATCAAAAATTAACGTTATGATAACATGAACTTACCTAGAATAATGATTAGGTACGTTGAACGTTTATGAAAAATATATCTACACGCATAACTTCATAATATTATTATTCGTATCCATCGATTCGGAAATCTTCGAAATTAGTACAATTTCAACTTATTACGACGTCATTGTTTAAGTGCACCTACTTAAAAATAATATTACAAAGAACGAGAAAAGTTTTTTTTTTAATTAAAGTATTTTATTTGAGTACGTACAACAAACGTGTAAAGGCATTGTTAACGCATATGAGATAGTTTAAAATAATATTTTAATAATTTAATACATACATAATAATATAGGTAATGATTTCCCAAACAAATAAAACAAACATTGCTAAGACATAATACTACATAAGAATATTTATTTTAAAAAAAAAAAGAGTCATAAAAGATTATGTTGTATCAATGTAGACTGCCTTCGTTGAATACGATTTTATAAGATTTTATCAACGGGATGCATTTCAAAAGCAAATATTTACATGGCATTCATCTTTAATCTTTTAATGTCATTCTAAATATCCGACTTTACACATTTTTGCCTTTTACCGTTGATCATATACATTTTACTATCTGCAATCATTAATCAATGCTTTTATATATTTTATTGAATCGTGTTATTAAATACACGTTAATTTTTTTGCATATTAGAATATATTATATGGTTAAGACCGTATTATTATTATCTTATAGACACAAAAGTTCAACGACTTAAATAATATCTGATGACGACTATCATTTTGAGATGTTAAACTATATTGACAAATCGGTTTTTTCTTATATTTATTTTATATTCTGAAAATCACTATCATTCATATTTACTTTTCAAGCATCTAATTATTTACAAAAAATATTCTTTGACAACAAATGTCAATATTTTATTAGTTGAATAAAGTTTATAAAATATCCCGACTATCGCGTGACTGTAAAACTACAGATTGTTCGAGAGATACGTAAACAAATTTGTTTGACTCGGAGAAATAGCAATTTAATTTCCATTCGTCAGATTGATAAAAGAAACAAAATGTTGTTTGAAAAACTAAGAAACTCTTATTAATAATATAGTTGCATTTGTTTTACATAACTTACAAGATATTACAAAGAAATAATGAATATTCGAGGTATTTGTTGTATAATATAAAGATCATAAAAAGTATTATAACCTTGAATTATATTGCTAGTTGATTTACAACCCGCTTATAATAATTAAATATCTTTAAATAAACTCACCAGTACCAGTACATCAGTTATATTGCATTTACTTTTGTGGCATTATAGGTCTTTGCTACTTAGCAGTAATTATGCAACAATCTATGAATGACCAAATTTAATCCAATTCAACTAAATAGGTAAGTATTTAAAATTAAAGTTTCCAGAAATTTCCAGACTAAAAAAATAGTTCGACTACTACAAACAGCAATAATCCGGTCTTTCGCCTGGCACTGTAAATATATGACTCATAATATTATATTAAGAGTAGTCCCCCGGCGGATGGTTGATCCCAGGTCTCGTAAAAAGGACCTTTCTAGTTCTCCCAAACAATATTCACCGCAAAAATTAAAAACAAAAATTAATTTGTTCCACAAATCGTTTCTGAGTACCAGCACAATACGAACCAGTGTGCAGTACATCTCCATTGAACATAATAATAATAATAATCCTTTTGAGTTCAACAATTTTCCTGGCGGGTGTATCGTAACAATGGGAGCATTCGGATTGGAAAATTGTCGGAGACTAACAATTTATTTTTCAAAAAGCTTTATTAACTTTTCGGATCGTCGCTCAATGGCTTATCGAGATGATTGGCAAAAATAAATTCTACTGCAAGTCTTCGATTGACCGTCTGAAATAATAATAATTATGACTGCAACTAACCCAGATTAATTGTACAGACGACTTTTTCACTTCCAAAAGGTTAAATTCCACATCAATCAACTGAACTGGATGAACACAAACCAAAACGGGCTGTCATTGCCTCTCCACCGACGTGCACAACTCTCCACAATACCTTTACAACAGGGGTGTCCAACCTTTTATGAAGACTGGGCCGCATCATATAGGTAGAAGTTGTTGTGGGCCACATACTTTTTTTTTAAATAATAATACATTCAAATTTAATAATTAAATTATATTTTGAAGCATATTATATATTATTATAATATTATTAAATTGAAGTGAGGGCCGCATCAAAATCTAACGCGGGCCGCGGGCCGCGGGTTGGACACCCCTGCTTTACAATATCTCGTTGTTTTATTAGTCGGCCGGTAATATTATCTAGTACCAAAGTACTATAAAGAAATGTAATATTGTATTATGCATATGAATTATTATAACATGATTTTCAAACCACAATATAATCTGAGGAAATACAATTTATTGGATAATAGTATTTCTTGGAATCTAAATTAATGAGTTTTTTTGTTTCTGCTGAACAATCTGTAATTATAATATTATAATATAAATTATGTGACGGGTTGATTTTTTTAAATCAATAAATCCAAATTTATGTTAATGTCTGTTATTGGATAATTTATTTTATTTTGATAAATTATTATTTATTGTTTTTTTTTTTTTATGCTACCATAACTCATTATGCAACAGTATAATGTTGTGTCGGAACAAATTAAAAATCTACCTACTTAACTGAAAAAAAAACAATTGTTTTTAAAATAAACATTATTTTGCCGATTAAATTTATTGTAAAATCTGTCACACGCGCTTATCCCCATAAATATATTAAACGCCGTTTGAAAAAAAATTGAATCCGCATAAATCCGGCTATATTATAATGAATAAAAATCGTAACAAAAAAATTACTAAAAGTCGCAAAATACCTATAAAAAAAAAACCTGACAAAACCGCAAACTATTTCCTCGTTATTACTGAAAAAAAAACCATATGCATATAATATATTATAATAGTTGTACGGTAACTGAAAACATTTTAAGACGCATTCGCGGCACAAATGTACAATCGACTAATGCTAAAATGTTGTGCGTGGAATTGTTGGTCGTTAGGGGGGGGAGGTGTGGGGAGGGTCGGGTGTAGATTAAAAAAATAAGCATAATTTATTTCACAATTCATTTACTTCTGCAGTTCTCTATTTTAATTAATCAAGGGACGTGGAGAGCGATGCGGCCTGCTCGCTGCTTTCACTTTAATTTGAAAATTCTTCTGTAGTCTCACCATAATGTATAGATACTCGTCAAAAAAATTATAATATAAAGTAAGTTTATATACTTATAAAGTAGGTATATTATGCGATGTATGTGTATTATTCCATATCAAGTATAAGAAAACGCTCCGCCCGGTCCGTAGGTACTGATCGTATTGCGCCGATTGTCAGCTGACGTGTCACTGATGTGTTTCGTACGTAGATAAAGTGCCGTCTTTGCCGAGTCTGAAGTCACGGCACCAAATCGTAGCCATTATTTTTGGACCGCGATGAGACGGCAATATATTATTATGTCAACCGTCCCGCGCGCCGACTCCGATTATATTATATGGTAAACGGCGACACACAAACGCGTATACGACCATAATCGATATCAATACGAGAAAATGATTCTAATACGTATACGCGCGTGTATGTGCAACGAGCTAGCAGCGTATATATTACCTATACTATGGTATTCTATGATAACCAATACCGGGTTAATGGTCCCGAGGTTTATGGTCGCAGCAGTGATAATTTAATCATCACGGCCGCCGTCGTTTCCACGAGTCGAGCGGTCCACTCTATGTAAAGCCCGACGACACGATATCATTATATTCATTCGAATTCCGTACTTCAATCGTTTTCTCGATGTGCGGATTAGAAATTTAAATTTTGTCCGTGTGTATGATAATATTACGTATTATCCCCTTCTTCGACGAGGAATTTAGTCTACTCATACTTTACATACTTTATTTATAACTTTAGATGTATTGGCCACAGGGGCTCGACGATTATCTGCGGGCTTACAATCTAAGTGGAAGAGGAGGAGGAGGAGGAGGAAATATTATGATCGATCGTCGCGTATAATATTATATTATACATATTATTATTATTATTATTATTATTATTATTATTATTATATTATTATATATCACGCTTGCCGCTTAATCATTTCGCAGTCAGCAACGATGCACTCGACGGAATCTGATATTATTATTATTAAATTCGATGTACCTACCCATGCATTATGTTACACGCATACCACAGTTACCAACATTTACCAGTCGTGACTTTGCTGCTCCGAAGATTCGAGATCCACACGACCACACGATCATATTATACTACAACAATATGACTTAATGGAAATCCGTTATTGATAAATCGTGTACCGGAATCGGACACTCCTCCTCGACGACTCACTCATTTCTCGTCGGCAAAAATCCTCCACCCGTCGTCGTATGCGACAAATGCCAAGTTGACTGTGACTGCTGTGACTTTGTCCGTGACTGCTGCACGCGAAGTACCGATGGATACATCACTGATCGATCTCTCTATACCAATAAATACGGAAGACGCACTCGACGAGAACGACCCCACGAAAATCATGCAGCAGGAAACCAAACTCGTTTTCTAACATTCAGTACTCGAGTCGTTATAAGTTTAAACACAAATCGTAGCTATGTTCCTATTTATTTTTATCTATATTTTTTTTTTTAATTTACTCTATAAAATTGCATGTTATGTTGAAACCTTAATTAAAAAAAAAAAAATCACTTACCTATAAGACACACGCCCGACGTTATTTTAACCTAAAAAAAATCATTTGAATTCCGTACGGTGTAATATTCAGAGCGTTATTATGGTGTGTATAATATAAATGTTCGTGTTCGGAGGGGAAATAATAGAGAATTTCTAGACTTCACTGCATTAAACTGGGGGAAAATACACTTAGGTACCTGCTACGCGGATAATCTATAATGGACGTGGTTCTTTTTCGTGATGAATTCTCGTCGTCATAAAAAAAAAAGGCAATACAAAAAGGAAAACGTATCGCTTATAGTGTATACTTAGAGCGTATATAGACTGTTTATTATATCGACTTGCCATTATTTGATTATATACGGTCTCGTGTACACGAATTTTGTTGGAAGGCTATATAAGTCAATGTGTGATCAAGTGTTTTAGACACGCAATTTGAAATTAACATAATATTATCAAACAAAATAATTCCACGATTTAAATTATTATTTTCAATTAAAGCAATACAATTTAAAATATAACAAATACCCACCTACACATTATAATATACACGATAACGACGAAAAAGGAAAAATAAATCATGCGCATGTCCTATGGATTCAAAAGTGACAAATAAAATATTTATATTATCTGATATGGTTAAATAATATTTTGTTCAATACTTAAAATCATTTTATTATTTTCATTTTGTTTTCGGATCTGACGAACAATATAATACCGTGTATCTAACTTTCGGTAAACATAATATATTATTCTTACGCACACAAGACACAGACTATAATATTATTAAATAGGTGTACCGCGGTAAAATTAACTCGTTTTTTATCCGAATATAGACCAATGCTTAAAGGGTTTAATAAATAACCAAAATGTAGTTTGCATAATACGAAAACCTTGCCGATAACGTCGGTGTATAATAATTATTATTATGTAGATTGAAGGTAGATGGTAATTTTTTATATTTTTTTTTTCAGAAGAACTTTCGATTAGAATCTAAAAGTTTGAAATGTTTTCGTCCATGAGAGAAAAATTATAATAATAACAATGCCATTCTGTATATTGTTGGGTGCACATAGAACGAGATAAAAAAAAAAAAATTGTAGTTACCGTCATAATAATGTGTGCGTGTTGAACAATGCGCACGCGTTAAAACAAAACAAAAAACACTCAGCAATACAGTTTAATCCAACGCCGATTGCAGTCGGTGTGCCCTTTAATAGCAGCAAGTGTACCTATTAATATAATCGTTAATAATATTGTTATTACGATATAATAATAAAAGGTCGGCAATCGATACATCGTCGATCGCGTACGGCGTGGTACAAATAATAATAATAATAATAATAAATACGATCGTCGTGCGATGCCCGCCCGGCCGGCACGACGGCTGTGTCTCGTCGGGACTTATCGGCGGGGGTGGGTTTCGGTCGTCCCGAGCTTTCGTGTCCCGGCAATACCGGGCGCACCATCTACACGCGAAAATACGAAAACTCCTATCGCGCGCGCGGACCAATCTCAGTGTTATTTTTTATTCGTCTGCACACGCATAAGAATAGGTAGGTACTTAATAATATACTTGCTAGCTAGCTAGCCCGGCTAAGTATAATTATCACAGTACTTACCCATTCTCTGATAGTAGTTAAAAAGTTATTTTTTTCTACTTTTTAACTTAACTAGTTTAATTGGCAGTTGAAATAATACTTAGCTTTTCACAGTTGATTTAAAAATAATCTATCAAGTTAAACGATTTTGAAATTTTTCATTTATGCGTAAATATTAATATAAAAATTAAAAAATTATCCGAATAATAATGATAAGAATTTTAACTATAAAGATAAATAAATACGATAGTGAGTGACCTTTTGATGTACAATGTCATAGTATTTTTCAAACACTTCGGCGCCACTGCTGTACATTATGGTAAAAAATTCGATAAAATTGATTATTATTATTTAGGAAATTAGTCTTTCTCAAAAACGTATCCAGTTAAATTAATGATTTATTTTCTGTTAACTTTCAACTTATCGATCTAGTGTTCTCTTAACTTAACTTGAATAATTATTTTCATTAACTTGCCCACCTTTGCCCATGTATATTGTATTGTTTGAGTATTATGACGATAAAAGATTAACATATTTGTGATTTCGGTGCCCGCACACACATAGAAATGGGGTAGTTAGATTAACTATAATAATAAACTATAATAAACTTAATCCTATATTATTAACTGATATTAAACGTTAAAAACTCTGTTCGATGTTTTTTTTTTTTTACTAAATGTCGATTTAAACGACACGTTTTTCTCTTTAATTCCAATTATTTAAGCTGAATAATAGAAATGCATTGCAATTCCGTGTATTTTTTAACCGAATACACAAACTCGGTACATTTTAACAGTAAAATAGATTATCAGAGACTTCGGGTTCGGTGTAATTTTAGAACCTTTACGGAGCGATAAATATGTTATTGGTTTTACAGTGGTGTGAATTGTTTTTTTTGTGTATGTCTGAAGACATTTTTCATCGTAATGCATCGATATTTAACACTTTGAAGTTTCTTTGGTTTCTGGTAGCAAATCTAATCTGGTTGGTTAAAAATAAACAATTCTCTTTATTTTTTTTTTTGATAATCAAAAACTAAAAAAAAAAAAATACAGAAAAACTCTAAATTACACAAATCTTTGACAATCCGGTTTTGTTATTTTGTTGTAAATCAAAAACAAATAACTGTATTTTGGTTATTATATACATAATATAAATACTCCAAATTTTCATCGAATACTAATTTTTTTTTTTTTAATATTTTGGATCTTTTTAATCTAGAGAGAAACAAATTTATTTAAAGTGAACTGTCCATCTAACGGGTTGCCTATATGACATAGTGTTGGAATCAAACATAAAACTGTTACAATCGAATGGATAAAAAAAATAGTATATAAGTGAGATTAATAAATTTAAAAAAAAACGTAAAACGTACAATAGAATATGAACTGTTAATACAATATAAATTGAAAATCGTTACGCTTTTATCGCGGTGTATAGATAATTTAAATATTCAACTTTTTAGTTTTATTTCAATAAATATTGATTTTAATTTTTAAGCTTAGAAAAAAGTTTGAAAAATAATACAAGGTTCCCGCGAGTTTTACACATAGCTAAATTGAAATATCTCGAACATTCATATAAGCATAATCTTTTTATAAGTGTTTGAAGTCACAAAAAATATGCACATTATTTTTAGGTAAAAACTTAATTTAATAGCTCAGGCTTCAAAATTGAGTACAAAGTTCGGCATTAGTTATTATTTTAGCCATTCAAAAATATAAAAATATAATATATATCATACATTTTTTTAGAAATTCAAATTTTGACAAAATTATCCCTTATTATCTCGGGTGAGCTGCCAAAGTCCACGGCCGTTTTGACGACATCCCAGAATGGATGTATTTTATTAAAATTGTCAAGAAGAATTTTATAACATAATAATTATTTCTGGTCAGGTGACACTACTGAGAGCCTTCCTATTCCATTATTAATGATTTTATGTCACCACACTTACTTATTCTACCTTATATCTGTATAAATTGTAAATTGAAAATGTACCAATAAAAAAAAATAAAATAATAATAATAATTTACACAGGTTTTAAGATTTTTGAGTGATTTTTCGACCAACCTCCGAATTACAGTAACGATTTTGAGCGATTTTATGACTTACGTTATTAATCTCTGGAGTGTCTTGGCTATCCTAACTGTCTAAACCGACTGACAAGTTCCTTCGAAGGAGTTCATATACATCGTCCTATTTAAAAGATCTGTGACTATATAGGGACTTTTTTGAACGGCGCTGTACCATATCTTTAATTATTAATTAATATTCGTGTTCGATAACCTTCCATTCTGATCATCACGATTTTACTAGACAGAACCTATTGTATGCTCCACATGTCCACAACAAACTTTTTCTTAAAGACTTTAACGCCAGATGGAATATACTACCAAACGATAGTTATTATTTATTTGATCTTTGAAGAAATAATAAATTCTGCTTTATATTCTGAACATAATTAATTTTTCAACTTGTTCATTTACACCAGATTCCTTGCCTTTCTTCAGTTGAAACCAATAATATTGTCAAACCACTTTTTATAAAGATATATTATGTTAACTGGAATTACTGGAGAAAAAACAATTTTTATAGTTTCTTATTCCGTCTTCCACTAAATTGGAATAATATATTAAACAAGTTAATTCGTTGGATTTGTCCTTGTGACATAATTATTCGACATTTTTTTTAGAGCTGCTTAGTGTAATATTTGTACATAAAATATTGATATCATTTTTTTCTATGCCAAAAAACATTACATACACCCTCAGTCATTTTTCATAGCCAATATTAGAAAATACCAAAAATTCATAGTCAACATTTTTCAACATTTTAAAACAAGTGTTTTAAGCTCAAATTTAGACAAACTGTGTGAAAATCAGGAAAATGTGTACATTTTTTCTAGTTCAAATTCAAGTTTCAAATTTTACTATATAAAGATAAAAAACGTACAATTCATGGTTTTTCATCATTTTTTCATTCAGCAATATAAAGATTTAGAAAATCCATTGACACATTTCAACGTCTACGCGCTACTAACCAATAATAAACGCTAAAATCGTTGTTTTCTCAGTTATCCGGCTCTATTCGACCCATTAAAATCGTCTTTATTACTACGAGCTGGTGTTCAGGTCAGCTTAATGACACGCCGACCGACAAATTACCGTCGTAGTGGTCAACTGACCTACACAATAACTGCGAGCAATCACTGATTCTGATTCTGATCCATCAAGACAATGGACAACACATTACATTATACGTTATAATATATATTAATTATATGTATAAAACAGTAACCGTGAATTATATTGTTGACGGTCAAATAGTGAAGGAATGTTAAAAAATCTTCCGTCACACCCCCGCATGACGAAATCGTTTGGCCACCTGCACCGGTTAGACACGCACGTCGTATATCATCGCAAGGTTGTTTGATATCTTCCACTGGGAAACGAGCCAACCTCGGCAGCAACACCTGGGAATTCAACGACGCCTGTTCCACAATAGCTCTTTTCAAAGCCTTTGATCCTTTCCGACGTTTATTAGAGTGGCTATCTATCCTCATTCAACATGTCACACATTATAGTATCAGCACGTTCATTCGACGATCAATGTTGTATGCTGGGTTCTTCGTTACCCGCCGTTTCCCGTTCCTCGGGTAAAACATTGTATCCGTTTAAACTACTCTAAACATTTATTAAAACTGTGTAGATTTTATTTTAAATAAAATACAGTATTTACGATACTACACGGTTTGTCATTGACTACGATAAGGATCACGATCGAAAGAACGCTTAGTATCAATTTTTAATGGTAAATAATATGTGAACTCAGGCGGTTACGTAATTTTTTGTAAGATAAGGATACATATTTGAAAATAAAGTTAATTGGGAGGTCGGAATAGAGTTTAAGACTTTAAGATCAATTATTTTTTAAATGTACAAACTAAACAAAATTTTACCTAAAGAAATTATGTGCACTATATAAAATGCTTTGTATAAATCAATATTTCAATACGGCCTAATATCATGGGGAGGTTGTGCAGATAATGCAATAAGACCACTAAAAATACAACAAAATCATGTGATAAGAATTTGTCTTAATAAAAATGATCTAAAAGGCTCCACTACTTCTAACTATAAGACTCTAAGAGTTTTACCAGTCAGGTCTCTGTACAAACAATTAGCCATAAAAAATGCATCGAAAAAAAATAGTTTTAATCATACCAATAAGCGTGAAATTAGAGCTTACGACATCCAGTTGACTACACAAAAAAAATATAGGTAAACATTTTTTAGACTATTTAGGTCCATCTTATTTCAATGAAATGCCATTGCATTTAAAAATATATATATTTTATAATATTAATAAAAATTCTAACCTTATAAGTTATAATAAACAAAAAATCTATTGTAAATTGGTTATTATGTAAACTCTAGTTCTAGGTATTATTAAAAGTTGCAAAAAATTGTGTGTGTAGTATTTCAAGTTTTTTTCTTTTCTTAATTTGTATTTATAATTATTATTAAGAAACTTATATAACTCATGTATCGCACTACAAGCTTCGCTTTAAGAGATACATTAAATTTATGTATATTACATGAATTAATAAAAAAAAACGTAAGGGAGTGTTTCCGTAATTATAGGGAGCACCCTAAATTTCTAAGTCATAATCCCAGTTTGGCATTAATAAATAATTACATTTTTAAGGTTTATTTATTAAAAATTTGAGGGGTTTTATTTGAATTTAATAAAACCCGTTTGATTTTGATGTGGAGATGTCGAGGCTCACATAAGGCATTGCTGAACATTTTTCCTAGGTGTTTAGCACTAATGAGACTTGAATAAAAATTTTTTTGGGTTAAAAATATTGGAGGGAATACATTTTTACTGGTAGTAAATTTAATGTGGCAGGACTTTTTGGTATTAATTTTAACCCTCCATTATATGAACTAAGAGGGTAGAAGGTCTAGATTTGGAGATAATAAGTGGCAGTGTGGATATATTTATGATATGAGATATGGCATTGTCATCCGCATATTCGACATCAGTTGTGTGAGTTTTCGGCTGGTTTGGTAAACTGATAAGCTGAGAAAATATTGAAAAGATTAATAATATAATATAACAGTGTGAAAAAAAATATTTCTTAATTTAGAGAGTAGTTTTGAGTACCAGATCCAAATTCAAAAGCTTGTGAGACATCAATAACACTTTTAGGACAGTCCAGTAATTTTTTTTCAGACAGGATATAGTTTATCTATTTATGTGATAAGTTGTAGAGTGTTTTTCACAAAAACCGAATAATTGAGTGTCGGGAATTATTTGTTTGTCTTTTAAAATCAAAGCTATACATTTAAAAACTTATTTTTCACAGAAATTGAAAAAAGTCAATAGACTGTTGTAGCGTTAGAAGATTTGTCTAGTTTGGAAAAGATGGAAAAAAAGAGAGTCTAATGATGTGTAGAGTTTATAATATATGTTGATGTCTATGTTTGGCAGTTTTCATGCGACTTCCACCGTAGTGAAGTCCAATCCAGATAAATTATGAAGTGGAAAAGAGAGTAAAAATTGTAAAATTTCATCTTATGAGAAAGTTTTGTAGTTTGGATGAAAGGGTAGCGTGGGATACAAAAGAATCTTCTATATGTTTGAAAACTCTTGGCGATTACTATTTGGATGCGGTTGGAAAACATTTGCTAAGTGTGCTTGAATTAAATCATATTTTCCTGCATTTTGAAGCGCATCATTAATTTGCTAACGGCAATATATTAATTTAAGTTTCAGGCATTTCTTGGTTGGTCTCCAAAGTGCGCCATCTTCAGATGTCATCGATTAGTCGATAGATACAACCGGGACTTATAATTGTTAATAGGTAACAACAACATTAAAATAATTAATAATATTATAATAAATGCAATGATTTTGCCAAAAACTAGTTCAAGTTTAACCCACCGTATTTTTAAGAAAAAAATGAATTACCTACTTATATTAATATAAATAAATTATAAACTATCCTTAGAAATAGAGCCTAACACATAGCCTCCGTTTTCAAATTTTTTAATATGCAATGATTTATCAAGTACACTCAAAATCTACTATCAAGCATAAAGAGTTTTTTTTTTTTAAATTTAATCTTTGAAATGTTTGAAACATATGATTATTTACATAGTTTGCATAATTTTGGTATATACATTATATGTGTATAGCTTATCGATGGTATTAAATTTTGCTTCAAAGAAAATTCGCTTAAAGTTGCAATATTTTACTGCAACCATAAACTTTATTTTGCTGCATTTTTTTGTTTTGACGATTATGTTTCATTCAATATTCTGTTAAACCACATAATATCATAATAATTATTGCTGGAAAATTATAATTTATTATAATGATTTTAGTGCCAAGTTTTTAATTTATATATTGTTTTACAATCATGTGATTTACATAATAAGTATACTATAACTTTAATAGAGTGATTGTTGGTTTTAAAAGATGTAATTTTTATAGATTTCTAACCATAACGAACTTTTTAAGGTTTTTATGACCTTTTTTACTTTTAAATTGTTTTTCAATAAAAAGTAATTTATTATTCTTTGTTTGATTTCATATTCTGATACATTAAAATTTGCCTGTAAATTTTGTTGGTGCATAAATATCAAATAATCCATACAATATAATAATTATATGGTAACTAAATTATACTGATGTTAACAAGAATTTAAAGTTTCAGTTAGTTTATTTTACTATATATAATATATGAATATTATTTCACCATAATTATTTAGGAAATTCTATAAAAAATACTTTGTTAATTTCAGGTTAAATCAAGTAAAATGTCTGACAATTTCACGACAAAAGTAAAAAAAAAATGTATCAAAACAATTTTTCTTTTTTGAAAAACATAAAAATTGAAAAAATTAGCAGTACTTACCTACGGCACCAAGAAGCTCAACCTTTCTTCTAATTAATTTATTCTTAATATGATATAGGTACATAAAGGTCCTGTGTGATAGAATAAGCAGCTAATCAGTGTTCAGGTCACGCAGCTATCTCGGGATAGGCATATTTTCTTGTATAACAGCTAGGCCATCCTGAGAAGGACCAAAAGAGATGTAAATTATAGCATTATTAAAATAAAAACTATGGTGGAGGGGGGCGGGTGGAAGCAATGCAAAAGCGATCCTTACCCGGTCTCGTGGTCGAAAAAAAATTGTCCATAATACATAATAAGGCACAGGTAGATTAACGAGAAAAAATCTGGGTTGATTGTTTATTTGTTTAAAGAAAAAAACCATTGTACGTTTGCTGATTGAAGAATAAAAACTATTGACTGTGCATAATATTACCACTGAACTGTTGACACAATCATTCGTTCGTCAATAATTATTTATCTACCGACTTGATGTATTGTAAATAATTGTAATATCATAAATATAACGAAGTATAATAATAAGCAATGCAGAAAGTTGTTAAAATAAATTTAAGCTGCAAATACATGATTATAATAAAACTAATCGACTTAGTGCACGCGATTTTAAACTCGGTAGACCGTGATGTATACTCTTACACAGACATTTCAAATATAATTATTAATTGTGTATACAGTAAAATGTCGATTTCATAATTTACGAATCAATTAGAATTTTAATATCATTAATTTATGGCATATATATTGTTGGCGGGAAAATCGTTTTTCTCTCCTCCCCTTCGTCCTATACAATATATCCTTACATGTTCTACCCGTACGTGACTCGGAGAGAACGACCGCGGTGCTGCTACACTGCAGGCGCATCTGCAGTAGCCGTCATAGACACGACAGACGATCGATCGTTTAACGATTTCAATGTTTTGACGGTCGCTGCGACGATTTAAAAAAATAATAATAATAATAATAATATATTATGCATTTTTGTCGTCAATGCGATACATTTTTACGAGCGTCAGTCGCGCATTCAGCGACCGCCGGCAATAATAATGTAATAATATTATACATAACTTTTCGCACGATTTATATTGGTTGCAAACGAGCTCGTACGACAATGCCTAATATTGTAAATGTAATTTTCAAAAGAAATTTTCGGTTTGACATAAATATTATTATTTTTGCTACGCATCGGTTGACTTTATAGTTTTGTTTTCGCAGCGCCAATACATAGGTATACAGACACCGCCGCCGTTTATAAGAAAATACGTGCGACGGTGTTGACATATTATTATTTCACGACGTGAAATAGTTTACTGCAGTTTGGGTCAATGCATCGAAAACCGTTTTAGGTCGCCCGCGTCCGTCTCTCGCCGTCCCGTCCGCGTCCGTCCGCGAGGTCGCATCGTGGCGGCGGCGGCACGGACGACGAGGAAGTGCTTTTCCGAGCTCCGCGCGCGCCTATGCCGACCGGCGGCGAATCGATACAGCGAAAGTGCATATTATATCCCCTGAAAAGCGCCGCCGCCAGATCGCGGCTGTGATGGCTGTGGCAAAACGCACACGAAGCGAAAAAAGAATATTATCCTTTTCTCCTCACACGCGCGCGCGTGTGTGTGTGTGTGTGTGTGTGGTGTGTGTGTGTGTGTGTGTGTGTGTGTGTGTGAGAAAGTGTGTGAACTGCGAGGGCTGCAGGTCTCGTATAATCCTTTATATTATGGTTTAGTCGCTAAACTTTATTGCGGTGTCTTATCGGTCAGAAGACTAATTTCTCGTCTCCTGATCACAGTGCATTTCTCGATTCCTTTATCGGGCGCCTATACTTGTTATCAGGGCTCGTAAATTCATGCCCTAAAAATGCCCGAATAAGCATGCATTTAGACACTCAAAATTGACAAAATATGCCTTAAAAAGTTAAAAATATGCATTTATATGCACTAATAACAAATTATGCACTTAAAAATTGCTTACTTAAAAAAAATCAATTAACCAATTTTTGAAATAACATGATAATTATCCATTTATTTTTTTATAATTATATTTTATTGTTTTATGTCACAATTAAACAAAATAGATTTTAAATACTATTCTTTAGCCTTCATGAACTGCGTATAATGTATGTCTTTGTCAGTAATTTATTCCAGTATAGTTATTTCCTTAGGCAAAAAACCTCCAAATATGCAAAAACGTGCAAAATAAGACTTCACATATTTAACCGTAGTACCTTAAAATTTAGCATTAAATACAACTTAGCAAGATTGATATGCAAATGCATGAACTTACGAGCCCTGCTTATTTTATTGAATTAATATATGTTATTTGTACAGAAAACGATACCACAGTTATCTCTTACTGAAGCAAAACATACTATGGCAAATTTCCCATTAAGAAGAATCCGTTTTACTATTATAATTATATTGAGCTATTTTTTTATGTTAAAAAGCGACCCATGGTCAAATTTAAAAACAGTTTGATATCCAGGGCATCTCGTAGATTTTTTCTTTGATATTTAAATTTCGAAGCACGTTAGTATCGTTTTAAAACAAACTATACAATTTACGATTTACATAAAAAATCTTACGAGGTGCATTTAATATACTTGTCTTAAAATTTGATAATACTAAAATTCACTTTTATATTAAAAATAACTTAAAATTATTAATACTTAGCTGAATGGATAAAGAATTAACGTAAAATGTGCCATGTCATCAGATGTGGACACAAGGAGAAAGAAGGAGGGGTGGGGTTCACAAAAAAAATGTGTTGTATAACTATATATAAGATATTTGGTTCATATTAATGTGTAGAATAATAATAATAATATAGCCTTATAATGTATAACTCCATTGTTTAAACCCAACATTTTCCCAACCCCCCCCCCCCCTGTAAATGACAACTGTATCCGACCTTGCGTACCATGCGTTAGTAAGACGAAATAAACACATGTGGATATGACGCTTCAATTTTAATAATAAATCGTACTATACGAAGCGCATTGTATATTATTCACAGCTCGTATATCAGATGTTACAAAACTAAAAATAATAACATTTATTTTTAGAAAGAATCTGATTTTATTCTATTTTACTGAACAAATTGCATTTTACAAAAGAAAAGCGAAAATAAATAAATCGAAATAATAAAGGCGATAATTATTGGAGATGTCGGATGGACCTTAAATGAAGTGTCAAGATAAAATTGATATTAGCTGGTAATTAGATTTTATCTAGTATATCCATATAATATTATGCGTTTATCTTGATAAATATACATTGTTCAACTCAGTTTATTTGTTTTACCAACTCGTTTCTCTCGAGAACGTAACGGGGGCGTCATTTCAGGTTTTTTTCGGGTGTACGAGGTTTCAATCAGACCGTTTTGAAATTTCTCCAGGCCATATAAAAATAAATATACATGTCGTATATATCACCAGACTATAATTACGTGTTTGGTATTTTAAAAAATAATAACTTGTTAGAATTAGAAAATAATTTAAAACAGTTAGAGTATACAAAATCAAGAGCTCACGAGTTAGAACAAAAAACAAAAGTAGAAAATAATACTTGTATTCGAGGAAGGTTCAGATAATCGATTGAGCTACATATTTAAAAGTGGCTTACTCAATATTAATAGTATTTAAATCATAACCTATTCATTTATTTCTGTTTGCAATTGGTTACACGTAAGAAAAGAGTTAATTATTACTTTTAGCCACAGGTAGATTTTTACCTTGGTTTCAATCTCCAGGCGTCGCAGCTATGGTAAAAAAAAATACATGTTCAAAATAAAGTTATTTTACTAGTTACAATAAATATTATTAAAATTAATTTTAAAATAAATATCTTAAATTTTTATAATAATTTAAATATTATTTCCTCACAAACGAAATAAATATCTTAACAAACCATTACAAAAGACTAACGAACACGTACAGTGTGAAGAAAAATTCCAAATTCCAAAATTCGGGGCTTTTTTCCAGCTCCACCAATTAAAACGTTTATTTAGAGCCAAAACGAACATTTTTCAAACGAAAAAAATGTCTTTACAAACCTTTACAGAGCGGTTACAAATGAGGCGGCTAATGAAGAAGTCAGAAAATTGAATTAGGGGGTTGGGGAAATGAAACTATTCGCACGCTGCGCAGTATAATATTATAACAGTTTAAGATTATAATTGCAACGTGTGAATCTATGTGTTATTGAATTTCTTACCCGCAACACCGCCGCGATTAACACCCGACAAATCGTCTTGAATAAAAAAAACTAAAAAACGGTGATCATTTCATAAATATAGTTTTGTTTTCAGACCAGCTCGTACCTACACACGTGTGTATACCCGTACCGATTGTGTAGTAGGTACTGCTGGTAGGTATATAGTGAATAAATTGAAAAAATACAATCGTTTATTGCGCTCGGGGGGTTTTTTTCTCGAGCTTTGAGGCACCGTTCGAGATGCAAACCAATTTGCATTGCGTTCCTAAGTTAAACAAACAAAAATAAATCATCGGGATTGATATAGGATACATGATAAATTAAACGTGTGTTTATTTTTGGAAAATAGGTAAATCGTTGTATCTTATCTATATTCCATTTGGGGATATATATTACGATGTAAGTGGAAATCGTGTGCACACACACGCGGGCATAAAAGTACACCACATAAACAAAACGAGAGTAAAACATATTATTGTACGGTTATCCTGAAAAAAAAGAAAATAAGTAAACATGTTGCCCTCGAAAATAAGCGATAAATAGAGAGAAGTTAGACCGGAGGCAAAGTCCTATATGGATTAAATATTGGTTTCGAAATGTTGTGTTTTTCTTTTCTTATATTATATATTAAATACAAGGCACAACACTATTCTGTTACAAATAACTATAGAAAAAATAAACGTTGAAAAATAGATTTTGACGATCAAATATTGCGGACAATAATAAGCGAGGTCCGCGACACAAATAACTAATAAGTATGAGCCCCCAAAAATAACACTCGAAAAATTCAATTCGATTACTGTCTTTTCTGCACACACGAGCCCGTACCATGCGGTTCAATTTGTGAAAATGTAGGCATAATTTAAACACAACTACATATTATTGTATAGTATTGAAGTATTTATATAATATTATAATAAGTAGAGCTAGGATTTTAATGACCTAAAAAATACACAAAAATGCACTAAAAAAAATTCAAAAATAACCTAAAAACTCTAAAATATTATTATTAATTATTAATTATGATTTATGAACAAAATAGGTGTAAATTTGACTTGCGAATGTAACCTACACAACGTATACACCAAATGAACGTAGTATTTGTAATATTACGTACAAATGACCTTAAAAATGTAACAAAATGCATTTAACACAAAAAATGCAAAATAAAAATTACACATATTCTAAATTGTTATATCACAAAACAAATTTAGTTTTTGGTTGGAACTGTATAACAGGGAAAAAAAATAAAAAAAATACAAAAGTCACCAAAATCCTAGCTCTAATAATAACTATATCATGCCGCGTCGAGAATGTGTCGTGTACTCGTGTCGGTACCTATATTATACGTATACGTATCATACGTCATCGCATGACATATGACTTTTAATACGATCGATAATAATATTGTTTTATGTTGTTAAAATAATGTAAAATATATGATGTGTTTCTATATAATAAAATGACGGTAACATAATATTATGGCGCTGTTGTAGGTTAATATGTTTTGGCTACACCACTTTCGAGCAGTTGTTCGATACATATAATATTTCTACAGGTATAGACGTAAGTATCTCATTACGTACCCACCCGTGTCGTTTCATATATGGGTATAATGTAAAGATTATTTACTTACTATTGCTAAAACGCACGTGAAAATGGTGTGAAAATCGTATGAAAACCATCGTCGTATAAGAAACGATCGGTTAAAAGGCGGTCACATGAAAGGCTAGGTGTATACGAAAATAATACTTAATATGTGTTTTCGGTTCGACTGTTTCTATTATACTGACCTGCCCTTTAACACGTCTCGAGCCTCGGGCTATTTGTATTGTGTCTACGATGTTGTTATTATTATTGTAATTTAGACGATAAACAAACCAAAATAAGATTACCGTAATAAGATTTTGGCTATATATTTTTCTCACTCGAATTTGTGTAAATGTATTTTTTTTCGATTTCCGACACACGCGCGCATTATGGTATATTTTCGTTCAGCTAAACCAGCATATTATTATTTTGCTGTTAGCTCAAAGTAAAACAGTGAACGGACGAATTGACCAACCATCAAACTCAAAGTTAAGAACATTATCTGCAGTGTTTGTGAGTTGGTTTTTTTACGATATTTAAATTTTCATTCAAGTTATATATGAAATAATACGATTTAATGCGATTCTCAAATCTCTCTTCAAAATTTAAATATCATAAAAAAGCCAACGTATACGAGCACAGATAATGTTCTTAATAAAATATGCTAACGCATCCCTTAAAAGTGTATTTTATTATGGCTCCTGGTGAGAAAAGAATATGGCCACCACTGTACTAGTATTATGGTATTAAAAAAAAATGTAGGCATTGGAAATAGGTGCTATATGAATTTTGAACCCGGGGGGCGCAAGTGCGCAACTAAATACGTCCCTGAGCTCCTAACAAAGCAATATTATAGTGTACCTATCGGTCTAGTTTAAAATGTACCTATTGTACCTATAAAGTACTGTCATACAGTATTATAGCGAGTTGATTGTTTGTGGCTATAATAATGTCATCCGCAACGTTAGACAATATCATCTATATATAATATATATATATAAAATCCAAATACCACTTACTCACTGATCGCTGTCTCTCAAAAACTACTCAACGTACGAACTTTTTTTTTATTATTAATAGAGATCACCCTTACATAGCCGGGTAAGAATTAAACAGGACATCAATTTAAGCTAAATTTTAAAAATCCAAAAATAAATGTTAATAGAAGGGCACGGGCACCTGCAGAAATTTTGATTTTAAGGAGCAAAAAAAAATGTTATTGGTAAAAAAAAATGAATATGTAGGTGATGTCTAAAAATAATCAAAAACAAGTTTAACCTTTTATTTTTTGTAATTTCTTGTGCTTAACACTTTCAATGCAGATAAAATTTTGGAGTATCACGCTACACTCCGCGCCAATATTTGAAGCAAAAGGACATCGTCGGATAAATGAAGAGGCCGGCTATACGGTGGCACCATACATGCATCGTATGGCTGACGTCGGCAAGTATCCGACGAATTCGTTCTTACCACGATTAAAGATATACTGGTTGCGCAACGAGGCGCGATTACGAGACCCCCGAAGTGTCGTCAACATTTGACTGATTAGAATTGTATTACGGCGCACTCTATTGTAATTTTCAAAATAAACTGATGCGTTTGATAATTGATACCTATTACCTACATGGCTACATTTTGTAAAATAATAGGTGCGTTGAATGTTTACATTTATTCAAAAAAAAACGTAATAAAATGTATAATACAATAATTTTGTACACGTAGGTACCTCGATAATTGAGATTATTAAAAAGCCAATTATTATAATTCAATATAATTTAATAAATAACAAAAATAAGTACATCTTGTCATCTTACATCTATAACAGCCAATACATGGGTAGGTACATCATTATTATGTAATCAGGGACGGATTGGGATATAAATTCGGCCCGGGAAATCTGCAGTACCTATGTCGGCCCTTTATGAAAATAATATGGCTGTGGATCAAACTGTTCCCGTGTTTACAAGTTACAATTGATAAAATCAAGCAATATTAATAAAATATGATAAAAATACAGTCTACACAGTATGGTTTAAATTTATAATTAAAATCTGTTATTCTGAAGAAAAAAAGGCACTCTACAGGAGGACCGGCCCACCGGGAAAACTCCCGGTGTCCCGCCGGCCCAATCCGTGCCTGGATTAATATCTTTTATTTATACTTATACCTGTTGAACGTTAATACCACAATCACATAAATTATAAATATCTTCAATTACTCATTGTTTTTTTTTTCATTAAATAAATAAAAATTTTATATTGAGTCCAACTTAAACTGTTTGTGGTTGCTTGAAAAAAAAGTCATATTATTAAATCAATACTGTTACCTATTTATGTTCATTTTTTAACTTGTTACTAATTTAGACAGCTTCTTTTTTGTTTTATTTTGTTTCTTATTTAATTGATTTTTAATGTAACTATATTGTCTCATGCGCATTATTATGAAGCTACTACAAATGTCTGTTAGTATTTCAGTTTGATGTTTTGTGCATGGAAATGTTAGATTTGAATATTTATTTAAAAAGTCATCTAATGTTTCTTCGAATACATTATTGGAGTTGGCATGTAGGGTAAAACATAATTCTAATTTTTTAAGCATTTTAAATAAATTATTATTTGGATGAGTTAAATAGCTTTTTCAGAGCTGTTTATTTTGGTTGGTATTTCATCACCATAGTCTTGTAGACTGTAGTCTAATATAAGTCAAACTTCGGCTATTTACATTTATACTTTCTCTTAAAAAAATCTCATCATATATGAGGCAAACTAGTTTTTGATGATCAGATTTCGAATTAAATTTTTTTCCAAAAGCTTAAAAAAATTGAGATCGAAACCACAACCAATTTTTATTGCTAGAAGATTTCTTCTTATAGTATTTACGCTAGGTAAAGGAAGTAAATTTTGATCCCTCAAAAACCTATAGCCACTGGGTGATCTGTTAAAAATAACATAAAAATTACTTAAATACTAAATAAATTAAATCTATGACTTACCTAATTTGAAAAAGTAGACACATGAGCATCCAATTTTCACAATATTTCCTATTCTTTGGATTTTTTAATCTAGCTGCAGCAAATATCTCTAGAATCAATTCTGATTGACATTTAGGTATAGCAGAATTTTCTAATATTTCAGAAATATTTGAATCACTGAGTTCTTTCATTTTATTTTTGCAGTCATTTAAACTACTTTGCAACCTAATAATTTTTTTTATTTGCCCTTGAAAAATTCTTTAAAATGGCTTTTTTTGTTTTCCGTAGATTCATTACTATTTGTTTCTTATTGGGAGAAAAGTTAGGTCTTAAACTTTTCCCTTTTGACATTCTATATTTTTTCATTTTGATACTGTCCATTAACCGTTGACACCATACGCAATATTTACTATGAAATTTTATCATTTATTTTTATATTTTATAGATCAATTATTAAAAACCAATAAATACAATTCATAAATTACCTGTCTTTTTCAGATAATACTGTTAAGCATTTTAAATGGTGGTATTGACCACAGATTTGTATACAATCCTGCCCAAAATATGAAGTTACAATAGGAGTGTATTCATTTGAAAGCATTACTCCATTGCAAATATTAATTTTATCAAATAAATTTAAAATATTTTCCAACTCTTCTTTACTTTTGGGAGTATAATTAGAAGGAAACCCAATATCTGAGGTTGATATTTCTATGCCATTGATATGTATTATGTAAAATAATAGTGGAATCTATGAACACAAAATGAATAATTACACTATTGTGTAAGTTATTTATTAATATGGTACTCTACTACTCTCTATAGGTAGGTACTAGAAAATCTCTACAAAGTAATTGGGCCTTTATTAAAATATATTCAATCCTATCTTTTACTTAAAAAAATTAAAATATATAACTTATTCTAATGTAATAATTATTGTATACAATTTAATGTAAGGCTTATAACAATAATAATAAATTAAATTGATGCTCAAATAAATAATAAATATATTTTCTTACCCTCAATTATAACAAGTTTTTTTTCAACATATCTATAATAACCTGATGTAAAAGAACCCATTTTATAAAAAGAAATAACTTGTTGGCAGGATTTTGTATAATTTAGAACATCTATATCATTAAGCCACTTATTTGGAACATTTATACTTTTTAATTGATTAAAAACAATATTAAATGAAGTTTTATCTACATTCAATTCAAGCTGTAATAAAATATGTGTTTCAAGTTTCAACTATGTTATTGTATTATAATAAAAGTATACATATTTACTTTAAATTTTTTCTGCACAGAATAAATAATTTCTTCAGATAAATTATTTAAACTATCATCACTTAAAGAGATTATACTATAATTATGATCGTGCTCTATTGCTGGTATGCTAGTAGTTGGTATCAATGGTACAGCTCCCTTTTTAAGTCTAGGTTTTTTTAAACATATCTAAAATATATATTATAATATATCATATAAATCATAGGTATATACTAAAATAATAATTATTCATACTCAAGAAATATACAGTTTTACATTGTATATAAATAATAATGCATTAGTTAAATGTGTTGTATTAAATTATATTTTATATAGGTACTTACAGAGTACTTTGAAAGTCCTTGTCCGGATACCCAGTGATTAATAATGTCGTCTTTTTTAAAATGTGACGCACAAACTCTAAATCGGCTTTCTAAATTCATTCCAAGACTTTTTTCCCATTCTTTGAGTAATATATTATCTTTTGGAACACCAAAAGACGATTTGTGTGAATGAGCACAAATCGACACACAACACTTCATTTTATTAATATTTCAAATGAACTTAATTTAAATTAAACTAATGTTTAAACACAGGTGAAATAAAATTGCAAAATATTTTCTTCAATAACTACCACGATTAAAGATGATAGAAAAATACAAATTATGTTTTAGGCGGTAAAAATATTGTGATAATCACGAAACTGATATCTTAAAACGTATATGAGCGCTAGTTGTATATTCTTATCAACAGTTTATCGAGGACACTTTGGGAACCACATTTAATGTTCTTATCATAGCTCGTTGCGCAACCAGTATAATATCTTTAATCGTGGTTCTTACCAAAATATTTATTTTTTAAAAAGGTTATAATAAGTGCAATTACATTTAATGTTCGTTGGAGGGTATCCAACATCGGCATTGAACGTTTCTAACACAATAAATTACAAAAAAATAAATATAAACTAGTTTTTGATTATTAATAGAATGAAATATTCATATTTAATGTCTTTGGAAATAATTTGACCGTCTATAATATTTTGGGCAATGTTTTTTTTTAATATTGTATTCGTTGTTATGGATGTATTCGATTCAATGTTGATTCGACACATTTATGATCTGTCTTCGATTTGTACCCACATAATTGACACACATTCAAAATTAATAAAGGACGTTTGTCGGAGAAGTTCAGGCGCTTTGAGCAAATGCGCTGCGAAATCTTGGCCGAAGATACGGAGATGGGATTTGCTCAGCGTCCTGCCGGATGAGCCACCAGCGGAGGCCGTGGTGGAAAATAGCTGTGGCTTTACAATGCAGGGGTCTTCAGAGCAGTCCGATATGGCGGACGAGGCGTCCACGTCCGACGACCCTCCAAAGACCACAGGGCCCGAAATCGTCGTCTACCGCTTGAACGACTCTGACTGGATGTCAGTTGGATGTCCAGAACGATGTTGCTCGGGAATTGCTAGTGGGGGGCCGTACACAAAGCCCTGCTCCAACCACCGGTGTCCCTGGATCCGCGGCCAAATGACGACGATGCAGTGGTGCTGTCGCCGCCAGCCTCGCCGCAGAATTCACAAGAATACCTGTCGTCCCGGTCGTCGTCCATGAGTTCACTTGCCAGTACAGCACCGTCGGAATCATGGACGAAGTGGCTGAGAACGGCCATGTTGCAGAGACTGTTAAAGTTCGAGGAAGTGTCTTCCGAAATCAGCAACGCCCATCCTGATTGCAGCGGAAGGCATTTGCCTACGTTACGGGCCTGTCTGCATCTGCCCGTGAGTTCAATGGAGGATGGCGGTGAAGAACGTCAGCAACCGTTGGACATTTCCGTCTCGGTGGCCGGAAGCGATGCATTTCAAGAGCTGCTTGTGACTGCAGTGATTGACGGCGTCGCAGAACGTCTGCAGCTGTTGGAAATTGAATCTCGGTGGCCGGAAGTGACGCGATACCGGTATGTCTGGAGCTACCTGGGATTGCAGTGGAGGATAGCGGAGCAGGACGTCTGCAGCCGTTGGAAATTAACGTCTCGGTTGCCGGAAGCGACAGCGACGATCTAGATGACTTCATCAAGACGGAGGCAGCTGTAAGACCCCGGGGCAAAAGGTCCCTCAAGTCCTTCTGTTCGGCCCTCGGAAGGGGTCTTTTGAGGGTCAGCAGAAGGATGATCATTTGCTTACCAAGGCAGAGGTCAGGTTAGGTTGAAATTGTGTACCTAAAAGCCTAATATTAATATATTTTTTCTTGTATCTAAAATAATTAAATATGATATTCTTCGCAGTGGCGAAGCCAATATTTTAACCCGCGAGGTTATTATAACGGGAAAATTGTTCATTATAATTGTTATTATATCATTATCTTTATAATAAAATATGTGTGTATTATATAAATATTTAGAAGTGTTTAATCATATAATGGGCATTATACATACACGAGTGCAGAGAATTGCTTACATTAGGTGTTTAAAAAATGATTTTAAGTTTCTGTTCGACGGTTAATGGCAAATATAATACCTGTCTTGGCCATGTCGACAATTATTATTTATATTTTATTCTGACGTGTTTATAGTGGTGTCAGAGTGGATTGCAAACAGTAGACTTGCGCTGAATGTAAATTTCTAAACTGGGTATCTTTAATATTCGTTTTAAAAAATATTTATCATAGTTCCGTGTTTAGCTTCTGAACTGCATGGGCATCATTTGTGGGATGTAAGAGTGTGGAAATTTATTGTATCTTATGATTTATAACAGGTATTTCTGTAAATTAAACTATAATTTATTTAATTTATATTTAATGTACCTACCCATGTGTAATAATTATTATTATTCTACGGCCGAACGCGACGAAACAACGACAACGTTTGGGTTAGGTATTCGAGGTTACGTATTTTATATAAAATATGCGTTTGCGACACTTCGGTAGCATTAAATATGTATTTTAAGTAAATTAAGTAAAGTTTTAAATGTAAATTTGAGCCTCAAAATAATACGAAAACATACTTGTGTAGACTTCAGCTCTTTCGGCAAATCCTCGTGCCGTAATGTGCACAGTGCACCACCGCAACGCCGACGTGGAACGCTTTAATTCTTCTGAACTGAAAATATTATAGTGATTTATGAAAAATTAAATCGTACTTAACACAATATGTTTTTTGTTATTCTGCTAATTTACCTTTGCATGACATTTTAGGACTGTTTATCGACTTCGTTCTCTGCATCGATTTTGGCAATTGCCATAGATTATAGATAATACATATTACATTACGTCCTGCACATCAGCTGATATTGTAATACATCTTTTCATATCAAAGAGTTCTGTGTTTACCATTTGTTCATTGAAATGTGAAATGACAATAACCAAAATAGTTTATAATTTTAAATTTAAATTACAATTATAATATAAAATATTATTTGTTTATTTATTGATTTATATATTTATAGATGTTTTTTTGATATTAGATGCACAAGTATATTTTTACGTAAGCATATTTTTTTTATGAATCAATTAATAAATGTGATTATTGTTTTTTAGAATTAAAATAATTATAACATGTAGGTTAATAAATCACATTTGCCCTACCAGCTATACCACCAGTTTATAAAAGTTCAAGTCAAACATTTTCTTCGAATGTTTACTAGCATGAAATAATGATTATTATTTGATATATTAATTCTAATTATATTATATTCTCTATAATATATTATTATGTTTTTAAGATACCCAATTTAAATTATTTGATTTTTTTTTTATTCTGCTTAATTTATTTCCTATCGATATTATTAAAAAAATGTTTTCTGTAATAAACTTCGAAATAAAACCTTCCTCATAGTGTATCTATTTGTTTATCATTAGTTTTGTCTTCAAAATTTTCAATTATTTTTCAAAAATGAATTGGATTATATTATATAGGTAGGTAATAAATATATAATATTTATTATTAATTTTGTTTTCTCTTATATAATATATAATAATTGTATAATATACCTATTACATTTTTACATGTTTTTGAATCAAAATCGGTCATATTTTAAGAAAATTATATTTTAGCAAAACGTGTTTTTAGATTTTTGTCAATCGAATTATCAAGTAAATTGTAAATACTGTATAGTTAAAGTAAATAAACAATTACAGCGATAATATTTAGGTATAATATAATATTTCATATTAGGTAGGTATTTGGTTTTAGTTTTTGTCATCTGCTGATTTTGTTGGGTTTTTGTCGATTTCTAATGTACGAATTCCTTTTTTTGCATATTTTGCAAATTTAAGGTAATATTATAGAACATATTTATGCAATTTTAAGTGTTATAAAATCCCAACCCTGTTCATTGTGATTTATGATGTAGGTAAGAAGTACCTATATGTAGCTTTATATATTAAATTCCGAATGAAGCGTACCTATTTAATATATCTACGGCTCGTATACATCCGCTTCATTAGTTGTACTTTATGTTAATTATGAGGTATTTTTTTTGGATTTAACAATCCTGCAAAGTTCTCATAGAAAATGTCCTCAAAATTCCAATCGCATTCATATCGGGTGCGTGGTTTCCGATAGCATTTTGGACCTGGTTGATGCGTTGAGAAGGTAATTTTTTAAATACCTATCCCAGTACTTTTTATGTAATATTGGTAAACAATGAAGACGAAAAACAAAAAAAATTGGAAATGGTTACAAAAAACCATGAAGTTGATCTTTTTTCGCGTAACGCGCGTGTTATTGTAATTTTTTAATCGAAAATGTCATGAGTTTTGGATAGCAACTATTACTAGTAGGTATCAATTTAAAATAACTTGTAAATTTATGAACAGTTTATTATGTTTTCAAGTTCTATAGAAGTATAGTACTATAGTGGTTTTTTTATTTATATCGATATATTTATATATATTACCA
This sequence comes from Neotoxoptera formosana, assembly GCA_022818045.1. Taxonomy (NCBI): domain Eukaryota; kingdom Metazoa; phylum Arthropoda; class Insecta; order Hemiptera; family Aphididae; genus Neotoxoptera; species Neotoxoptera formosana. Next base: position 3,898,209 of record CM040634.1, read on the forward strand.
CGTCGGTAGGACAATATTATCTTCCAGGACCGTGGTATCTACTCACTAGTCACCAGGCTGCCGCGCACACGAACGAGCCATGATAAGAATATAAAAAACCGGGAAAACTTCAAAAACATAACATATTAAGCACAATAGTATCATCGAAAATTGCAACAACGTCAATACGCCAGTCAGTGACCACTGTGCCCCAGTCGCCAAAGTAATTAGTTTTTATTGTATTTTTGTTGTCAGACAGTGACCACCAGTGTTTGAACTTAGAAGTCACACAGTCGCCTCCAAAGTCCTAACTGTTAAGGCACAGTCACTAAAAGAATTTTAAAGTTTTTCTGCGAAAAAATAAAATAATATGGAATCCGTAGCCATACCCACACGGGCGTTTGTTAATGGTTCTTTCTTGCAGAAATACACCGACAAGCCCGTAACACTAATCGGCAATGTGTTAAAGGTATAGTACTCATCTAGGTATTATAACTTGACACTCTTGATTTCAAATCTCGGTTTTCAATTTTGCATAGGTGAGTCCTGATGGTAAATCCATAACGATGCAAACAACAGACGACCAAGTGGTAACTGTTAATTTTCATGAACAGATTGACAGCTCTCTAGACGGATGGGTTGAAGTGCATGGTTTGGCCAAAGATAAAGGAACTGTAGCCGGAGAAAGTTACTACAATTTACCATCATCAATAACTGATGATTTTGGTAAGTAAAATTGTATAAGCAGTTATTAACAATTGAAAGTAACTAGTATTAGAACCAACTATTGCTGATTATTAATTATTAATTTACATTGTAATGTTTTCATATTTGTTTAGAGAAACCACAATTTAATGAAGCAGTTTCACTAATATACAGTCTATCAAACCCCTTGAAGTAATGAATCGTTGATTCAGATTTTAATAATAATTAATTTTTTTTGTATTTAAGTTCTGATATACTCTTAATTGTCTTATTGAATATTTTCTAAGAAATAAACTTAGATAGGTAATTACTTTTAATTTTTTTTAAATCACTCGAGTGCTTGTTGTCCTGTTGTAACTTTAAGGGTCTCTTTTAAACCCTCTGAAGTGTTGATAATATAATTCCTTTTATTTTTGTCCTTTATATTTTGTGTTATATTATTATAACTGTGTTAAGTCAAACATTTGTAATTGAAATATTAATTATTTTATTAGTTCAATAAAATGTATAGTGTGTTTAATAATTAATACGCACTTATACGTTTTACCTAATTAAGCAACTATTACTTATAAGTAAACTGGCCGATCAGTAAGCAACTCACTATCTAGAAGAGTAGGTATTAAAATGATTTTGAACTCACCTATATTTTAAATAATTACAAAACAACATTTTTGAAAAACAATTCAATTTTTCTGTTAAAGACAACATGCATTTTGAATTTAATATCCTTATATTATCTATTACAATTTACAATATACTATAGGTATAGTTTTTTATTTGATTACCTATTTAATTATGTATAGAGACTACGTGTTTCATATTTGAGTGAGTTGAGACACCAACATTAAATTGCTATAAGTAAGATGTACATAATGTGAACAAAGACTACCAAGTAGGTAATATTGTAATAAGTATATTTTGTTAATATTTCTAGTAATTAACTTATTTTCTCTTAATTTTAGTTATTTATTAATTATTTTAATCCTTAGCAATAAAAGTTGAACATTTAATACATTTTTAACTACAAAATGATTTGCAAATGTTGGTAATTATGACAAATATTAACTTCAAATACTTAGAAAAAAATCGGGCCTATGTAATGAGCAGAGTAGTGGACCAACATAAAATTTTGCAAAAAAAACCTACTCCACTCCACAATTCTTATCGAAAATGTAAATACTTACAAATTAATTTTAATTAACTAAGAACACTAGATCAAAATTTGATTTCTAAACATCAATATTTTCAGAAAAATATAAAATTCAAACATTTTATTCATTCAAAAAAAAATGTAACTTTTTTAATTAAAAATGCTATTTATTTCCAAACAATTTGCAAGATGTTTACTGTCAACAGAATCACTGAACTTTGTTTATAATAAATATTATTAATTTAAAAAATATTTTAAGAATCTTTAGAACTATAAAAATATCTAGATTATTTTAATAGTATCTATGTCTATATATTATAAAATAGATCTTTAAATAAACTTCCAAAATACCTATATGAAAATTGTATGTTATAAATTAAAATTTAAGTTATTTGTTAGGATTTGATTTATTAATAGTTAATTACCTACTGTTTCAGTAATTTTGCACACAAACTTTATCTAAAAATATTAAGTTATGAGAATAAAGAACTGAGCTAGATCAGGAATCAGGATGAATTAGTTAAAACGCTGAAGAGAAACATATTCACAAAATAACGAGTATCATAATATCATATAATAATTTATTCTCAAAAATATCTAAACATAGGTATTGCAGTATTGCACAATGAAACAAAGCGTGTTCATAACCTTTAAGTTTGGTAATACAATACCATTTTCAAGTTAACACGAGTTTAAATACAGTGTCCCATAAGGATTTAATAATTTAAAACGGTGGGATAATTAACATATTGTTTCACCGCTTAAATTTGTAAACTCTTGTAGATGACAACCAAGGCTGTTTGGAAGAGAATATTTAAATCTGATTAAAAAACAAAAAATTCCAACTCAAAATCCTCCTTTATGTATAATGTATATATATAGGTTATATTATACACAAAAAGTTTTTAGATAAGATTTTAAACAATTCCATTTTCATTAAATTAATTTTAAATATTATGTTTGAATGTGGTAAGAAAATGTTAGTTCCCGTAACAACTTTTTTTTTTTGACAGCCCTGTGGACACTGTAAATATATTTAAAAAGTATACATTTCAAATAAATTAAATTAAATTATCATTATCAATATTACATCCAATTATAAAATGTAAAATAAATAATATTATATTAAAGTAATAAATAAATAGTTCCAATTCCCTCAAAATAAATATTTAAAATTATTCTTTGAAAATTGTGCAGCCCGTACTAATGCAGGCATTAACCTAATTATTATAATGAACAATTTATTTTTTAAAAAATAATCATAAGTATTAAATATTTTATTAGAGTTAGATTGGCCAATAGGACTAAGGTGGCAGTTCAGATATGTATAGCTGCCGGTTCGAACCCAGTCGTAGGTGGCATCTGTCTATGTGCAGGCAACTGCTAAGTGTAAGGGACTGCCATCCCTCCCAATTAGGGTATGGCAGTAACTTACGCGTGCCCAATAAAAATTCTGCCAAACAGGTAAACTAACTAAGTCTTTGAATGTACTCCCAAGTACATTCCATACAAAAAAAAGAAAATATTTTATTTGACTAACTATACAAATTCCCAGTGATAAAAAATGTAAAGCATAAAAATGAATGAGTCATTATTTCATTTAGTGTTGACTTCTAATTTTGACATCTAGACTCTAGATTCTAGAGTATTAAATTTAAAAAAAAAATCCCATCATAAAGAAGTAAACATTTGGTAGGGGACTCAAAAATATGGCATTTTTCAAAAAAAAAGAAAACGTATTATAAATTATAATTATGAGTCATAACAATGATAATTACAGAAACAATAATAAATTTTATAAAGAATAAAAAATAATGTTAAGTTAATACATGCTTTGGTACATGTTGATAGGAAAAACAAAAGCACATGTCTTTTCGTGTGCAGTTAACATTGCTCTGCATACAAAACCACTACCACAAGCACACACATAAGGTCTTGCACCAGTATGTTTTCTATAATGAATTACGTAAGAAGACCGTTGTGAGAATGTCTTACCACACTGGTCACATTGGTATGGCTTTTCACCAGTGTGAGTCCTGAGATGTAGTACTAACGTACATTGTTTGGCAAAACCTTTACCACAGAAACTACATACGTTAGGTTTCTCTCCAGTATGTAATCGTTTGTGTAACTTCAAATGTTCTCTGCTGGACAATTCTTTGCCGCATATGTCACATAAACAAGACATGGCTCTTTTATGTGTCCGACGGTGTAAAGCAAGTGAGCTACGATCATCAAATTTACGACCACATTGAGTGCACACATATGATACTGTGTCACCGTGTATAAGGCGCATGTGCGTTGCTAAATAACGAGATAATGAGAATGATTTTTTACATGATTCACATTTGAATGGCTTATCACCAGTATGCTTATTTTTATGTTCATTTAGTGAACTTTCTGTGATAAAATTCTTGTTGCATTCTGAACATGTATATTTGGACTGCTTTAGATGACGTTTTTGATGACGGTACATGGAAGATCGATGTTGTGTTGTATAACCACACGACTCGCATGAAATAGTGGGAGGTTCATTATTATGGTTCAGAACATGAGTGTTAAATGCCAAAAGATTTTGAAATGTACGATCACAGATTTCACATACATGCAGGGGTTTATCTTGTTTTTCTGTCAAACTATCCGAAGGTTCGTCCACAGATTTGCTCTGATCTTCATTTTTTTCTGCATTCTCAGCATGAGCAGTTTTCTTGGGAGATTTAACAGGCAAACGTTTGCAAGGTCCAGACTTTCTTTTGCTCGGTCTAAAATGAATTACAATATTTTAATAACGAAAATTAAAAGCGCTAATTGATTTTACCTTCTAACTGTTGGCGTCTCTACATCACAATCACTTGGTGGCTGATTCTAAAACATTTAAAATATTTAACAAACTTTTTTATTAATTAATTTCAATACAAAATTATCAGACATAATAAAAATGACTTATTTCTTCGATTGTTGAAATTGCAATACATTGGTAAGATAAAATGAACGACATAGGTCGTGCACCTAATTATTTGTATTATTAAAGACTATTACCATTTGATCCAAGATGCCGCGAAAATGATTCTCGGTGTCCTGGATGCACATAAAGAAATTATAAGTTTCCAAAAGTTTTCTATGACAACTGTTACATATCATTTTTGGGAACGGGTCTTCTTCTGAAAACTGATCAAGCAACGGATGTCAATTATAGGTATCGATAATATTAACAATGAAATTACAATAATATTATAATTATGACTGTAGTTAATAATGTCATCTGTCTCTTAAATATTTTCGCTTACTTTATTCGGTAAACACATATTTATTTTCTCAGCCAGACCATCAGGATCTTCGACTATGGGCGTTTTTGCATCGTCTTCCGTCAGACAGTACCGACAAAATCCAGACAGGTCCATTGCAACGATCACTATGAAGTGTAAACAATAATAACTTTGTACGTACAAACACCGATTTCCATACGAATTTGGTAATTAATTTTAAAAGTGAAAGAAAATTGATGGGTAATGGGTATATAGGTTTATTATGTACGAATGTGTAATATATTATTTCATCAATATTATTTCGTATTATCATAACCATTAACCATAGACCATTTGTAACAGATAACATCAGCTTTCGGTTAACCATTCTAACCTCAAACATTTGTTTTGTTCAAATACGCCCTTTTTTTCTGTGTACTTGGCATTTTTGAAATTTTTTTAACTTAAACAATATTGAATTATTGACGTTTCTCATAAGATCGACAACAATTATTACATACTATATCTCTATACATTATAAGATCCGAATGCTATTCCGAACACCTTTTGTCAAACTGTTCACCGTTGTATCTTAACCCACTACGAATTTTCGGCCTCGGCCTTGTAATGGACTCTGACACCAATCTGAAAGTAATTGTTGCTATACCTATAACGTTCTCTGGTGTACGCTATTCAATAATTTGCCTAAAATATTATTAAATCGCGTTTAATTTGTTTTAGAATTAACTCAAACAAATATAAACAAACGTAATGCACGAAAACGCATCAACAAAAGTGGCTGTTACTACTTCTGTAACACCTGTACACGGTCGTCCGGAATTTAGCAAACACAGAAATAGCAACCACCAAAGGAACCTTAGCCTTGACTTTCGGTATGATGTTACTCGCTTAATTACCTTAAATAGTACTTTCTTTTACCCTCTAGTTTGTTGTCTTGTCTCGTCTGATTTTGAAAATAAAACAAATACCTATCAGAGTATAATATGTTGAATTATCCATAATTTTTAAAAACTGGTATTGGTAGGTATTAACCAAATTGTTTTATTTATTACCTATTAAAAATTTAAATCATGGCCAAAATTAAATAGGTAAAATAATTTAAAATTCAGGTTTTGTTTACAATTTATTGCACAAAGTAATCCAGTGGTTTGATCCAATCAGTTTTAAAGTATTACCTAATATTTTTATTTAATTATACTATAAATTAAAAATTTTAAACTATAATTAGTTAAATTACACAATATTCTAAAACAATTGCATAACTATTTCAGAATTATTTCAAAACAAATAATCTAAATGAAGATCTAATTTAGTTTTTCCAATCTATATTTGTGTTGTTACTAATTGTATTATAAAAAAAAGGTCAATGGGCATTGTGTTACCAACAATAAATCATCCATCACACCACCGAAACCGTAGTTTGGATTCTGTGCTTACTAAAATACCAGAGGTAGACGTGATACCAAGTCCTGAGTGTCCTGAACCAATATGTGCGCCAATGTCTGACCCAAACATCCATTCGGATGATTCGGGCATTGGAAGGTAATTACTATTTACATGTAAAAATTAAAACAAATAATAATTTGTCATATAGTTATAAATTATTATAGCTCAGAGATGGCGAGCAGCTGCAGCCGAGAGAGTCTTAGCTGTTCAGAACCTAGCCCTTCAAAACAGGGAGGTTACGATGCTCAGACATTTGACAAAGTTTCTAAAAGCTTTCTGCTCAGACTGATAGAGTCAAAGCTGTTTGATATGCCAATGGCCATTATGTACCTTTTTAATTCAAAAGAACCTGGTGTCCAACGGTATATAGGTAATATACTTATCTTATTTGAATGAAATTATATATTAAACAAATATAATTTATTTATAGTGGTAGTGACTTAAATAATTTTCAGGTGATAAATTGTTTAGTTTTGATGACAATTCAGTCGATTTTTTCTTGCCACAACTAATTAGTATGTACATACAAATGGATGACATAGCAGAAGCAATAGATCCATATTTGGTACATAGGTATATTCAAATTTATCAATTATAATAGTGTAAGGTACCACAAATTTTAATTAATTAACAACAATTTTAGGTGTCGTAAATCTTGTGATTTTTCTATAAAATGTGCATGGTTATTAAATGCCTTTCATGATTTAAATGCTGAATCAAAATCTCGTGGTGGTCAATTAATTAGTACAATTCTTAACGAGCATTACAAACAAGGACCAAATGAACCAACCTCTTTAGATTCATTCAACCTATTAACAAAAAAGACTCATTGTCGGTCTAGATCTGACAGCTCAATGGTCAATTTAAACGGAATTCAAATAGGTAAGATTTAATTGCTCATTTAAAATCTAAAACTACTATTTAGTAGTTTTAATCTTTGTACAACAGGTTTACTTCATTATTTGTTTTTATTAATATTTAGTGCGAGAACGAAATTTTTTAGGAGATTTAAGTTCTGGTATGGCATTTGATAATAGATGCAGTTGCACAGAACAAATAGCCGAATGTCGATGTGGTGTAAGTTAAACAACAAAATTAAATTGTATGTGATTATACTTTTAAAATAATTCTACAGGCTCCAAGAATGTGTTCTGAAGTAGAATTTATCAAATGTTTAACAACACTTGGACGTGATTTGGCTAAACAATCAACTAGAGAAGCAAGAACTACTTATCTCTATAGCCAATTAAGTTTAATTAATAAGAATTTACCTGCTAAAGTTTGGATACCATTGTACAACTGTAATCATCATATTTTATCAATTCCTCCACGTGTAGCAGCTGTTTTGAATTCTAAAGACAAGGTAAATTATTATTGTTTACGCATGTGATAATAATAATTCAATCAATTTAATTTAATTTCAAATATTAAATATATTATTTCTTTATTAGATATTTATTTTATATTTAACTGGCAATCAGAACATGTCCTAACAATTTCGACAGTCATACAAATAAAATGAATTATAATTGTATAAGTTTAATAACAAAATCTTGATAAAAAGATATTCTAAAATTTTGAATTTTTCCAAAAATATATTTGAAATAAGATTGCGTACTCATTGCATTGACCATAATATAGTAATGCATGTTCTTTAGCTATTTTCTTCAATAATATGATCATTCTGTAACCAAAACTTGTTTTTAAAGAGATAGTTTTAGAATTGGGAAACTTAAAAATGCTAGTAGTTTAACATATTAAAAATAAACAATAATAAAATTATTAATTTATGTTTAGGCTCCATTTATTATTTATGTGGAAGTAGCAGAAGTAGAAGATGCTGAACGGTCTCCCTTGACTACCCGGGTATCAAATCTTCGTCAAACCCGTAGTGAAGAAAATCTCACTCGGTGCGAGTCCCAAGACCCCAAACCAGAAATAAACAATCAGAACATGTTTATTGTAGCTGGTGACATAAGACGTCGCCTCACCGTTTCCACTGATATTAAAAGTTCTTCACCCACAGATCCCGAAGACCCTTCAGCTGCTGCACTCAAAGAACTTTGGTCGGAGAAAGAAAAACGTGTCAGGGAAAAATCTCCATATGGTGGTCTAGCCAACTGGAAACTGTTGCCCGTTATTGTGAAGACAGGTGATGATTTGAGACAAGAACTTCTCGCCTCGCAATTATTACTAACGTTGCACAGTATATGGTTGTCAGAATTAGTACCATTAAAAGTTTTTCCCTATAAAATATTATGTTTATCAAATGATGCCGGTTTAATAGAACCAGTATTAAATACTATCTCTTTGCACCAGATCAAAAAACAAAATAAAAATTCATTATCGATGTATTTTGAAGAGGAATTTAAAGAAAATACTTTGGTAGAAGCACGGCAAAACTTTATAGAAAGCTGTGCTGCGTATTCGCTTGTTTGTTATTTGATCCAAGTAAAAGACAGACACAATGGAAACATACTTCTTGATAATCAGGGTAATCTTATACATATTGATTTTGGATTCATACTATCGGCATCCCCTAAAAATCTGGGATTTGAAAGTTCACCTTTTAAATTAACTTCGGAAATGGTTGATGTAATGGGTGGACTTGACTCAGATGGTTTCAAATACTTCAAACTACTAATACTCCGTGGTCTAATTGCTTCACGTAAACACATGGACAGAGTGTTGTCCGTCGTCCAAATCATGCAGTCTGCTAGTATGAAATATTTTTATCAACTAAAGGCTACTATCAAGTATCAAATAATGTAATATTATTTATGTTTTTTGTCTTACAGATTCTCAGTTACCCTGTTTTAGAGCTGGAGCAACGGCTGTAATTGGATCTTTGAAATGTCGTTTCCATTTGAATCTAACGGAATCTCAACTGATATCGCTTGTCGATAACATGGTTGAGTCGTCGTTGCATTCAATCACGACCAAATTGTACGACGGTTTTCAATACTACACTAATGGCATACTGTGATTGTTACACTATACGTTACTTGGAATACACAAAACAATATGTACAGTCTCCTAAATATTAATTACATAATTGGCAAATGCTACTTCCAAGTGCGATTTTTTTTGAATGAAAATGATAAATTTTTTGCTCACTAAACCTGGTCAATAAAATACTGTCAATGTTACCTAATACTAATGTTAAAAAAATCTTTATTCTTTTCCAAAGAAAAAATATCAAATATATTGTAAGTAAACAAATCCCTTTGTACATATATACAACCAAAAACACACATACATTGTATTTGTACTATATCATTATGTTATAACAAATTGTAATTAATTTGTAAATTATTTTTTTTAAACAAATAAACAAAAAACTATTACTTAAATGTCTCTCTGTTCAAAGCTAATTCCTGCAAATGGAATTGTGTGCCACTGGTTTCTTGTTGCTATGTAGAAATAGCTAAGTTACTTAATTATTTATGTATATTTCTTCAAAAAAATAATAACACTGCTATTTTCCTCATATTTGTTTGTATGAGCGTTCCACGAGAAATATGTAGTATATTATAAACTTACAACTTATAAAGTTATAGCTCTAAAAGGTTTACTTTTTAGCACTTCTTTATAATGCCAAAGTATGCATTATAAATAGCACTAAAAATTGGAAAATATGCTAAACACAATTTTCTTTGGCTGTTTTATAAATTTCAATTAATTCAGATTCTAATTATATACATGATTGATGAATATAAAAACAATTTAGCAAAATATGTTTGATGCCATTTTTATATGAGAATACTAAAGACAAGACATTAAAAATTCAAGTTACATAACAAATTACTTTTTTTTTATAGAAGTTCTAACTTAATGAATTTAACTTTTTTCATGTTTTACAATAACTTATGAGTTAATTAATTTTATTGTCACTTTTATAATAAATATTTGTGGTATATCACGTATATAACTATTAAATTGTCTATCACTGGTATTAAGGGATGTATCTGTAGTGACAGATTTATGCCAAACGGGGGAATGTGAGAGGATTTGGATGTTAGACAAAACACTTAGTTATACCGAGTACAATTTAACGTATATTTAAATAAAATCTGTGTAATATAAAATATTTTACTTTACCGATGATCTGCCAGCAATTATACACGGAGCAAGCGATGAAACGAGACTAGTTCGGCACATTTGTGTCTATCAGGCCGAACGATTATAATAATAAATTTTGTTTACTAATCAAAATAGTTAAACCCATAAATGATGGGACTCCGTGATATAACAGAATGAATTAAAGATGAAAGGTGCATCTGTGATATATGTTAAGTATATAATATCATACGTAATATTATAATAATTATAAGAATAAAAAAACTGTAATAGTATTTCATACCATTACATTATAGATAAATAAATAGTAATATTGTTTATTCAATAAATATATTATATTTATAATTAACAGAAAATGTATGAGGGTAACCGCTTCATTAAAAAAAGAAAATTAAATTTGATTTTTTAAAAAATTGAAAATAGCCATTATGTAGTTACTTTTTATTAAATAGAGAAAAAAAACCATTTTGAACGAATGAAAGAAACTAATTTTTTCAAAAATATAGCATAATATTGTAAGATTGTATGGTTTTCATACTATGATAAATTGATAACTAATGCTAATCCAATAGGTAATAAAGAACACACTGCTCATTGAAATTGTAAGTAATATCATTGATTTGACATGGTACTATCTATAATCAATGGTAATATTAATATTTTTTATTTGTTTTTTATTATTCAATATATTCATTATGAACTGCTATGCATAAATCAATTTTATAAGACTATGATCTTTGTAACAAAATTAACGTGTTGTTGAAAATATCTCGCACATTTTTTAATTATAACTCTAATTTTGTTACAAAGATCATATATTATTATAAAGTCTATACAACTAACTTGTGCAGTTAAAAAAAGATTTTGATCATTTTTAGAATTGTTATTTTTAGTTCATGGTTAAAGGGAGTGGTTATATTTTGTTTAAAAAACTGCACTAAAATATTTGGATAAAATTTTGAAATGATTTTCTAATTAATTAACTTACAGTACAAAATATTTAAAATTAATAAACTTATAACAAAAACTTTATTGATGTAATCTAATTATTACATATTAAAATGTAACTATAAATGTCTTTAACTTAAAGTTACAGTACAAGTTGTAACAAGTTACTCGAGAATTTTGTAACTGATAACTGTAACTGGTTACAAGTTACAAATGTAACTTGGTTAAGTAACTTTGATATATGTAACTGATATATACTGCCCAACCCTATATAATATGATATATTTGAAACTGATGCAGTACTGACCATATAAATAAATAGATATTTTTCTCATATTATACCATGAAATTGTATTAAAAATAAAAGTATAATTTAAAATGGTCACCTTACTGTTTTGTTACACAAAAAGCATTTCTTACAATGGCACTGACTCAGAGACCAGTAGTCAAACCACAAAAATAGAACTTATGTGATGCCTCTGCTAGATGTTATATTTCATACATATGCAATCCACTTCTGTGTTCACTAATTACTTCTTGCCCTTTGTATATTTTAGGTTCGACATCCTCTTAACTTAAAATGTTGATAGAATTATTTTCTTGGCAAATCACTTAACCACGTAAGCGACAAGTGAAGAAACAAAAATGTTATAAAGAATAAATAAAAAAACATTGTAGACATTAAATTAATGTTAAAATAATTTATTAACAAAAAAAAAAATTACAAATACGTATAATTCAATAATCCAACAATACTGCATTGATAAAAACAAATTGTTTTTATTACATCCAATTCCTATAACTAATTAATTGTGTTTTGTATACATAAAAAATAATTTTTTCTCAAGAGATTTAATAAAATGTCATTAGTTTTATTTTAAAAAAAAACAATAATAAATTATCATGTTATTATTATTTAAAAATGTGAATACTGGCAATTTGATATTTAACCTTTGGTTAAAAATAATAATATAATAGTAAATAACATTAAGATACCATCAACACTATTGTATATGAACACAATAATCAATAATTATTATGCAGATGACAAAAGTCTACAAATGTTGATGACCTGTTTTATTCGGATATATATATTATAAGGGACGCACAAAATAAATTAAGATGGTAAAATATATTTGTAATTTTTATACGTATTCTATATAAAATAAACTATACTGGCAATAAAAAGAAAAATCTACAGGTAACTACTATTTTAAGTACAGACATATTGTTTGAAAAAACATAACAATTTTGTCAAATGTGTTGCAAACTACCAGCAGGAGTAGCATAATTGGATTCTTCACTTTCTGAATGAAAGCGACGATGTAACGATAAATTCAGACCGTTACTGGCTGTTCCTGAAGTATTATAAATATTAAAAATAATTTTAGGTTAAAAAATGAATAATTTCAAACTCCAACATTTGGAGTCTATGCAATACCATTTGGTTGTAATGTTGAACGGACGGTTGGTGACATTTGTTCGGGCGATGTATATGAAAATGGCGATGACGAGGATGAACTAAAGCGATCGTTACTCAATGGAGGCCAATCTGGCATTTTTTGAAGCTCGTGCTCAATTCCAGCATAAGAGGTTGTCCAACTTTTACTCTTATGAGAACTAAAATTTTTTAATTATTAGAATTGATGGTAGTAAGTACAAAATTTTTTTTTAATATTATCTTACCGAGATTTCAAAAATTTGACAAGCATGCGGTCACAAAGTATTTTTTCATGAAATACTGCCAGTGCTAAATTTATTAACCCTAGCGCTAAAATTACATAAAAGAAAGAGGAATTGTCTGGAGGTAATTTAAGTTCAAATTTGGATCTTAAAATTTCAAATGGCGATATAAATAAATAAACGGTAAATGCTACTATGACTACTGATATGATGGATAAACACCAGTTTGATTGTAAACCCTGTCTGTATGGTGGTCCCTTATTGAAAACTAGGGCTAAAATGATATACTGTAATGCCGATACACTAAACACTGCATAATTCTCAAAGCTTTCTAATGGCGCATCTTCTTTATATTGAAATGGCACAAACCAATCATTATACCGAATGGCTATGAAGCTAATCAATTGAATTGCAATAGAAATTACTAGTTGTCCAATAAGTGAAGTTAACGGCAAGGCAGAGACGAGCGACGTCTCAGGCCTCTGTTTGACCAAGGGTCCTTCGTATGCAGACGTACGACTGATTGAAAATGCAAAGAGTGATATGAGGAATAAATCTATATACAGATACTGGTAATCTGATAAATTGTTGTCAATGGAGTAAAGCATGATAACTGATACAAATTGTACCAGTGAATATCCAGCCATAAATTTGAATATACCAACAGAAGTAACAAGAGCAGCACGACCTTCACGAATTACCCTCACAACACATTCAACAGATGCTTTGCGCGACGTAAATGGACTGGCAACAGATGATTCTGCTTCACTCAGCGATATACCAGTGTGTGCTGCTTTCAAAGCTCCACAGTCATTGGCACCATCACCACACATTGCTGTAATTTAAAACACTGTTATTAATTAAATGAAAACATTTAAAAAACAAGAAAATGAAAACTATTGAAAAAAAAATTTTATCATCATTAATTTTGAAAATCTTAAATATACATGGTAAAATAATTATAAAACTTGATATGTTGATGTTAAATTGTTTAATAACATCACTTTCTATAGTTCTATAATCTATTATTCTAATAATAATAAAATTCAAATTGAATATGTTGACTTTTCTTTTAAAATTTAATTTTAGTCTTCAAACTTAAATTTATTAAACTTAAATAAAATGTAATGAATTTTATCTTAGTATAAAAACTGATAATCTACAACAGTATAAAATTAAAAAATAATATCACTGAAAAAAACTTGGTTAAAATGTTTTAGTGGTCTAAAAACATTTTCCTACTAAGGTTTAAAGAAATTTATTTAATTTTTATTCACTAAGCTATTTTTACTCACCAACATAATAACCAATTCCCTGCAACTCTTGAACAAGTTGTTGTTTTTGATCTGGACTCATACGTGAAAATACAGACGCTCTAGTAATGATTTTTGGTATGAGTTCTGGGCAATATTGTCTAAGCAATGACCATGTTTTTCCAGTCAATGCAAATGTATATCTCTGGGAACATCTAATAAAAATAAAAATAAATTAAAAATCATTAATATTAAATATCTTATGTTAAACAGCATTAAACATACTTAATAGGTGTATTAGCAGCAGTACTTAAAGGGCTTAATAATCCAGCTTCTAATAAATCCATATTCAAATTTACACTATTACCAGAATTAGGCGACATTAAAGTACTCAATTTCTATAATAATTCAACAAAATAATTAATTAATTAAACATATAAATTATATTGTGTGTTTAAGTTAAAAATTAGAACTTACAATCGAATTTGAGTTGACTGTCTGGTGAACATTCATATCAGCTGCTGTGAAATACAAATAAGGGGGCACTGTAACTCCGTGCACAGTAATAACATCTTCTGTTTCTAACACAATACCACAATCTCTTGCAACACTGAGTGCTGTTAGCATATTATCTCCTGTGACCATAATAATTCTAATACTTGCTGACCTTAATGTGTCCAAAACACCAGCACTTTCTGGCTTTAATCTATTTTCTAATATTATCAGTCCCAAAAGTGTCAGGTCACATTCTGCTTGTTCTCTGGTTAATCTCTGTGTTTTAACATAACTTAAATTATTCTTTAACGCCCTGTAACCAGCAGCGATCACCCGATATCCTTGTTTGGTGAATCGTTGTAATACTTGATCGAAGTCTGATGGAATCGAACTGGGATTACAGAGGCTTAAAATTTTTTCTGGAGCCCCTTTGCTATATACATGTGTTAAATTAGAAGACAGATGTTTGGCTATAACACTCATGCACTGCAAACTAGAGCTAAATGGAAATTGACGAATGATACCAATTTCTTGTCCAATCTACAAAGATATTATATTACATGGTATGATTATACATAATTTCATATGAGGCACACAAATATCAGAAAAATAGTTGTACCTGATCAATAGTAGTGAATGTGTTTTTATTTGGTGGCCGAACAACAACTGGCATAACCAAATCAAATTGGTTGTCTTCACTAGTCTCAGGTTCTTCAAGTAACCATCCAGTCGATTCAAACATTTTCAAGTCTAAAGGATCACCAGACAACTTTCCATCGATGGACGTAATAGAATGGCATGTAACCATAGCTGACATGAGCAAATGGTCTGATGACATTGAACTTACATTCCTATAGCAAGGTAGAAATTTTGATGTTGTCACAGGGACTATACCCCACATATCTAAACCATCTTCAGTCAGTGTACCAGTCTGATAAAAAAAACTTAAGTTATATTACACTTGAAAAGCAATTAAAAACTTAAACATTTACTCACTTTATCAAAACAAACACAATTAATTGACCCTGCCACATTTATAGATCTTGGACTAATGCAGTATATATGGTGATTTTTCAATCTCATTTGTGCATACATTTGTCCGACGGTCATAGCAGCAGGCAATGCAGGAGGGACTACAACTGTGATCAGGTCAAAAGCTTTCTTCAATATTGAATCGAGAGAATGGCCTCGAGACACTTTGATAAACACAGTGTATACAAATCCAACAGCAGCGATTCCTGCTAGTACTTGGATGAACTTATAACTGTCCCGTTCAAATTCAAAATCAACTGGTGCTGGATACAATATTGAACGTACCAAAGAACCTTTACTAGTATGGAAGCCTGTACGTACCACAACAGCACACACTCGTCCCTCGCCATAATAACGAGTTTGTATAACAGATGTTCCACAGTATAATGTGTGACGAGCATGTTCTTTGATGTCATACTTTAGGTCTGCATTTCCAGGTATTGTTGTCTTCGTTACAGGAACACTTTCACCTTAAAATAAAATATAAAAAGTTTATGATAAAATTTATAATTTAAATCTTTAACAGTTTAAAGTTTGTTTGTTTATTTATTTATTTTTAATCTGAAACTTTTGATGTCTGTAATTTATAACAAATTTACTAAAAAGCTGAAGTATAAGTTTTAAGTAATAAAAGGTACTATACTTTAAATTAATTTCATATCTTTAAAAATTATAACTACAATAACTCAAATAACATTCTACTCCCTAAATAATACACTTTTTAAACAGATAAACAAATAAATATCTATGACTATTGTAATATTTAACACGTTCAATGATAAAGTAGGGATACCCTACGACACGTTATAAGTATTTTCACATATTAACATTTCAAAAAGTAAATATTTTAGTATAAAAAAATTGAATTATGTAGGATACATGCCAATGTTGGCCATACAATGGGACATAACATAGTATGGTCGACACCATCACATATCCAATGAAGTCAATGTTTTTCAAATATTAGCGTACTGTGTAATGTGATAAGCAAAAATAATGTCGGCATTGAACATGTTAATTACTATTTATCATCATTAAAACTGATTTTATTGGTAGAAGATATGTGTATATTACACTTGAAAATCATTATATAAATATGTGCATTGTAAATTACTCAAGATTCATGCAGAGGTCTCATATAATTATTAATTTGTAATAATCTTATTATTAAAGCACCGGTGTTTAGTTTTAATAGCTTATCCATCTAAAGTTTAGATTCTAAAACATTATGTTTACTGTTAAAAAGTCATTAGGTAGTTGTTAATACTTAATATATATATTATACATACATATAACACATAATATTTAAAATAAAATAATTTTAAATTAAACTATTAAAATACAATAAAATTGACTAATGTCATCAATTAACCATTTGTTTTTTATGTCGTAAGTTATAATATGCCAAATAATGTATATTATAATACAGCAATGTACTCTTGGAATTAAATTGGTATTAAAAACTACATGTAATTCAATATTCTAATCTATAAAGTAAAGTTTATTCTTAACTTTATTTATAATATAACATTAACTAACCTGTAAGCATACTTTCATTAACAATACAATGCCCTGTGAGAAGGACTGCATCACAATGCATAACACAACCATGACTAGGGATAACCAAAACATCCCCTGGCACTAACAATTCTGTAGGAACTGTAATAACATTATTTTCTCGTAGTACATTAGCAACATCGCTGGAATGCACGGTACTCCTGAGGTTCCTTTGATTCCTCCTTGTTTGTATAACAGCAGTAATTATACTGACTAATGACATAACAAATATAGCTGAGGCATATGATAAATAATCGTCAAGGTACCAAAGTATAAATGAAAATATTTCAAATACATAAAACGGATTAAGGACTTCAGTGTAAATCAATGACCAAATAGTCTGCAACGGAACATCAATGAGGTTTGGCCCATAAACAGCGCGACGAAGATATTGATCTCGAGCAGATATTCCCCTTTGTTCGTGCAATTCGTGGGTATCTATACCACAGTCAATTCCAGTCAACAAATAGAACTCCTTGTTGTCCACGTCCCAGATGAATCTGTACTTCTTGAAGTCGAATCGTCTTATTTCGTCCAGGTCTAAAATAATAATAATCATTTTATCAAAACAATTATTAATTAAAACTTAAATTATTTTAAATACCTTTGAATATTCCACTTGGTGTTCGCACTGGCAGTTTTGCTGAATCGCCAAGTGATTTGAGTTCAAAGTACGCCTGTCTGTCCCAGCCATTCACGCGGCATGCTTCGCTGTTTGAACACAATACGGATAGACACATTGGTAACAGTATAATCGTCTTGCACTAACTGGATAGGCAACAAACAATAGGCCCACTATTATTACGTCAAGCGATAAGGAGAGCCCTATTGGTCCTCGAGGAATCCTCT
This sequence comes from Neotoxoptera formosana, assembly GCA_022818045.1. Classification (NCBI taxonomy): domain Eukaryota; kingdom Metazoa; phylum Arthropoda; class Insecta; order Hemiptera; family Aphididae; genus Neotoxoptera; species Neotoxoptera formosana. Next base: position 3,916,652 of record CM040634.1, read on the forward strand.
CCTTGATCGCACTGGAGTATAATAACTAAATAAACCACTTACCTTGGCAACAGAGAGGAGGAATTGATGATTTCTATTTCAGCTACATGTTTACTTCTATGATCTTTTTTATACGTTTCCTACAATGAAAATATAAAATATTGTAAGAAATTAAGTCTAATCAATATATTAACAAATAACATAACATTAACATACCACCACTAAAATTTTTTCGGCAGATTGCAATGAACATTTCATATGGGTTGAAAATAACATTAGCGTTGGCCACCAGTAAAAAATTAAGCGAAGAGCACCACATGTTATTATTGTCACTACCCATGACATGATTGTGTATCCCATGTGTCGCCGATAGCCGTGTAACTCCTATAAAAGTTAATATATTATAATATAATACAATATGTGCCTATTAGTTATTACATATTTTGTGTACCTATAGATTATGAACAAAGTAATGTATATTATATCATATTATGTCTTAAAATATATTTTTTTCTATGGACAATTGTTTGGGTAGTGAAAACACTCCAATGTTTCATGTAACATTTTCTAAGATTGGATACCATTTAAAGGCGTGATTTCTCGATTTTCTCAAAACTTTTTCAATACGTTTAGGATGAACTAGGAAGTTGTAAACGAAAAACTATAAGCAAGTGTTAGGTACTAGGGTTAGGTTAGCTCAGCTCTACTCGAAGTCGTTTTTCAATACAATGATTTATTGTTGTCCTCGGACATATTCTCTTTTTTCCGCTTTCATCTTGGTCATGTGCCCATTGGGATGTGACCTTTCTGGCGTTGTCGCATACATTTTCGATTGTCCGTCTCTTTGTTTTTATACATAAAATATCATTACTCATCACTTATCAGTTATCACTTTATACTCCGCTACACCAAACTCAATATTTTTGCGGAAAACTTTTTTCAAGTTAATTCAAATTTGAAATAACGTAACATTCTGTTTTAATAATTTTTTTAAATTTTTTTTTAATTACAATACTAAGCACCCAGCATTGTATTTGAAACAACTATGTTTAACTGTTTTTGTAATCAATTATAATAATACTATAAATATGAATTGACTAAAGCAGTATAGTACGCTTCTCAGATTAATAACTAAGAAAATAATAAAATAAATTATATATTTAACATTATTCTTAAGTCACACGTGTTCAAATCATACACGGTAACACAAAACCTAAGACGTCAAAAAAAAAAATGAATAGAATAACATCTTTATAATACGAATATTAAATGCCAAGTATTCTGAATTCATTACCGGACAACAAATACAAATAATTGGGTTACACTAATTTTAAATTCATTGACGCATAACAAGACTACGCCAAAACGACATTTTCACAAAGAAAACCTGACTAGAATATTAAAGTTGTTAAAAATTTATTGATTAATAATTTAAATTAAAACCTTTGATGAAAAAATCAATAGGTTTTATTAAGAACATTTTATTATTTTGTATTTAACATAAGCAAATAAGACCCTTAGATAAATTATTAAAAATGTGTTATAGATGTACCGAAAATGTTTGAGAGGGACATTAGAGTACTCATTTGTGTTATTTCAGTCTGCGATAAAACAAAATATCCCTGTAAAAAATCCACGGAAAATATTATACTATCCTTCATAAATATTAATTTAAAACTAACTCTATTTAAAGTTGTGATTATAAGGGCAATAATCTCACTTTATCTAAAGCGATGTATGTTAATCGTTATTTTGATGATAATAAATGTATCCCGATCTATAACCATTTTTATGACCGTTTCCCTTGATTTAATTTACTTTTAATATGGATTTTTAAACTGTACATTCTTTTTGGAAAATTTAAAAATAATTAGTTAAACCTACCTACGAAATAATATTTAATATTATATAAATGCATTTTTAAATAGGAATTATTTACACACAATTTTATTGCTTAGCAATTAATTTAAATAATTTAAAATATTATTCAGTTTAAAAATATGCTAAATATAATTTTTTGCATTGTTATTATCATTATATTTTCAATTTCGTCATGAAATATTTTAGTCTTGAAATATTTTTTTTCGGGGATATTTTTAGCGGGTTATTTTAACTTAAAATGTATTACTACAGCTAAAATCTTTATTACTTATTATAACTTATAACCTTTATAACTATTATGTACTTATTGTAAATATCATTATTATTATTATTATTACTATTGTTAAGATTAAAACCATAAATTTATATCCAAGATGAAGTACCTCCGATGGGAGCCCTCTTCCCTCAGTCTCTTCTGTCTGATTTATTTATTTACTTATTTATTTATTTTTTTGTTCTTAATTTATCACTTAAGCTTGTTGTTCAATAATTGTAACAGATGGCATAATATAAAAAAATTTTGTTAAAAAAAAAAAAAAAATTTTAACATAAAAGCATCTCAGTCTTACAGACGTGTAATATAGCACTTTTTCGTTTAGCAGAACTAATTATGAGTTGTTAGATTTAATATTACATAGAATTTCAAAAATAAACTTAAAGAGAAGAAAATAACTTGTGTTCGTACGTGGGTTTTTTTAATCGAGTGATAAGCATTTTTAAATTGGAATATTTAATATGCATAGGTACTCGTAACTCACAAATGAAATATCGGGAAAAACTAACGCACACACATTATGTGTGATAAATCATAAATGATAATGTTCTTTCTTTTAAGTTTGATTACAAAATACAGAGATCAATATTATTCACTCTAATATTGCCAATAACACAATATTTGTTTAACAGAACTCAAATGTGTATTGTTGTATGTTTGTAAGACAGTGAGAAGTAAACGCATGCGGGTGTGACGCCTTTTTATAATAACTGAGAATTAACATTTGAGAAACTAATATTTACATGATTTTAAAAGTTTATAATTTACGTTTAAGATTTAATAGGTTCAAAAATGTATTAAATATATAATTAGTGTAACATAATAAAAATAATACCTATTTATTTTTGAAAGTTAGGTTAGGATTATCAGATATCACAATCATTGCAAAATAAATGTCCTTCAATTAAATTTTAAAACCTCAGTCCATTGCAACCAAATGCCTAAACCTTGAAGCTTTAAATTCTAATTTAATGAAATTGACCACATCCTGTGGCATACTTATTTATATTATTTGCTAATCTGCCGATGGTAGAAGATATATAGTAAAAGATACAAACAAATAAGTAGAAATGCAAAAGATTTACGTTTAGACATACGATAAACACATAGTCTACGACTTACGAGTATGATTCAATTATTTTATCCTCTCAAAAGAAAGGTTTCAAGTTAAAAATAATCATTCAAAGGAAGAATATTTTTACAACATATTGGTTGTATTAACTAGATAATATTTTATATACAAGCATTTGATAGCATTTAAATTGTAGATAGACTGTTAAACAAATACGATAAATGAAACAATCATAAATCTAAACTTTAACTTACTCTCAAATCTCAATAAGTCTTTTCAAAAATAAGAGTAGGTAATGTTACTATTAAGTTCTTTGTGCAGTAAAAAAAAGTGTCATGCGTTCGAAATATTTGGTGTTACTTTTATCATTGAACACACTGTATAGCATATTATAATCAACATATATTTTTAAAGTAGGTACTTATCAAATATAATCATTTATTTGTTTTATTAATTTCTGCCTGCTGCTGCTTGCTACAGTTTTCGCACCCGAGTGACCAAATTCTCAATCCAGAACCACAGTTGAATAGTATATCCACAAAGTAAATTAGTCATGCCAAGTTCACTAAAAATATGTCTGGTTCCCACGACTGGTATACTTGTCAGGTGCCAAGTAGTAAGTACACCAATAATTAACTTGGAGAATAATTTACGAATTAAGTGTTCGGGAATACCTTTATAGAATCCGCTGATTTTGTACTTGTATAACTCTGCCAGTTATTTATTCTACAACTGGCATATTTATTAAGTTTATTTGCTAAACCATAATACTGGTGAAAAGTTTACCAGAAATTCGTGGAAACGCAACAAGTGACAAATAATTGTAAAACTATATAAGAGCCGATTTTGGAGCGTTTCTACGGCATGACAAGTATCCACAAGTAATAAATATTCGACATTTACACCAATCGTGGATCTACATTACAAGCAACAAATATTTATCATACAAGTAACAAGTAGTGCACTGTAACTTGGCATAGCAGATAAAGTAAGCAACTGACGAATATTTAACAAATGCATCAGACGTTAGAACTAACGTCGAGAACATGGTTTAAGAAAACAAAGTGTGCAATTTTGCAATCCGAAAAAACATTTAACGGTACATAACAGTAACCCATTTCAAATATACCCAAAAATAGGGATGGCGATGACTGATGACCCACTAACCCCAAAAACTGATGGTACCAAACCTGTTTGAGTATTAGTTCTATCGCCGCCAATATCGAATCATTTTTTATAATTTTTTTTTTCGTTTACCAGTTTATGTGTTAAGATTTAAGTAAATTTATTTATATTAAAAAGGATAAATGAAAAATAATTTTATTTTAGTATAATAATTTTTAACGTAATAGGTATGTGTTATAAGTACTAATTTTAAAGAAATAAATATTTTCTTTAACTTTATTATGATGTTAGCTGAGTGCAAGAAAAATATAACAAATGCAAAACAATAATTTAATAACATAAATTATTATTGTCCCTTTCGGAAGATTTTCATTATTCCGTAGACACATTTTTTAAAATTAAAGTGCAACAATAATAAATTGTTATTTTTCAAACTTTTGCCTTCCACAAATATAACAAAAAATACTACCTATTTATATAACTATTGATTATCTAGTTTAAGGTTCCTTAGATTAACAACTATTATATAGTAAACTAATATTAATAACTAAAAACAAATTCCCGAGTTATGCAATATTATATTTTATTAATTTATGGTATTAACTATTTAGCTCTCATAATACGAAATGTAGTAGAAACACGGTTCCAATGGTTGAAGAAATTATGAAACGAAAAACATAACACGGTTTTAATTGAAAACGAATTAAAAACTAAAACTGTTGTTACGTACTCAATTATGTTCAATTAGTATGAATGGGATTTTATTATTAATAATATTGTTCATTTGTAGTAAAATACTGACCAATTGTTCTTCAGTACCAATAATGTCAACATAATCAACAGATGGGTCTTCATCGTCTCTAAAATTAGAATCTTCTTTAACTGGCCCTGAATAAATTAAAACACAGTTTAAGTATACATAATACATAAATAATCAAGTAAATAATAGACATTATGAAAATAATAATTAATAAATAAATTATACAATACAGATCGAATGTCAATATATTATACAGTTCTCTGGCATACCGTTATTGTCAGACATTATTTTATTAACCTGCGAATAGTAACCAACGTATAGGTATGCGTTTTGAAGAGTAGCAGTCATTATCTTATTCCCACTAAACCTTATTGAGACAGTAGTTCCCCCCGACGAGCTACGCACTAAAGAAGTATCGTAGTTGTTGTATAATAACTATACTTCCTATGGGATATGAATACATAATGAAGTACTAGTTATAAAAAACTCGTTAAATACTTTTAAGCTTCTATCGCTCTTCACATTTCTTTTGCCAAACAATTAAAATTAGAAAACTGATTGCCTATATTATGTAGCTAATAAAAATAACTAGCTAAACAGAACAAAAGTATAGTGAAACAATGTTTTCTCCATCGGTGTTTTAAGTTTAAATATCTATGAAATGCATTATTTTCAAGAATAATGACAGCTTTTTAAATATAAATGTATTTAACATTTCAATTTTGAAAGCGTGCAGTATTAATTGAAGAGGACACACACGACGCAAGTGTTGTCTCCGTCGTACAAACAGCCATTTCGCGTTCAGCAAAACCGATTTTGTGTTGTTAGCTAATATTAGAATGAATTGACCTATGATCAAATTTAAAGGTAAGAACATTATCTGTGTTCTCTTGTCGGTTATTTACGATATTTTAACTTTTAATCGAATTATGAGTATTTTTATATTTTAATATCTTACACACTCATAACTTGGTTCTCTACAACACTACAATATTAGTTTTATCTATCTTGTCTCGCACGTAATATAAGGCAACACAGGTAGTACGTCCTATAACGACTCTCGGGTTTAGTTTAGGGCAAAGAGACCTCCTATTATAAGTTTTTATAAAGGATATTTTTTGTGCATTGGACGGACTAGTTCTTTAATATTTTCATTTGTTATCAAAATAGGATAGTAGAGTGCAAAGTAGGAGTGTTTAAATTTAACTTAATTTCTATTATTTTTAACCATTAATAACTTCTTAAAAAAAATAAAAATAGTGGAAGTAGAGTACCTTGGTTGCTATACTACGTGCAAAATAAACAGATAAAATAATGTTGGTGTTGCGGCTTCTTAGAATCAAGCTAATATTACCATATTCTCAACGGCCGTAACACGTTTGGGTACAGTAGACCCTAAACGCAACACGTTTGGGTACAAATGAATACACCGTTTGGGTACACCATATCTTTAGAAAAATAACACGTTTGGGTACATAGGTTAGGTGGTTTGGATCCGGTGCAGATGCGTACGTCTCATTTGCGTACAGCCTATTTTTAGTTACAAATTTTCTCACTTGCATACATCAAAACAAATAAAATCCATTCAAATATACATGTATTTTATACATTTGAAGAAAATATTTTGGTGCATACAAAAAAGTTCCATCAGCAAAAACATGCTTTGAACTATTTAAAAGAGACATGTTAGTAGCATATTTTGTAAAACTAAGTGTACACTACTCTCCGAATCCATGAAACAAAATAGTTCATTATTTGAAACTAAATCTTTTTTATTTTGAAAAATCATAGCCTTTGCTTCAAATAAAGATTTTGGTATTGTAGGAAATATTTTACCTATTGGCAATTAGCGTATGTACCCAAACGTGCTATGTGTTTGTTTACCCAAACGTGTTCTACATTTACAGGTAAAAATAATGTAATGTACCCAAACGTGCTTCGCCCTTCTCAACAATACCTAAAATATCTTTAATATTTTGACTAAAAGTTGCTTATTTTAAAAATATTACAAACAATGACATTTTGCAATTACCGTAGGATATTATTTTTGGTTTTGATTCAATATGATTTGAATAGTAAACAGTTCAAACTTTATAGGCCTTTAAACTAAGTGTGACACGTACTTGTAAGGGGCATTTATTTTATTTAATAATAATTTATTCTTGAAACATTCTGCAATGGAAACACTTTTCATATTTTTCATAACATAATATTACGTAATAGTAAGTCCTACTCTGTCCTATCTATTAACGATCTCCTATAATTCTGCCTACATTTTAAATTCCACAGGTGGCATTACTGAGTGCTTGTAAGAATCTAATACTCTTATCATTTACTAATAACATTATCAACAAAATTGATTATTGTATATCAAATTACCCATATATAATAAGCATGATAATTATAGTTTCCTAATAAAAAAAAAACAAAAATATTAATATTCTTAAGAAAATAATATTTATATTTGTATTACGCAATTAGCTTTAATGTAAAATATAATTATTATGATAAAATCTATGTCTGAGTATTTTAAAGCTAATCTACTTGAGTGTTCTTAGTTCTTACCAATCTAAAATATTATACTCAATGCATTTAGTAAAATATAATTTAGAAAACATCTTCTGGACACCATTAAATGTGATTTCAAAAAAAATAAAATTGAAATACCTAGGTATATAAAGAATATTATAAAATCTCATTTTTTATTACTCATTTGATAATTATTGAATTAATACTATTACTTTATAGTTAAAAGTATGTGAATCGTCCTCTAAGCACATCAATCATTAATTATTTAACTATAAAACAATAAAGATAAGACAGTACATTAATAAGTACGTTTCTGAGTGTTCAAGTAAACAAATAAAAAAAACAACCTTGTAAGTACCTATTAATTTCAATACAAATTAAATATTTATAATAGAGCTTTAAATGAAATGCTAGAAAAATAAAAATAATCAAAAGTACCAATTTGAGTTGAAACATTAAATGTTTAATACATTTTATTGGTGGAAAAAAATAACATTTTATCTTTTGTTTTTCCATTAGGCTTTTATGAATAAGGAACTTAAGAAAAGAGATATATACTTATATAAAATGTATGATTGAGATGGCAAACAAACAAAATACACACCTAACCTAACAAAGTTTATAGAAATGGAACCTATGCAACTTCAAAATTAATTAATCTAGTTTATCCTCATTTATTTATCTATGATTTTAATTTATTCAGTCTTGCATAAGAGTAATCTTAGACGGTGATTAATATTTATCCCTTTTGGTCATACCATACTTCTTTATTTTAGACAATCGGTTGCAGTCAAAAAATAACTTTACCGTGTTAAAATGCAAGCTAGACGGTTGCTTGAACCATAATTTATTTATTACTAATTACGGGCGTAAGCCCAATATACAGAGGCATATTGAGAGTAGATAAGATTATTAAATTACATTAAACGACAAATCTAGAGGAATGATGACGGATTCTCATTGACGATTTTCATCATCTGGGCAAAAGGTACATTTCTAAGGCTAATTGATCAACAGAGAATAACAAAACAAGAGTTATTGTGGGTGTTCCAAACAGGAACCTTTAAATTTACAAGTGAAAATATAATGTGATACTCTTGAAATAGATCTAATTAATCAATCAATAGATTAACCCATTAACATCAGATTTTTTTTTAAAAAAATTTTTAATTTAATTATTATTATTATTTCTTTTTATTTAAATTTTTTTTTAAGTATAGTTCCCAATTCATGAGAAATTCCTAAAAATAGGTCTTTCCGTTGCCAAATGGCAACGCATTGCGCTAATGGGTTAAAAAATGGAGTCACTCTGCTGTGTAGTAGATTTCAAAAGTACCTCATCATTGATTAAGTCACTGTAAAGGATATGTTCCCAGATATGTTAAATTTGAATTCAATGATATTTATTTTATCATGTAACTATATTTTTATAGGTAATATATTTCCAGATTTATTTTTATTAGTAAGTTATAGGTATACTATACCAGGAAAAGCAAATCCATGGCACTCAAAAAAATTTTATATTTTATTTTTAATAATAAACAACAATATATATATACATATAATATTTTTCATAATTTAATGACACGTTCCAAAAAAAAGGTAATTTATAGCACATAGCATTAGAAAAATTTGCCACCCCTACACTATATGGTAGGTTGAACTTTTTTTCCAAAAACATTGCCTATATTATAAAAAAGAAAATTATTATAATATTATATCAAATGTTATTGTTTTTATAATTTAACTTTGAAAGTCCATATTGATATACAATCGAATGGTATAAATAGGTTTTTAGACATAGTATAAATACTTAATAGGTAGCTTAAGATTAATCTAAATATTTTGAAAACTTTATTGTGTCAGAAAATAATAATTTATTTTAATGGTATAAAAGTTTTGATTAGGTACCTAGCTAGGATCAATATTTTTTGAATTACAACAAAATAACTAAAACTGTAGAAATAAAGATCATTATTTTTCATTTAATTATTTAATTTAAACAAACTTAAAATGTCTATAAAAAAAATTATGTATTTATATTTTTAGATTGTTGTAAGAACAACTTAGGTATTATGAGGAATTTTGTATTAAATTTTCTAGTATTTTGACCAAACATGAAACCTGAGATAAAATCTTTTATCGGCGTTAATAAAAAAATTTAAATATGTCTAATACCTATAAATAGTTTAAAATTAATCTAAAAAAAATGTAAAAATGTAAAAAATGTCATTAAGATAGAAAATAATAGTTGTATGTAATACCTAGTAGAATGTTTCAAGTTTCTACAGCTAATTAATATTCTCTTAATAATAACAAAAACTGTTTAGTGAACATTCTAAGAATCTATGGGTAAATATTTTTCAATTACTTACAACAAGAAAACAAAAATTAATTTTGTTACAAACTGGTGTTGGCTAAATTTTTCTATTTGTAAAAAGTTTTTCAAATTATTTTATTAGTTGACTGGGAACTTTTTATCCTCTCTCCTGCTTTAACCCCTTATAGAATGTATACTTACCATGTAAAAAAAAAACATAAAGGTTTTAGTTTAATAACTCATTAGTAGAGCGCGCTAGGTTGAACATCAATATATCATTAAATGCAGAAAACTGTGTACAATATTTTTAAAAAAAATTTTAATTATCTCTTTGTTTAGTCGTTTGTTGCAATTTATTAACATAAAACGTAGATACAATTTTCTACGTACTAGAAATCACCTTTAATATTGAAGCAATTTTTTCTAGAATTAAGTGTTTTTACAAACATTGTTGTAAAACCAATACATTCATTGTTTGATCAGAATCAAATACTTTTAAAAAAATTAAAAGAAAAACCCAAAGTTTATGATTTATGACTGTGTATATAATTTTTAAATGACTATATAGATAATAGATATTATTTGTGGTAGGTTTTATTAAACAATCTATAGTGTAAAAAAATACTAAAGACTCATAAATGCTTATACATCATTCACATTTAAGTATTTGCTTATTGGACGAGCTTGAGACTATTGTTTTATTGTTATGTTATTTCTATCCTATACCTATATTTAAATATTTTGTTTGTTGCAATAAATATTATTATTATATTATATTGATACTCTGTTCAGCGAGAGAACACGCCAACTCTTCGCAATTCCCCCCCCTGCATCACCTGCCATTAAAACCAGTACCTTTATGGCAGGATGTAGCGGAAAAACAGATTTCCGTCGATCCATGGAGGATGTTTTCTCACTGATCAGAGTATAGATTTCATTATAGGCATAATCTCTACAAACTTTAATAGAGGGTCAATCCTCGGGTTAAAGAAGATAGTAAAGGCAGGTAATATGAAACCATCCCTTAATGAGGGAATTTTTTTTTAGTTGAAAATAAATAAGTAGGTAATGTTGTCAAGTGTTACATATTACATCAAAAGTGATTATTATGAAATTATTAATAATTACCTAGGTAGGTACTAACAATAAACTTTAATAAGCTGTAGGTTCCCATAGTACCTACAGATGACATAGAAAAAAACACTCGATGAGGCAAATTCAATGAGGTTAACAAGAACACTCAAATGTGTTTTCCATTATTTGAGAACTAAAAACTGAATACTTCATACTCTGAGACTAGTAAATCGCATACCCACACTTTAAATAGATCTTACCTGCTACCTATCTAATTTGATATTCAGATTAATTTTTGCAAATCATTATTATGATACCATTTTGTAGCGATACCTAACAACCTAATTACCTTAGGAATACACATCAGCAATTTGATTTGAGTAGGTAAAATGTGATTTAAAAATCCTGGGTACCTGATTCTGGAGTCAAGTCAAGAATAGTGTGTCCTTAAATATGAATTTCAAACTAGGTGAAATACCAAACCTATATCTATTCCGTACGGATACATACCGATAAAAAAACATAATTAGCCATTTATAGGTAGGTATACCAGCTGTCTACGAGGAATAATAATCGTGAAGAAGTCACACGAGACACACTAGACTAAAACAGGTGCCTGCCAAGACTTGAGAACAGAGGTACATGAAAGGTATGAAAAGTACCTAAAGAAGAGAACTTGTCATAACGACGACCGGATAGGTATTATAATAATTAATAACTGTCGATATCACTTACTGCGCAGAGGCGTGCGGACTGGGTCTTCCGGATCGTTGACTTTTTTGTGGCCAGCACCGTGCAGACGCACGAGCTTGCTCAATCTGGCCACGAGATCGGCCATTATCACCTGGGTCGTTTGCGGCGCTTGAGGGTCGTGGTCGGGGGGCGTCATTCACCGGGGTCGCATTTGCTGCGCCAAGATCTGACGGTCGCTCCGCCGCAGTTGCTGCTGTACCTCACGTCTTCGGCGGGTTCACGTATCCAATCGTCGATTTGTATGTTGTCCAGCATGATGAGCAAACACAGAAGCGGCGTCGGACGTCACAGGACCGCAAGAATCCCGGAACACATTCGAATGACGGTCGACGCGACCCAACGGCGAACACGCGCGGCTATCGAGTCGTGCTGGAACACGAGCGACTGGCGACTGGAGAAACGATTAAAAAAAAGGCAAAAATATTATATGAACAGACGAACGATTTGTTATGAAACGAAACCGACGGATCGGCAGGTAGTAAATCGGGGTGAACGCCGTGCGCAACGCCGCAGTGGAATAAAATAGGTATTGTGCGGCGTAGCGTGTGCTGTCGACGACGACCTCGCGGAATGACCGGACCGAAACGACTTTTCGACGCGGCGCGGCGTGGCGTGGGCGGCGAGTTCTTTACCCTTAGCAGGAGGAATAAAAAAAAGCGAAAACGAGAGACGGACGAACGGTCGGACGGACGAGCGGACTTAAAATGACGGTAGGTGGGGCGAACCGCAAACGGCCGGACGACTGCACGAGTACGGGGAAGGCGCGCGATTACCGTCAGAGACCGCTAGTACCGACCTCGGACGTATTTTCCGCGTTCGAAAATTTCACACGCCGCCAAACGAGCACAGCGCCGCCGTCTCATCGTTTTTACATTGTCGACGGCGTGCGTCCCGTTCGGCGGCGACCGGCGCCGACGGCGATAGTAATAATAATAATAATATCTACTCGTCTCAGTCGCCGCCGTCCCTTCGCGAAATATCTCGTGGCACCGCCACGACGACTTATCAGCGGCCTCGTCGCCAACCTTATCCGTCTGTCGTCACTCGTCGCCCTAAGCCCAGCTCTCCTCACCTCCCCGCGAACATAGGCGGCTTTAGATAATCACGTGTTCGGATATTATAATATCTACTATTATTTTTCTCTGTTTGAATCAACGGGTGGGCCGGAGTGGGACACCGGTCAACCGTGAATTTGAAAAAAAAACCGGAATATTCAAAACATTCAAAACCGGTAACCGCCAGTCGGTAATCATTAAATCTGATAATAAATAATAATATATGGGCGATAATTCATTATTAAATTTACTCGTGACTCATTAGGCATTGTATTATTATAATGGGTACTACCTATTTATAATCAATGGTACTACGTAGATCAGATTACTTACAATAGATAGAGAACAAAAACTAAATTATTACAATATAATATTATTATCATGACACGTTGACACCAACTGTGGCTGCGTACATGCACTACATCGACATTTTGTATTTAGATCATATTTCATGATATCGCACGCGAATAGTTTTCTGTTTGAGAATTTCGATAATTAGGAATTCAGGAGGTAAATGTTTGGGAGGGTGTACCTCAACGGTTCTACTCAATAATTTCTAAATTATTTTTAAATGATAACTTAGTAATCGTTTCAACATCCAATATTACATGATACCATAAAACAAAACTTTTAAATACTCGTCATACGTGAAAACGTGATATTTTGTGGAGGCCATGCCCACCGTATAATATGCTTCTCCTCCACGATCACCACCTATGCGAATTAAACCTAATCTACCTACCTCCTATTAGAGTCTCGAAGAGACGAAGAAAGGACGTGAATGGCGACGACGGGTGCATGCATGCGTATTTATACATATAGTGGGATATTGGAATTTGCATTACTCATCACACTGAAATGAGCATAATAAATTATACTGCTATATAACACCGTTTACGTATCGGTAGGTATACCTACACGTTACATAACGACAATGAAAGACACTTTAAATAAATTATGTATATTATGTCATCAGTTCTAAATGCGAAAAAATCAATTATTTTTTTTTCGCGTGTTTGAACGATTGCCGTGAACTGTATTATACTGCAGTGCAAACCAGCATAATATAATATTGTAATTTGATATTTAAATTTAAAATAATTGCATAATAAACAAATAATATACATACATGATATTATATACCTTCTTATATTGTGTACGTGACGCAGATATTGTATAATTATTCAGTTTTATATTGTTCGGTGCAATTATTGAATGTTTTGAACGTTGGTGATTTATATAATTTATGATATTCTCTTGTCGCTTCTAATATATCATAAACCATTGATTTATCACCAACAATGTTTCTACAGATAATAAAATATTTATTAATATTTTGAACTATAATAAATTAATAAAAAATTATGCGAATCATTTTCTGAAACCTAAGCATATATTTAGCTACGTATAGCACAAATCCTAGGTCCTAGGTGTATGTAGCTACCGAAAACATTTGCTTTTATATTTATCGAGATAATAAGAGACAAGAGTATACACGTCATTATTATAGATATATCCTTAATCCTATGATCATATAGGAACAATGGATGGAATCATAGGCCCTTTGGCCCACAGCTCAAAATGTTGATGTTCGTGCGTTAGCGACGAGTCGCCTGGCAAGTTGCCTCCAAAGCGTATGCGCTAGTGACTATATAGTAGCGTGATTATCCCAATACTTTCAGTCGCGGACTATATGGGGCACTGATTATAAATATGCGACTAGATGATAGCGCATGCGTATAGTGGATGGCACTCGCCAGGCGACTCGTCGCTAACTGTGTACATCATCGATATTATATATTATTATGTAAATATCTATTGGCCGTGGCTCTATCCATTGTTTTATTATGATCTAAGGCAGCGCCGCAGCGGTTCCCAAACCGTAGTACACGTACCACTGCAGGTGATACGCTAAGTATCTTAGATGGTACGCGCCACTGTGTTAAAAAAAATGTATTCATAAATAATAATACACTTTTAAAAATAACAGGTACTTAGGGGAAAAACTAAACTTAAAAATATGGCTTCTTTTGGATGTCAACAAAAGTAGAATATACCCATCTCTTTTCGAGCAATCATTGCACGTGCATTACAATGCTTAATTCCATTTGTCATTACATATTTGCGTCAGAGTAGATATTTTTCTGAACTAAAAGTGATTTACGAGTGAAAATACGTTAAATTCAGCCTGATAAAGAATTATGCTCCTGCAGTACAAAATAAACAACAAATTTAAATTTAAAAATTAATATTTTTTTACGTTTATACATGATACATATTATTATCATACAATAAAACATTTTAAATTAAATTAATCGACATATTATTGTAAAACATCTTAACCTCCCCCTAATTTAACTTTTATAGAATTAAGATGGTACGCATATTTATCATAAAAATGTCAAGTGGTACTCTGAGATAAAAACGTTAAGAACCACTGATCTAAGGGTATATCTGAATTGTGAATAATATCAATTTTGAATTGCTTGTTTGATGCATCATGCATTATTAGCAGAAGGAAATCGTTTACATAGTTGAAGTAGAATGTAAATTATTAGATTATACCTAAGCAGCTATAAAATATAATGGGTACATAACACATATATTAGTATATTATACATAGGTATAAAGTTTACTAGTAGTATCTACGACCTGCCTATTAAATAAATAACGATGGCATTAATGGTTCTGTCTCAGTAAAATGCGACACATCGAGTTTCGAATAACACGACAAAACTAAATCACCTTACAAACGTGCTACATTGTAAAATAATTCAATGTTTTAAAAATATATAGGTAGGTATAGGGAATAATAATGATATTGTATAAACTTACTGTGTTATGATGGTAACAAATAACAGTTAAAAATTCCAAAGACTTGCAAATATAGCTATATAATATACAAAACGCCGAACTATCAAATTTATAATATAAATTATAAGTAATACAGGTAGTTTTAGATAAAAGTGTAAAATTGTAATGTGCGACAGCCGACGGATAGAGTATACAGTAGTCTACCACAGACTGTTGCGAGTTTACGACTGTATCGGAGACTAACGAGACACGAAATGCGTGATTACGGAGTCGCGGACTGCTGAGCACGCTGTTCGCGATTACGTTGTGTAGGCAAACGGTGTACCTACACTTGTACACTGTAACAGTATTATTGTAGGTACATAATACACCTACACTTGTATCACACCCCCTACGTATAGAAATAGGAACGAAAGGAATTTCTTTTGCTAATCTCATAATTTTATTCGTGCACAAATTCCGTAATACGCATTCCCGTATCATATTATATAGATACTGTGTAGCGGCGTATAGCTGCAGGTATACTGGTAATTGGTATAGATATAGTACAATAAAATATTAAATGCAGTAATAATTATTATAGAACAAAATTCCATATACGGATAGCCAAGACGACAAACGTTATGTATTGTGTCACTCATACCAAATATTATCACTTACGAAAGAACTGTAATGAAGCCGCTGTTTCAAGTTTAACAATATTTTGCAAACGATTGTGACCCGTAGGTTGTATAATAGGTACCTATACTATTAA
Organism: Neotoxoptera formosana; assembly: GCA_022818045.1. NCBI lineage: Eukaryota > Metazoa > Arthropoda > Insecta > Hemiptera > Aphididae > Neotoxoptera > Neotoxoptera formosana. The sequence continues at coordinate 3,933,042 of CM040634.1, forward strand.
AAATTGTTATTCGGTACATCTGTATACCTACTGATTTGATTATTATATCAATACGGGTCAATGTTTGGTCAATATTTGGTTTGAACCTTTACTTCTTATATTGTAGACAGTTAAAATACTTTATAATATTATTATAATATTTAAAATAATGTTTTTTCCGTAATCAAGACAGATTTATTATAAGCAGACATTTTTTTCTTATTATTATAGTAATAATTTATCATTAATCTACATACTTACTAAACAGTGTAGGTAAAGTTCTTGTTAACTACCTCCAAATTATATTCAATTTTAAAAATGTGTAGCTTTCAAATAGCTATACCCTATACTGTATCTAATATAGCTTATTATAACGCCTTTATCTATAGTATTAATATAGATATCCACATAAGGTCAAATTGTATTCGTCAAAAATCACTATACGTAATTTACCTATTTTTAAAATCGTCGGAAATGGCACCGTCGCAAAAATATCACGTAACCACCTGTATGTGGTATGTCTGTAGCCTGTAAGTCGTAACCATCTACTATTAGTATAGGTACAATATTATGGTATACTGTATTACTGTATAATCAAACCTTTTTGTAGATCCCTATAGTACAAGAATATTGCTGTACTACCTACGTTTCATTTGTATTATATAGATACCTACATTTTTTTTTTAAAACTTACTGTGGTTAACAAATTATGTATTTATTTAATATTATTTACCTACGATTAAAAAAATTCAATTTCCTAAAATCTGTATAGCCCATAGGTAGGTATATCGTATGTCTAAACTAATATTTTTTTTTGCATGAGTCTACTACATACATTTTATTATTATATAAATAAGAACGCTGACGCTATAGGTATATTATTTAAAAAAAAACCATAGTAGATTAATTGTTATTCGCATCAATTGTATCTATCATTGAATTCATAAATATACAGAAAAGTGTATGAGGTTTAATCGGTACAAGGTACTTAAGTCTTCGTTTGTTACTTAAACGTGTATATTTTATGTGGTGTAGGCGTGTACCGTGTAGGTATCAAAACCGACAGAATTCTAAAATGATAATAATATGCTGCCGCAGTGAATTAATTTAGCTGTATTGTGTACAATGTACATACGATTATCTTATGTACACGGGGAATGGCCAATGACATATTGTGAGTAACTTTATTATTGTATACTTAATACTATACCTATATTGTTGCTTGTAAATAGTGTAGCTTCATTTTATTTGTTCATCAAATGACGAAACTCACGTGGAACTTTAAAAATTATTTATTTGTAATAAAGTGTATTTAAACTAAATTATATACAGTGTCATTATCATATTTATAAAGTATGATGTATTAAAACTTAAAATTGTGATTTACCGATTTTTGTTTAATGCAATAATGGTTACGATTTTATTTCCTTTTCATTTTTTTTTTGTGAAGAATCGACTGGTTGCGTGCTTGCTGTGTTGCTGATTGTATCATCCATATAATTATATCACCCGATGAAATAATTGATATTGTGTCAGTATATGTCACGCTCTTAAGAAAATTAAATTTAGTATTGTAAATTAAATCTTTGTTAGTATAAAAAATATAGTTTACATTCAATAAACATAATAAACATATTATGTACATACACATTTTTGTATATCCTCCTTACTTGAAAAACCATCAGCTCCATCACTGATATAAATATACAAAAAAAAAAATACACACAATGAGATAGAGTTGTTTGAAAAAAACGAGTTTTTCAGTCTGCATACAAAAATTAAATATACATAAATATACAATATATTAATATATTATATAGCAATAGGCACGCATCGTACAAAAATGTCTTTAAATACTTCTTACCAACGTTTAACAGCAACAATATTTAGCGCGTATTTAAATATATAATATAATATATTACTATAATATTTGTCTATGTGCAATAGAAATCTGCACAAACCAAACGTTTTTGACCTGGCAATATTTTTCCTCGATTCAGCCCAGACGAAAACCGGACAGGAAACGAGTTGACCCGGACACCTACGCAAGTATACAATATAATATATAACTATTATTGTCTACTACAGGTGGATTTAATGGTCTTAGCAGCATATAATGGTGTTTGAAAATCTGAACCACTGTATAATATTATGTAAAAATGTATGATAAAAGTATTATTCGCCGTGGTTCACGTATTCACATTTCACACATACTCGAAAGACGTCTTACCGTTGCATTTTCGCCGTTGAGAATTCGTGATTAAAAAAAAATACATACATACTCGTATATAATACGAGTACATGCAAATATGAAATCAATTACAAATACTATACACGTATACAACTTATGTAATATTATAAAGTCCGTCATTTCATACAAACGATAACAATATTTAATTATTTTTTCATATTTATATTTAATTTTTGACTTTTGTAAAAATATCTTAGCTGGTATCTAATGGAAAAATAAAGATAATTTTAATTTATTATATTATACTTAAATTTAAAATTAATTTGTTAAAAAAACTCAATTTAAATTTAAAAACAGCCCGAGAATACATGCGCAGTACGATAACCGAAAAGTACCAATTCTACTTTTACCAATTCTACTCTATTATATAGGTACTCGTTCATATCATAAACGTTTCGCTAAAGAGGATATCGAATCCGCAAGTGTTGTCTATTTGTTATTGTCTTCGTTTGTTTTACAAACGTATATTTTACATGGCAAATTTGAGTTCAGCGTTCAGCAGAATCAATTTTTTTTGTGTTAGCTCTTATGTAAACAGTAAACATGCTAAAAATCAAACTTGATTAGGGAGAATATTATTATTTATTATATACAGGGTAATTTGTAGACTTAAATTGATATCTTAATTTTAGGTAGAGTAGGTTTTAATAGTTATAAACTTATATACTATAGATAAAATATAATGCATAATTACAATTTTAAAATGGTTACAGTTATAACCAGGGCTTCAAATCGGTTAAAACCGGTTTTATTGGAAAATTTATATGAACGAAAACAAAAACGGAACCAAATTTAGTTATTTGAATATTTGATAGAACGAAAACAAAATAGTCAACCAAATATATTTTTCGTTCTCGACCGGAAATATATAAACTTTTAATTACGAATAATAGTTAATACTTCTATCTCATTCATTTAAATTGTATTATAATTAGGTAAGTCAACTGAACCTAATTACAAATTTTAAAGTTACATAGTTGTAATAGTAGTTGAACAATATTTATTAAAGATATATAGTCACACTTTTTGTTTAATGTTTAATATTTCTGGACGGTACCATGACATGTTATCAAAACTTGTTTTAATTATTGATGAAGCCACAACTGTACTTATATCTTATTTATTTCGTGATTTAGTCCATATGCTATTCATTAATGAAAACACACGTTCCACTGCTGCATTTGAACCAGGTAATGAGAAAGAAAATTCAACAACTATTAATATAAAATCAAATGTTATACGGTAAAACCTGTGTAATATGGAACCTGAATAACGTGGAAACCTGACTTTTATGGAAAAATGTTACGGTCCCGGCGAACCTAATGTAGTTTTAAATACATCGTTCCCTGAATAAGATGGAACCTGTTTAACGTGGAAATGGAAACAATATTTTGTCATAAACCTGTATATCATGGAAATATGTACATGTACTATTTTAAAATTATCAGTCAATGAATATAATCTATATCAATTATATAGATTATTTCGTTGCAATAATACTACATATTAATAATACTACAGTGAAACCTTGCACTTCAATAGACGTTGAACAATCCAGTTCCGAAGACGAAACAGATAATGTACGGCAATGATATTAAAACGTATAAGAACGCACTTCATGAAATTAAACGATTAGAAATGTTCGCATTGGATCAAAATAATGAAAATGAACTTCTTGAATCAATTCTCAACTTGAAAAATTTAGTAGAAAAGAAAATGGCAAGTCAAATAACAAAACAAAAAACATTGGATGAATTTTGGAGTAAAATGCAATAATAAATAATATGTAATATATATGAAATAAATGAATTAATAATAAATAATAAATTATATTTAATAAAGATCTATCATGAAGTTTTTTTTTTACAACCCGCATTAAATGGAAACCTGTCTAAAATGGAAAAAATATCCGGTCCCAACTGTTTCCATATTACACAGGTTTTACTGTATTAAGTTCTTAAAATAAATAAATGCTGATAATCAACGTTCTTCGAGTGATGCGTTATGCCATTCTTCACTTTGTTCTTTGAAATATTTTTCGAAAATTTTTAATTGCTCAGATTGAAGTCTCATTCGGGGACAATATGCTGTCCCGAAACACATTATCGGGACACCAGGACGCCATACTCAAAATCGGTACTGTCCCGGCCAAACCGGGACGTATGCAGGCAACCTTACACTGACACCACTTGCAAGTTGCAACACTGTCTGAGATCGTGGCAGTTATCTACGTCGTGGTCGCCGTCGGACTTATATATCTATTGAACTTGTGGTCTGCGGGTCTCTTATCAACGCATGCGATGCAATTAGGCCTCACGGGGGAAGGATGTTCTAACGCAAACCGGTTTTCGCGTCGGAAGTTCGATAGGCGGTTTTACCCCTTCTGTCACGTCCGTCACCGGTCTGTCCGCTGCGGGTGCTGCCTGTAGGCTGTGCCGTCGGCTATTATTTTTCCTTTTCCGGGCGGCCGAGCCCAACACGTCGTTGCATTCGTTCGCCGCCTCGTGTGGTGCGCAGCTGAAACCGCGTGCTTTTCGTCGCGCCCGTTGTACCTATTTACAGTGAGAATTCGGTCGGTTCCGTCTCATCCGGACCGCTATTGTTGAATGTTGATTCGTGAGCTTCGTCTCAATCGCGCTTACTGTCGCCACGTCACGCTATATCGCGCCGTTGGTGACTGTGTCCTGACAGTTTTCACCACGCCGTTACGGGATTTCAGTGGATCGATGAACCCGTCAACCATTGAATATTGAAATAGTCCGTCGCCGGGAATCCCCCACTCCTCCCTATCGGATTAATTGTACCATCAACCATCATCCGACGTCGTGGAATCAGCGGACTCCGCATCGACCAGCTGCCGGAAACCTGCAGGTCTTCGTATATCTAATATTGTATTTGAATTGATTTTGCTCATTAATAATAAGATCACTAGTAATAATTAGAAGTACTGTAGATACATTCGATTTTTACCGAATGTTGACATAAACAATTTCTACGTGTCTTAAAATGTACAAAATATTTTTACTATATTTTAGCTATTTATATAGTCTTACTCTATTCCAAATAAGAGTATTACCGCTCGGCCGACGAAAACTAGTTTTGTTCGCGCATTCCCACCACAAAACGGGCACCAACGCTCGCAACGGTGTCGGCCGTCACGAAACTTTGGCTGTCTAGCAATACCACCGCCGACAACTTACGACGACCGGCGATGACTGTCGGCCAATGACAGAACGCCTAGCCGTCGCCAGGAGGTCAGACAACGATCGGCGGCTCAGTCTGGGTGCGCGAAAGCGATGTACTCTTATTTGGAATAGAGTATAGGCATAAGACCTTTTTGGTTTATTTTTTTTCCATTATTGTCAATAAAATTATTTTATTATTTTATTAGCCTTATATTAAATAAGAAAATGTATCTATACCAAATAAATGTTTACAAATATTGGAATTTTGGAATCCTTAAAGGCTTATATATATATGAAGAGAAAAAAAAATGTTGGGCTAATCATCATCTTTTAATCTTTAAGTTAAAAAACATCATACCAAAAAAATTAATATTAAAATATATTGGTTAATAAATATTATTAAATTTAGTAAAAATAATAAACATAAAATTAATAATAAATATTCTAACCCTAAAGGTATTGTTAATAAATGATTAAAATTCAAAATACAAAATACAACTTCAGAAAATAATATAAATATTAAAACTAAAATAAATAAATTTATCATTTTAATAATTATAAGAAAAAACATTTAATTGTAAATCAAGATTATAAAAATTATTTAAAATAAATCAGTATAATTATATAAATATTATATTTTGAATCTTTATTATAATATTTTTTATGTTAACTTGAATTGGAATATACCTAACCAGTAAATATCCATTTATCCCAACAAGCCAAATTTTTACTGCAATATTTTTTTCATATTTCTTTATTAATTTTTAAATGGTTAAAATATTAGATATCTAAATTATTAATTTAACAATTACTAAATGGTCGGTCGTCGTCGGTGACATTTGGCCGCATGGAGTGGATACTACGCCACGACGACCTTGTTAGGTTATGTTAGGTAGGTCGACGGACCTCATTTTACATTCGCTATTCGCAGATCTGGCTTGTTCTCTCTTGTAACAGAGTCATAGTCCTAATAGCACTCCTCCCCCCACCCCCGTACTTCATAAGACTGGCGTCCGTCGACTGTGCGTACCGGACGCTAGATAGTTGGCCCGCATACGTGGTGCGCGACGTCTTCGCTCGTACGAGCAACGCCGGTAAGCACCCGACAGTGCGACGTAACTGCCAACAAGTTAACATTTCTGTTCATTCATATTTTATTTAGTTTCTTTTAAATTTCATTCGTTTTAATTTTATTTACACTTACATTTCTGACGCTAACAATTCAGAAGTGGGATACGTCACTTTTTGATTAGTGACGGTCGAATCCAACAACAGATGTTGTCCGTTGTTCATCGTAAGTTCCGATGACGTTCGATCGGAACCCTTCGCGAAAAGTGTGTTCGAGTCGGTAGATTACTGTATCCTTTCGGGTGGAACTGCGTCTTACTTTAAGGACCCGATAATCGATAGCGAAGTGAATATCGATCCTGAAGTGGACCCGGACGGCCGCAAAAAGTTGATGTCGCTGCTCAACCACTATTGCCACGTTTTTGAAAAATCGATCAGTGGATTAGGCTGCACGAACGTACTTACAATGAATATCGTCGAAGCGGACTATAGCAATCCTACCAGAATGAGCTACACATCTTCGCCGACCGACCGGCGAAAAATGGCCGAAATATTGCAAGTCGAGAGGGCGAATCGTACAATTGTTTCATTACCAAGTGTCACGGTCAGCGACCACAGTAATTAGGACACTCAACTACGATATGTTGAGAACATGTTGAACACAGCTCCAAACAAATCGACAACGAAAACACTGATTGAAACTCTACATAGTTTCCTGCCTCGCTTCCACAAAGGTATTTTATCTACGTTAAGTCTCACTAAGAATGACTGGCGAGACCCGCGCAATATTCAATCTGAGGTACGACGAAAAATCGACGAACTTGTCAAGTCCCGTTACATGCACGAAGTAATAAGGTTCTTGGGACTAACCGGGTATTTCCGATGTTTTATTGTGAAATATGCCGAAATTGCAGAACCACTCCCACAGCTTACTGCAAAGACGTGCCATATCGGTGGCAAGATGACCAACAGACGGCCTTTGAAAAACTGAAAGGTATATCGAGTACGGAACCAGTCGTATATTCCTGACGCTAACAGTCCATAGACCTTATACTAATAGACTGGCCCGCCTTGGAAAGTTGTGCGGCCCGCGAGATTTATGAAACATTTACAGAAATTATTATTACAATTACTTATTGTACCATTTGTATACAGATTATAAATTTTTTCTATTTTAATAAAAAAAATATATGTGGCCTGCGGGATCGTAATTTATTTCCAAAGTGGCCCGCAAGATCATTTGGGTTGGCCACCCCTGCCTTATACCAATAGACTGGCTTCCCAGGCCGGCGGGGTGGTGGTGCGGTGACGGCAAATTACGTTACACTCGTTACAGTGTTGCCATCACAAGTAGCATAAATAATTTTTCACAAAATAATTTTTCATTCGACAAAATGTTGTTACTTGTTTTACAATATTCGAACCACAATCCTTTTATTATATTATAATTAAGGCTGGGAATGTAATACCCTAAAAATGCCCCAAAAATTAAAAACAAATTAAAAAAAATCTGGATTTAGTAATAAATGCCACTAAAAACCTTGGCGTTTACTCTGTTAACTATGCACAGACTGGTGTGTCGGTGTATTCACATGAGCAGAAGTACGGAACAACACGATCAGAGCAACCCACGTTTACTGCTTTTTTTCAGAAAAAATTGCATTTGACAATGTCATTAAGTGTATAAAATATAATAATATACTTTAAAAGTTTCAAGCACCCACAAAAAATATTTTTAAATTACAACGAAATAACCAGCATTGTTATTCTTTATTTGAGTATCTAATTTCGTCCAAATTTGAACTTAAAATTTCTATAAACAATTATTTTTTTGATTTTTTGTTACACTATTAACTACTTCCGAAAAACCTTGTTTTAAATTTTCAATCCTTAGCTATAACAACTGACAACTACAAAACAATAAAAATTTTAAATATTCGATGATGAATTTTTGTCAAAATTTGAAGTTTAAATGATTATAAAAAACAATTGTGCCTATGTATTTTGAATATTTTTGATCTGCTAATTTACCTAACAACTTTTGAGGAACCTTGTATTAAACGTTTTTATGAACGATTATGACGTTTTGTTTTGTTTTGTGTGACATTTTGCCCATTGATTGGTACCACTGTTATTGGCAATAGGCACGATGTAGACGCGATATTATTTTCTCCATGAGTCATGAGTCATGACTAAATAAATAAAACGTAATGTTCATTTATCGGTCGTGATCGGAGAGGAGAACTACTTCGTAACAAGAGGATTTGACACAATATTTTCTAATAAGAAGCACAAAACAAAACTGTTAAGTATTTCTAAACAATGGTAATATGCACGATTTTAAATTTTTAACATAGTTATGTTTTCATGATACCGTATAAGTTTTTTCTGACCAATTTTGCGTCGTCACTTTCGCGTCACGGTATTTGGATTGTCCCTAGTAACCGATACATAATATAATCGTTACTATAGCGACCTCGTGAATACATTATCTATATCATATTATGACGGATAATGTTTAATATTAAGGATTTGAATTTTGTTTGCGCCGTAAAGGCTTACGGGCGTAACGGTCGCGTGAAAACTGCTCTTCGAAATCCGTCACTATGACTTCGCGTGCTGGAGTCCAGAAAGCCTACCGCTCACGTAAACGCGCCATGGAAGAACAACGAGAATTCCAGGAGTTTCTGCAGCGCACGCCGTTCAGTTCGTCGACGACCGATGAAGAAAAGTTGGAAATATTTCGTCGTCGTCGTCATTCCGACCAGATGGATGCACGTCGACTGAGAAACGCCAACGCCGCTCGCTTAAAACGTTTACAGTTGAAACTACAGCAAATGGCGGCAGAGGACAAAGAGTGGCGCGCCGCACAACGACAACAGCAACAGCAACGGCGGGCTGCGGCGGCGGGGGGGTACATCATCGGCCACCCCGGAGTGTTATCGACGCGCTTCTCCGGCTGTCGATTCGCCACGACCCAGCAGACGTCCGGTCGTCTGTGGTTCGAACGGGTCGAGCGCAGCGCTCCCGAATTATCGAGCAAAATGCTGGAGTTGTTAAAACTCCCGGCCGAAAATCCCAATTCAGAGGCTGGACTTCAAGTAATATATTATATTATTATTATTTATTATGTTTGGATATTATGTCCGTTGTCAAACTCGTCATCACAGCAGAACGCCGCCGCTCGACAAAAACTACGACTACCCGTATAGGTCTTTCGAAATCAAACGGTTTTTTTTGTGATTAATATCGTTTGTCCGTGCATCGGACAACTACTATGACGATATATTATTATCGAGTTGCACGTTACGTTTTTTTAATTCCATTACCTAATGACAACTTGTGAGGAACCTTGTTTTTTTTTTATAAGCGTTTGCAGTTTAAATGTTGACCAGATTCGTCGAAATCATGAAAATTTGCGACTCCGTGAAAATGTTACAATTTTTATTATAAATGCACGAAAATTTAATATTTAATTTATTTCTATATTTTAAGTAAATATAGAAAACAACAATTGTTTGTTTTGATTTGAAAATATTATTCGCGGAGACTTGAAACTTGCACTTACATTATACTTTAAGTATATACCAATTATATAATATAACCTTTTATAGTAATTAAATATTAATAATGCTTACTACGTGCAATGTAAATATAATGTCATACTGTTTTCGCTCGGAATCGTTTTTCGCATGCAATGTTAAATCATTAAATATTTGAATTCAAATTTAACACATTATATTGTAGTGACTTACTCAATGACGGAGCACTCTCGATAATACCTACAAGTTACAACTGTATAGTGATTACCTCATAGGAAAGGAATAAAACAATTATTAATAATGGGATACTTCATTAAGCTTCCCTACTTTCTTCCTTTTTTTTAATTTGTATTTTTCGTATTATCATTTATTAATTACATTGATTGTGTTGTAAATTACTTAATTACGGTCGTCTACGTTATCACAAGATAGTATTATTTTATGTGAATTCGTGGTTACCACTTTCTGTAAATTACGTTATCTGATACTACATTTACAATTATAAAGAATAATAATAATTATTATATTATTATTTTATAATAGTCGTGGTTCTATTCAATATTTCACAATATCTTACATAGGCATAATAATATAATATAATATTATGTTTATGATACCTTAAACCATGGATAAACCGGGTTTGATAATAATTTCAGGCTTTCAACATAACGAAACTAAAATTTTGCATATTCTATAATATTATTTGATGTTAATTTTATTATCTGTATAATACCTATATTATCAAATATATTTTCTGGTTTTCTGCAACCGACTCCAGTTGTTTTATTTATATGTTTTGGTAATTTTACTTTTTATAATTGTATTTTCTATCATTTTATTGTTCTGCTGAAACTTAAATTTCCATTAAGGATTACCAACGTTGAAGATACTTTGTTTTCTGGAAAATTAACGGCAAGATGTCGGATCTCGGGTGTTGAGAAGATATTTTTCGTGCCGTTTAGGTAGCAGTGTAGCACGCAATTTAGTGTTAACGAGTATTCGAATTTCGAATTTCGATTATCGACAATAAAATATTATTGCTGTAATTTATAGTACAATAGTTCAATATTATTGCGATTTACATGTGAGATACTTCAATATCACATATTCAACTATCACCAGTCACAAACAACATAAGTGTTTGATAGGTACTTGAATCTCTTGTCGGTTTGGTTTCAAGTTTCCACGAAATGATTGTACCATGAATGATTCCATTTGTAAATTGTACTTAGGTATGTATTTGTTATTTGAGTACCTTACAACCCCAGAGGTTGATTTGTAACATAATTTGTGCGTGTTCATTTGTGTAGAGGGTATATCATAAACACACATCATGCTTCATTTGTTTATTAATTTGTGATTTTGTATTTTTTTGACTAGAAGACTAACATGGCTTCATCGAGTAAAGATCCATATCAAATCAGCACTGAAGCTCGGGAATCGCAGAGGCGGCAACTAAGATGTATAAACAGGAAATGTAAACATGGTGATACTTTGATTAAAGCTGTGGAAATGGCATGTTCTTATTATGATGTTCCTTACAGACCTAACAGAGAGGTAATTAATATTGTTCTTAGCAAATCACATGCTACAAATTAGTAGCTTTTTTAAAATTATGGTTTGTTTAGGTTTGCGCAACGTGTTTTACTAAATGTCTTAAACATTACGAACATCTCGAAAAGTTATTTAAGAATGGAGATTGTATTATGGAAGCAGATTTTCCCAGTTATGATACATTCATGGTTATTGATTCATCATCGAGCGAAGAAGAAGAAGAAGAAGAAGAAGAAGAACCAAGACCTAGTACTTCTAGGGAAGGTTTACCTCCCAGCCAAGATGTTGTTGATGCTATTAATAGTGCAGTCACTCATTATTTTAATGAAAATAAACCTCTCTTGGATCTTCAAGTCAAATTATGCGATGAGTATATTGATAAAGGATTAAGTGAAGTTTTGGCTGATGCAGATGAAATTGATGAAATGGTTTTCGATTTAGAAAGTCAAATGGAAGACCTAAAAAAAGATTTTTACGAACAGTATAAACCGATTGTGACCCAATTAGAATCTGTGGACCTCGACGACTTGGAGGAAAATATAGAGGAGGAGGAGGAGGAGGAGGAAGAAGAGAAAGTTAATATGCTTATAGAGGCAGTCAAGACGCCTAAAGAAAACAAAAGGCTTAATCTAGATACATCCTATAAGGAAGTTGTTAATAAATGGCTTTTATTAGATGCATCTAATAAGGAAGATGTACTAGATACATCTGATAATGAAGATGTCATCACTATTGATAGAACTGTTTGTGTTGTACCATCTAATATACCTGTTGAAGGGCCTTTAGAGTATCCTTCTCTAGAAGCTGGGCAAACTGTATTTGCAAAGGAGTCCACTTTAATCCAAGCATGGTGCAGATCTAAAATCAAATCTATAGTTACTGAAGATTATGTACATGTCTTGTTTGATAATCATGATAAGTTATTGACAACAAATGATGTTGCATTCACTGCTCTGAACCCCGTTAGATTTCCTGTAGGTTGCAGAGTAATAGCCAAATTTACGGATTTCAATTCTAATCATATTGAGGAATTTTTTGCTGGTATAGTAGCTGAACCACCAAAAATACTTAATGATTTTCGGTAAGTTTTAATTATTTAATAGCAATGTAGCAATATTTTTTATATTTCTAATTATTTGTTTTTCAGATATTTAATTTTTTTTGATGCTGGTTTTGCTCAATACCGTCAACATCAAGACATCCGTCTAACAGCACGGAGAAACAATATAGCCACAGTACATACTATTGTACACGAGGATTCCAGAGACTTTATAAAAAGTTATTTAGAAAAGTATCCTGATCGTCAAATGGTGAAACTAACCAATCAACATTCAGTACGTGCTAAACATAAACACCAGTGGCAGACAGCAAAGGTAATCGAAGTGGATGCGTCATTAGTCAAATTGTATTTTACCGATTTCAAACATAGCGAATGGATATATCGTGGTTCTTCGCGTTTATTTAACATTTTTGAAAAACAGAGCAATTATGAGAGAGGCATTCGATTAAGACAATCTGGACTAGCTTATCTAAATAAGCCATTTGTGGAATTCACAAGTGTAGAAGAAGAACCCTACCGCATTTTAGCTAAAAGAGTAGCTCGTAAAAGTACTACCAAGAATTCAACTACACTTGGTGAGGGAACTCAAAAATGTAACAAAAAAAAGATCAACGTTACTAAGACTGTTGATATACTATTACCTAAAAACGTTCCCGATCCATTAATATATAAAAAACACAAATGTAATCCTTCGTGTATTGAATGGACAGCATATGACTATAATCGAACTAGGCATATCAGCATGTTGCTTATTCCGTTACATTTTGCTTTTGCTAGGTATTTAATATTATTTAAAAGTGATCAACTTCTCAAATGTGTCATGTACAAAACCCCGTGTGGTGTATCTATTCGGACCATAAAACAGATGCAGGATTATCTTTTCCTTACCGAAAGCACAATGACTATTGACCAATTCGATTTTAATAGTTGGGTCAAACCATTTGCAGAATTGAAAGTTACAAAATGTGTGCAATATTTAAAAGATATATCCGAGGGCAAAGAATTTAGGGGCATAACATGTGTGAATACTATTAACAGTACATTACCACCGAAAATGGATTATATGACTACAAGACTACCAATGCCAGGTGTTAACATAAATGTAGAGAGTAATTTCTTATGTGGATGTGACTGCACAGACGGCTGCCTAGATAAATCAAAATGTGCTTGTTGGCAGATGACTATCAGTGGACTGGAAATTTTACCTAAACAATACAAAGACCCAAATATTGGTTACAGTCATCGAAGATTACCTGAATGTGTTATAACAGGTATTTATGAATGCAATAAAACATGTAAATGTTCCAGTACTTGTTCAAATCGTGTCGTACAAAATCCATTGTCGCAAAAGTTACAATTATTTATGACGGAAAAAAAAGGATGGGGCGTACGGTGTTTAAATGATATACCTCAAGGAGGTTTCATATGTATTTATGTTGGTTATTTATTGACTGAAACGGATGCTAATGAAGGTGGAAAAAATTATGGCGATGAATATTTGGCAGAATTAGATTATATTGAAGTGATAGAAAGCGTAAAAGAAGGTTTTGAACGTGAAGCAGCACTTCTTAAGAGTGAAAATGCACTTCTTAAGAGTGACAATGAAAATGAATCCAACTCAGATGATGGACATCTTCCTAGTACAGCCGATGGTAATTTTTTTATCAATATTAATAATACATGTAATATATTTAATTTTGTTTATTGTTTAGGTAAAAAATCTGAAATGTCATATGGATTGCGCAAGCGCAAAAAATTAAAAAACAAAAAAGATGGTAAACGTGTGCAAGCTTCGTCCAAATCAAATGCTCGGGATATGAAAAACGGTGTACCTCAAAAACCACTGCGTGAACATTTTGGAAACAACGAGAGTGTATATATCATGGATGCAAAAACTAGTGGCAACATTGGACGTTATTTAAATCATTCATGTTCTCCAAATATATTTGTCCAAAATGTTTTCGTGGATACGCACGATTTGCGGTTTCCTTGGATATCGTTTTTTGCACATAATTACATAGAAGCTGGATCAGAACTGACTTGGGATTATAGTTATGATGTAGGAAGTGTTCCAGGAAAAAAGTTGAAATGTCATTGTGAATCTGTTTACTGTAGAGGGAGATTGCTTTAAATTAATATGTATAAAAATGGAGAGTTAAGAGTCTGAAACAATATGTAGTTAGCTTGGACATATACCCAAGTGATTTTTTTATTTTATAATGTTATAATTTCCAAAAAGTATATAACAATAATAAGTAGAATTTTGGTTTAAATTTGTATTTTAATAATATTAACAAGGCAACATTTTTTTATTTGACAAAACAATCAATATATCAGTGAACCTTAAAAAAGTACAAAATCTTAATTTTATTTGTGTTTGTAAAATCCTAATTCTTATCCAAATGCTGTAGACCACGGTGGTGACATTGGATGTGCATTTTGTAAATAAGACATTACAATAGCTGACATAGAAAGCCTGTAAAACATAAATAAACATATTACTATTTTCTTAATTAATTATTAAAATCAAAAAAAATCATACATATATTATATTTACATAGTGACAATACACAATTTTTTTTTTGGGGAGGGGGGTGATACTTTTAATAGAAAGGTGAACAGGTATGGCTTCTTCTTTTATCCACCTTCCAAGACCTTTTAATTTTTATATTACTGAAATTAAGTAATTATTGATTAATTAACTGTCATACCTACAATAACTCACAAAGTGAGTAGTCAGCTTAGTTTTTTTTCAAAATAAAGTTTTTTATATCGTCGGCTTAAAGCAAAACCGCAATGTTTGGTAAATGCATTTTTACTTTTAAAAATTATATTTAATACTATAGTAAGTAAATTTTGAAAAAACTAAAAAAAAAAAAGCAGATTTTACTTTAACTAATAATTTGATATTTAGTGCCCCTACACAAATTAAAGACTTCAAGTTTATAAACAAGATGGCGTAATAAAAAAAAAAAAACGAAAGTTTTGCTGTTAATGAGTTTTTGTTCTAAGCAGACGATATATAATATTGACATTTGAAATTATTGTATAAAAAATGTTTGAAAACTTTTCAATGATATCTTTATTGTCCAGTTTTTGTTAGTTAAATATCAATATTTAATATGGTGTTAATAGTGTTTAAACAGTTTTATAATACCCTTTATTTTACACATCCCATAGCTGAAATACTTCATTATGTTAGGTTATACGTAGCAGAGCTTATAGGAAGGGACAAGAACTTGTTTTAGAAATGTAAAATGTTTTCTGTAAAAGTCCTCTTGTACAATTTCAGTTTTGCCAATAATATTGTTCAATATAGTTCTTAGCAACAGTGATTTCTGATACTAATAACTTATAAGTAAATCAAAATAATTTTTAAAAATATAGATAACATTGGTAGCTCTCAAGCCTCCCTAAAACTGATTGTGGCATATGCATAATAGGTTTCATATACAAGTATAAGATACATGAAATTGTTTTAGTAGAAGCAACATATTATATAATATTGCTTGCTATAAATAGTCTACCGCTATTAAGAAATAATATACATTTGATGAATTAATGAGTGAATTATATTTAATATATTATTCCCAAGAAATTATAATAAACATTTTTTTATTGACTTCAATTTTCCTTTTTAACTTAATTTAAGAAAACAGCTTTGACAATTATTTTAATAGTTCAAATAGTTGAATAAAATTTTTTTTCAAATAAACAATAACACAAATCACAACCTAACTAAGTTATAATTATTTGTAATTTTTTTCTAATTGATTCCGAGGAACTTTTATAATAAATATTCAGTAATTAGAAACTAAGTATATTATGCAATTTTTTAAACCACTTTTACAGGTGATTTAAATTCTAGTAATTTAATTTATATGAGTAATAATTACTCAAAAAGTGATATCTTACATAAACTAAATATAACATCTTAAATTAATAATTAAATGTATTAATACTTACATAAAACTACTAAAGATTTGTTTGTTGTCATCAGACGCTTTAGAATTTGCAAAGCTTATACACGAACAAAACATAGCACACCACGCTGCCCATTTAAACTAACAAAAAAACATTTTAAGAATAGTTAAAATATAAGATTTAAGGCTATAATGACATCATTATGAACTAGTTTTACCTTCATTAATAATCCACACATACTCAAAATCATACCCAAAATATTCATATAGTCAGACGTCAAGTCTTCACCGGGTGTTAGAGCTTGATTATCACTATTGACAGCTTTCGGTTTGTACCTGAAATCATAATTTAGATATACATTCATACCGTATCTCTACAACTCTAGGTTGTAAATTTGATGGGCAGTTGGTTGTTGTCATGGTCATACCAAGATGCTCGCAATGATTGGAGCTAATTGGTAAGTTCTTGGAGTCAATATTATTGGTCCACACTCTATAAACTAGGCCTCAGTGATGTTGATGCTGCATGGGGGTTGGCAAACAGTTTAGCCACAATATAGTAGTTAATAAAAAAAAAAACCATAAGCCGTGCACAAATCAATGCAGTGAATAAAAAAGTGACCTATGCAATAGACTGGGCCGCCTATTTCGCACTGTGTCTGCGTCTGTGTCCAGCCATTAGCAGTTTATTCTTGACTGGCCGACTCTATTTAATAACTATTTTTATACAGCAAATATAATAAGGTTGGATGCGTTGTGCAACATGTCAACAGACCCTGGGACTGATATTTGTACAAATATATTATATCCAGTGTAAAAATGAAGCAAAAACATTTCAAAGATTTGAATAGTACATTATTTTTATTCCAACAGAATGCAATTGAGATGGTACACAGTTAATCATAAAATATTTAAGTGATTGATTATACCTGTGCTCCTTGTCCGGTCTTCTGGGATCAGACGAGTGATTGGAATACATTTCGGTTGAAAAAATGTAGAATCGTATGAATAGGTCAACAGTAATTCTCGTATCTCGCACTTCACAGGCTATTGCTAATAATTTAATCTATTCTCTAAATCGGCGCTAATAATCAGAGACGAACAGAGTTGTAGGTAAAACGTTGAAAGCATTCGGTAATTGTTAATTATGGCCAAAATTTGGGCGGTGTAAAACTGAAAAATAATGTTCAAAAATATGTGTAAGGCTTAGAGATGATAGTATATTATCTAAGGCCTCGGTGTATTGATAATATTAAACATATGGTGGTCCAATGTTTTTCTTCCAGGTATTTTATCCCCAATATTGAAAAACGAAAAAAGTCATGTTATCAACCCGGAACTGGTGTGGTCTTGTCAGACTTATCATAGCATGTTTTTTTAGACTTTCGGTTTCATAATATTTGAATACGTTGCTAGTTGCTACTTGCAGGGAACCCAGCACAGGACAAGCCGCAAGGTTCATTATTAATCGCATTCACTTCACGATTCAGCGCATTTCACTTTACCTTCACTCGCCGTCTACCATCATCAGTGAACATTGGTGTCCGTCGTAGTTGTCGCCGCCCACTGCAGGTACGTCTGTACACTAATTTTAAAACGAGATTTGTTTGCGTGCCATTTTCTTGCACGTCTTATTATAAACATGTCCGATGTATTTGCAGATTGATTTCGCGAGCTCGGACGCATTACTAGTTGCCGTACCTACAATGGTTCCGTCTGCCAAAGAGATCCGGGAACGGTACATCAAATTCTTTATCGACAAGAAGGGTCACGAATATGTATATTCCTCGTCTGTAGTACCGGTAGACGACCCCACGCTGTTGTTTGCCAACGCGGGAATGAACCAATTCAAACCCATATTTTTGGGTATCGTAGATCCATCCTCGGATATGGCCAAGTGGAAACGTGCCGTTAACACTCAAAAATGTATTCGGGCCGGAGGGAAACACAATGATCTTGATGATGTTGGTAAGGATGTTTACCATCATACATTTTTTGAAATGCTTGGAAACTGGTCATTCGGCGATTACTTTAAAACCGAGATATGCCAGTGGGCTTGGGAATTTTTAACTCAAGAATTTAAATTATCACCTGACCGCTTGTATGTTACATATTTTGGTGGTGATAAAAAATCTGGTCTAGAACCAGATTTAGAATGTAAAAATATCTGGTTGAAATTAGGATTAGCAGAAAATCATATTGTTCCTGGCAATATGAAAGACAATTTTTGGGAAATGGGTGAAACTGGACCTTGTGGTCCTTGTTCAGAAATACATTATGACCGTATTGGTAACCGATTAGCTGCTGATTTAGTCAATCAAGATGATCCAGATGTCTTAGAAATTTGGAATCTCGTTTTTATGCAATTTAATCGCAATCAAGATGGCACTCTACAAAATCTACCTAAAAAACATATTGATTGTGGTATGGGATTTGAACGTCTTGTTTCGGTTATACAAGATAAACATTCAAATTATGATACCGATCTGTTTCAACCTTTGTTTGTAGCTATTCAAAATGGTACAAATGCTCCACCTTATGAAGGTAGAGTAGGTGCAGATGACACTGATCAGAAAGATATGGCTTATAGAGTACTTGCTGACCATGCACGAACATTAACAATTGCGCTATCTGATGGAGGAAGTCCTGACAATACTGGTCGAGGATATGTGTTGAGACGTATTCTTAGACGTGCTGTTCGTTATGCTACTGAAAAGTTAAATGGTAAACCTGGATTCTTTGCAACTTTAGTAAATGTTGTTGTCGATTTACTTGGAGATACATTCCCTGAAATAACCAAAGACCCTCAAAGGATAATAGAAATCATTAATGAAGAAGAAGAACAGTTTTTGAGAACTTTATCACGAGGTCGTAACCTTTTAAATAGAACTATATTAAAATTGACTGAAAAAATTATACCCGGTGAAGTTGCTTGGAAGCTGTATGATACTTATGGCTTCCCTGTAGACCTTACATACTTAATGGTTGAAGAAAAAGGATTCACTATTGATATAGAAGCATACGAAGAAGCAAAAAAAAAAGCTCAACTTATTAGTCAGAACAAGGTGGGTAGTGATAAAGAGGTAATCTCCCTGGATGTTCATGCTCTTGCTGATTTACAGACAAAGGGTATATCGACAACTGATGACTCACCTAAGTATAACTATAAAGCTGTATCTGATGACCCAGATGCAGAATATACGTTTGAAACTTGTACATCAACAGTATTGAATATTAGAATAATAAATCAATTTGTTAACGAAGTAGATACATTTCAAGAATGTGGAATTATTCTGGACAAAACATGTTTTTATGCTGAACAGGGTGGTCAAATTTATGACCAAGGATCTATGGTCAAAGATGAATACACTGAGTTTTATGTTAATAATGTTCAATTGCGTGGTGGCTATATTTTGCATGTTGGAATTCTAGAAAGTGGTAGCTTAAAAGTGGGAGATAAAGTAGTTTTAAAGATTGATGAAAAAAGAAGGCGATTTGTAATGAATAATCATACTGCTACTCATACTTTAAATCATACTTTACGCGTTGTTTTGGGCGATAATTTAAATCAAAAGGGATCTTTGGTCGCCCCAGACAAGTTACGTTTTGATTTCAACAGCAAAGCTGCTTTAACAGGAGATCAAGTTGCTAAGGTGGAAAAACTAACAAACAATGTAATAAAACGAAATGATACAGTATATGCTAAAATTGCACCACTAAACGATGCCAAACATATAAAAGGCTTACGTGCTATGTTTGATGAAACTTACCCGGATCCAGTGCGAGTAGTTTCAGTAGGAGTTGCTGTAGACAAACTTCTCACAGACCCGGAAGGAAATTCAGGATTAGAAACTTCTGTAGAATTTTGTGGAGGCACTCATTTGCATAAGACTGGGCACATGGAATGTTTTACCATACTCTCCGAAGAAGCAATATCTAAAGGTATACGTAGAATAGTTGCTGTAACTGGTCCAGAAGCAACAAAAGCATACAATAAAGGTGAGGAACTGAAAAAAGATGTAATGAAACTAAATTCTACGGATGTAAATCTATCTAAAGCTATAATTGATGCACAAGATAAGATAAATAAGTCTGTTATACCGTATTGGGTAAAAGAAGAGCTAAGAAGTGTCTTATCAGGTTTAAAGAAAGGTATTGCCGAGGAAGAGCGAAAACAACTAGCTGCTCTAGCTAATGAAATAGCAAAATCAGTAAAGACGAAGATAAGCTCAGAGTCAGACAAATCGGTATTTATTTATAAGCTCGAAGTAGGTTCCAATACTAAAGTAATGGACTCAGTATTGAAATTATTGAAAGCAGATATGCCTAATATATCAATTATGTTGTTATCCGAAGACACAGAAGGCAAAAGAATATATTGCCAATGTGTAGTTTCTAAAGACTTAAACAAAAAAGGGCTTATGGCAAATAAATGGGTGACCGAAATAGCATCATGTATTAATGGTAAAGGTGGAGGCAAGGCTGATACTGCTCAAGCGTCTGGATGTAACGAAACCGGTGTTGAACAACTAATAAGCGTTGGAGAACAATTTGCTGCTCTGTCGATCAGCTAAATATTTTTTGTATAGTTTTATGTTTATTTGTTATCATTTTTAACTTATAAATACTACTTCTTGCAAATGTGGAATATTTAAGAGTAATTATTACAATAATATATTACATACATATTTTTCTGTACCTACCTTGTGTTCTGAATTTGTGTGTTAAGTGTTGACTGACCGATTCAAATTGTGTGAGATTTTCATGTATCAAATTGACGATCCGTATAATTTGTAAATTCAATAATTATTGTGGTGTTTTAAGTATTTTAACAACCGAGAGATGAGAGAAATAATGTTGATTGTTTCTTAAATTTTAAATGATGTATTATATTACTTGAATACTTATGCAGTTATGCATGTAGGTAATGTATAAACACATTTGGATTATTATGCATTTATTTTGTGTATTGAGTTTTCACCAAATTGGGTTATATTTTTAAAGAAAATAGGAATCATTAAAAAAACACGAATGTGTTTAATGTTTATATTATTAATAGGTACTACAATTATTATTTGTATGAGTGAAATATTAACATAACTTTCAATAACGGTTATTTATTTGTACTACAAACAATCAAAGTACAAAAAGCTAGTATTATGTACAATTACATAGGTAGGTATTTATTTAAATTTCTATAAATATATTTTATGCAATTAGTACTATTTACATTATTTGCAAATATTACAAATAGCATTGTGTCATCATTACAACAAAGGTTATTTGATAATAATATAATAGATAAAAATAAATAACATCTTATACTATAATTTAGAGTATAATATAATATGCTACTAATACTAAAATATGTAGAGTACTAGAGTTATGTATACAACATTTTAAAACTATTTTACAGATGGGGAGAAAAATATTTAAAATTACATTTGTTCACTGTTCTACAATTTTGTTTAAATTTAAAAGTTATGGCCTTATAGGTATATTTTTAAGAATGAATACACAGAAATAGTGAGTAGTTGGGAATCGGTCAATTAAAATTTCGGTTATTGTATTTATTGTGGGTTCATATAGTTCAATAATTAAGTAATAATAGTTATTAAAAAAAAAATATATAATAATATTTCAAAATAGCACGAGGGTTGCTCAGACACTATAGTCGAGTCTAGTAGATGATTTTGTCGAACGATATCGAATAATATAGTTTGGATTGGGTGAACCCGGAACTTTTCACATGATAATAATTGATATCGACTATAGTAAAAGTCGAATTATACATTTTAAAGACTATAAATCAATATTATAACATCACGACGTGAACTACTGCAGGTAGGTATTATTTTTACGACCGTCTTTGTTTGCTAACCACGAATCGCGCCTATATACTCGACCTGCAGTGCACGTTTATTAATCTATATTTACAAGGCACGATAACGATTGCTGTCGAGTGCAATAAAATTATAGTTTTTGCACATCAAAGAATTCGTCGCGTTTGTCTGTGGACCGTATGTCCGTATGTTATAACTTATAATGTTAACAATTTCATGCGCATATGCAACGATGGCAACTGTGTAGGTACAATAACACCGTATTATTATATTACCTACCCGTGCGCCGCCGGCTTCGGCGAATTCACTTTGTTTCTTATTTTTCATTCAAAGTCGGCGGACTTTGGTAAGTGAGGTAAATTGTATTTATGCGCCCATGTGTGCCACTATACTGGTAGGTCGCACGGGGCACTCGTGACACGAAGAGTGCAGACTTTTGAAGGGTATTCCGTTGAACGTTTTCACCCTCCGCCCACGCGATAAACGCACACAGGTAGGGTACGCACCTACCCGCGGTCCTCGTCTGTTCCCGTTTTTATTCCGACATTATATTATTATTATTATCGTTTGAGAGATATATTTTCTACCCAGGTAATATCGTACAATGATATTATTACCCAACGGAAAAATATATTATTACATAGGTAGGTATATTATAATGTCTGAAGAAAAAACGTATTATTACGTTTTGAATATATTACGAGAATATTTTAAACATAAAGTAGGTATATGTATACTTAATACTTATATAATATAATATTATTTACATATAATATAAAATAAGAATTTTAATCGAACCGGATATACCTATGAGTTTACCTATTATAATTTAATATCCACATAACCGTTATACGACTAGACTATGTATAAATAATTAAACTTGGCAAATTTATTTATTTTTTTTTTAGTTTATTTAGTAGGTATATTATATCTGTTGTTATTGTATCGTTACACAATCATCGGTAGGTATATGCTTACGATTAATTTGCTGAACTGCAATGTGTTCGTTTTAGACTTTTTTTTTTTTTTTATTAAACGAATATTTACAATCTGTATACACAACACAATACAATAAGTAAATTATGAAAGCTTAAACGAAAACGAAAAGAACATGAAGGCTTGAGAGAAGGGGGCGTCCATTGACACCACTTCAAAAAGTCACTCTACTCATCAGAATGTTGATTTAGTTTAGTAGATCTCTGGGCCAACGTCGTTTTAATCGACGTAGTGGATTTATAGGGTTAGTTAAAGAGCGGAGATTGGAGATAAGTGGATTTTGATGGTTAATTATGGCTGTGTGTAGTTTTTTGTAGGATTGAGAGGCTAATTCGGGAAGAGTTAGGATTTTCAGGTCATTATGGAGGGACTGATTGCTGACGAACCAAGGACTTAGACTTAGCTAGTGTTTATAGGTGCATATTATCTTACATCGGTGCTCTGTAATCATTATTTATTTATTATACATATTTATTAGAATAATAGCTGAACTGGTCTGTATTATTTGGGGTAGGTCAATAGCATATATAGCACCGACATAGCCATAGGCGCAAATAGGAGGGAGCTTGGGGGCTTAGCCCTCTCAAGATTTGCTATAGCCCCCCCCCCCCCAAAAAAAAAACTAATGATTTTATATTACTACATCGGAAAGAATAATCACTTTTCGCACATCACGAATGATTCGATAATGTGCAGCACTAATAAGTAATAAGAATCAGTCGGCGGACTTATTGTTCTGTCGTATAGAATAGATATAGACTATACAATATCAAGCCTCCGTCACATAATTCTCAGTATATTATTTTTATTCCTTGTTTGTACAAATTTATCTTCCATGCATTTTGCCGTTAATTCCAAGTCTGGGAAATATCTTTCATGGCACAGCCATGATTTTAATTTGTTACGTTTTTTTGTTTAATTATAAAGTTTATTATTTTCTGTAAAAAATTGATGTTAAAAAAAACAATAATACGTTAGTATATTATATTATTATGTGAATTTGAATTTTGATGGTACATAATAAATATATATATGACATATGTATATGTTTATTTGTAATTCATGTCGGAGCGCAGCGAGGAAATTTTTTTTTAAGATTTTGTGATAATTTAAAAGCATCATAAGAGTATCTTGTATCCTGACTTGAGCCCCCCCCCCAAATTTCAAACACAATTTGCGCCTATGGACATTGCCATAACTAGAATTTCTTTAGGGAGCCGGGTGGTTATAAATGTATTATTATGACACAGGCAATACGATTTGAGATTGAGTCATTTTATTTTATGAATATTTATTATTGTAAAATTAATTTTTATGTATTTAAACAAAAAAAAATATATTTACAATATCATCTATAAGTGCCTATATTTAATATTATATTGCGACGAATCGTCATAAGTTCAGACAATCTAACATTTTCTTGTTGATTCCTCAAAAACGTTTTTAATCATCCTACAGCGTTGAATAACTCCTGTCAACCGTGAAAATTAAACTGCAGTGAACGGAAGTTGGAAATCCATTTCTAAAAAAAAGAACGCACCGCCATTGACGTACCGCATGTAAACTATGAACTCTTAAGCATACCGAAAGTCATCACTATTATCCGCAGTAAGTATACGATTTAAATGGGGTTTAGTAAGTTCCTACACGAGACATAGCAGGTAAGCGAGTACATATGCAAGTTTCCTAACGAAAAAATACACCCGTACGTAAATTCGTACACGAAAACAAAATTTTTATAGATAGTTTCATGGCTGAAAAACCAGAAAATAATAAAATACACTAATTTTATTTTGCCATTTTTTTAGTGACTAATTACATCGACGATAACAGTACGCCCCCCCCTAGTATTTGGGCTAATGTTAGTTCTGATACAAGTCTTACTACAAACGCTTGAGAAAGTTTCCATTCCGAATTCAACTCAAATTTTTATCATCATCATCCTAATATATTCCAAATAATAGAAGTTTTAAAAATGTTTCAAACAGATACATATATAATGATAAGAACATCAGATTTCAATAGACTACAAAAAAAAAAGTAACAAAAATAGAAGAAAAACAAAACTATATCAATAACAAAATATCAGATTTTAACTTAAAAATAATTACATAGTATGACTATAGGTATGTGAAGTGTTTGAGCTTTCGCAATGAGCCAAATAAAATTTGATTTTTTCTATTAAAATGATTATTATTATTTTATACCTATGCAAATAATATGTGCACCAATACCTACACATTATATTATTATGGAGTAGATTCAATTAAAAATTGGATCGGACTTATTTTTATGCAATACAAAAACAAACGAATTTTAACCACACCAACTACGTTTAAGTTGTCAGTCCTAAGTCTGAATAAAGTGGGAAGGAAGTTTGTATTCGATATAATTATTTATCGTGTGCGAACTTACCACCTACGGGTGTAATTTATTTCGTGTGGGAATTTACATTCTCCCATTTAAATTTCAATTTTCATAATTAGCATACACATATATAGAGTATAGATTATACCTATCAAAAATCTTAAAAATACCTATATGTGACAACATCAAAAGTATTTTCGGGCCACTGAGTAGGTATATGGTTACGTAATATAGTACCTATATAATGTACATAAAGCAATGTTTCAAACGAACATGGAATTTCACTATGGACACTGGCCTAGGGGGCCTTCCCCTCCCTATACATACGCCATCACTGGTATAATGATGAACTGACTGTATTTGTTTAATATACATAATTATATATTATCATAGAATAGCTGCAGATATGAATGATATGACAAACTAATGGGTAGCCCCAGGTAGGGTTTTTTCTAATGATTATTCGCTTTAAAGGCGAATAATATTCATATTTCGCTGGCCATACGTGGCAGGTATTTGATTGGAATATTGAAATGTTGTGTTTTCATCGCGACGAATTTAATTTGTCATATGATGATATATTATAGGTAGAGGTAATCACAGTATATTATCATGTATATATTATAAAATAGACTCTCAGCACGGTAAACATTGAAATCTGAATTATATGAGAGTGTTATACATTTTATGAAAAATATTTTGTTTTAATCGTCGACTCTTGTTCGAATAAAATAGGTATAAGCAGTTTACACTTCTTCGAAGCGTTAAAGGTAATCCATTATGATACGCTATACCTACTATATTGTAATAAGTAATAACCGAGTATAAATTA
The DNA here is from genome assembly GCA_022818045.1 of Neotoxoptera formosana. Taxonomy (NCBI): domain Eukaryota; kingdom Metazoa; phylum Arthropoda; class Insecta; order Hemiptera; family Aphididae; genus Neotoxoptera; species Neotoxoptera formosana. The sequence continues at coordinate 3,959,642 of CM040634.1, forward strand.
ATAATATTGATGATTTAATATAATAATACAATTAGAGAGAAAAAAAGATTTAAGACTTATTTTGTACACACATGTTAAACATAACAATATAATAAATTAAATAAATAGATACGTATAGTTTTGTCCGCTCTTTGAAACGTTTCCGCACACTTGAACATTTTACCTAATGACATCGTATATTATGACAATGGTTATTGACCGTTTTCTATGTCAACTAAAAAAATATTATGTATTTCTCATAACAATCTAGATAGGTACATATTATTATTATATTATAAAACTTGTGATTTGTGAAATACAGTTTTAAAGGCTATAGCGCGCACGTACCTATAACTATTCAAAAACAATTTTCAACATCTTATATACATAGGTATACCTACCGAAGTACCAGAGGGCTGGAAGTACAGATACATTTTGTTTGCGAACAATATTGAAACAAAATGATTTTAAGTTAATATACAAATCGCGTTAGTCTTATTTATTGCGATTGTTTGTATATTTTCAATATACCTACTTCACGGTTTATTTACATGTACTCGACGAATTTTGTTTTCTTGTTCAAACACTACTTTTATATTCAAGTAATATCCGCTAATATTGTCAAATAAAATTTAAGATTTATGTCGTCTACGGATAATAATAATTCACCATCGTTATAATCATCGTACAGCGTTATTGTTACATCTACCTTATATTATTATAATATAATATTATGCGTAGTTAACGCTATATAGACAGCTAATTACACTATACCATAAACAATTTACAATCTTTACATACTTATGGTACCCTGTTTTTCATAAAAAATAACGTATCGTTCAGATAAACGTTTATGATGACTTGGATAACAGTACTCCGCACAAGACGATGCAATAAAAAATTATTGCGGGCTTAGGATTGATCGGCACACAGTTATTTTTGCCTTCTTTATTAGACGCGGACCCTGTAAACATAAAATTATTATGGTCTATGCAAAAGTAACAATATTTAAGGGGTTTGGAATAGGCGATTTGTACACAAAATTAAAAAAAAAAACAACATTGATTTTCACGTCATCCCGAAGTCTGTTCAAAAAACATCTCGTCGCGCTTGCAGAATCGTAGGTTATTTTAATAATCATCGTAGAACAAAACATCCAACTGTACAATATTATATATCGGCCATGCCCACTGAATAATTGTCGTTTAAGAACCATCATGACCAATTTCCAAAAAATGATAATTTGAGTTTTGTATACCAACGGATTTGTGATTTTAAAACACGTGTGGCGTGTTACTGTGGTATTATATAGTATTGATGCGGTAAGAATGACATGTTCACTGTGAAAAATCAAAATCTCATAGTGGCCTCCATAAAATCGTTTTTTTTTACCATGTTCTATCTTAAGTGCTATATGATGCGAATTTTACTCTACCAAGGTTTTAATAAAAATGTGATTCAAAGGCTGCTGAAATAGTGCACATCGCCGACGTTCAAAATTCGTATAGCAATGAAACAGTTTTTTGTTCCCACTAAAAAGTTTAGAAAGCTGAAATTGGCCATGATGGTATTTCTAATAGCGACGCGTAATTCGCGGACAATAGACAAAAGGGTGCATATTATTATTTATTTTTACTACGGGATAAAAATATTTAAAAAAGTTCTTTCCCGTTTGAACTAATAAATATAAGATTTAAATAAAAAACTATATGATTATTATTTACGTCCGACAAAATTTGTAAATACAGAATAATAAAATATTACATAAAAATAAACAGTTCTGGTTGTTGCGCATATATTACTTACATGCTATAGTACCTTATGAATTTTTGTTTTTTGAAGACTGCAGTTTGCCGTTAAAGTATAATAGTCAGTAGGTAATTAGGTATATCTACTTGGTATAATATGGTTAGGTAACCACTGCATCGAGAGTGCAGGTTTGCGGAGATATTTATAGTATCAGATTTTGTTTTCCTCTCAAGGACCTGAACATTTTAATATGTTATATTGAAAAAATCGAGACAATTCGTTATATTATATTTTATTACAAGATTGCGTGGAAGTCGTGGTATATATAGACACTTAAACATGCTCTTTATTGGACAGGTACCTACTTTAGTATATACTTATATTATACCTGTAATATGTTGCAGGCCGTTATTTGAAGCCGTCGCGGATGTCTGATGAATATTGTTCCAGTTTTTTCCCGGTAATTCTATTCGAACAAAACAACATTTATGCACAAGTATTGCAGATTATATTGCCAATTGCATTCGGCTGAAGTATACTATAGGTTAGGTTATCAGTATGTTATCTCACTATAAACTTTAATAGTCCCGTCCGTTGCGCCTAAAGAGTTTTTGGAAACACAGTGGTATGTGCCGAAATGTTCTTCTTTTATTTGATTAATGGTTAATCTCATTTCTGTTTTATAGTTGGCTTCTTTCAACGTCGTATCGTAATTGTCTCCTGCAATGGAACATTTTAAATACAATACATTTATATACCCATGTAGGTATCGGCATGTTGAAATTAAAAAAAAATATGTAAAAAAAATTACAAAAATAAGGATAGATTACCTAGATTTAGGATATGCATACAACTGTTTTAAATAAAAACTTCGTACAAATGTATGATAGTACCTAGTTAGTCAGGTACTCAGGTATATACCTAACGATTTAATAAGACCTAACATAAGCACTAAAATATTAGAAATCAATAAAATGTATTGAACTATTATAATTATTATTAATTTTTATTTTTATTAGTACCTACCTACTTAAATACCTTATATAGATACAGTAGAGCCTCGATAGTCCGGTGAACGCGGTAATCCGGACGGCAAAATTCCATTTGTTCGTAAATAGTACACATATATTATTCAGAAAAAAATTACCGACTACTATACTTAAGTTCTAGTAGTTCTACATACATATTATTATAAACATTTTTTTTTGTAATTCATTAGTTTAGTTTTAATTTAATTATTATTCTTGTAATTAAAAATGCAATAAATATAAAGATGGTGAAATTAAAAATAAAATCTTAGTCATTTGAGTACCTAGGTAATTTTGAAAAACCTCCGGTAATCCGGAAAAATCGATAATCCGGACGATGCTTGGTCTGAATTTGTCCGGACTATCGAGGCTCTACTGTATAAGAAATAGATAGGTACAGCATTATTGCATGGATATTTTAGGTACATTTTTTGTAATTCAATTTGCACCGTAATCCGTGACGTTTTAAAATCTTTAAGTTAATGATGAAACAAATTCGGGCCAATCGTAACCATTTACAAAATATCTAAATAACACGAAACGGTGAAAATAATACCACGTTTAAGAAACATAATATTCAAAACAAATTCCGATGAAAATTTTTTTTTTGTAAACAATTATTTTTTAGTTGGTTTTAAAATGAACTTATATTGGATTGTAAATTATTATGATCTAGCCCGCAATAATGAACTAGTCTTAGGTAGTGACCTATAAAGCAAAATAATGATTTAAAAATTAAGACGGAAGTGTATGTAATAATATTATCTACCTTGAGTCAGTAAGTTTCCGTTTTCTGACGACCAATAGTTTATAGACTTCGGGAACGCTTCGACGTGACATTCTATTGACAATCGATCGCCTACAAAAGCGCCGACTAGTTGATTTTGAATCCAAACCATGGGAGCGACTGAAAAATATCGCGAGTATTCGCAGGTAAGTGTATATACAAATCAATCGATCCGGATCAATATACATAAAATTATATTATAATATGGTCGTCGTGTTTTAGATTATTTTCGAACGACCAGGTGATTAACGTACAGTGGACGATCAGAGTAATGCGCTTGCTGACTGTCGGCGGCACGCCATTGGAAGCAATGCAAAGATATGAACCCATGTGTTGTCTCGTCACACGGTGAAAGGTAAGTGTCGAGCTGTCCACCACTGCAACTGTATAGAAAATCGAAGAATTACTACGCAGAGTCTGCAGCTGGTTATAGGTAAATTTGTTTTATATTAATAGCAGTGGCGTAATTACGAGGGTGCACGACGGTGCACTTGCACCTCCTGCAGGCATAATGCAGCAGGTGGAATGATATATGCTTTTGCACCTGCTGAAACCTAACTCTTATCCCGTAAAAATAAAATTCTATTTTATCGTTTTATTGAATTTTTTGATAAAAGATAATAGAACTTACAGAACTGAACAAATAATAAAAAAACATAAACCCAGGTGGATTGATATAACACCAATCCACCTCGACATAAAATATAGAGATTATTTTGAAAATAATTTTGATACTTGAATGTAATCAAATTTCAATTGCTTAAGTTCGCCCCAGTGAAGCGAGCCGGCTTTGAGTATAACTAAATTTGTCTCTTCGATTACCTACCAATTGGACCATTTGGACCTATGAAAGTTTTGCACCTGTTGAAATATAATGGAATTACGCCACTGATTAATAGTATGATATTTGTCTGTTTATGTTACCGCCGTACCATTAGATACTGCAGTTGTGCGTTTACCATTACAATAATATGATATACGGTGACAGACACTAGATTCAAAAATTAAATCTTATATAGCCGCAGTATTATTATTGGATACCTATACGCTGATCAATAATATTATAACAGTACAAAACATTAATTAATATATTTAAAAAAAAACCAAAACACGATTCTTTTCACTTGCTTACAAAATAATGATAGTACTTACCTACTATAATTTATAATAAATATATCGCACATAATATAATATAGCAACCCCGAGCCCGCGGGAATAAATCAATAACAAATTGTGTTAATAAATTATACCAAATAATATCAGGATACGCATATACAATATACATCACTGCGTCACTGCACCATAAAGTACATAGGTACCAGCTATGATATTATGTGATGCATACATTGAAAATTATTACTTGTTTTTAAATATTTATGATATGACTATTTATTTTAATTTCACATACCACGCATCATGTATTGTATTTTTATTAATGGGAATTGCTTGTATTTAAATGACATTATAGTATAATGTATTGATGTACCTATATAATGGATGTTCCATATTACCCTATTTTATTGCTGTACAAAATTCAAAGTTTTGATTGAAAAATTAATTTGTGTTCTTCCGATGTTTAAACGTTGACAGCGTTTCAATAAAAATAAAATATTGATTTAGGGCTATTATTTTATTACTGGAAATAATGTGACATTACTCGGTATAGATTTAACTTTGATTTGTCCATTAGGCAAAACAAATATGCAAATAATAATATTATATACGGACAGTAGGTATTCGTTTTATTTATTAATTATATATTTTATTTTTGAATTATACGGATGTGTTTGCCCTTTGCCCTCAATAGGTGTTTTTTCCAAAAATGTTACAATTTTAATAATGAATACCAATAATAACTTATATCGAATTTAAAACCTGACAATGAATTTAGCTAGTATATAAATATTAAAATATTGTACATACTGATACTGTACTGTATTATATACTGGATAATACATCCACTGAGCTTACTGGTAAATTAATATTATTTGTATATTTTTTAATACTTTGTAGGTGCTTATAGAATATTGATACTTCATAGTATCCACTAAACCTATACTATACTGAGTAGTACCTAGAGTTAGGTACATTAAAAGCGATAGATCGGATGGGTTTTTTCGGATTGGAAATGAAATATTCACGATTTAAGAAGAGATCGTATTATTGCACGCATAAAGCATTATGGCATGATAAAAAAATCAAACAAAATCGTTTTTTTTTTTAAATTACAACTTTAAAGTTACAACAGTTATTACCTTATGACCCAGTACATTAAAGTAAAAATAGTATCCCAGTAAATACATATCCTGATATATTAAAACAGATCTTAATTAATAAAATATGTTTAACTATATACATCTTACAAATAACTATTTATATAAAAACTTTTAATTACAAATTAAATTTGTTCAAAGTTTTATGATTCGATGATATCATAATCATTTCATTTTAACGAGGCTATATATACTTGACGCGAACTTTCAAATACATGCACTGCATATTAAACTAAATATCTAAATTCCATTTAATAACTTTTATAAATAACCTCTTGAGTAGAACTATTATAGTTAGGTACATATTATTATTATGTACATTTTTGACAGTACACGTCTAATGTCTGTATACAAATAGTCTTAATTTACCAGTTAACGTGTTAGAAATCACGATGTTATGGTTGTCTTCTCTTCGCCATGTTATCGTCGGACTTGGGTATCCTGTAGCCGCGCACTGTAACGTCACGTTACTGCCTTCGTGCACTACCATGTCTGAACTGGTTGGGTAGTCTAGAATATCTGGAGGCACTGAAAAAAGTAAAATAGACTTGTTAAATATTTCATTTTTAATTTCCGAAATCATTTTTTTAAAATGATATGGCAGTGTTTTCCAAACTGTATGTACAGTAGCAACTCACTACCTATATATTTAGTAGTAGTACTTCATAGTGATTTTTACATAAGAGTTAATACTTATAACACTGCAGTCAGATGTAGTTTCACGAATAATAACTACCTATGCATTCATTGCGATTGGATAAGCATTTTGCATTTGATTATTTTTATGTACTTACGATACCTCTTTATTATTATGTACTTGTAATCCTATGTACCCATGATTATATAACGGGAGACAGACCCTATATATTCAATGGAGTAGACTACCTTTTTTGGGGGAGGGGATCAGTGGAAGAGCACAAAATCTATGTACGAAAAATTAGACGTTTTAATATATTTGCCATAAGAAAAAATATAAGAAGTCATTAAGTGTTTGAAAAAATAATTTTAGGTGAAACTAAAGCTCTAAAAATCTAAATGTCTAGTTATGCCTATATGTTAACGAAGTTTTATATGTATATAGTTGTATAGATTACCCTATAGGTTTTATGATAAAACATAATACATATATATATATTGAATATACTTTATTTCAAAATATTATACTAAAATACCTAATTATAAAACAATTTTCTTTTTTGCTGATTCGTCTTTTACCTACTTCCTCAGAACAGTAATAGGAATATACTGCCCTGCTACTAAGAAGTGCAGTTACTCCAACACTTTGAAAATTAATGTTATATAATATTCTTATTAATTGAACAATTTCGCATTTTTTTACTAAAGTAAAATGTAGTAAAAACCACTATAAGCACCTTGAAAAACGGTTATAATATTATGTAGTAAACTAGTAACTATAACTTCAAAGATATTCTATACCTAACTATTCAGATAAAATAATAAGCATAAATGCAGTAAGGCCATACTAGAAGAATACTAGAATATTATACCAGAAGAAAAACATCAAGTCTATGGATTTACTGCAATATTTCTTAGGAATCGGATTCCTAAAAGCTTTACTTTCTCTTACTGCATATATTGATATTACCTTAGTAATATTCTGTGTTCAAACTGCCTTATTATGTGTCGTAATTCAGCGTTAAGATGTCTGGATGAACATCACCTTTTGAAATAACAAAGTTTTAAGAAATAATATCTTTGAATTTAGATGATTATAAATTTTTAACCGTGGTTTATTATACTTCATAGTATAGGATTTTAAGATTGGAAAATCTAACAACCGACAATAAAGTTGATACTATCACACTGTGTTGGCGGCTTATAACAAAATAACACGAGACACGAGTTCCATTGTGTTGAAAATTTAAAGAAAAAATATGTATGACTTTAATGACTTCGCAGATTGAATACAAAATGCTAAAAAAAGATAAAACCATTGTGAAACAAATGAGAAATTGAGGACTTTTATTTATGGAAGGACTAGCTGTCCCACATGGCGTAGCCCGAACCAAAGTTTAAGTTAAGAATACCTCAAGTGATTTACATGCAACTATAAGGCATAAGCTAGTTAGGCAGGCAATCCGACTGCGTGGGATCCGCAAAATTATGCAGTAATATAAGCAGTAATTTAAAATCGTTATAGGATATAGCTCTAATAGGTCCAGCTCTCCGTTGATTATGAATCAGTCACTCAGGACATTCTCGTTTATATAAATAGATAACAAATCTCAATTGAAAACATCAAAGGACGCCAATAGAGTCTTACTATGAGTCATGAGACATTGTCGCGACTACAGCTGAAAGAAATAATTTTTTATTTTAAACACTATATCCCAACATTTAACTTTTTGGAGTTACTTCTTGGTAGCAGCGCATTTATCACGTTTTACTATGATATCATAGTAGTTTTGGGGAGGGTTGCAGCCCCCCCCCCCCATAGGCGGAAATTTGTTGAAATTACTGGGGTGGCTGAACATTATATTTCTCATTACACCTATATAGGCACTAATGTACTAGAGTCGCTCACAATTATTTATTTCAACCAGACAATTTACAAAGTTTGACATACTAAACAATTTAACCATAATACAGTGCAAAAAAAATAATGTGCCTTACTTTGGACATTTATTTCTAAACAGAAACAACCAATGCGAGTGTTATTACTTGTTAGTTATTATTAATGTTACATTAATTACGATCTTTCCAAGTTATGACAATTGACAATAAGTTTGTAAAATCTTACGAATTTAATTAAATTTTTATCATAGAATATTTTTTTATCATTTGTATTTTAATCCAGATTGTAAAAATGCATTTTTCAATTATACTAATTATTGTATATTTAGTCACATTAAAATTGTGATGGCTAGGGAGGGCTAAGACCTGTACTTTAAACTTCTGGGGGGACTAATCTCCTCTAGCCCCCCCCACCGATTCCCACCTATGCCACCCCCCTCTTAACGCAAAATATTAACCATAGTACCTATACTACCAATACTTTTTGATTTGTAAAGTAAGCTGTACTATCTATATATCAAATTCGTATGTCGCTGCCACTTGCTGCTATGTATTATTTATTATGTGACTATATAATATTAAACATATTTTTTATGAATATGAAAAATATTATTATATTTTTAAGTTTTTTCTAAAAAATATTATTTCAGAAAATTTTATAAAAAAAAGGTCATGATGGGATTTGAAGACCACATCCCTCCTTGTTTACTCAATTAAGCCCCTCACTACATTGGATTGACATAACAAAATTAAAAAAGTTTTATCATTGCAGTTATAGGTACACTGATAAGAATAACCTTAGAACTTGGGTAATTCGACCATACATACAGGGTGTCCCAGGTCTATTTGACTAATGCAATAACTTTTTTTCTATTCAATATTTTTAAGTTTTTTTTTTTTTTGTAATGATTTGTAGAGTTCTGCGCTATAATTTGTATATCTTATATATATATATATATTTTTTTTTTTTACAACAAAAATAAATAATTTAAATTTTTTATTTAATATTTTTTTAATAATCCAAGATAGCTATTTCATACATAAGTATTTAAAAACCATATTGGCGTTTAAAACTTTTAACTTGGTTAAGTCGTTAATTTTTAAACAATTTTCAAAGTGTGTTAAAATTCAAAATTATTTCTTGCTAATCACTGTTACTGCTGTAAAAGTTATTGCATTAGTCAAATAGACCTGGGACACCCTCTATATAATTATAAAATGAATTGTATTTGATATTTACACGCATCTACGAATATGACCAGATAATCAAAAAACGTATACATTTACTTATCTCCATATTGTAATATATAATATGTATAAAATAATATTGTTAATACGCGATACGCACGTATATAGGTACGATTTAATATTATATGTTAATATGCATAATCGCATTACTCAGATGGTTAATAAATTAAATGGAGTTTTATTCGTTGTTTTTTCTATTGCGGTCAGTTAATATAAGTGCAAGTATAATTAGAATTGCGTATTAATAATAAACAACATCCGAAACTCAACAGTTAATAACTAGGTAGGAAAACACCTGCTATCACGGTGTACAGAAAAATAAATCAAGAATAATTAACGCGTATAATTGGTCCTGGGAATTACCTTTGGGGTTGTATAGGAGGCGCTTGTAATGACTTTTGGTTTCAAATGGAAAAATCTTAAGTAAACATACTATATACATGTACATGACGCGTGTCATGTGGTGCACATATTATATTCAACGATGTCGCGGAGCTGTATAGTTATAAATGCATAACCATGGTAATATAATGATGTGACGTTTTACCGCACTTGTGAATATCTTTAGTAGCATATTGTACACGAAGTCTGGGTGGGTTTTTAAGATTTAATAATTTGTAATAATTAAATAACGAACAGTTGAAATGTGATGCAGATTTGCTTTAACCTAAAGCGACAATATAATAATTATTATCCATCTGTAGGTAATACAATGATTTTAGGTTCGTTTTTAACGTCATATTGTTTCGATTTGAATGGATTTGTTTTCATATTTACCTGTTAAGTAACTTTTACAGCGATTTCCAAACAATTTATCTTACTTACACAGTTAAACCAGCAAAAATTAATAATATTGGTATCTATATTTGTTATAACTACTAGTACACTATACAAAAACAAATAATCGATGCTTAAAATATATTTTTTTAGGTTTACCTATTAACACTACATATATTTGATTGTTTGGATGTAGAACAATTAATAGGCACCCACTTGACTGGGCATAGTAAATCATAATGTATGATTGGGAGATGTAAGTCCCGTTTCAGTGGTCAGTGCTCAGAGTTATTTTTGTGATCCCTATACAAATCACTCCAACTTACGCCACTGGATTAGTCTTCTACAGTGCAACATCATAACATAATATATGTATAGCCGGAGACGTCCGCTGAGGACATATCAAATTCGGTATGAAAATAATATAATATATAGACTTGTACATTTTACTTTGAATCTTAGTTCTTTGTATATAATATTATGTGTTTTGAATAACAATAATAAAAAAACCGTTTTTAAACGTGAAACGCGTATTCGATGAATTATCTTACCGACTACGTCAAGATACGCTATTTGATTCTTCATGGGGTCCGTGTTTATCTGGCACATGTAAAACCCGCGGTCGCTCTGCCGTACGTTTCTGATGTGCAGCCTCCACACCCTGTGGTCCGTGTGCGTCACCTCCATCCGGTCGTTTTTCGTCACCACGAGCGTCTGTATGGACAGTATCGTCTGCGTGTCCACTCTCAGCCAGGCGACCTGTGTGCAAAACAACACCGATATCGTTATAGTAAACACCTATCTATATTGAATAGTGAATATCGAAAATAGGTACCTAAAAATTGGAGGGGGGATTAAGTCTTGGTGACTTTTTCAAATATCTTTCTCTCCTCTTCTTCCGCAAAAAAAAAAACTTTGCACAAAATGTTCTCTTCGGAAAACTTATATATAGGTAATAGGTATATAATGGGTATTACAAATCATAAAACAAGTAATATATATAGCTATTATATAGGTACTTCAATACAGAACAATATTAAAGGGGACTTAATTTTATAATAATAAAAATTATTATTTATTATCACAAAGTTTAATTAGAATACCTAAACGTAATGATTAAAATATTATAAGAGTATAGGTATATTATAATTAATAATTTAACTCACTTTTCAAACAATATATGTTTGCAATAATTTTGTGGTGCCAAGTCCCCAAAGCCTCCACCCCCTATTTGCTCCCGGGCATGTGGTATACCTATATAGCCATATAGGTACCGGTAGGTACATATTATTATTATACGTATACCAGTCGTTGGTCTGCGGGGCGATCGTTCGCGTGCAAAACGTTCATTCTATAAATACTGCCACACATATAATGGGCACAATCACATTTACATCTGCAATATGTATAATATGCAGTGTGTTAATGTGTACCTATATTATAGTGTAACTATTATAGGTATTATGTATAAATACACGTTTCAGTGTAAACCGTATGGTATTATGTATATTGTATTATATTATATATTTTATATTATTATACACCTCGTGGCGCCGCCGGGAATATCAACATTCAACAGCCATTATAAGCGTGAAATAATTATTATATTACACGCGAAACTCGCTATTCGCATATACGCGTAGTACGCGGCGGGTAAAACAATAATAATTAGTACCTACCTATATTGGATTTCAATAGTTGACACAACCCCGCGCACATAGCGACAGACTCTATAACATATATTTTAATACGACATGATAATATACGCCACTTCATAAATATTATACACCGACCGCAGAGATTTCGTTCGAGAATTAAAGGTGTGCGCTCCGTCGAGAGACCATCGCACTCGTGATATTGTCACTCTAGTTGTAAATAATTATATTTCTCGTATACATTAAAATAATATTGTCGTCGTGCACTTGTTACTAGTTCGCGATAGTATTATAGGCAGGTAATCATGGCCGTACTGAGGACATTTCTTTCCACTAGGAAAGGAAAAAAATTCTGGCAAATAATATATCGGGGCACCGTGTTGTGTAGGGTGCATCGTTTTACATACGCCTTTTCATAAATTTTTATTCGCGATTCCCTGTCTACCGAGACACAGCGAGTACCCAAACCTCTTACGTAAGTCGTAAACGGTTATGGATATAATAAATCGTGTATTCGTGTGTGCATCGTGTTCGTGCAATGTGCATGCGGGCAAGTATTAAATTTGATCACCGATTTATTATTTATCACTAGGTACCTATATAATATATATATGTATAGAAAAATACGTTATTTATCGTTTATCTTTTTCATGTCGGATGTCAAAAACGCACAAAATGTATATTGAAATTCCTAGAATTAAAATACAGGTAGCACGCGTCATATAATATGTGCACTTTCCAGGCGTACTTACCGACTATACACATACTTTATGGGCAAGTACGGTACCGCGTTGTACGCATGATTCCTTTTATTTTTGAAATTTGCTTTTAGACTTAAAATTTAAATTGCTTTCGATATTTCAAGACCACTCTGTATAATTGAATTCCTGTCGTCTTTTAACCTGTTGTATACTCAATTTAAAACATGTTTCGATTCGCGTATCTATATAGGTACAAAACGTTCTTTAAATAAATTAAAACGAACTTCGTTGGATTCATTATCTTATTGAAGGACGGAAGAGACGCGAATAACAAAATAAATTTAATAACGCAAGTTTTCATATTGTAACAACATTTTTGTAATATATTTTAACAATTTTTAAGTGATATACTTATTACAGGGCCGCGCAGACAACAAAAACGTTAAAAAATTGCATTATAAGCTTTTTTTTTTTTTTAATTTTTGATTTGATATTATGTTCAACAAAATTCCAGAACACATGTTTATATATGATAAATCGAGTACCTAATATACGCACATATAATACGCGTATATTGTACGGGTATACGGGAAATGTTCGCATTCGGACCGAGTGAAAATTATAGTACCTAATAATAATGAGTGTCCCCGTAAAAAAAATTTCCGTAATCCTTTATACTAGCCAGGTGGGTGTCATATTATTATACTAGCGCAGTGTGTCTTCCATATTATAAATTATTATTATATTATAAGTATTGTAGTGTACCGCGCGACGACACTTGGGAACCGAACATTTTAAAATTAAAGATCTTAGTAATTTTTGGGGAACAACACTCGGGGTAGGTCACTCGGGTAATTAGCCGTGCTAGAATTTATATTTGTACCCCCCCCCCCCCCCCCCGCGCACTGCTGCGGAGTCCCGCGAGTACAATAGATAGTGGTTTGCGTGAATACCGCGGCCGTGTCCCCCTATTATTATATTCCGCAAACTCTTCACTTGTTCCACCCGAAAAATATGTACGGAAAAAATACAAAAAATACAAAAAATAAAAACAAAAAACCAGCGGCGGACACACACAGACCCCCGTAAAATGGAATAATAATAATAATAATAATATTATAAACTACTGTGCAGACCTATTCGTGCGCGTCTCCCGCAGGATTTATACACGGATAACCACGCGCGACAACAATGCGCGAGTGGAGTGATTTAGTGGAATTCGATAGAAACGAAATCGTATAATATTATATACGTACATTACAACGATGACCAATTAACGTGTAAGGGCCGATTATCCGCGATAATAATTTAATATAATTATAAATAATAACGGCGCTGGTGTTGAGGGGTGGTGGGGGGGGGGGGGTGTGGAAACCGACATCGTAATGAAAAATAAAATTGAAAAAAATAGGCTGTGACATTTGCCGCGGTTCGATTGACATTTTCTCCGTCCAAAATGTCACGACGGGGCGGCGTCGAACAAAGGCTTACAAGGTGGCGGACTTTCTTGAGATCGCGAGCGCGCTAATTGCTCTGGCCACGGCGGCGGCGGCGGCGGCGTCTATATGACTATATACGCGGCGAATTCTATACGTCATTTTTCGCACCCACGTGCCGGCACGAAGCCGAATGTTCGCAAAACCGCATACGCATCAAAAACGAGCTAATATCATTTAAACACACGCCATAAACGGTTTTGAAACGACAAAAAAGTACGATTTTGTTGACAAAGAAGCGTTGGCAGCTGAATATCGAACCGAAAAGTATAGGTATTGAACATAATATTACGCACATCAATCCTACCTATTCCATCGATTTCAAAAACAATATTTTTCCAGAATAGAGATGTTCAGTCCTTCCAAATACCTATAGGTGATTACTGATTAATATATAATTTTTTTTTTTTAACAACGCACTCAATAAAGATTTACAAATACTAACAGTCAACGAACTATATAGCAAACAGAAACTACAAACAATTCCACTCCTACCAAAATCCCTTTATCTCGACATGAGAAAGATTAAAATATTCTATCAGTTATCACCGTCAACGTCAATACGAGAAAGACCGAGAAAACTCAATCAAAAATGGGGCCACACGATGCTCTCAAATTCTAATGTATTATTTCAAAAAGAAATACATATAAAAAAAGAAAAGAAATTACTAAAAACATATTATATACGAATAAAGAGGTACTGTCGATGGGAACATTTTCCCTACTCATACGCAGTGCACTGTACTTACCTAAAATATTTAATAATACCTAACACATTTTTAATTTTTCACATATTTTTGTAAAATTGACCAAGACGCATTAAGAAAATAATTTCATAGGTTTTCCAGGCTTGTGTATGTTTAGTTGTAAAACATACAACGATTGCAATGATATGTAATAGCTCTTTCGGGGTACATATTCAAGCGGTATACGCTGTAATCGAATTTAAACTGTTATTATTACCATTTGTTTGTATTATTTTAAGGGTCGACTTGGATGAATTGAAAATTTACCTTTCTATTTGTATACAGTACCTACCTAATGTTTAACTGGTAAAGTATTTTTCATGTATACAAGGGTAAAACCATAGAAATAGAATATAATATCATCAAGAAACAAAAGTGTATATAGTTATAATGTAGTTTAACAAGATTAAAATATAAATAATTATTCGTAAGCTCTATCGGTTATACAAAAATTAATTAACAAACAAATCAAAGTATAACTAAAAGTTGTATATTAAGTGTCTGGACAGTAATTTAATAAATACACATTATGATTATACGATAATTATTACGCTTTATTAAATATTAATGCGCTTGTATTTGTTTATTTATTTTTAATTAATAATAATAGTAGGCATGCTATAAAATTATAAATAAACACGAAATGTTTATTGAGATTACTTTTAGATTCTCTACGGAAACGAAAAAGCAATTCTACTTGTTATTTGCAAAAATGTGGTCTTTTTCGGATAACACTTTTGGGGCAATAAAAGTACTTCAAACGCCCGCGAATATCGACATAAGAAATAAAAACTAAGTGTACGTAAAACAAACGTACGATACATTTAAATGTAATAGAGGTTTTCATAATTGCCAAGTACCATCATTTTTAGAGAAGACCTGCATAAAACTACGAACATTGGAAAGATTATTCATACATTTTTTTTTTATAAATGTTATACGCATAACTCATTCATAGATATTTAATTAAATGTAGATAGAAGATAAAATTAAATGTGCAAGATTTCAGAGATGCTGTTATTCTACGAAAAAAAAAACAGTCAAAATTATAATAAAGAACCTACAGGACTTCTTGAAAAAAATCATTTACCTTATTATTTTGATTATAAATTAAAATAATAAAATAATCAAGTCTCGAAATGTCAATTGAGTATTTAAATTTATACTGCAGGTTATAATAATAACTTTTTAAGCTTTAAAAGTTTTTAAGAGAAATTTTTTTCTTAAGCTGAAATAGAACTACCCGCGCTTAATAATTTATTATTGCACTGTTCAAGATCTTTTTTATTTTTAAATCATCATATAGTTTATTAATTTAACTGCAGATTAATACAATATTGAATGAATGGTATAACATTATAACACCCGATCTATATAGTGGCCAACTTAATAATAGTGAAGCATCATTTATGATTTATTGTCTATACCTATTACCTATAGGGATGCCAAAAATATTATTTTTTTTATTCAAGCATGTTATAAAACTGTAATCGTTAAGTATGACTTTGGCTGGTTAAGTACAAACCTTTGAATTTCAAATATCGAGATATTTGTATTATATAATATTAAAATGGATAGAAAAAATATAACATGATTGATATTAATATTTCTACTATTATGCTGATTTTTCTGAACAATAATTTTAGGATTCCATATTATATTGTTGTTAGCAATTATTTCGAAAGAAAAAAAATTGATTTCGACCCTTCAAATCAAACACGAAACAGTACACAGATACACACTACATATTATTATGTTTATATACAGAGGTACTAATAATATTTGATCTCTATGGAACTGTCCTCATTTATTATTGAAATACAAATATTTAACTCAATATTAGCGTTTGGATCCCTATATGTTTACACTTCGTTGTTCTCGTTTTCTATCTATTGTTATTCTATTTTGTCGATCAGAGCAGTGTACTCTCGTCTCTTTGTAATCCTGTTCATTTTCAATCCTTCTAAATTTTAGAGTTTTTTCCACGGAGCTACTCGTTTTCAGTATTTTTTTTTTTTTTTATACAAATGTCTTTATTACAGGAAATAATTAAATGCTGTACTAAAAACTTACGTGGTAATGAAATGAAGTTTAGCTTTGTTTTACGATCTTCATTGTTTGACCCTAGATATTAGATATAAAGTTTTTTACTACATTGTTTAGACCGAAAAATTAGTTAAAATATAAGTAACAATCACGTTATTTTCATATTATAATTTTAGGTAGGAACAAATAAAATTATTTTTAATAAGAGTTTAATTTCTATCCTTAGTTATAACATATATTAAAAATGTAATATGTATTGTATTTAATGGAAAAATAAAATAAAAACGTGATAGTAATTTAATTTAATATATTATTATGTATTTGCATTTAGACTTTCTAGCACTACACAGATTAAAAGTAGCAAAATGTAGTCACGAAAAAAATCATTTAATACCTATAGTCGATTATCGTGCAGTGTATAAGGAATAACATTGCAAGTTGTTACGCGGGTTAGATTTAAAGAAAAATAAAACAATAAGTTTCTATTTGTTTATTTTTTAATATTTAAGACATGGATAAACAGCACTCTGTATAATCCACCGACATCAATGGGATGGACTGATGTATTTATCTTTGGACTTAAACACAACACACATTTTCATCTGATGGCATAGGACTCTAGTGTAAGGATTTCGGGTTATTTTTTTTGTATACAATAGAAACATAAAGTTTAGTCCCTTATTTTTTTGTTTTCTATGCCATTTTTAGTTTACTTGTTGGCTTTTTGAAAGGCCACATAAAACAAACAACTTTCAGAATGAAAAATGACACATTTTGTCTTTATGAACTCCGGATAGAAGACAAAACACTAATGTTCTTTTGTATAAACTATTAGTATATTACTACTACAGTACTATACTACTACCTCGTAATGGCTTAATATAATAATTAATATATTAGTAAGTTACAAATAATAAGTTATTAATCGTTTGGTTTTCTTTCCGTTTTCTACTTTTGTCTTTGATTTGTTTAACATTAAACGTTTTATAACAATTTCTAGTGTCAAACTAAAAAATTGATTTATATTAGTACTTTAAGTATTTATTTTGTTGTATTAAATAGTTTAGTAATTTAGTGATATTTGGATAAGAAAATATGTTTTAACTATAGAATTTTAGAATAAAATAGCCGGAAAGGATACATAGACCCAACCGGGTAATGGTCAGTCGTCACGCTTTACTGACCTCAGCGCAGACTAGTGGTGTATTATTATTATAAATTTGAAAACAATGATAAATCATCGTAGGTACTCGTAAAATGGTTCTGAGCGAAGCGAAGCTAAGGTCACACGGCGCACTTGCTTACATTATTTTAATAGTATTTGCAGTTTTGTTTTATACTTAGGAAAACTACAAAGGAAATCAAAAATTACCTTTCTAAACTATCAATATTGATAATTTTAATAGAAGGGCTACTATTCACTTTAAAGTTTTTGTGGAATTTTTTTTTATTTCCAGAACATTTTTTTTTCTAAAATTAACAGTTATATATTATAGTAACTAAGACCATTTTTACTTCGTCTAAAAAAATAATATATGTATACTATTTAAAAAACTTTCTAATACATACTATAATCATTGTTGCAGGTTTAAACTAAAAATACTATTTTAGTATAATAATCATGAACTATTATAAAATGTATGCAAAAACTATTTTCAGCGAGTACATCAATTTACAAAATTGTCTTAATTCAATATCATATATAGGCATAATATTATGACACGTTTATTCATTATGGGTAGGTAAACAAATTGTTCGAGTTAAAGTGTTTAGCTATATTCTTACACAAATTAATTTATCTCAGTAATGCCAATAAAATATAAATGCA
Organism: Neotoxoptera formosana; assembly: GCA_022818045.1. Lineage (NCBI taxonomy): Eukaryota > Metazoa > Arthropoda > Insecta > Hemiptera > Aphididae > Neotoxoptera > Neotoxoptera formosana. Next base: position 3,978,490 of record CM040634.1, read on the forward strand.
TAATGTATAGGTACAATTGATTTTCTAATTACCTCTTAAACTCCGAATCAAAGTACGTGAGGAAATAAAAGCAGTTTTTTTTAATGGTCGTCCCGAGAGACTGACAAACTTTAGCATCTAACAACGGGTTCACGTGAGGTAATTCACAATCATATATAGTTGAGTTTTATACGAAGTTAGAACCATCCACCAAAACTTACAGCCGTGTACATGTACCGTATAGTTTAACGAGTTTCAAGCATTAGATAAAACAAAATAATTCACCTTTGAGCAGCTGAGAATAGATTTCTAGTCTAAAGACAATGAGTCACGAAATCGCATTATTTAATATATTATAGTGTTACAAAATAATATCCCCTAAAACAAGCGGATTATATGAGTCGGTATATTATACGGGTGGTCACTGATCATAATATATGATATCAATTTATATTAAATAATAGGTAACCCAAAAGCCAAAGCTATCGAGAGTTTTGCAAAGGCCAAGTGATAGCTGTTGGTTATACACATTTTTATTTAACAGTAGGCTTAGATAGTATACTAATATAATATAATATGGTATAATATATGCTTTGATTTAGATTTTACTTCTCTAAAACGTCCAGGGGTCCTATGACGAATAAACGGTTCTAAGACAGTAAAAATTAAAACAATTATGTAAGCGTGTATATATATTGATGTACTTGCCGAATAGGTACAGCAAAACAAATTTATGTTATAGTTTTAGTTTTAAATATAACCTAAGTAATAAATATTTCAAAGAGCTGAGTAATTATTATTGTTTAGTTAAAATACAATATTTATATATAATTATATGTTCTGATTTTCTTACTTTAAACAACTTTTAATAGTCACTAAACAAACTAATTTACTGTGTTCTTTAACTTTTTACACGCATATGCGGATAGTGTAAACATTATTTATGAATACAGAATACCTAAGATTAACCTAATCGTAACGCTTGAATAACCCTTTTTTGGAAATAAAAAACTTCGTAGAGAGTTATGAATACATGGCACCCGCATATTTTTGTATACCTACAAATTCGACCTCAATGCTAATAATATGCTATATTATTTTACAGTGAAAAATATAGTGGTTGTAATGATTGCGTTGTTTATAAAGTTAGTATAGGTTATAATTTTTTTTAAACTTAATCATAATGTTTATTATTTATTATTCAGCATTTAATTCAGCATTTAAATGTATACAATTAAACTATAAGCACATTTTTTTTTTAATTGATATTGTTATTGTTATTGATTCATTTAGTCATAATCCATAATTATAAATACCAACATAATAAACCTAATAACCATTTTTAATTAGGAAAATCAGAGTTTGTAAATATTACTATGTACTATAATAGTACAGTTATGCAGTATTTAAAATCTAAATAATAAATAAGTAATAATAATAATTAATATTATTCAAAATATTTAAGCCACTATTGTAGTACATGGTTTTTTTTATACAAAAATTATATTTAATTCGCAGTACTATTAGTATTATTCTCTTACGCCATCAAATACCTACTCATAGCAGAACGTTATTTTTAATTAAATTATTGCTTTAATTTCATGACGAACTATTGTGGCTATAGTGACTACCTTCGTTATTCACTAACATAAAACATACATTTTTAAGAAAAAAATTAAATTAACATTAAGTATCCGTTTTACATTTTACATTGGTATAATAAACTATATTAAACACGTATAAAGTAACACCAAGAAGTAATCTGGTTATTGCTTTCGGCTAATGCTATTGACTGCCAAAAGAACATTAAACGTAATTTTTTTTCCCCTTATATACTTTTTCTTAGAGAACATTATTATGTTCTAGAGTTACTTCGGTGTAACTATTAAACCGTTTGATACTGACGACTGACGAATAGGTAAAAACCTTCATAGAGAACGGTAATGACATATTTTTTTTTACTTAGTACATTGCAATAATTCCTTAATCTCTTAAGAGGATAGAGAAAATAAAGTCGAATTCACGTATATAAATTACAGTTTAATCGGGTGTTACATTAATTTGTTCTAATACGAATATTATATGCAATATACATATCAATATGTTATGATGTTTAGAAATAAATGTCTATGAAAAAATATTAATTTTTGTACACATAAAATTCGATTAATGTGATGTAAGGTAGCCAGGTAGGTACATATATTTTGTATTTTTGTAATTAAATGTTTGTGGTTCTGAAATTGTTGCATAATAATTCATATATAATCTGTATGATATTTTAAATTATCTAATATTTTTTTATCCAATAATTGTTTAGGCCTTGACGCCTTGTGTTGTTTAAAAAACAACAACTATTTTTTATAATTTCATAATATTATAGAGTAGTATACTTTGATGAAAAATTATCGATTATTGAACCAAAGCTTTATTATTTATAGGCATTTTACATTAAAGTAAAATTCCAAGTATAGTAACAGCCCTGCTACTACCCAGTACCCAGTACCCTTAACACTACGTATTACTTAATGATTTTACTACCTATGGTTATACATTATAAACTATATTGGTTCAATAGTCAATGTTTTGTTTATCAATATTTTCACTAAATCATTCTGCTAAGAATATGAAATTTAAAATAGGTATAATATCTAAGTTTCATATAAATGTGTTTTCATTAATTGTATTGTTATAATAACAGTTCAACCTGGTTTCTATCTAATTTTTTTTTATTATTAGAATTATAAATATGCTAATAATTTTGATAAATACAAATTACCTTCTCGAAAATAAACTTTTTCTAAAATTACCTTCTCTAACTCGTGCTTTTTGTGTCATACATAATATAAATATCAAATAATATAAAATATTCGAGATTTACTTATATATGCCAAAGACAGGTTTATAATGTACACCAAATAAACTGTCAAGCAGATAAATAATATAACTTTTAAGTGCACACATACTATATCTAGTATCTGTATATATATGTACACAAATATTGAAAATCAAAAATACTGCAGGCCTAATAAAATGATCAAACAAAGATGTAACTATTATTAAACTATATTATATTGCATTTATAAAAAGTATTAATGTTTGAATATTATGATGAGCGGATATTTACAAACGGTTTTTTTTTTAAAACCAATGTATAGGTTGACGTTTTGACAAATTCTACTAAAAAAGCGAATCCAGTCGACTAGAGTAGTTAAACTGTTTAATCGATTCGACCAATGTGATAAATAAAAAACGTAAAATGTGATTGAAATAAAAAAATGCAGTAGGTACATTGTGTGAATGCGTTTCAAATCTGAATTAACAAATTTAATTAATCAACGAACTTAGGATAAATGGTTTTTAGCTTTTGCTTAATTATTACGAATAGGCCGTAGTAGTACGGTAGCACAACTCTCAATCACTGCACATTCACTGATACATGAGCCCTGCTGTTTCAAACACATGATATATATTACCTACATATGTCTATATCTATATCAATAAACGTATGAATATTATTTTTTTGCGAATCTGCTAAATAATTGAATAAATATTCTTATTAAATAATATATGGATAAACTGATTACAGATCAATTATAATATAATAGAACATAGCGATTGAGATACCGATGTACATAGTGTTATGTCTAAAATACATAATATAGGTATCACTATGTATATTAATTAACAATTAATTTAAATTTTAAACACAATCAAGTATTTTATTTAGTTAAAATTTTTCATAGTATTTTGAACCACGTACAAAACCGATATTCGTCAATTTCATTCAAGTGATAATACAGATAATAAAATCGTGAGTCTTATGAACTTGCCTTATACGTCGACAGCGACTCTACGACGCACTCTAGGATCGCATCTCGGCCGACGGTTACTGTTAAATTGTCCATGCGGTCGCTGAATTTCGGCGTATCACTGAAAAGTATTTCTGCAAAAAAAAAATTCAATAACCGTTGTTAATATAGTTGTTACGATTAATAATTATTTTGTGTCCGGACGGATGTCAACAGAGGTGCAGTGAGCTCGACACAGATACCTATAACGAAAATAATGTGACGCCTACCCCTCACAACTATATTATTAAGGTTTGGTAATATTATTATTGGTAACTATCAATTATTATCCCTAAACCACGCCCCCGATCATCAATTCATTTATAATTTATATTATAATATATGAACTGCGCAATTATAAAAACGTGAAAACATACGCTGCACATACCGCGACCTACCTACGGGCCACGACTAAACAGTTTTTTTAACTCGACAAAATGGAAATAGTTAAAAAAAAATTTCACACGGGTCCGTAAACCGTGGCGAATGTACGCCCACCCCCCTTACATTTTTTCAAAGTTCAATACCTAGTATATACCTATACGCTATATTATATTGTACGCGAAAAAATGTGGTTTAGGAGGTACCTGCTATACTATTATATGGTAAAAAATAAAAAGAAAGACCATTATAAACGACATCACACACACAATCGCGCTAGCACTTTGTAAGCCCATCGCACCAATAAGGCTAAGAATCTCAAAAGTTTTTCACGGTCCACCTCGTGTGTCTCCGACCCGGAGAGTGTTGCGTTCTCATAGGTACGCCTTCGATCGGCGAGTCGATTTTCAGATCCGTTTTATCGGTAATATATAATATAAATATATACAACACGTGTAAAATAATATATATTACATATTAGGACCAGCAACGGTATAATAGCGATTATGATGTTATGTCGTACGTCTCAGATTGTCAGTTTCGACGTGACGGCACAAATTATTAAATATTTTCAGACACATTAATTTTGTTGACACCCACCTCATGATGTTCAGACTAAAGAAAAGGTAAAATAATAATATTAAGTAAAATTATTTTTACATACATGAGATTAGGTATATTATATATATTCTATTTATAGCACCTGCATGGAACAACATGTCTAAAACATGAAGTGATTTAAATACATTTTATCGAATATTTGAAAATTATTATATGTAGGTATTGAGAAAGATTAAAATCAAATATAATTATAAAAAGTTTAGGTAATTATAATTATACTTTATCATATTTTTAAATATCAGGCTCATATATAAACGTATGGTTCACGAGATAATAGTAGCGGGAAATGCATCTGAACGATAGAACATTTATGTAGGCTGCAGTCTTTGACTTGCCTGCACTTGGTTAATAATTCCAATGCTGCTGTCGCACGGGTCGCTCTTCCGTTTTGGCCCCGCGAATTTGCAGCGGTAATTTTTACGAGGACTCGCAAACCAATTTAAAGAGTAGTGTCTAAACATTTTTCAAAATCAAATAAATCTAGGACCACCCTTTATTGTGTTGTAGTAATGCACATAATATTATTATATCTATGCCGATTAACGTTTTACTGCCGCGACTTTCACCTCCTCGTGCAGGGGGGCCACCTGCTACTCATCTACCCGTGCACCCCGCCAAGTCACGAGTCCATGTGGCCTCGACCGCGAATATTGCAGCCGCAACCGAATCGTGTCTTATGACGTACAATATGTCGTCGTCGCCACCGCCACCGCCACCGCCGCCGCCGTTGTGAATCGGAAGGGTTGCTCGATAAATTTATTCCAACGATGTGCCCACATCATCCACGAACGGTGCCGCCGCCATGCATCGGGGGCCGGGGCCCGCATTGTTCAGTGACCCAGTTGCATATATGAAATGGATTTGGAAACGCCGCCGCCTCCACATCGGCGCGTAACGTGATTAAGTGAAATTGTAATTAAGAGCGAGGCTATATTATTATTATTATTATTATTATTATTATTATTATTATTATAATGTGTCGCGAGAAAGAATATACTTAATAATATACAACTCATACATAAATAAAAACGGTGACAATTTTTTTCTCTGTTAATAATAACTTTTTCTGGAAAACGACGACGCGGTCGTGTCGGGCGGCCGCGGTCGGGGCGCAGTGCAGACCTCCGCCGGGATTTTCTTTTTTTCTTTTAAGGCGATTTTCGGCGGACCCCCTGCGCATTGTGTGTCTAGGCGCGATTCGCGTGTTACGGTTTCCCGTAATAAATTCACTATGCAGCACACCGCACTCGTATATACATATTACACACACACATATATATATATATATGTACATTATACATACACTTATACTTGTACTTATGTACTTCTATATACGCGTGTATATTATAATGTATATACACGACAATAAATACGCACGCGGGCGGCACAATGCCGAGCTCGTGTTCGTGGTAAATGGGTTGGTCGGGGGGGGGGGCAGGCCCCGCTCCGGCGTGATATTTTAATTCGGCCAGTCACGCCATTCGGCCGTTGTCTGTTCACGTGCGGCGGCGGCGGCTGGTCACCCGCGTTTCGCTTTTTCACATATTATATTATATCGCAGCAGTATATATACCTACACACAATAGATACGAGCGTATAATAATAAATCGTAATACAATGTACGGGGTGAACCATTTAAACGGCGACGCGTTAATTTTCCGAATCAATTCGAGAGGAACAAAAAGTGCATATATATAATATGGTAAAAAATAAAAAAAATTGGACGGGGTGAAGCCTAACCGTGTAGGTGCACCGAAAAATTCGTGATCTACTACTCCGCCTACGCCGCTCGTCTACCCCGCATGCACTGCACTGCACACTTGTAAAATGTTAATCGAAAACTGTATTTATTCATTAAGCATATACCTATCCGATGTTTATACGCGTCAACGTTTTTAGAAAAGGATTCTAAGCTTCTGAATTTATGAGATTTAATACTTCTAAGTATTGTCCTCGAAGCCGATTGTTTTATAAGTCTCTGACGATGGATTTAGATTCTCTTTGGGAATATTTTTAGACGTGTTCTATTATATTATTGCCGATTATACATCGCGCGTGGTCGATGGAATGACGCGATGGCCGATGAGGATTTTGAAAACAGATTTTAATTTGTCGTGACGAATAGTGGAAGTAGCTGGTACTCGAGAATCAACTTTTCCCGCTTTATCGAAATCGCTGTCAAAAGTTTACTCAAAAATATATTATATGTAGGTATATTAGTATAATAGGCGTACAATTTTAGTAACAATTTTTTCGATCACTGTATACTGAAAGGTTAGGTGAAAAGAAAAGAAGATTTTGAACAAAAATCGAACGAACGGTTTTTTTTTTATCAAAAACACAAAGCTCGAAATAAATTGTTGTACCCTGCATATTTGAACGCGGATCACCCTGTATATAATATGTTCAATAAACCGGACGACGACGACGAAGACAAACGACGAAGTACATCGTGAACGGTGTGATTGCGTATACCTAGGTATGGATAAACCAAATAATATAATATATATATATATATATAATGTATCGTTACCGCCACGCGCCGTCACTATATTAGCGATGTTTTAATTTCACTCGGCCCAGAGAAGCAACAATAATAACGGCCACTTGGCGGCGGCGGCGGACGAATATCACATCAATAACCGTTGCGTAACGCGACGATTGATAACGATAAGTCACGCACACGTAGGTTATATATTATATATACACGACTATATACATAATATATATAAATATAGCGTATGTACCTACGCCACCACATAGAGTCGTCCCTTTCACACTTTCGCCGGGTCTTATCGGCGCTGCAGGACACGGTCCCGCGCGTTGATTTATAACGTACTGCATAAATAGTTTATTATATTATATTGGTACCCCGGTCGGCAGAACGTCTTAATTATAAGAAATAAAGTTAAATCTACCTGCCCGCCGTCGAGCTGTCCGACGTTGAGACTATATATATTATATTTTATTGTAATAATATTATTATATTATTGACACCATATTGTGTATAATTAATTGTTTTTTTGTGATATATACCTAATCATTTACGACTTGGCGCAGGCCGAATAAAAATTCAAACAGACCTACTATATACATACTATATTGTAGGCCCGATCGTGATTTGTACACCCACTCGTGTGTATATATTCAAATATTAGCTCGCTGCGTCGTATAAACTGCCTCCCATTGTGATTATTATTACTATTATTACTATTATACGACGTTATCGATTCGTCTGAACAATCGCCCGACACGTCTGCGAAGAAAAGTTAAAAAACAAAAAGAAAAATATTTCGGTTTTCACCTTTATAGCCGTTTTAAAGCCGTCGGCGGCGCAACCCCGCAATAACGCGTCGGTGTTCGCATGACTTCGAAACGTGTAATTTAGTGGCCTAAGTGGCCCGGGCCACCCTCTCGCAAAAAAAAAAGGAAAAAATATGTATATTAGAAATTCGGACCGACGTAAGAAATGTGTATTATAATGACGGGTTGTTGGCACTTAAAAACCGATGCTATAGGGGCCATAACATTATATCGACTTCGTCGAGAGGTCAAATGATTGATTAGTTAAACGATATTAAGCTTTCAACACGATGTTAACATTGTACCTATGTAGGTACACCTTGTTACCCTTATTAATAAAACGTTGCTATTATATACTATATAATACTACCTTCTTGATAATTTGGTTCACATCGTCGACAAACGAGTGTGTCGCAATTCACGATTTGTCCGAAGCGGTTTCGTGTGCACACACTTATTATATTATAATATTTTATACACAATGCAATATATTATTATGTCGTTTAAAAAGCAAATTTTACCACGTTCCTTTGAAATATCATCCATGTAATTTTGCACCTAACGGTAATCGGAGTAAAAATATTGTCAAAATAAATTGCTTATTCAAACGCTCGCTATCATTAATTTTAACATAATTTCAATTTGTGACGTTGACATGTGCATGTAATCTTTCAAAAAGATATAATAGCTGTGTGTATACTTGCAAAGTAAATTGTAAATGTATTTTAAACAAACTATAACTTATAACACCCACATACTTTTTAATATCACCCGTTTTCTATGCAAAATAAATAAATATTTCGCTTATTAAGTTGTAATTAGTAACATTAGGTAGATAGTTAGAAGTGAATTCAGTTTGTCATTACTACAGAAATTAAAACCAATATACTACAAAATATTACTTTTAACATATTTTGTATTATTACTATACTTATTATGCATTTACATAGTTTTGTTATTCGATTTTTTTTCGATTTATAAACAGAATGTTCCATTAGCGTATAATTAAACAAACTTTTATACGTGATTGCGTTTAATCGGAATCAGAATATTATTTGATTGCACAATTAGCTAAATTGGAGCTTAATTGAGAATATTGAGATCATATCTTAACAAATATTTACCAAGAATGGTAAAAGTAGGACTAATTGAGATACGGCTATAATGAAAATATCTTAAACATCTTACTGCTTGGTAAATATTGGAATTTAAAAATCGAAAAACTAATAAATCACATGCTTTAAAGATATTTTAATTTCAATAAAATAAAAAGTTCGGCGTATATTATCAGAGACTGACAAAACAAGAAAGATTCGTTTTCGAGTGTTTATTATCTTTAGTGATCACACAACATATTTTGTTAATACGAAAAAGGGATTAAAAAATAATGTAGTAGAGTTTTTGTGTTTTCGATAGGTATCAAAAACTTTGAAATATGTAAAAATATGCAAATTAAAATTTAATGTTTGACATTGTTACACCGTGAAATGAATTAGTATCTTACAGAATGCAAATATTTATAGGAGTTCCTTACCCTAAATTGAATAACAATAATGATGATTCTTGTAATATTTTGTTGTGCAAAGCGTTAAATATTATTATATTTATCATTTATATCAATTTATCTTGAGAACTTTTATACAGTTTTTAATTACTTGTAATGTAAGTACTTTGTAGTCAACATCTTTACAAAGTTAAACTTTAGTTTAAACTCAAGAAAATGCTACACACATGTGTACTTTAGTCTCTTATACATGCAAACATTAAATACCAAAATATTTTAATTTTAGCTTTTTTAATATTGATTTCAACTATGAATACCTGATCCATTAAAAACTTTTAAACTTCACATAATAACCATTTCAAAGTTAAAGGAATATAGCATGTAAGATTTATAAAATTAAACTATAACCGCAAAATAATAGGTCAACAAACTTAAAAACTAGTAAAAATATGAAACAATACAATTATAATATGTATTTAATATTTTAATATTTCGAGAAAAAATATACACACATGATACATCCGACTCTAATACAAATAATTAACAACCAATACATCCAATGGAACATCGAGGATGACTCAGTGAAATATTCAGGGACATACCTAGACGAAAAATTAACTTACGCATTAACTAACACGCAGATACACAAGGATGAAAATCCTATACCCTTATTAAAACATAGCTCAACCTTACAGATGAAATGTTCTCTATAATAAGATCACTACTAATTTATGTATGCACAGTGTCGGCTGCAGCTCTCCAAACAAGAATCAAAAAATTGTAAATTCTCCAAAACAAATTCCGGAGAATAGCATTCAAAGCCTCTTGCCAAAGTTCACGCTAAATAAACAACTGCACAATGACAAAAGATTTCTTTAAAAATAAATATGGATAAATAACCAATGCAAAATTGTCCACAATACCCTAAATAAAACCAAAGGAGCTCTCCATTAAAAAAATCAGTAGAAAACATAGGCTACACCTAAGCAATAATCGCAAGGCACTTCCTAAAAGACCAACATGCAACAAGACAATATACTATTAAAGAAAATATTTCTTTATGTTTATTTGTATTTGTTGTAAACGTATAACATTTTATGTTGAAACAGTTGGATAATTAATAAAATAAAATAAAATATTTTTATGTAATAGTGTGTTGGCAATGTTAGGTTTATATCAAAATGATGTCTCCGGCGTTCTTATGGTTCTTATGTATACGACATACGTATATAAAATATAATATAAATATTTGCTCCCTAATAGTTTTTTGAAATAAATCGATTGATATAATACAAATTTTAACATGAAACGTTATCCAATTGACAAAATCTAGTAAGAGTTTTATGTGTCATAAAATCCGAATGAATGAAACTTGTCAGCACTCATTTCAATTTTCTTGATAGTTATGCATTATATAGTGTTATACGAGAGTATATATAGACCGCTGTCAGAGTTTGGGTTTTATTATTATTATATGTTTTTTTTATTATGTCGGACAAATAGTCAACACTTTTCTTGGCGTGATTTGTGTATCGTACAATCGTGAACATAACATAGTATATTGTGTTCGATCCGAAGAAACGGTATGGGAGACAAACTCATAAGAATTTGGAAAACGCTAAGTATATAGTGTACACACTATATACTATATCATTCCTGGTTCTTATATAGGTACCTATATAAATTATACACAGATAAGTATACCTATATAATATAACGTCCTTCAATATTATCTTTAAGCATGATTAGTTAATGTCTAATTAATTTATTAATATTTTTTGTTTAAAACCGAACGCGTGTAATTAAAAAAAATACTAAAAGTGTTCCAATAATTATTACTAGGTATTTTGTATGGTTGGAAGTTGTTAGAGTTGAAGTACGATTATACAATTTAAAGAGAATACTCTGTAGTGGATTTTATGTCAAGTATTTCATTTTGCATCGAACATGTTTATGTTCTTTGTCGCCCAACTCGTGAATAAGATGTATTCAAGAGTGCTCAATATCCACACCAGGGTAATATTTTAAATATAAAAAATATATTTGCACGTATTTGATTAAAACAAATGTTACACGGTGAAGTCAAGTTAAGAATAATTGAGTTACCAATTGTATTACCTATGTATTTATGTATGTAATAGGTATCAAATTTATATTATAAATACATTTTTCTGTAAAACGATTTCATAAATATTTCTTGAATCTAAGGTGAAAAATGAATTATAAATATATAATTGTTTTATTTCAAATAGATACCAAATAGTTTGTGTTATATCTAAATTAACAAATTACAATATTTTGTATTTTTAAAAGAATTTAATAACTACGCTAATTGTTAAATTATTTTATAATTATTTGAAATGGATATACATTTTTATCAATATCAAATATTATAGGAAGGGATACATATTTATAATCTATGCACAATAGTAATATGAATACTAATTATAATTAATTAGGACATCTAAGTCTATGAAATGCAATACATTGTATTCGTTCTTGTTCTTATTTCCTATGTTTTGTTTATACGTGGAAATGAACTTTCTATACATTGAACATACAACATAAAGAAGTACAAAATTACTATGTACACCAGACACGAGTATTTTATTAAAGAGTATTAAATTACATAATTAAATACAAATTATACAAAAAAAGTGTTCAAATAAAAAAATTTGCAAATATTTTATTTATGGATTTTTAAACTTAGATTATAATATATTATTATAATATACGTATAGTTTTAAATACGAAAAAAGTTTTATATGAAACTTTTTTCACTAAATTTTTATTACTGTTCATTAGTTTTCTTTCTGCTTTCTATCAAACTAAGTAGTCAACCGTCGAGAGAGATTTACCTGGTATGTTCATTATTTTATATTTTCAAGAGTTAGGCAACTTTATTTATTTATTATACATGATATATGTTGTGACATACAACTCGAATTAATATCACGTTAATGTTGATTGAAACAGAAAAGTTACGTTCGTCTTATAAAACTAACATCTTATTCTCTTCAACTCATAAATAAAATGATCAAAACATTCAAAACTTTGAATATCAATTTTTAAGAATAATTGTATCTACGTAATTCTAAATAGGCACGTAACCGTCTACAATTCGAAGAATTATAAGAGTTTCCGAATTTCTTCGACCTGCCAATTTCTATACATTGGTATAATTGTATAAAGTCTCTATCATATAATACGGAAACTGGAAAGTACGTGGCAATTTTGATTGTGTATATACTAAACTAATAAACAATCATTGTACAACATAACAAATAAGAAAAATAGTTTATTATAGGTATGTGCTTACATACGTATATACTATATAGTATAGTATGTTAGAAGATTGTAGGATTGGTACACGGTGTACTATAGAATATGTTTTAAAACTTTCATATATCTCTTTTATGGATCATGAATTGGACTTAGGTTGAACAAATTGAATTTTACAATCATTTTTAAAATAAGTGCTTAATTGATTACATAGGTTTTTAAAATTTGAAAATACCATTACACGGGTTTTTTTGTTAGTTTCATATCAATATTGTGTTTATACATGCATATATTATATTATACTTAGATTATTTTGTGAAACATTTGCATTTATTATTTCATAATTTTTAGATTTCTTTTGAGTTTTTATTGAGTTTGAGGTTTAAAAGTTAAAATTTTAAAAAACCCTATTAGTATTATCAAGTTAATAAAAAAAAAAATCACGTCCTAAAAAAATCTTTTGTATACTAGAGAGCACAGCTCAAAATTATTTTATGAATGCAACCATCGCCAGGTCAAAATGTAAATTAATAATTGGAATTCTAAAGTTTAATATTGACATGATGACCGTTTAAAAATGATAACATTAATCTTCAATATTATAGAAAATGTAATACTACAAGACAATAACGATTAGAAAAAATGTGAAATATCTAATAGATTGCTGCGTGGCTATAATAAAAAAAACTATGCTTTTCTAGTTTATATGGGACTAACATACACTTCATCTACACAGTTGCAAGAAAATAATATTATGTCACCTAGTCGTACCTACATACTATGTGCTTTTTGTAGACAAAAGCCGACAACTGCCTGTGGTTTTACACAAGTTTACCTCAACAAAATTACTCAGAACGCGTTAAATTATTTAATGTTTAGCAACATTTTTATAATATTCCCATCGAACAACACACTAGACAATAATGGTATATACTTATTATAATTATTTGAACACGAATGCAGATACATTTCAAAAGTATTAATGTATTTGGAAAAATACTTAAAAATAATTTTATAAATATTATGTTCTCCTTTTAAATGTAATCAGCAATTTAGTCATTATTTTTAAAATAGCGTCAAATGTAATAAAATATATTTACGCGATACTAGAAAATAATTTGCATTACCTATAATAGTACTAAAATGAAGTATTTAGATACAGCTGTATTCAAACACTCGACATAAATGCTCACTATATATACAATAATTGATGTTTATGAGTGTGCCTCGTACGTCAGTGTAGTTGTGCAAGCGGGTTTTTTTTTGAAATTCGTTTTTGTTGTCGATACAGTAATACAATGTGTATACATATTATTATTATTATTATTATTATTTTGTGCTGTGAACGGATTAAATTGGACACCCACCTTTGGTGTTGTGGACCATCGCGAAAATGAGCATTGACCAAAAGTACGTGGACGATACTGCTGTCATGACGGTGGCGACGACGACACTGCGCTGTGTGACTACGGCCGCACGCGGTCTGTCCGTGGGCTAACCTCCGCCGGCTTCGCGAGCTGCTCGTAAAACGGTGGCGTGCGTCGGCGGCGGCGGTGGCGGTACTATATCAGCAGCCGGTGACGACGTTGTCGGCGGCGTTGTCCGTCACCATAATATTATTAATATTATAATATTTGGTCGTGCGCAGCGATAGTAGGTATATACCTATTATATTATAATATCTCGGTTACCGCCGCAGTCGTAGTCACGTGTGCTGGTTCAAAATCGTACTGCGGTATATAACGCAGCTACATGCTGCAGGGTCTGCATATTATGGTTTTTAAATAAGAATAACTCGCAAGCGCGGAAAAGTACCTGTTTCGCCTTTCGCCTTTTATGCGTGTTATCTGCGCTGCAGGCTCTCTCTCTAAAGTTGCGAACTTTATTATCCAGCATCTACTGTGGAATTTGATTAACTTCGCTGGTTTCAATAACTTCGTTTCGACGTTGCGGGGTGTGCTGGATTGTTGACGTATACACGAGTGATTTGACGTATCTCCCTAATGAATCTCACATCGACGAAGTCGGCACCTGACAGTTCGGAGGAACAGAGCGGAAAGTGAAATAATATCCAGTTTTGAAATAACACCCTATCACGGCGAACGCGAACGGTGTGCTGTCTACCACACCACGATAGCCATTGATTTGTCACCGAACACAAGGGCACTAATCATTCCCCCCTTCTATAACCATAGTACCGGAGTACCATATATAAGTCAATTAAAAACCACGGAGGACCCTGTAAAATATAATTATATTATACCGTATTTATTATTTAATTAATTTAAATAATTACAATATACAAACAATTTACACATTTGGACAAGTTAAACTTGTGACTGTTGGTCATCGAATCGATTTACCTAAATCTAACCTTTAACGTCGAAAATCACGGTTTACACTTTACAGGTATCCCGGTCACAGTTACTTATCCCCTCAAAGTTATACGGCCAAACCTAAACCTAACTTAGATAAGCTGGTAATCCAGGTTACCACAGTTACGACTACATACCACACGTTACCATTACCACTTAACAAAAGCATCCCAAACATTTTTTTTTAGCTGTTAAATTTTCCCGATTTTGGCGATTATTATATTTTATCACGACCGGAACGCGTTTTCTGCCGTATTACCGCGAACGCTGACCGCCGACAAAAGCTTCTGGCAATCGACGTTAGTGAAAAATTACTTACAAATTATATTTTTTCACCAATGTCTGCAATTATTGAACTAATAACAAATAACCGTGGCATATTATGAAAAAACCTTCAACTTCCTCAGCAGAAATTAAAATTGAAGGGAATTAATCACAAAGCTGTAACAACAACAACAAATATTTTTGCTTTGATTTAAGGTCTTTCATTTTTTAAGTCATGATGATTCGTCTTGGTTAATATAAGTGGTTGGCTTGGTAGTATTTGGTTAGGTATTTAATATTTACGAAAACCAACTTTCCCATTATTGGTATACAGTATACTACACTGCACATACCATATGCGTTGTTATTATATGAAAAAACTACTGTAGGTCGGTACGTCATAATACCATCTGAGCTTTGAATACGAAACCGTTGTAATTATACGCATTATATCGTTACATAAACAGTGTGCTTGTGTATGCGCGTAAAAATGATTGAGAAAACTCGACGAGGGCGAGAAGCGGGGGAAGGGACGCCCCAGAGCCTCGTCAATATTATGAAAAAGCAAATATAATAAACGTCTACCGTGCAAGAGAGTATATACAGGTGTACGCGTATATAAAGTGAGCACGATATTACAATATAGGCGTGTATAATAGTATACATATATATATATATATGTATAGCTGCGATGTAGTGACGGCGGCCGTCGTCTTTGCGCGAAATAATTGTATGCAAACACTGGTGCAGTAGTCGGTGTGTATAATATTATAGTCGGAGGTATTATACCAATATGTACAAGAAAAAACCACTATAGTATTAAAAATACCTGGGTACCTGCAGTGTATAACTCTCGTGGTCGCCCCATTTACGAGTCGTAGAATAATGATAATAATAACAATAATAATAATAATAAAGTAAAAAATCGAAACGAAAATAAGTAAATTATAAATAATGAGCCGCGATAAAACGCACGTATCTATCTATCTATCTATATATCTATCTATATATATAAATATATGTACACCTATATATTATATTGTGTTTATATAGCTATAAACCGGGGCTGTAGAACGACTTGGATCGTCGTCGAGGCAGCGAGTATCTGTGCAAACATAAAATATAATATTTTATACGATATATTTTGTACTTATACCTACCTGCTGCTGTGCCATCCAGCACTTCAAATGCGATCGCGCGAGGGTAATGAAAAATAATCCTCCGGTCGTATCAATAATTGCTTCGAGTGGCGGCACAATCCATCCTCCATCCGATCAGCGGCCGAGGAGGGTCGTCTGCAGTCGCGCTCATAACAATGTAGGTATTTCAAATATTTCCACCTCGTCACTCCGCACGCGGTTCGGTGGAGGGAGTTGGGATAATTTTTTTAGGCTATCTGCAAACTTCATTGGGAGCTCGCAGGAATCCGTGTGGGACTTTGCCGTCAAGCTTAACACACGTTTTGTGTATAACGGAGGTCCATTATATTCGAGTGGCTGCAGTAAAGTGTATATATAGAGGATGATCCATTTAGCGTAAGACACTCATCATTATTTCAAAAGTATTTACGTTTTTGGAAATATTTTTGTTACATAGTACGAGTTTGTTACAAAACAACATATTTTTTAAATTATTTTTACTTTTTTTAATTACAACACACAGTTTTGTTTTATGATCCAAAGCAGAATATTTTTCTGAACTTTCGACGAGTATTTGATGATGAGTTATAAGTATTTGAAGTTAAGACGAGCAGTGTAGGGTATATTATGGTATGCTGGTACCCCGCAAAATATTGGTCCACTACTCCGCCCATCTTAACTTTAAATACTATTATAACTCAAAAACAACTCGTCCAAAATTCGATTTTTATGTATCAAAATCCTGAGAAAAATATTCTGCTCTGGATTATAAAATTAAAACTGCATGTCGTAATTCAAAAAGGTAAAAAAATTAAAGGTTAAAAAATGTTTTTTTTCTAACGACTTGATACCACGTAATAAATATATTATCTAAAACGTAAATACTTTTTGAAATATTGAGTGTCTTACGTTAATAGATAACACCACTGTATAGTAGTTATAATATTTTACTAGTTATTACCTATTCGTATTTTATCATAATACGCGAACTACAATATTGATTTTATTATATGGGATTATTATAATATCGTAGTACTCGACGGTTTGATATCTCGTCGGAGAAACACATCGTAAAATCATATTTTTCGGTACTAACCATTTTACCGGTTTTACTCCTAGCACCGCGGTTTCTCGTCCAGACGAACGTGCCATGTCGGCGACCGATAGGAGATGGACCACTTTACGGCGGAACTTCTTGCCGAGAATGTCGCCGGCTGCCGTGCAGTTGCAGTCCGTCGGCCGAGCGACGACCGTACCGAAATCGTCGTGCGTACTCGTCGACGAGTACACCAGCCACAGCACGGTGCACGGAATGCGATACATATCCAAAGCCAGTCTGCTGGAGAAGTGAGTCGACCGTCGTTATAATATAATTCGAACGAGTTAGACGAATATTTTATAACGATTAATTCGTCTAGATTTTTGAAAAAAAAAATGATTTGCTTGGTTATACCTAATATAGACGTTATAGCATATAGGTACCAGAGGTACCTACTATTTGTTTTGACAAGTTGACAATTTTTTTTTTAATTGGTTACCGTACTGTGGCGTGTGGTGAACAAAATTTTTCGAAAAATTTAAAGGTTTGTGGGCTAAGCGCTGTTTGGCGCTATTATATCCACCTGCAGCTAATACGCTCAGTGGCGTACACAAGGAGGGACGTGGTGGTCAGATCCCCTCCCATTGGATTTTTTTTTTATTTTGCTTACATTTTATGTAGGATGCACTATAATGTAATATTTTGTCATATTATGTGATCTATCGAGCTATAGAATTTTGACAATTTTGTCAATCCTGAATACCATTATAATTTTATTTTTGTTTATGTGTGGCAAAGTATAATGTTTAATTGGTCGAAAATCGAAATTTTTTTTTGATCATAGTCATCATTTAACGTTTTTGTCTTGTTCTATCAACACTTGTTATTAGTTTTGTATTCTACATTTAAGAGTATCCGTAGTCTGATATGCTGCAGTCTATGACCATTTTCATGTAGGTATAATACGAATTGTATTCATTTTCTTATTTATTTTTAATACATTATTTATTCAAAGTCGACATATTATGTTTCTAGTATCACACTAAATATATAACTCGTTAATAGATTCATTATGAAAACTTAACAGTGCTGTAAATGTATAATTGTTATAACTAAACAGTTAATACTAAGACAGTCGTCTGTTAAAAATTAAAATGATTTTTAATTTAAAAGTTTCGATGAGCTTTAAAAGTATCACCTACTTATATATTAATTAAAAATTCTTTACGCCGAATTCTATTATATGGCTTTCTTGAATATTTTATACTGAAATATTATTTTCAAAACCACAAAAACAAAGGAAGAAAATGAGTGACAAATTTAATTATCTTATTGTCTTATACATTTCAATAATATAATATTATAATTAATCATATTACAGAAATCGTGGTATTATATTATAATTTATAACAGTTATTTATGTGCATCATATAATTTGTAACATTATTATTATTATTATTATTGTGCAGCATCTATAAATTATAATATCATATCTATATAAAGCTGTACTCTTCGTCCATAAACTGTTTGTTTTCAAAATTGAGTGTTTACTTTTTAAATTACCATTACGCGCGCTTTTCAAGCTTGACATTAGCTGGAGCTGGAAGTGTGGACTGGATAGTAATGTACATATTTTTATACGAACACAATATAATATAATATACGATTGTCGATTTGTGAAATGTTAATGCACGGTACATAAACATAATATTATGTGATTTATGTTACACGTCATTATAAATGCGTACATAAAATAATGATAATTAATTTAAACGGTCACATTGTGTAAAATATGATGTTAAAAATGCGAGTAATGAATATTTTACAATAATATAATATATTAAATGAAATTCTACATACACGAATGCAGGGACGTACGCTCTTCGGGAATTTGTTAAGGAGGCAATAATTACTTTTATCTTGGTTTGGTCTTCACAAACAACTAACAAGTATTTATAGTTTACTACAAAATCAATAAAGAAAAATGATAACCATGTTATGTGTAGGTAAACATCCAGCAAATTTATAAAACATTGTAAACATTTTATGAGTATTTAGAATGTTTTGTTGATTTAATAAATATACTTTCTCAAATAACAGGTAATATTGGCAAAAGTATCTATTATTCCACTAAAAATATAAAGATACATCATACGCATACTTACAAGGATTTGCAAATTATTAAAATATTTTAACTATAGCTAGGTACTATTACAATAATAATATTCAATTATATTTTGACATTTTAGACTGTTTTTTTTCGACGGGGGCGAGAACACCTCTGTTGTACGGTTATAATATTATATAACTCAATGACGGCCATTTTTACTTTTCCTTCGTCATTCACACTTCCATTCTTCATTCCGCTGAGAAAATTGCCTTGGAATGTCTTCTACGTCTAGCACGATTTTACCGATGTTATAATCAGGGTTGAGATGTTTATGCATTTTACAGATGTTTTCTTTTAGTCATGTATTATATTTGCAGACCAAATGATATTAATCCGTATAACGTATGACTACGCGGAGGCAGTTAAAATATGTTATTTTGCATATTTTTCAATTTTAAGCAATAAATGCATTTTTTTGTTACTCGACGACATTTTTACGAAAATTGTACGCGTCGGAGGTAATATTTTTTAATTTTATACGTTGTAGGTTATTTTTTGTAAATTTTAGATTTCATAGAACATTTTTAAAAATGTGTTATTGTCATTAAATTCACCACGGACAGGTGCTCGTTCACGCCACAGAAGCGTGTCACACATACTTACTTACCTTACTGCAGACGTGGGCCCGTGGGCAATACCGTAATTACCCGTAGGCCATAGGTAGGTATAATAATAATTGTTGGTGTCACGACGAACGTGCAGGGAATATGGAACAAATAGGTACCAAGTTTCTATTAATAACCCATTAAAAATATATAATATATTTTAAATGAACGATACAACTAACACAGTTTTTTATTCAATTTATAACGTTTGATTCCCATATTAGTTTTTTTAAGTGATACAAAAAATGTATAACCCTAATTATAAATATATTAATAATTGTGCATTTGAATTTACGTGCCTAATAAAATATATGTAATAGACATTAGATATTATACTCTGATAACAGTTCGTCGTTCTGATAAATTGTCACGACAAGATAATAATTAGTTTATATTATTACGATTTTTAACATTATTGTACACAGGTATCTGCAGTTTTCATTGTATAGGTGAGTTTACTTAAATGCGTATAACTTTTACTTAATTTTAAAATTAACTCCATCAATCAAAAATTAATCATATACAATGCGAGTTGCGCGTGTTATTTACCCAATGAAATAATATATATTTATATAATAATATTATGCTGTATGAACCTGTATGAACAAACATAATATTTTGATAAATAAGATAAATTTAATGAGCCAATATCATAAAATTAATATATTATCCGTATAGGTCACTCTATATTTGACGTCTGAGTCGTTCAAGCAGTGACTGTTGAATATTTAAGTACCCATCTGTTCAACTCTTAGAACTCGTATTATATGGCCGTATACCCGCTGCATTAATATTTCAATAATAATTAATAAATGCATTCAATAAATTTAATTATTCAAATATTCTAGCCTAGAACATGTACCAACTATATTATTTCATGCCTATGTAGTATACATATAATGCAGGTAGATGCGCTATCTGAAGTCAACTTCGTGTTCGACTATCACAAAATAAATATTTTGTTTTTGAAAGTTTCTATTTAATTGAAATTAATGTAATATAATATACGCTCTTAAAGTTATTGATGTGCATAATATAGGTATAGGGACAATGCTTTACTATAACAATGTGTTTGTTACATATAGCAGATAAATGTATAACGATTCTAAAAATCACAAAAAAATGAATTCTTACGTTATTATTATACATATACACTAAATAATAATATTTATGTATATTCCGTAAAAAAATCACTCTCACCTGCAAAATATAAATATATATAAATGTAATGTATTCAACGATCACACATAGTATGTATTACTTTGACAATCATGCCGTCATCGTCGGACTTAAATAGATACGCTAAACGATCTCATAGATACGTACATGTTTTTATACTAACTACATGTTTTTGAGTTAACCCTTTCACTACCCTCGGATACTCCAAAATACATTAAAAGTATGATAACAGCACAATTAATAATGATAAAAAGCTGGAATTCGGAAAATATTGTAGCAAAATGTATATATTTAGAATATAAGTTCAAATCATACTATTAAATTTCAATAATTTATAACTTAAAGCTTAAAACGTAAAAAAAATTCAAGTTTTTAGTCAAAACTTAATGTAGTAGTAAACGGGT
This sequence comes from Neotoxoptera formosana, assembly GCA_022818045.1. NCBI lineage: Eukaryota > Metazoa > Arthropoda > Insecta > Hemiptera > Aphididae > Neotoxoptera > Neotoxoptera formosana. The sequence continues at coordinate 4,000,583 of CM040634.1, forward strand.
TAAAATAATGAAGTGATACTCTGTAATCTTTCATCTTTTTTTTTTTTTTAGATTTTTGGTGGTTTCAAATACCTATTACATTCATACGTCATACGCAATATTATAATATAGTCTTAGGGATATAGGTAACCTACCTATACCTACCATATGCTACCGATATAACATCAATATTATAATATTCTATACCATCGTCGTCCATATACATATCACAATAAATTTAAATTCCTTTCGGTTTTACAGCGGTGTATTATTTTAAATTTATTATTAAAAAAAACTCCACATATTAAAATATGAGAATACGTTAGGAATTTGGATCGCGCTTATGGAATGCCCAACGTAATAAACGTGCCCATAAACGGGGCAAACTATGGAACATTAGAATTCATAACATTGTCGTTTAATTTAGCGTGTATAAAAATAACTCAAGAAGAGTGCGGTCACATCTACGGTTACTGAAATAGAGACATAGAGTGATATTATTATGGTAATAATTTAAATTTTTTTCATAATTATACATATAAGAATAATAAGAAATTATCGACTTAGAACTTAGAAGTGACAAAACTACGTTTACATATTATTTTCAATGCAAAAGTGGTTTTTATTTCACACGTCTTTACTTACTTAATTGTATTGGTAATATAATTAATATTCAACAAGTGTCTCTTAAAAATTTCACAGGCCGATATCAATTTTAAATTAGGTAATTTTATAAAAGACTTATTGTTTTATGTTTGTCGTTATAATAATATATTCTAGAAATGTTAAGCACGTGGATACGTACCTAATGTATAAAAGTATAAACACTATTCGTAAAATCATTATTAAGTTAATATCCAAAATGTAGTAGTATAACTTAAGTATAGAATAGTAAAATCCCTTTTGAAACAAAATCAGAACATACAATTTCCGTTTTATGAACTGTTACTTGGGTGGTGAGTAGAGTCGTAGAGGTAGACAGGTACCTACTTACATGATGGCTGTTTGTAATTCAAGTCAGAAGTATTTCTATCAAAATGCATAATAATAATATACATATAAAGAGAAAACTTTTTAAGAATTTCTATTAAATATATTTTATATGAATTATTATACTTCATACATAAAATGTTTCGCTCTTAATGATATAGTAAGAACATATTTTAATCCTAGTTTTTATTACAGCTATTAAACATATGTAAAATATGTAAGTACACCAAAAATTACTCTTTCATTGTGTGACAATATACTATACAGGTGGTTAAATACTATTATATAGTGATATGTTACATTGTTTTAATGTAAATATATTATTAAGCCATTAAGGTCACAGTATTAACTTTAAAAATTATAGTTTAATACTGTAATAGGTAGTTTCTACTTTTTATAGTGCTATATATCGGTGTGAGGCATAATAAATTAGTAACCATAAAGGGTGAATAGTAAATTGTTAAATTTAAAATCAGAAAAAAATTTACTCAAGATAGGTGCATTATTATTTAAACAATTTTTTATATTTTAGTAATTTATTTTTATTTATTATTTGTATTACTGGGTACTAAAATCACGATACACAGTTATCATTACCGTAAAATGATAACGTCTTTATTGGGTAATTATAATTCTGATATTCTGTAATTTGTTGTTCGTTTATTATTGAATTATACGTCAATATTTTTAAAGAAACCACGACATTACACCTACTAGTTATTCAATACAATTGTTTAGAATTCCTCTCTGGCCTTTTTTTACGGAATTATAAGTACCGAAAAATGATTTTTCGAACATAGATAGTAAGTTATCTTTTTCTCATGTTTCTACACCTCTCCCACCAATCTAACCAAGAGTTATGTGCCTATAATACGCATATATATATACCTATACTGATAGTCAACATGGCCCATAAACAATATATACCTATAAAATATTATCGATTCATACCTATTGTTAAAGATTACCTAATAATAATAGTAAGTAATAATATTACTTCCGCACACTGTACTAGTTTTCAACGAGTCTATTTGTTTCCAGATTTTTTTGGATTACAATGTTAACTATTTGTGGACTGTCGGCGTGTTATATTGGCAACGAGTTATGGCTCAAGTTCCGTTCCAAACCCACACAACTGGCAGTTAAAGACACACATGTGCCTCTGTACGAGTTTCCGTTCCCTTCGATTACCATTTGTCCGGCGATCAAGGTCAAAAAGACAAAAGCTCTTGAATACTTTTCAAAGTAATCAACAATGTGATATATTATTTAAATCGACAAAAGCTACTTTTCCGCCAGGGCTTTTGACTTTGAAAAACCTCTTCCATCCATAAAACGATCATGATAATATTATTATAATAATAGCTATCTATTATTTAATATTTTGTAGGTTTATCAGTATTGACAACGATACACTGCGAACTGAATTACTGTATTTAATGAGCGCCCTGTCGATGATGCAACAGCCGACTTATTTTCGAATGATGGAGTACGTAGAGAAGACCAAACACTTGTTTCCCTTGTTCGGAGGTGTAAACTTGACCGATTTTATGTTGACGACGCTGCCAACGTGTAACGAACTATTTGGCCGGTGCAAATGGCACGGCGAACTTATATCGTGTTGTGAAGCGTTCTCCCTTCAAAGAACCGAGGAAGGATTTTGTTATTCGTTCAATTCTCTGACTTCCGAAGCTGGAAAACATTGGTATGTTCTGGACGATAAGTCAATGATCGATGATATATTTTCAAAGTTCATACGCCAAAATGAAAACTTATATAAGTGTACAACTATAACGAAAGTTCCGTTAAGATTAATAACTACTGTAGTGTAAAATATGACCAATAATTGTGGTAAGTAACTAAAAAAAAATCACTTTTCCATGTCCCATAGACTAATTATTATAATATATATAAATAATTAATTATATTATAATAATCTACATGACTACCTGTTCTATTCTAAATGTAATACCTAATAATATTACGTATACCTATATATTTATAATTTAAAGTAAATCGTCAGTCGAATAACAAATATTATTAGGTAAAATACTATTTATAAACATACACCTAGTGGCTAGTATGGTATAGTATACTTAAGTAAATCATATAAATAATTATTATAAAACGATTACACACATAATTTTATATATACATTTACAGTCCTCTTTCTGAAGTATTAGAAAACGAAGGCATCGTGGAAGAAGACGACTATATGTATCCCGGATGTCAACTGAGGAGAAACACCGCCGTAGGTACGGTCACGGGCCTAGAAGTGTTTCTGTACAAAACAAACATGTCCGAATCGTTGGGCTTGGGACAGCGTGACATAGACGGTGCTAGGGTACGGACGAAATAATATGCAAAAACGCTTAAAACGACGAAACAACGATTCGTACCTGTAATATTATAACCCAACCTATTATTATTATTATTTACACGCACACAGATCATGATCCACACATCGTACCAGTTTCCAAACGCGGGAGACGGTATATGGTTAAGGTCCGAACAGGGCCGACGTCTGAACATCATGATTTCGCCAGTGATAACCGTCACCAGCAGCCGAGTGAAAGATCTGAGCGTGGAGACGCGGGGCTGCGTGTTTCCGGACGAAAGGGAGTTGTACATCTATCACGTGTACACGCAGAGTTCGTGTCTGATCCAGTGCCGTATGGAATTCATCTTGTACACGTGCGGTTGTCACATGTATTTTTTCCTAACACCCGGTAAGTGCAGTGTAGGCATAGGCTATGCCATGGCCAGGCTATACTTACACGGTGAGTTCCATCACAGAGGCAGCGCATATCTCCTGTAAATAGGGAACGGATTTGAATGCAAATTGCATTTTTTTCTGAATGTCCGAAAACATTACTTTCCAAGTATAAAGTTCATTTCATACATCAAAAAATTAAAAACGGTAACTTTTATTTTGCATTTTTTGAAATTTTCATGTTTTTAAGTCATTATTGAATTTAAAAACATTTTTGAAATTTTTTAGGGAATTTTTTTTAGTGCATTTTTTTAAGGCATTAAGTCGTATTTTTTTAGGACATTTTTCTTATTTTTTATGCCATTAAAGTCCGTTCCCTAGTTATAAACTATAATGTCCTGCACCGTTAAAACTGCCAGGTTGTTTTCAAAATCAGCTGTGGAAGGGGAAGTAAGAGACTGGCCGAAGGCTGATTGACGCTGATCTCATACTCATTTTCCGGGGGCTGGGGGGAAAGTAATTTATTAACGAGGTTATATTTTGGAGCAACTGTCGTATTTATTACTCAGTAATAGGCGTACATAATATACTTACCATTTCCAGTATAGTTCAAAAACGGATAACCTGGAACATTATATTACTATATTGTATTATTGTCTATTTATTCGAATGTACTAATATTTTTTACTTGACTGACGTCCGGCGCGTCGGTACTTTTTGAAAACGGCACAGCCTCTACTCCCATCGTAGTCACACCTATGATAGAGTATAGGTATAAAATTATTATAATTATTATTTCGAAACTAACGATTTTGGAAATTGAAGTTTATACATTAATATAGTTGAACTTAAAGCAAAAACTTTATTTAATTTTTGTAGATGACGGAAAACCAATGTGTGGTATACCAGATCTAACTTGCATATACCATAACACCCGTGAGTAAAAATAAATGTCTACATAATATGATAATAATATGACGTGTAAAAATTATTTAGTATCCAGTGCTTGAATTGAGGAGTGCAAGAAGACAGAGTAGGCACCTCTTATTTTTAAAAAAAAATTATCATTCCCATTTTAATTATATCCTAATCAACAAGACATTTAAATCTTCAGGTACGTCTTTTTTTTACACTTTTGCATCCTTTTTCTTATTATTTTCAAACTCAAGCATTGGTGAAAAATATTGAGTAGGCTGCAATTATATATTATATGATACACCATACACCGATAATATTTAAGTATAATATAATGAAACATAATGATAATAAATTACACTATACGTAATAGAGAATATTATATTGGTCATTGGTGTTGAATTCTATCATACAGTGGTTTTTTAGCTATGACACCCCACATTTGTATGCTAAAATTATACATTTATTAAATTCTGATGTTTGGAAGTTTTAAGTATACATAATTGCATAGACATATATACTGAAGTCCATACTTGGGCTTTTTTTACGTAAAGTTAAATTTAAACTTGTGGTGATACAAATATTAGCTCGTTGAGCAGATGATTCGTTTTTAAATTGTGATGTATTAAGTTAGTTTAATTTAGAGGTGGTTCCCAAACTTTTTTCTATCGCGACACATTATTATTAGTTATTATAAGTCAAGGAACAGAATAAGTACTTACAGATCGGGAAACACATACGTAAAAATACTCAGATATCACGATTTACGGCACACCTTTTGGGAAACATTAGACTCTATTAAATATATGCACCTAGTCAATTATACTATTGCAGTACCGACGTAAAGTTAATTTACAATCATACGCATACAATATGACATATTATCTGTTTCTAATTTCTAATTATGTAGGTATTATATACTCGTTTGTTCTGCAGGTCATATGCGAATGCTAACACCGCCCAAAGGTACTCCTGGTTTCGAGGATCGACTCATACGCGATTCCCTGGATTGTTCGCAGTGCATACCTACTTGTTACGAGACAACGCATGAAATCGAGATGGAGTCGTCCCCAGATCAAAGAAAGTCCGTTTGGAAGTTGTTCAGCTATTTGGATGTGGCGTATGGGAACTTGGGTTCCAAAAAATATCAAAGGGACATAACTTTTGCTTGGACAGATCTTTTGGGTGGGTATATATTGACCAACGAACAGTTATAATTTACCCGCTTATATGCGGCATATTAATATAATCAGTGCTCGAATTGGAAAAACAAATAGAAGGGGGATAGTGTAGAAAAATGCGGGTCCCTGATTATTTAAATTATCTTATCAATTAGGATATAATTATAGAAGAGGTAGGTACGCCAAAATGTTTTTGACAAATAATATAGGAACAACGTCGTCTCTAAATTCAAGCACTGAATTTATATAATATACTGCGTATAATCATGTTTCCAATTATTTTACTTAAATTATTTATTTACATTGCAGTGGCACTGGGCGGGGTCGCAAACTTGTTTTTGGGGTTCAGCATATTGAGTGTAGTCGAATTCGTTTATTGGGCGCTGAAAATATGTATCAACAAATTCATTAGACTGTACAAATAGTATATATGTACTCACCTATTGTATACATTGTATAAACGTGTATCATTATAATAAACGTATCCAAACACATATTATGTAAAGGCTTCATAGTATTTATCTTTCAATATATTATATTCTTACCCTTAATTATATCATCGTATAAGTTCAACATACGCACATCGTGCAATGCACTATAGCTGCAGGTAGACCTTCCGGAAACCTATCAGTCGTGGTTTTTGAATCCAGCACGAACATGAACCCCGAACCGGGACCGGCGTTTTGGAAGAAAGAATTCGCTTGGTCTTATTCGACCGTCGAAAGACTTGCGATAGCCAAGAGCAAACGGTTGGGTAATATTTTCAGAGAATACGCTCGTTATTGTACTGTACACGGCGTCCAATACATATTCAAAGACAATTCCAGTTTGATCGAACGGTTTGATATTTGAAATAATTGTATTTAATTTTAATGGGCAAACGCATCACACGTCGACGACGACGGCGTTTACGTTGTTTCAGGTGTACTTGGTTAGTCATCGTGTTGACCAGTTTTGTTTGCGCTAGCGTTCTGGTACACACCATGTGGTTGAAATTCAACTCATCGCCGACGGTTACTGCCGTCAAGGACACGCACTTGGCCTTGTACTCGCTCCCGTTTCCGGCCGTCAACGTTTGTCCCATGGACAAGATAAAACGTTTGGTGGCCCACAAGTACGTGGCCGACCGGATAAACGTTTCGTATCAAGAGTCCGACTTGGACAACTTCCTCAACGCGCTGACGCTATTTCAGCACCCTCTCTACAATAGAATGTTGTATTACATAAACAACGGAATAGACGGGTTTCTCGCCAAATTAACCACAATCAATATTACAGATTTCATGTTACAAGTAAGTAGGTACCTGCCTATACTGTACTAGTTATAGCTAATCATTGTTCGGTCAGGCAGGTATATAAGGTTATACCTAGATAATAATTTAAAATTATAATATACTAAGTAAAATATATTTATTTTAATATTGTGTGCTTGAATTTCTATTTTATTGCCGTACATTGCAGGTAATGCCGACATGTAACGAACTTTTCAACGCTTGTTTTTGGATAGGACACTCTTACAATTGTTGCGACTTGTTCAGCTTACAGAGATCCGAGGAAGGTTTTTGTTATTCGTTCAACTCGCTGACTTCCGTTAAAAAATCAGATTGGTAATAAATGCACTTGTTTTAAACGAGAACCGATCAAATATATCGACTAGCAATTGGCAATCACGCGACACGCATATTTTTCAGTCCCATGTTTAGCACCTTGGAGACTGAAATGGATACGTCTTATACAAACTCTACGAATTGGGAATGTGTACTGCGGCGGAATACAGCAGCCGGTTCTACTTCGGGATTGCAAATATTTTTCAAGCAATTCGCTAAATCGGAACGCCTGATAAACGCTTCTTTAATTACTGGTCAGCCGGCAGTCAGGGTGCGTGGAAAATTATTAAATCATTAAACGTTTGAAACAATTTTACCTGTAAATACTAGCGAGCAGTGGCGCAACTACGGGGCTGCTAGATGTCCCTGGGAAGTTGCCTCCCGACTTTGGCCGATCGATTCCAAAAACATGTCAATATTTTGCAAATTAATTGCGAATAATTGCAAATTGATTTTCAGAATTTGCAAATGTGTCATTATAAAGTTTTAATCTAAAAATCATTACGGGGTTCCAACTTCACGCCACCCCCCGACTTAGTCCGATCGATTCCAAAATCATGTCAATATTTTGAATGAAAAATTCTGAAAATCAATTTGCAAAATATTGACATGTTTTTGGACTCGATCGGCCAAAGTCGGGGGTCAACTTCACGGATACAGCTGCTAAAGGGTGCTGAAGCACACCCAACTTAACTTTAAGTCCCCCCCCCCTAAGTTCCATTCTATTGTAATTTCAAATATCTATAATTTTAACAATGTAATTTTATTTTTTAAGAATTTATTAGCAGTTTATTTATTTCACGTTACCAAATACCTTTTTATGATTTTAAATTTTAGGAAAATTCTATAATATTCTATGATTTTAGGGTATAATAAATTCTAACACGGGGTGCTTAGACGAAGAAAAGATTGTAGGAATTTTTTTTTTAAAAACAGTATAGATGACATCAAACAATTATTAATCAAGAAGTGATCCCTAACTTTTATAAACTAATGCAGGTTGCATTAACCATCCTTGTCAGTTCTGCAACATGTTGGGAAAGCTTTTCTTCAGTGAGAATATTAAAAATCGTCTGAAAAGCAATTTACTTAAGTATTGTTAACATTGAGAGAGCTCTAGCAAATGCAATTGTTCCGGAAGAAATACTGAACACAATCTCGCCACCATCGATAGAAAATTATGTTAAACACTTTAATATTATAAATTACAATAATTTAAAATAAAATGTATTACATTTTTTTTTTTTTTTTTAATAGTGGCATTGTGAATATAATATTAATAGTATAAGCTAAATATTGGAAATGCGGAATGTTTTGTGGGGCGGGGAGGAGCAATTATTTGATTATTTATTTTTATTATTATTTTGAACTCAGAACTCTAGTTGAGCCACTGCAGTTGGTAGTTGTACCTACATATAATATAATACTTACCTGATATTATTTTTCAGACAGCCGAGGATTAAACTGTCTTGTTCGAACAATTAATCATTTGACTTACTTTTTATGCTGCAGGTTCAAGTATTTTATGTGAACGAGTATCCAGAATCCGGTATGGGAAGCATTGTCACGGCAAAGAAAGGAACTAAATTGAGTATTATGGTAAAACCGTTTGTCACTATAAGCACGGATAGGATCAAACATCTCCCCGTGGCGGAGAGGTTTTGTTATTTTCCTGACGAACAGCATTTGAGTGTGTCGAGATCGTACACTCAAAAGTCATGTCTCATAGAATGCCGTTTAAATTATTTACACAGAAAATGCGATTGTCGTCCATATTACTTCAATATGCTCGGTTAGTGAAAATGAAAAAATAAATAGGAATAAATAGTTTTATCTTATTATTATTATAATGATTGCTTGATAATATTTTTGAAACCAACCCGATCAAAATTATTATTCACCTAAAACGTTTGTCATTTACATATTATAGTCATAGTTGGATAAACGTATTTTAAATACTTATGTTTTGATTTTATATTTGAAAATACTAAATTCTATAAAAAATATCCAAATTATACCTACTTTTATGCTAATTTCTATGACCATTTCCACTCAAATTAAATATAAATAATCATCATATAAAAAAAGCATGCCTATTGTCAAATTCCGGGACCAAACAACTAACTATAGACAAGTAAGTACTTAAAAGTATTTATGTATTTCTATTAAAGATTCTATTTGAAATACATTTTAGTAATATTTTTAATAAGTAGGTAGTTTTGTTAATAGTTAATATACTAGGAATTTATATGTAACAGTTATATAATTGCTATTTTCCATATAATAATGTAGGTACAATGTATCTCCTACCTTGAGATTTTAGGGATACCTACGCATAGCGTGCAATAGATTGCGCATTAAATTGTCAGAGAAAGATTGATGACATTTGTGTAATCGTGAGAATTTTAATAACTATTTATGATACAAGATTCCACATGATTTTTTATGCAACGTTGCCATTAAATTTGTTTGCCATTGACTCTTGTTATTATACATTATCTTAATATATAAAACCGAAAATTGAAACCTTTGATGCTAATGTTCTCGCCTCTCGGAAACTATTCAACCGATTGTCTTAATTTTTTTTTTTTTTAATGAAAGATTATATCACGGAGAAGGTTCCTATCTCAAAAAAGTATATTTAAGTATAATTTAAAGAGGTGCTCACACAAGGATTTTGAAATTCGTGATGAAAATTGAAAATGTGTATTTTGCTTTTAAATGGTTGCTATTAGTTACAATTATTAGTTATCAGTTACAGTAACAGTTTTTCCTACGTACATAGGTATTATACGCTAAAAATTCTGGAAAAACTGAAAGTGCTATTTTGATTTGATATATATGAATAGGTAATCTCTGTTTATTTATAGGGTTGTCAATGGTTACATATCTTATAACTATTATAATTAGTAGGAATATGGCATATACATATTTTAACAAATAAATTTATAAAAAAGAAACAAATCTTTTGCACAGACCACCATTACGATGTTTTTCGTGTGCCTAATATTCTGATATCACTTAATTACTTCATCTTTGACTTGGGCAACGACGGGGGGGGGGGGGTGGCTAGTTTATGTATATAAAAAAAAAATTGACAATAGATAGATATTCTATGTTATTCTGTATAATTGAGGAGTATAATATTTTTTTTTGATTTGTAAATTATTATTAAAATAAAACACGTTTAAGGTACCTACATACATACTTTGCATTTGTAGATAACCGTATACCGATATGCAACTCTACGCAGCTGCTTTGCATCGCACAGCACAACAGTGAGTTGAGGTTCTACAGTCCGCCGATTGGCAACATAAGAGGTTTCCTGCTGACAGAGATGAAGTCGCCTCTCAACTGTTCTCAGTGCTTGCCAACTTGCCACGAGAGCGTGTTCGACCTGGACGTGGATTATTCGTTGGATTCGCTGCCACTGACGAGGAGCAGTTACGGATCTGTGGACATTTTCTATAGGAACGAGGGAGCTGTGAAGTACGAGAGGGACGTGACGTTCGGCTGGATCGACTTGTTGGGTATTATTTAATTTTTCAAAATAAAAAATAATGCGTGTAGCGAGTAGCTACGCGCGGATGAAGTAAAACTTCTTTTGGAGTTGTTCGGCTGATAGAATGTTAGGTCTGTGATAAAATAAGAAAAAGGCCCCAAACATTTTTATTTTCAATTCAAAATTAATTCATAATTATTTCCGATTTAAAATGATAATAAGAAAAAATGCTTATTTTTATTCACTTGTAAGTTATAACTATTTTACAATTCTATTGCTCCATTGCTCGATTTTCTTATTCTATGGGCACGACAATCGTGCAGATATTATATGGTTAAGACAAAATCTCAGTTTACAAGTTTCTATAACCTACACTTAGCCACTTAGGGCTATGTACCATCGCAGGACAGAAAAATCATTACATCATTTTTTATTAGATACGTTTATTAATAGTTTTTTTCTTTTTTTTATGAACATTTAGTGTCATTTGGAGGCATTGCAGGTCTGTTTTTGGGATTTAGTTTGTTGACAATCATTGAGTTTGTGTACTGGGGTATCAAGTTCCTCATATATCAATATAATAAGCCTTCTTCGTCAAGTAATAAGATAACACCTAAATATTAATAATTGCACATTTATTACATTATGAAACATTACTGTTATAAAAATATATATATATTATAATTATTTAATGACAATTCACATACTGTAAAATTTTAATATAAAACATTGGCATAACAATAATATAATATTTATAGATTAGAAATTAAATTTAAACATAATATAACATACACTTTATGATTAAAAAAAATATTATTTTGTGAAACATAACACACTAAACGGTTGTTTCGAATTAGAATATAGCTTGTTGTGTTTTAACAATTATTTAAAATGCAACATATATAACATCATATACCTAGCAGTCTATTTGTTTAATATTGGCTACATAAAAATGTATTGTATCAAAAATAGGTTTTTCAGACAAAGTAAATATTCTACACTTAAATGTGTGTATACAATCACAACAACTTATGACTACTAATAGCATAAAAAATAACCATTTTTTTAATATATGTACTTATGTCAACTACAAAAATATAATTTCATGTTATAATATAATCAAAAAAATTATTAGTAATTATCAGAAGATATAAATATATGTATGTCATACATACTCAGCATAAGGTATAGTAATATTTTGATTAAAATTATATTGAATAAATCACAGGTTCCTAACAGATTAACATTAAACTTATAAGTAATGAGTAATGGCAATAAAAATATAAACTTAATTGAACTATAGATCATGCATCATACTGGCATAAGTTGTTGTATTATAAAATAAAAATACCTATTAGGCTTAATATTGTGTATAAAAAATTTTTTTTTACTATACACATGTCAATTGTTCGGTACGACGGAATATCTTTCAACAAGCAATAAGTTGCAGTCATCACAAACACGAACAGGTTTAGCAGACGATGGCAACATCATAGTGTTGTCTGAACACAATGCGCAAAATATTCCACCGCAGTTTCTACAGTGATGCTGTTTTTAAAACATAAAAACCATATAAATTAATTAAGTATTAAACATTCACAGAAAAAAATTGAATGTTATTCTTCAATGAATTAGTATAAATTGTCTTACTTTTCTTCTCGTTAGGCTAAAGTCTTTTTCACATTTTTTGCAATTGGCAACCTCATTGTCGCGTTCCCAGTGTGCTTGCGCCAATGTACTATTAGCAGCTTCTTCCAGTTCATTTGATTTTAGTATCTCCCTTTTCAACTGATCGGCTAACTCTTCAAGCGCTAGTTCTTGGCCTCGATATTTCTCTTTCAATCTGTGATGTTCCTCTTGTAAATGAACATATTCCTAAGCATGTTAAATTATATTTGAATTAAACAAAATTGTAGAGAATTAAAAAACCAGTTTACATTTGACATTGCTTTAAGTTGAACAATTTCTTCGTCAAGACGAGTTGTTTGATTTCCTGCCTTGGATAATTGTTCTTCAAGGGCAGACTTGGATTGTTGTTCTTTAAACAAATCCTCTTTCAATTTCACAATAGTTGTTGTCTGTCCAGCAATTTGATCGTGGTATCTTAGTACCGAATCAGATATTTTTTTCTTCTCCTCTTCATTTTTTTTTGATCTACGATTAGCAAGGAAATAAATGGAAAGGAAATACATTTTATGCAAATAAAAATATATAAATAAAAAAATGTTGCGAGTACTATTTTAAATGTGAAAAAAATTTGAAAATCATAAAAAAAATCCAATTATTCTATCATTTTGACAACATATTGTTGTATATAGAGTATGTTTTTGAAAGGTATTTTAGTAAAACTGACAAATTTCTTATTAGCCTAACAGGCATGTTACAATGGGACAATTTTATAGTAAATAAAAGAAAATAGATAACACTATAGCAGAGATAATTACATATTAGTCAAATGCTAGAGATTTAACCTGATTCCTGAGTAAGAGTCATTGCTAGCAAGACATGGGATAAATAATTTGAAGACTAAAGTGAGACGATAAAGGGAAAGGAAATTAAACCGAGTCAACAGTGAAGATGAGGTTATCGTGCTAGATAAGAGTTTGGAAAGGAAGAAACGTTAGTTTGCTTTTGATCAGCAATGCTAATTAAAATCAATAATAAACATAGTATCTTTAGAATCAAGGCAGCAAAGTCCAAAAATCAATGTTCTAACCTAACCATCTCAAGAATTAATTTCACTAAAACTAATCAAAATTGAAGTTAAAAAAAAAAAACACAGGAAATGTAGATAATGGGACAGTTTTCAATTTTTGTAGTGTCACCAGATTTCAAAATAGGAAATGTAGAGCTGATTTTAAATACGATTTATTTAGAAAAAAATTTGTTCATTTTAAGAACATAAAAGTGAATTATATAGATAGTAATATTTAATCATTTATGTTACAGGTTTTGACAGAAAATACTTTTCAAAAATATAATCTGTATGAATAATAAACAAAATAAAAGGAAAAACTATAAAACATTAAAATAAAATAATAAAAATAAATAATCAATTTTTTTTTTTAGGACAATATTTTTGGGATATTATTGAGCATTGCATAAGTATTAAATAAGTAGTTTATTCAATATAAGTCACTTTATACTATATTTTATTTAAATATTATAAAATAATAATAATGGTATAAAGAAAAACAAAGACTTAAAGTACTATTACAAAGTTTGGTTTACATTAATCACCATGTAGGAATATAAGAGTGTATAGAATAATGTTTATATTTCATAAACTAAATGACATTTATACACTTAAATAGAATAAATCATAATTACAAATGTTGATAATGAAAAAGATAAATAGTATAGAATCGTTAACCTATTTGCTAATAGACTGTGGCTCGCATCATTTTTTTATTTATTAATTCCTACTTAAACAAATTTATGCACCCAAATACAATTTTATTATAAAACATAATTATTAGAGACATTTTGAATAGTATATTTTTTTCATAAATTATATAACCAAAATGCCATAAAAATATTATGTAAAACAATTCAAAAAAACAGATTTTGCATTTAGATGCAATAACTTTTCAAAGATAAAAAAATATGAATTAATAAATACATACACCTCTTCAGTTTTTTTCAAAGCCTCTGTTAACGTTACATTTTTTGATTCCAGTTTAGAAACAAACTCTGACTTGTGCTTAAGCGAACTCTCACTCTCCTGTAATTAAACCTTTAACTAGTTTATACAGATAAAGAAATATGAAGAAAATTAACCTAGTTTTTACTCTAAATTTGGCATTTTAACTATAATCATATATATTTTTTTTATTAAATTTAAACATTATTAGATTGTTCAGGATCAGTTAATGGTTCGGGACTAGGTGCGTTTTCTTTCAAAACTGGAGTATATGACTGTCGATGAAGTGATCTGTCTGGCCGAGTAGCCAGCCGAGTGTCTGAATTTGAATTCCTCATGCCGGCATTGTTTCTCAATCTTAATTGTTGTGCGTCGTGGAACTGTAAATTGCTCAGCAAGCAACCGATCTGTTCAGTTTTTTTTTGTAGTCGGCTCACCATTTCAGCTTTTTTTGTCAAGTCTTCTTCACATTCCTGATCATTTCCCGACCCAACATGGTAAATCACATTTGATAACATTTTAAATAACCAAGTCATCAACCATAATTAAACACCAATATTTAACAAAAAAGTTAATAATATAAATTAATTAAGTTCTGGATCTCACCTGTAATTTTTTATACATTTCCAAATTAATCATTTTGATGTCATCTAATTGTTTCCGTAATGAAACAATATTTTCCTGTTTTTCTCGACTTTCTTTTTCTAAAAGTTTCATTGCAACCTCCATTTCAGCTTTAAGGCTCATCTAATTACATAAAACAATAGTCTTCTCATTTTTTTTTTTTTTTGTAAACAACAATATATACTTGTAAATGAAGTTCCTTTTCAGCTTCAATTCTTTGTTTCTTTTCATTTTCTGCAAATTGTTTAAGTGTATCCATGTCTCCAGTAGGAATATCAATAGTCAAAGGTTCAGCCTGTAATATTTATAATATAGGTAACTATGAACATTACAACAGAGTATTGTTTCAAAAATACTAGATCAAAATTATATATCTACATTCTTGGAATCATTTTGTTTGATCATCTGATTTTTGAGTAATTGGTTTTCTTCTTTCAACATAGCATAACTGTTATTAGCCATATCAAGTTCTTCTTTAATTAAAGTATTTGACGTTGTAAGCGTTTCTACTTTGGACTCTAAATTTGCCACTGTTGCCCTAAAAACCATTAAAATGGTTATCTAACAAAATTAAATTATGTATAAAACATACTTAAGGTGGCAATTAAGTTCTTCTATATAATTCTTTTGATCAAGTACTACATTCATATTTTCCGATTCAAGACCTAAAGGACTATCAGGACAACTGACAGTGCCTTGTATATGATGATTAGGATGGTGGCTTGAGCGCAGATATAATGAGAAATCAATAACACCTTGTTGTGAATCTAAATCTTCTTCCTAGTAACATATTATAAAATTGTATACAGAATGACAACAATTTGCTTAATTTTTTTAATTTCTTGCCTTAATACATAAATTGCAGTCAATAACATTAAGGCCGACCATAAGGCCAACAATAATAATGGCTTCGTCACTCATCATTAAAGCATCTGGCTCAAAATAATCAACTAATTCTTCATCACGATTGTCCACTAAAATTTTTAAATAATCAGCCAACTTTTTTTGCATTAAAGCTACTCTTAACCAAGCTCTTGCTCTACCCATGTGAGTTCTGAAAAAATAGTAATTTAAAAATGTTCTTATGTTAAAATAATTTAAATTTACTTGACAGTAGGTAAATCTCGAATACTATTTGTTAATTCTTGTGCATCCGGTGTTAGCTTTTCAACAGTTTGCAATATATCCCATAATTCTTTTTTGGGGCCCAAAAGCCCTTTTTTAGGGCGTAACCCATGTCTTAAGACATGTTCCAAGACAATAAAAAAGTGTTGTAAAGGTGCATGATCTGAATCAAGCATACGTCCATTTTTCAGTGAATTTTCAATTAGTTCTTTAACGATCAGCTTGGATATGTTTACCAGGTTACGTCTCTCGATCAACACAGGGTCACGATCTAAATTCAACAGTTATAATTGTATTATTCTAGCATAAAATGGTATTTTAATAAAAATTATCATGATTTTTATGTAACTGAATACCTAATAAGAATGGCAAGTCGGGAGAAGTGAGACATTGTGATGTAAAAATATCAGATAATGGATCATCAGTTATTTCACGTAAACATAACCATTCGCCCTCAACTGATACACGGAAATTACATAAGTACAAATCTTGAGAGCTTGGGTCCAAGTTTTGCATCCATTTATTTAACATCATCGTTCTTGTTTTTAAATAAAACAAAACAAATCTTAGATAAAAGATAAGTAAGGTCCATGTGTACCAGCATTGTGTTTAAAATCAAAATCAAATTTAATAAAATAGTTATACTATATTAACAAATCAACAGAAATAATAACATGCAAACACAATTTCAGGAACTATAACCCTAATGCGAAATAACAAGACAAAAAATTAAATAACAAAAACAAAAAGTATGAAGTATGCATAGTAAATAACATTATTGTTATGTAGTATTTATTTGTTCATTGTAAACATTAAATAACACATTCAATTTTATAATAAATATCTAATAAATAATAGTTAATAAAGTAACATTGGAGAAGATAATAATTAGCATAAATAACAATAGCCTATAATCTACAACATAATTTTGCATACAGTTAAAATGTAATGTAACATTATGAATACAATAGGTAAGTTATATAATAATTATAATATTGGACTGATAATATACTTAAGTTAATACAGTAGCATCACGCATTTCTAGGAGGAAGTGGAGGAGGCATTCTTTGTCTTGGGGGTAATGGTGGTAAGGGAACATTTGATGGTGGTGGATAGTTCGGCATTCCATCAGAGTTTGGACTTTGATCGGACCTTGCAGGTAATGGAGGTCTCATTGGAGCAGATCTCAACTTGTCCGTCCACAACGGCACAACATTGTTCGTGATAGTTTCAATCTCATTTTGTATGGCTAATGCCCAATTGTTATCTTTAGCAGTTAAAATTAGAGTATAGTTGTAGATTGATATTTGTTTTATTTTTAAAGCATTAGCCGCACAACGGCCATTTTCATAAGTGATTTCGGCATGATCTGTGAAATATCTGGCATTTAAAATTTTACCAAACGAACCCAAACCTTGAAGCATTATATTTTTAAATGCTTCATCATTTAAAGGAAAGTCAGTGTTTTTAATATGTACAAAAATAACTCCGTCAATTGGTCCATATTCATTCCATATTATATTTAATTCTCTTTCTCTTAAGGTTTGATCAACGCACAGAATTTCAATTTCATAACAAGCCGTTACAGGCCTATGATCACTCTCTTTGATTTCAGCACGTCCGTAGAATACTTGCTTACCTGTTGGCCAATCATTACTTTCATTACAGTACCAAAGTACACGATCAGTCCAAGCTGGTGTTCGACATTTATCACTCGAGTCATATTCATCTGATAGTATGTCGTATTTGTAAGTTGGAGGAAATGTTATAGGAGCTTCAAAGAAATGTTCAAATACTTTTTTATCTCTGCATTGAGCTAAAAGTTGATCATACTTCAAAACTTCTTCCAAGTCTCCATCTAGTACATGATTTATTAAATCTAAGCGATCCATATCAACTCGATAATTAAAATCTCCACACCAGTATACATAATCATTCGATTGAATTGGAATTTTCAATTTTCTTGCTATTTCATTGAAGTCTGCATTACGATCGGTAACTTGTGATTGCCCGGCAGCAAAGTGGGAGCATATAAAACAAAGATTTGTAGCATCTAAAGTGAATCGCACCATAACAGCTCCTTTATTACCAGTTGTACCTCCCATTCCTGTCTTAACAAAGTCTGTAGTAACATCTTTAATATAAGGTAATAGTTCTGGTTTTACAAATACAAACAGGCAAACACCAACTAGTTGTGTACTAGTAAGTAGGACATAATCCCTTTTAGAAGACAATATGTTTTTAAGACTTTTATTCCAGGAGTCTGCATTGTTTGAACTAGCAGCCATAATATTGCTGGCATTTAAGTCAACAATTTCTTCAAATCCAATTGCATAAATATCAGGAAGATTATTATTATTGTCATTTAGGAAGAACTTTTTTGATGGATCAAATAAGGAGACCTTATAAGGATCCAAAAGCCATTTGGATAATGATTCCAAGTTACTAGAATCAAAATTCAAAAAATGTTTACCTCCATTTACATTGTATGTAGCAACAGAAATTCTTAAATTACTTTTGTAAGTATAGGATTTATATTTTTTGCACATCTCTTCTGCTAAATCGGGATGACATTGCCAAGTGTTATAAGGAAGTAATGCTTTAGCTTTTGCTAACAACTCATTGTTAAAGGCATTACCTGATAATAATATATCAAATCCTTCTTGTTTACTAGAATCTAAAAGATTATTTTGAATAGTTCTGGCTGCAGATCGAGCTCCGTCCAATAATTTAGATCCACCTTGTATTGCACCAGTACCAGCGTATATTCTACTTATCTCATTACCGTTGTTCACCCAAAGCTGCTGAAATACTTCTTCAAATCTTGATATTATTTGATCAGTTTCATTTTGACAAAGAAATTCCAGTTGTTTGGCCAACATATCCAGAGCAAAAAATTTTTGAATACAGTTTGTACGATCAAGACAATCGGTACAGTTTATTCTCATGGTACCTGTTTGGTGTTTCACAACAGAGCTACCTTTTGCATAAAACAAACCAAATGAATCTAAATATGGATTAACTGAGTTTTTCAATTTTTGTAGACTCTTATCACCATTATTTTTAAACTCTTGATGATAATCAAATGCAACAAATGGTATGAAAGAAAATGCTGAAGTGGAATGTTTTTGTTCAAACGCATAACTCAAGGCAGATTCATTTTCTTTACTGTTTGAGTTTGCTCCACCTAACAAATTAATGAAAATTATATTACCATAACAATCTGTTAATGACTTAACGTGTTTCTCATAAACGTCCGCTGAAGATTCTATGCTTCTTGACAGTTTTACTTTATGTGCTCCAACATTCATTCCTGGTTGTTCCCAAAAAAGTGGTACACTACCTCTTATTTGGACAAAAGAAGTTACCTCATCATCCAAGTAGATCACTTGTTCGGTTTCAACAAAATTTGCAACATAACCGTCATCGTTACAACCACGTACATTGAACCTAGTTCCAGCTCTTCTGCAACTCAATCTTGATATTATTGCGATTCTGGCTTGCTTGTGTCTTGCATAAACAGTTTTTATCTCGATACTGCCACAGACAATTTTCATTAACCATTGTGAGGTATTAATTCCAAAGTGAATAAAATAAACGTGCAAATTGCGGTTCCAAAAGAAACGTTTGTCGGGAACGCAGTTATTCCATTGTCTCTGGGCGCACAGAGTCAAATCAAAACGGACATCTTGTGACACATACCTCGAAAAATAAAAACTACCGCTGTTTAAAAGCTTCCGTACTTCGGACGCATAGTCATCGCTCTGGTTCTTACGCAACGAAACAAAGGTCGTCTGGGTGACTTTGAATATTTCTGCATCAGATATCTTGCCCACCGACTGGCAGCCGGTCACCAACACCAAGAACAGTGCTAATTTATTTTCAATGTTTACATTGAGAACTCCAAGGCATCCGTAGGCGTCTACTATTTTCACGCACTGTCGTTTGAACGTGTCGAATTCACTGACCGTGGCCGTGGACAGAGTGTTGTTTTCGAACAACAGCACTTCGGCTTGCATACGATTTTCCAGAATAACGCAATGGCTTTGGCTGGACGGCTTTTCGTACGCTCTATAAATCTTGCCGATGATCGACGGCGTCTGTTTGGCGGACATTGTTCAGAGCCTCCTCCCCCGACTTATATCGTTTACTCAAACATACATGGGTGGTAAGTGGGTATCTCGGTTTCGGACTATAAACAGAAAAAAACAGAAAAATATAAAAAAAAACAAAAACCAAAAAAAACCAAACAAGCAATATGATACAATGCAATAATAATATTATTATGGTGGTCGTATAACAATATGGAAAACAGTCGTAAAGCGGTGTCACGGATTATTGATCACTATACATTATACATTGTTATGGACGAGCATAATGAAAAACGGGGGAAAAAAAAAAAACAACACAATATTATAAAGCCACCACAATAGCTGGTTCACATATTATTTTATCAAAACATTATATTATTGACTTGACGAACTTACAAGACTTGACTCGAGAATTCGTTTTATAATTATTATTATAAGAAGTAGAAGACGGCGGTGTACGACGAGAACGCCTCCCGAAACGTACGCGACACCGTCCCGCTAGGTGTCGGACGTCGGTGGAAAGTATTGATTTCTCGGTCGGGCCGATGGGGGCCGCCTGCCTGCCTGCTCTGCTCTGCTCGCTCGCGGCGCTGTAATCGAAAAACACATTCCGCGGCGCGAACGATACCGACGATAGTGTGCGGCCGCCGCCGTACGGACGTTTGTCGTAGATACCAGACAGTAGTCACTAGATCGTGCCCTTGTGGTGAGTAGTTGTAGTAGTATACATATAATAATATATTATATTGTAGTAGTTGTAGTCGTTGATTGTTGACATCGATTCCGCTGTCTTGACGCGATCGATGTTCGTTTACCGGTCACGACGATTGTGCGTGGCCTGTGAGCGAAATCGTCAGCAATCGCGGACGAGCGAACGAGAAAAACATTGGTATAAAAACGACAAAAAGCTTAGTATAATAATAATAATAATATTATCGTGTCATCAAATCGTAATATTCGTAAATGACAATCATTTTCGATATTGACGAAATTATGACAACATACGGTATAATATTGTACAATCGCGGAACAATCGATCGGGGAAAAAAAAAACGTAACACAATCGATCTTTTACGGGTTTGCTCAGCGCTATCGGCTCTATTGGGACAACATTGCGAGGGCGGCGGCGTAGTGAAACACGACACTAAACACAACACGCAGAAATTGCTGAATTGGCGATTGTGATGATTACAGATACATATTTTGTATTTTGTGCCGCTGTGGCCTGTGGTGGGACGTGTGCAGTGTGTATGACGTGTGAACATTGTGGGTACAACAATCGTTATATACTTATATGACTATGTTTTCATATAATATGTGGTACAACGTTTTATCCAGTGGTGTAATTAGGAATTTGTCTTAGGGGTGGGGGGGGGGGGAATAAACATTATTTTACACACAAAATACAAAATTTTCAAGTACAGTGCGGTGAGTGGTATCTGGGAATACTATTTCATCAAAAATCCCTAAATTAATATATACGTACTCAACATGTATTAAATGAATGTTGCTTAAAAATTCTTACCCATACAATATCATAATAAATTCTTCAAAATGTAAATATTGAATATATTAAAAATAAATTTTACTTTTAAATTAAATAATAATTATTAAAATATTAAATTTATTTGGTTTGCAATAATATAATGTACGCTAGGGTTACCAGATTATATTTTTTCGAACCCGGGACATTTTGAATGGATAAATATTATATAATATATAAATTATATATTTGAAAGAAAAAAAGAATATTTATATTATATAAATTATAAATAATAATAAATAGATAACATAATTACTGTAGTGACGTAGCGCTCGTAGCGGTTTTAATAAAAACCATTAAGTTTATGATTATCGCGGTAATACATTTTGGGTTTCACCATACAAAGTCTAAAAATAAAATACTTATAATTATCGAGCGTATATTCTTATTTCTTGCATTTTGTAATGTGAAGGAAGATAATGTTTTCTCATAAATCGGTATTTTATCTAGTAAAATCTCGAAACCGGGACAAATCGCTGTCCCGAAAAACTTTCTCGGGACACCGGGACACTTGGTTAAAAACCGGTAGTGTCCCGGCAAAACCGGGACGTATGGCAACCCTAATGTACGCATAGCTCTTTTAGATTCTGAGCGGAGTGGGGAATGAATTAATTTGACAATGATGTGTGTTTTTTGTTTCTGTCACCATTGTTTAAGGGCAGTAAAAGTGTTCCGATTTTTTTCATCAGCATCTTTTCTGATAGGAGATTGAATCTAGTTGGTACTTTGGGGGGGGGGGGGTCAAGAGTAAAAATGTCTCAATAGTTTTTAAACGCATTGGGAAAAACCAAAAAAAAATTAAGGAAAAAATGGGAATTTTTACGCAAAGCCAATTTCCGACAAAATTGATTTTTATTTTTGCAGGTGGAACAGAAGAAGTAATGACCGTAAATACTAGAACATTTTACAAAATGCTTATATAAGCAATTTCTATACGCAATAAAATTTTCAATTTGTTTTGACTTTTTTGAGTTATTTATAGGCATAATTAATTTTCGGGGTTTTTTATTTTTTTTTTATTATTGCAGATAAAAATTTTTTTAGCCGGTTATGTAGATCTACATAATATTTTATATCCAAATTTAATGAAATATTCAAATATATCTAATAAATAATAATAAGGAATACTGAACAATACGATAACATTATATTTATATAAGCCATAGAAGCCCTAAAAGTTAAAACTATGATATAAACATCCGTAATTTAAAATATTATTTCAAAACACCGTAGTTGACGTACATGCGAAGGACGGTCTTAGAACGGAAAAACATTACAAAAATAGCAGAATCACCTGTGGATATCCCTATGTGCGTATGGCGTGAGGGAGGTTTGGGCCCCCAGTGTGAATATTAGCCCCCCAGAATTGTTATTTATTTCGTTCAGGTAAATTTTACTTGTTAAATCGAACTTTTAGCGAATGACAATAATACTAAAATTATCACTTTCGTAATTATTTATCATAATTGTGTTTAACGTCAGAACATAATAAATAATATCATTTTAGATTCTGAGAGGAGCGATGAAATATGAACACATTGATTTTTGAAAAACCCTAAAGACCCAATAGACTATTATGCATGCTTACCAAACCAGAATCACTGAGGGAATCAGCAGAAGTCAGAACCGATGTAGCTAAAACTAACTGATATTGAAGGATTATATGGTCGAGTATAAAAAATAATGTAACAGAAGACGTTCCAATTTTTCAGGTTGAAAACTCGATTAAGAAAAAGCAATGGTTTGATAAAAAATGTCTACTGAATATGTCTAATGTAAGTACTCGACTCTCGACGACTGCATTCTGTCATATTCGATACTCGCATACATTATGCGATAAAACCGATAATGATTACTATAATAATTAATAGTTATAGGTAAACCTATTTTCATTTTTTTTTTTTTGAGTGGATAGCTATTATATCTTATTTCCTAGTTTTTATATTATGCATAGTAAAAATATATCTACCGACCGTGCAACATTCATTGCAACAATTCACGGAAAAACTTGAAAAAAAATTTTAAGTGTTGTACTCGAGAATTTCTGTGAAATGCCGACTGGAAATGACGCAGTTATGCCGATATTCGAGGTGTTTTTATATGATTCAGTTATTTTGTTGTAAAAAAAAAATGTATTCAAAAAATATTATTCGTAGGATCTTCTTCATTACATACATTATTATTTTCTACACCTACACATTAATTCAATTTTCAAAGAATTAAATTAATTTTATGCTATTTATACCAAAATATTTTTTGGAAAAATTATTTCAATCTACAGTATTACTAATAAGAAAATAAATTACTAATGACAATATAAATATATATACAATAATTAATAAAGTATCTAAGTAAATATAAGTTAACAGACCACTCAGAATAGTCTCCACTCAGAATCGTATACAATGATTAAACATTAATATTATCATTAATATTTTAGGATTGAATTTAAATTTAACACAATATCCATTACAGTTAGTAATTTCAGTGACAAACTCAATACAGCAACTTCCCCGTTTTTTAAAAATGTGTTCTAATACGTCATAAGACCTAAAGGTCCTGAAGTATGGATAAAAATATAAAAATTTAATGTAATTGATCAATGATTATATATTTTTATTTCATGGTGTTTGATACCATTGATTATACACAATGGTGATACCTATATAGTTTATGTATATTGACATATTGTATATTATGAATTGCAGGTATTGCAGGATAAACCTACCTGTAATATGATTGAAAATATAATATTGGAATAAACAGACTACAGTAATATTACGAAAATAAGAAATAATTAGATCCTCAATTTAAAGAATTTTATAAATGGTATTTATTTAATTTTTTTATACTGTTACGCCTACGTCCCTTGAGATTAAACACGTATCTGCTTTCGACGCAACACAGAAATAAAATATACAGAGTGATTTTTTTTTTATATAAAAAATCTTAATACTTGTTATTTTGTAACTTTTTTTTTCGAATTTTGGAAAATTTTAAATAAGTAGATACACGTAATTTTAACATTTTATACGTATTGCTTTTATTTATTTTTACAACTATGACTGTCGCCTGTTGCTATATAACCAAAACCAATTTTTGATTGTTAAATATCAATCCATACATGCAGATCATAACTTGAAGCAAAATACTTTCCAACAACAAAGTTGATGTATAAATATTAATGTATTGAATATTAATCTAATAGCTTAGTATTAGTAGATACCTAATAAATATAAGAAAGAAAATAAAAGTAATATAAACAATTAGAAATACATTATGTACCTTCATTTTTTATTTTATAAAGACTAAATGTCAGTGAAAACTTAATTGTTATTACTTTTGTAAATAATGAGTACTCTGTATATTTGAATACATTAAAAACGTATACAGCTAATAGTGCATTGATGTCATCATTATTATCAAATATTGTACAAATATGAAATACGTATTAAAAAAATTAGAGTGTACCTACAATACCGGATTTTAAAATTAAGATAATAAATAATAATATTAGAAAAATAGATAAATTAAATTATACTAATAAAAAAAAAAAAAATGCTAAATGTAACATGTAGGTAATATGTTGACAGATTTTAAGTTTAATAATTAAAAAGGTCGGATAGTGGGTACAGTGGGTCACTGAAATGGACGTGTTAAATTTAAATCAATGATATAAAATCATTGTATACGTAAAACAGTTCTGAGCGAAGACGGTTTGTCAGCCTACATTGCTAAGTATATTTGTTGATATTATTGCTTTTAAAGTAATTTATTTTACTATTAATAATAAATAGGTTGAATTAATTTTTGACAAAAATATTGAATTTGAAAATGTCATTGTGTGTAGGTATAAAATATAATCATATACTTTAAACGTTTCAAGTACCTACCCATGAAACATATTTTAAAATTACAATGAAATATTAAATATGTTTGAACTACTATTATAACAATTTATAAGGAACCTTGTATTGGTTTTCAAGTTTTTTGACCCAACAAAAATGTTTTTATTGATAATTCTAGAAAAAAAAGTAAAAATTAATCAAAAATGTTTTATGCTTAAGAATAGCTCGAAAACAGTCAAAAGATTTTTTATATTTTATGGAGTATAGAAAATGATAATCTCGACATTCGGTAAAAATCTCAAGTGTCTATGTTTATTCGTTTCAAATTACAACAAAATAATTCGCTAAGAATTGTTAGATTACAGGTAAATATATCCAATGTCTAATTTCAAACGCTCATAAAAATTATTTTGACTTTCCGGTAAACTTTTTTTTTTGTGAAAGGTAGAAATACTTATGGTAAGTATGAAGTATGAAAGATTACAATTTAAAAACTTATATTTAAACATGAAAGTTCTTACAAAATTCTAAAAAAAAAAACTGCAAATGTTCGCGATTTTGTCGAAATTTCTACTTTAGACGTTTGTTAAAACGTAAAAAAACTATTGTAGACTTACACTCATATATTGAAAATTATATGGTGTATAGAAAATGGTAATGATATAAACTGTTGATGACAATTTTATGTAACTACTAATATTATTTTTTGTGTTACACCAAAAAAGAAAATCGACTATGACAATAAATTAGCTTCATGTAAAAATTCCCATTTTTCCCTTAATTTTTTTTTCTGACAAGTTTGAAAATTATTGGGAAATTTTTATTTTTGACCCTCCTTCCCCCTCTTCCTAAAGTACCAACTAGTTCACTTTCCTACCGGAAAAGCTGCTAATGAAGAAAATCCAAGCATTTTTACTGCCCTAAATAGAGTAGACGACACGAAAAAAACAACACACACATCATTGTAAAATCAATACATTTATCGCTCCGCTTAGAAACTAAAAGAAAACTTTAAATACCGACTGGCCTATATGGTTTAAATGTATTTATGTAATTAATTATTTTTTAACTATTTATTATATTTTTTACCTTCTTGTAATTTATGACTATTCAACTTATGGTGATTTAAGGGGTGTGGAGATGAGGTCACCCAGCTTTTCAAATTTATAATTCTGGGCAAGTATCCCAAATACATAGTTGCCCTTCATACTAAATTTTAGTTCTGGGTACAACATTGGTTATTTTATTTTGCACTAAAAATCAAATGTTATTGAAAGAAATCAGCTGATTTTAGAAGGTCAAGGTTACTTAAGTATTTAATTCTAGAAGATTTGAGGGAGTGTCATATTTTAATGTACAATGTACCTAATGAAATAATAAAGTATTAGAAATACATATGACATATCTAAGTGAAGGCCACCCTGCTTTGGTAATCTTTTATAAAGAGAGTAGATTGTGAATTCTTTAATTAATTTTATTTTTGAGAATGTTATGGAAACCACACAATTTATCTGAAATAAAAATCTTTGGTATTGAGATACTATTCCAATTATTTCTACAAAAACGCTTTAAGTATTTTCTATCCATAAATTGAGCTGTCTACGGTATATCGGTATCTGATTTCTTTCTCCAAAAATTAATAGTTTGTAGCACACAGTTTTATGACGTACATTTATAAACTTATAGGATTTTTGGAAGAAACAATGTTTTTGTTAATTTTTGTTAGTGTCATAGCCCATAGGTACTAAGATAGAATACAATTTTCTTTGATAAAGACAATTTGATCGTCCTAATTTTATAATAATTTAAGCAAAATGGAAACTGTCATATTGTTGGAACTTAAATCCTTCTCTTGTTGGTTTTGTCACATATTTTTGCATAATAATTAAATATTTTTTCAAATCAAAAAAACAACAATTGTCTCACTTTAAATAGTTTAAAATAGATAACTTTTATTAGATATAGGTTTTTTTTAACATAATATATTATGTACACGGTTATAGTTGTGATATTTCCATTCATCACTTTATCAATTATAAATAGATAATAATAAAGTAAATAAATAATAAAATGTGTTTTAGAGCAGGCTGAATGGACTTGCGATGATATCCATCAATAACAACATAAAATTGTATGTTGAAGAAATAATTGACGAAATTGCCAAAAAACCTAGGCTATAAGAATTTATTTTGTGAATGATTCATTGTTTAATTCATATTGATTGTATATTTATGAAGATTAAAGATTTATGTACCTAGTTATTAAACATTGGTTGTATTTACTACTTATGTATTTGAAGTAGAGGGAGAAGATTTTTTAGTCAAATCTCCCCCTATAAAAGAATTCTAAGTATAGCACTGATTTATTAAATAATCTTATTTAAAATGTGTAAAATAAATTTGCCTTTTCCATCTATTTTCATACCTTCAAAATGTTATCATCAATTTTTGTTACAGTTCTATGCTTCTTTATTTTTATCTTTATTAAAACATAACATAACCCACTGGGTTAGCTTATTTTAATTTTAAATCTAGGTAAGTATTCTTGTTAACAAACAACGAGAACTATAGTCTAAAACGACTGTATCAATCTAACCTTAGAGTTGTTACAAATTACAATAGACCGCAATGGACTAAACTTTTCCAATATTTTTTATTTAAAATAAAATTGCTTATTCCAGTGTTAACTTTAAAACACTTCTTATGGGTAAATGTGCACTATAGGTACACTATGTATATTATTTGTGATTCCACATTCAGACAGTATTTTCTAAGGGTTAAATGTATATTTTCAATAAGTCAGTTAATTGAATTAGTTTTTTTTTCTACATAGTTAGAAAAATGAAAAGTGTACGGCTGTAGTATTTTTGAGAGACGAATGGTTTTGTAATAAATAAATAATGGTAGATAAAGACTAATTAGATTTACATTAAATTGAAATTGTATACATGACTTACGTTTGGGAAATTTTTTTTCTGGTCTAGCTTTTCTGGAAGATGAAAAAAATATAGGCCATCTGTCAATGGATGTTAACGATGGAGATCGAGAAGAACTTTTGATGCCGCTGTCAAACGAATCCGAACTTTCTATAACAGCGGGTAAACCTTCGGCACTCGAATTATTCATGACTGTATTATTAAAATCACTTAATTTTTTTATTTGTTATTTTACCGAAGACAACACCACTGTCAGTTTTTATTTTTTTCCGTCGACACTTCCAAAAATCAAAATTAATAAATTTCTATTATTTTTATTCAACTATTTAAACCGTAATAACTTATAATTTATATGTATAAGTGATAACAATAAATAGATAATTGATAAGAATATTGTAGAAGATCTTCTCCACATCGTGTCCGTGGTGAAGACTGAAAATAAATAATAATAAATATTATCACTCATTCACTTATCAGTTTACAAAACATTATAATATACATATTAAATACCTATTTATTATTTATATTTAAAAAACTCAGAACTGAGTGGTCGGTGGTCGTGAGTATTGACTATAATATTATATTGTCATTGAAAAATGTTATTGTAAATTTGTAAACAATTACATTTTTCATGATTGTAATATTGTGCAGTGGTGTGTATCTACTATCTAATATCCGTGGATTTTAACGTGATAAAATTATTAATTATTACTATTAAATTATTTTATCATGGATTTTAAATGTATCTGAATGCTGATTGATATACTTACACAGTATAGATTAAATGTTAAATATAATATTTTATTCATAGTGTTTAATTTTTTTTAAAAGAAAAAATAATGGTTAATTTGAAAATTTTAATCCTGGGTTTTTTTGCTCAGTTGACATTATTACTTTCTATTTTTGATATTTATTTCAAATCGCCAATCATCAGTGGTATACCAGACCAGCATGTCGATTACGAACCACCGGCTGATCGTCTAGTACTATTTGTCGGAGATGGGTTACGTGCTGATACGTTTTATAACTATGCCAATGGAACTAGCATATATTTCAAGTACCAATAACAAAAATATGCTAACATTGTTTTTATTTCAATAATATTATTATAATTAATTAATACTTTACAGAAATTTATTGAAAACCAGTGCTACATATGGTGTATGCCGCACTCGAGTTCCAACTGAGTCACGGCCTGGTCATATAGCTCTTATAGCTGGATTTTATGAAGATCCATCAGCTATTTTTAAAGTATTATGAGATTGTTTATTTTCTTTTTAGGAGATTTTATATCTACTATGATATTCACAACTACACCATTTGTATTGATATTTCTTCGAAAAATTATGGCATACAGAAAATATTAAAGTAAATAGTTAGACTTCTGTTATTTTCATATAGGTTTTTGTTTTTGAATGTCGGTCAATAATGAGTTATTGTCGTTGATACTGACATTTGGAAGAATCGCTTACAATATTATTAATGCAATAATTTGGCAACTATCTTATATTGTATCATGGTTTGAATGATAATAATATTTAATTTATAATATTTATTTGGTACTCATCAGTAGTAGATATAAAATCTTTTACTCTTTTTGGTATTAAAGAACTACTTCTTGTTAAAAATATTTCATATTAAAAAATATTTTATAGGGATGGAAAGATAATATTGTTGAATTTGATTCAGTATTTAATAAAAGTGATACAACCATTTCTTGGGGTAGTCCTGATATTGTTTCGATGTTCAAAAAAGGTTATAATAATCATAATTTTTCATCATTATTAATAACTTAAATTTTATTTGTATGTTATTTTGTAGGAGCTATTGCGGGAAATGTACACACCTATACCTATGATTCTGATCTACAAGATTTTAGTGGCAAGAATGGTTCAAGTGTATTTTTGTCGGAATGGGTAATTAATAAAGTTAAATTGTTCTTTGATGAGTCAAAAAATGATGAAATGATTCAAAGGAGGTTGATGAAAAAAAAATTAGTATTATTTTTACATCTTTTGGGTACAGATGTTTCTGGACATATTGACAAACCACATTCAAAGTAATAATCAGATATATTTGTATTATTGTTCCTGTTTATGTTCCTTAAAGACTAAAAATTATGTTATGTTTAGAGAATATTTAGAAAACCTAATTTATATTGAAAAAGGTATTAAAGAAATAGTACAGTTAGTAGAAGATTACTATAATGATAACCGTACAGCATATGTTTTTACATCTGACCACGGTATGACAGATTGGGGTAAGACTTTTGAACACTGACAGGTCTACGACTTATTTAATCTTAAAACTATAATTGTATTTATAGGTTCTCATGGAGATGGCTCTGCTAGCGAAACTGAAGTACCTATAGTTACCTGGGGTGCTGGGCTATCATATGCCAAAAAACATTCAAACTCCTTGCCAGTGAATATTAATCAAGCTGATGTTGCACCACTAATGGCTACTTTAATCGGTGTACCTATACCTGTACATTCAGTAGTATGTATTCATTTAAAAATTTAAATAAAAATTTGGGTTATAATTAATTATAATTTTATTTTTAGGGTATTTTACCACTAAATTTATTTAATACTGATGCTAAAGCTCAAGCCAAATATCTTCTGGCTAATGCACTACAAATAAATGCTGCTTTTTCAACAGCACGTATACAAATTGAACAGCAATTATTTAAATTGTTTTATTCACCGTATGAACAACTCAGTACTAGTGTTCAGGATAGATATATTCAAGATATTACAAAGTTGATCAAACATTCAAAAACTGACGAATGTGTAATTTTTTTCAATAATATTACAATTGAAAATTATTAATTTTATTAAAGATTAATTGTTTTATAGGTGAAACTATGTTATGAGTGGATAAATTTAAGCTTACAAGGAATTCATTATTACAATACATATTACAAATTACCACTTCTTTTTTGTGTAACATTTGTTGGCCTTGGCTGGATTACTTTACTCATACTTGAAACCAATTCTATTAAAAAGCGTCGAAAAATTAATAGGTTGCACAAGTTATTAATCAATGGAACATTTTTAATCATTGCTGTATGTTCTTCAGTTTTTATTAGTGGTAAATATTCTTTTGAATATGTGTTAATATAGTTGAATTAATTATAATTTAAATTTAAAAATAACTGATTCTATTACAGCTCAATCCCTTCCAATGCAATTTTATGTGTACGCGTTTATGCCATTAATACTGTGGTGTATATGTATTACTAGGATTTTACAGATATTTGATTTATCACGTTTGACGCAGATGATACTACAAGTTAAAGGATCAGAATTGTTTGAAATATTATTCTATTTTATTGGCATTGAACTATTGGTAATTTAAAAATTGTCTTAAATGTAGACAAACTTTCAATTAACAATAATTTATTTAATCATAGGTGTGGACATTTTTTGAACGTCGCATACTAACTTTAGCCTTAGCTATACTGTGCTTTTGGATGACTTTCTGTTCAATAGAAAAAGGATTTTTACCTAGTCAAATAGCTATAGTATTTGGTTCTTCTGCATTATTTGCTTCTTTCCCTTCAGTAATTATTATTGATGGCCATGCAAATATAATTTATGTGTAAATACTTAGAATGTTTGCATCCTTTAGAATGATATTTAATAGAGAATGTATAAACCAGTGTATTAGGTGCAATTATTTGGCTGTTGGCAGGGTTAATGCACTACAAGAATCAAAATGGAGTACGTAAGATTACTACATTTTTACAAGTATTATTGTTAGCTATAGCTATTGCAAATGTCGTAATTGTATCAATTAGTATAGAAAACAAACAAGGATTATCATCAGTAAACAAAATAATTTCTTGGGCAGTATCAAGTAATATACTATTTTATTAAAATTTATTGTTTTTGAAAATTATTAAAATGTTTTTTTTTTTTTTATTGATCTTGAAATTTAAATTTAAGTTTAAATTTCCGCTTCGACGTCTATATTAAAATGTTTGTAATTTTTTAGTTTTGTCAATGTTTTTAATCAGAAAAACCTCAAATCTCATATCGAACATAACAACAATTCTTTTATCAATTGGTACTCCTTATATTCAACTATCATTAAACTTGGAAGTATTATTCATGCTTGTTCTAGTAATAACATTAGCATGTTGGAGAAAAATTGTGGTTCGATCCACAGACTCTAGTCTAACCTTATGGACTCAATGGAGACATGCATTCTTTTTCGTAAGCAAAGCTTATATTAGTATTCACTAATACAGTTAATATGTATAAACTAATTAAACAAGCTTTTATAGTTGTTATTTAGCTTTGGATCTTTTTTCGGCACTGGGAATATTGCATCTATTAACTCATTTGATCCATCAATTGGGCGGTGTTTTGTCTCAGTATTTTCTCCATTTATTATTATGGGGTTGGTTTTCTTCAAAATACTTGCCCCTATTTTATTGACTTGCTGTACATTCTACCTCACCAGTGTTAAATTAAAGGTTGGTTTTCTTTATTTTATTAAAGATAAATGATCAATTACTTAAGATAAATATTTTGATTTTAGATACCACCAATCAACGTGTTTGTTCTAATGTTAGCCATGTCAAACATAATGGGTCTTCATTTTTTATTTCTAATAAAAAATACCGGCAGTTGGCTGGACATAGGGATGTCAATATCTCATTATGTTATTGTTCAATCACTTGCATTAATTTTATCACTTATGTATGGACTGGCAGGATTATTAATCGGTGCTGAACAAAATGACTCTAAACAAAGTTCTAAACAGTTATTGCCAACTACTACTAAAAAATCAACATAAAAAATGTAATTGGGAACATGTTATATTACTTAAATATTAAGTATAAAAAAAACGAATTTGATTACTTTTTATATAAATTGCATAATAACCACTGTTATTATATGATCTCATTATATTATGAATATTTATGATTGATATAAAGGATACACAACAAGTAGTTATCAGTCAAAATGTAGTCCTGGTTCGACAAATCTAGTTAATAACACTAAATAGAAATGACCTTAATCAAAAAAGCTAACTAATAGAAATTTATTAAAAATATTTGCCTTTTATCAATTATTATTTATTAATTTTTAGCTACAGACAACAAAATTGAGAAGGACAAACTTTAGAGTCTTTAATATTATAATTTATTGATAACTTATGTTCCTTGTGTATCCTGTATGGCTGTATAGTGTATTTTATACTAGTTAGTTTTATCAACATAAAATATGTTTAATTTTGTTGTTTAAAATGCAAATATGTATAAAATAATTTTTGTCACAAGATATTTTTACATTATATTTTGAAATACCATATAACTATAAATACATTAAACATTATTGTGAATACACTGTATGCTGTTTGTTGAGCTGTGTTGCAGTGTCCCATTTCAATATGCCGACATGCTGATGACACAAATTTATTTTCAGATAATGTTTCGGCAATTTTTCTTATAAAAATAGCTTCTTCTATTCCACACTTGATTTTACTTGTAGTGTACACACAATTAAGAAAACCATGTTTTGCGCTGTAACAAGATAAACAAAAATGTGTATAGACAGGATTTATAAATATCAAAAATTGATAATTTATCAACAAAATATATCATAATACATCAACAAAACAATTAACAAAAAAATAATAAACAACTCAATTATAGTATTTTGTGGTCATATAAAAATAATATTTATTATTAATTATGTACATTATGTACACTTTGGTTAAAAAATAATGATGGATAATAAATTAATTTATATGATTTAAAAGTTAGTGATTACACAATATATCAACATAAAGGTTATTAACCCTTTCTAATATCCTCAGTCCTCATAGTGGGTATACGTTTAAACCTTGATGTATATAATAATGTTTATACCTATACAAGAATACAAGATGAATTAGTAAAAATGTTCACATACATGGTAGAAATATGTGGTACCTAATAAAAATATCATATTTAGATATAGAATCACTCAACTTATTTTTGTAATTAAATATTTGAATAAGAATATAAGATCAAAAATGTATACCGCCGTATTGTGAGTTGGTATAAATAAAATATTAATGTATTCGTATGAAAGAAAAATGTGTATCCAACTATTTCAAATCAAAATATCTGATAGTCTAACACAAAAGAACTTTTGTTTTCAATACCTATTTTCCAGTAAGCAGTAAATACATAACAAATTTAATAAAAAGAAAACTGAAAATTCCTATATTATATCAAATACATTTTGCAGTTTTTCAAATTTAATGTACTTTCCAAAATGATTATGTTAACAACCAAGTTTTTAGATTTTAAAAGTGTCTTTAACTTCATAAGATAGTTTCAGATAGTAGATAGGATTCACAGAAAAAAGAGTTAAAACATCAACATCAAAGTAAAAAAGTATGACTAAATTGAACTTGACGCTTTTTAATACGTATACTGTATACCAAAGAATAAGATGTACAAAAAAGAATAACTTTGATCAACATAATCTGTTTGTTAACTTAATAATATACTAATAGAGATAATACGCCTTGAAAGAATATTTTTTTTAATCTATTTTAATGTATACAAACAAGAGCAGATGACCTCAAAAATGAAAATGTCAGTTTGTCACATTTTAAGTGGCAAATTTCCGATTTGTCCCAATAATTTTTGTAGTTAATATGATCTGTAAAATGTATCTATCTCCTCGGTCCAAAATACTATTAAAATATAATTCATCTTAGAAAAAAAGATAACAAAATACAGCAATTCAGTATAACTTGAATATCTAAGATTATGTTCTAGAACCTTATGATCATGCATTTCTGAGAAATTGTGGAACGGACCTATTGAATGGAAGCTGCATATGACATAACTCAACTATTATCCGTAAGAGCGTGGAAACTGAAGGACACGTCTGGACAAAGAAACAATTTAATACACGAGGAGTGCCATAATATTATTACCTATAGTAATATAATAATGTGTTAATATTGAATATACTCTTAAAATGGTTTTCTACACAGCCATGTACCTTTATTGCCTATACGATGCGCCATCCAACACATTAAGTTTAAAAAGAATTCCTATAAGACACAATCGAACAGTACACCGGGCGCCAGAATGCTCGTTTTGATTCGCATATCTTCGATCAGGATAGTGGAGTATTTTTATTATACATTTAAAAATAATGTCGAATCACAAAGAACGATAAATATCGTAGCTCGTGTTCGGCCGCCTGTAGCTTATCTCTTTTCTATGGCCTGTAGACTAAAATGATAATATCCTTACCTATAGGTCAAAATTGTTCATAAATATTTAATAACATATATTATTATATAATATATATATATTTTTTAACATTTATTTGAATATATACAATCTGTAATAGTAGTTACAATAAGCATATGAGCTGAAAAGTACAGTTGGCAGTGAAATCGTGAGGGGAGTAGCTAGTAGCTACCCAGCAGTAACACTCGACGTGATATAATATATAATATAATTTATTTTTTTAATTTTTCCGAATTAAAGTCTAGAATTAATACTTTTCATAGTTTTTGATAAAAATGTATTGTTATTTTAAACAATTTGGCTTATGATTTTTCTTTACTTATAGTATACACATATACCACGAACGTCGAAAAGCGATCTCTTTAATTTTCTCATCATTAATTTACCGTATCTATTCCAAACTTGAGTAATTCTATGTATCAGCATTTTTGACTTTATAATGTGTATAAAAAATAAAATATTTATTCAATTTGATTCATAACGATTTAAAATTCAAAAACAGTACATTAGAACTATTTGTTTTTAGAAAACTAAAATTTAGCACAGCGTATTTTAAAGTTGCTTTATAAATTATAATAGATACGAAAACGCGATGTAAAAAACAGCTTACATTATGAATTAGGTATAATAAAGCTTAATGAGACCTCTGTTGCACTCAATGCACTGTTTAATATTTTCATATTATATACCTTCCTAATATGAGAAAGAGAATATTAATTTATATTATGTGTTTTTAATATTTAGACCCCGCCCCCACAAACAATTTGAAAATACGAATTACAATTTGAAAATTTGTATCCAAAACAATAACGAATTGTACAAGCATCTGAAACGACTAAACGGTTTAAGAGTTTTAATAAATGGTCGGAGACAAAGAAAACTTTTAGTCATCATAATATAATATTATATATTTTATTTTGCAACAATATTGTGTAAGTATACCTAACTACTATTAGAATGCCGAGTGCAATTGTATTCGCAAACCGTTAGATACTATCATATTATATTATTTTATAATGGTAGGCATACTATAATAGAGAGTACATATTTATGGATTTGTATTCACATTCATACTTCATAATATAAAGCATAAAAAAAATGCTTTCGAAATATTAAAACGGATGTCAAGTGTACACATAGGTAGGTATTGGAAATAATATGTTTTTTCGTAATAAAAACGCACGTGCGTGTGTACTGTGAACGTTTGACGTTTATTTTTTTCTTTAGTACGATATTATATGTATTGTTTATGTGTATGTTTTTTTAAAAGCACAAATATAGTACCATAAGTGTACCACTGACATTGGAAACGCACATGTGTTTAATTGTTCATTTTTTTTCTACTTGAAGTTACGTAGCACATGCAATTATACTGGTAAGTGTGAATAGTGTCTGATAAACAGTGAATATTAAAATATAACCACTAGAAAATTACTATATTATTGCATTATTATATAATAGATGTACCCAATCAACCTTATTTTTGACCATAATATTAACCTGACGTTTTGTACG
Source organism: Neotoxoptera formosana (assembly GCA_022818045.1). Taxonomy (NCBI): domain Eukaryota; kingdom Metazoa; phylum Arthropoda; class Insecta; order Hemiptera; family Aphididae; genus Neotoxoptera; species Neotoxoptera formosana. The sequence goes on from CM040634.1 coordinate 4,038,067, forward strand.
GCTAGTCCTGTGGCCAGGGCCTACACGAATGTTGGATTGGGAATATCTTCCGTATTTCTCAATATTGTCCATATAATATTATGGCTATCGCGATTATGTCGGTCGACTTTATATAGCACTCGTCTATAGTTTAGCTTACATTTATAGTGACATATTCTGCTATAATAATCTATATTCTATATTAAATAAAATAGGCATGAATTGCATTAATTATTACTTATAGATTTTAGACCATTAGGTGCGCGCAAATGACCACCACAATCACCCACGAACCTACGAAATGAATTTGTTGAACAGTTCAGAGTTGAGTGAATTTCACGAGTTTTTACATATTTTAATAAGAATGAATAGGTTTTTAAAAGACAAAGCTATTTGCATTATTTAACAAAGAAAAGAGTTAGTTTTAAAAGTTAAATTGATTTTTATTCGTAATGAAAAGTAAACCTGCAGGGTACTCGTTTTTTGTTGTTGTTCAAAACAATACAACTTTAGAATTGGTAGTACAAAGAGATCCAGTTTAATTAAAAAGTTATTGAATAATATTCCCAATTTTACTTTCAAATATACAAAAGAGTATTATATATGTTATTAAAAATACAAACTCGCAATAGTAACAGTTTTAGAATTAGGTACCTACCTTCTTTGGCCTTATCTATAAAACATTTATGTCTTTTATAATATCTATAAAATATGTCATTACATTTTATAACGATAATTAAACAACATTGGAAAAAAAACCGGCAGAGTTCTTTAGAGACCTGTTTATAGTCGCATTGTGATCTACGAACACCTGGGCGGCCGACGCTAGTTAGGTAGTTGTATTTTATGATGTAAAAATCAAAAACAAATAATAAATCATCACTTTTGAACAACGGTTTTGAGTGGAATTCAGTTAAAATTGGGCTTGCTTGTCATTTATTCATATTATTTCGATGGTTGTGGATGGGGGTTTCTTTCTACACTTTGAGAAACTGTTGAGGATATTGAAACACGATCTCTCCAAAACTCCATTCTTTCCATATCGATTTCTGATCTTTAGAGGCACGTTTTATACGTGGATGTTAAAGTGCAAGTACCTATAATAGTGTTTTTGGAGAAAAAAACAGAGAATAATATAATCACCGTGAAACCAATAAATTCACTTTCAAATACGAAATTGTCTCGAATTTCGATCGTATACGTCGAATTAAGTTCATAAATTAAATAGAATCGTTTCGAATGTGAAAGCTCGTATGTATAGGTAGTATGTTATATTGATCGATCTCGAATTTTATTCGGTGGTTTTAAATAATAATATATTCTCGAATAAGCCGTTGATCCTGCGGCCAACGTTTTTTGACCGACAGGATTTCTTTTATTCGGGGTTTTTTTTTATCTTATTTATAATATATATTGCCTGTTTAAGGATATTATGCGGGTTTTTCTCTTGCGATTTTTAGTGAAGACAATTTAGTTAGTATTTGAACGGTCGAATCTACCTGCGCGTATACCACGTCACTATCTACCTATATATCCGCTATCTTTCTCTCGCTCCACTGCACCGCCTATCTTCTCAGAAAGAGAGAGGGAGAGATAGAAAGAAAAGAATTACAGTACACGAAGGAGACGTCGCGTGCACATAATATATACAATAACGTATACACATACGCGTAGAGGACTGCAGACTTGGTGGTCGGATAATGATATGTACGCTTTGGGTTAAGGTATAGGCTATATAAGCGATACCTTACCACAATGTATGTATGTGTGTGCGGTTTATTGTGTACGTTTTTGATTTGTCCACAGCACCTATATATATACTACGCGTAATCCGGGGTTGTGAATATAGGGTACATTGAATTGCATTGAATTTTAATTTACGAATCGCTTTTCGGAGGAGATGTGAATTTTTGTATACGATAATCGTACACGTCCGTTCCCGAACGATCAACGGCTGCAATTATATTATATTTGCATGATAATATTCTGGAGGGTTAGTCGCACATCAATGTCTATATAGTGGTAAAGTACTGCAGAAAGGCGTTTTTCGGCGAAACTGTTCGCGTCACTATTGCAAGTGGCGCCGCCCCCCCCCCCCCGAATACCGACGAATGGACACGATAAACCTATTTCATAATACTGTTATGAGCCCCGATTATTATTATTATTATTATTATATAATTTAGCATTATAGTATTATTACCATTACCATAACAATTTGTAATGTGGGGAAAGAACGCTGACTTGACATGAGACGTACGTACAATGTAAGACCGTCCCGTACAGGCGAGTCAGTCGATGTATGTCTGCGTCAGTTAACGATAGTGTGTAGTAATTTTTGTCTTAATAAATAATTTTACTTATATAATTAAACCTATCAGTGCATTATCACATCTTATCTTCCTTTTCAAAAGACTTCCGAATTGACGAACTCAACGATACCTGGTTTCGGCGGATCAACCCGGTGAGACCATAACAATACAAATAAATTATCAAAGTGGAATATTTCATCAAAATATGATCACGTCGATTGTTCACATTTACTGGCTTGAATATATGGGAACCCGTGGAGTATTCTTATATTTTTCCAGAACCGATTATTGGCGGGCCACTGCTGTTAAAGTAAGAATTTTGGCGAGGAATATTTTTTCCTCTATTATTACTCTATATTATCTAATAAAATATCCAGCTCAATTGACCTTTTTCAGTCTGACCATGATCAATATAAGTTTAATTTTATAACCGTTGATAAGAAAATAATAATTTTCCTATTAAAAAAAATGTTATTCAATGTTTTAATTATTCGTATTTTTTTTTGAAATATTTTGAATTTAAGTTTAGTACTTCATATTATTTAGTTTTAGTTTTGCAACTGCTTTGTTCTTATTTTTTTTTCATCTCATCGGCGGTCACCGGTATTCTTTGACAATATTATTATCTACGTTTTAGACTATTCTCAAAAAGTGTTTCAATAATTATTTTTATTGAAGTCGCCAGTTTATCATCACACACGACACACAATATGTCTATCGTATTGTCGCAACAAATGAAAGATTCATTTTGTGAAATTTAAAGAATAGCGTGTATTATTTTTCATTTTCCAATCATTTACCAAAGTCTAGCATTTAATTTTTAATATATAATATGTATTGATTTTTCGAAGTAAAAATTATTTTATAAGATTAAAAATAATTTTCATATGGATATTTCTTTGATTTATTTTATTTTAACACTGCCCGTGTTACTAAATCACAATCTTTTTGATACGATACGCGAAAGTATATTACAATATCGTGTATATATTTACCGCGTCCTCGCGTTTATCACAACGTCATAATATTAGAACTGCAGTCGTTTAAGTTTACAACTAAGCACGACTACTGGAAAGTTAACATTGTTACGTCATCATGATTTATCTGCCTCTGTAGTTATATTGTCAATGTTAAATAAATCATATTATACTCAAAGCGCTTCGGCCCGTAAAATTAATTAATAAACAAATAAACGATAAAGGTTCTACGTATTATTGTGCTGCGCGACATCACTCGACCGCACAAAAACTACAAATGGGACGCGAATTATTCGTTAATTCCCCGCGAATGCCGTTCGTTTGTAGATTTTAATATACACGCAAGTGGCCATGCAGACTACACAGTACGATAATTTGTACGAAACAATAACATTATATCGTATAGTGAGTTTGCATAATAAAGCGTTCGGTCCGCGAATACTAATTATTATTCACTTTCCTTCGATTGCAATAAACGCGCGCCGCCGCCTCCGCCGTAGGTATACGACCCATTGACAATTTTCGGTGTAATTTTTGTAAGTCGCCACGAGTAAAACAATACAAAAGTTTTCGATTGATGAGCCGTTCCGCGAAACTGATTAAACGGCACATAAATCTCTCGTCGAGTGTTTTTAGCGTAATAATGCGCTTGTTGAGTGAGGCCTTTACGGGTTATACGCCGCCGTATAAGAGAGAATGTATAGAAAAGTCATTAATCTGCGTGGGATTTTCACTCTTCCAACAGTTAAACGGATCCAAAATAATAATATATGTAAATGTTTCGATGTTTAAAGTCTGAAAAATTAAATAGAATTTATCACGTTTATCGTATATTTTATTGTTTGAGTTTGTTCGGTTTGTATTTGTCTAAGAATTTATCATAATAATATGCTATTCAATACCTAATATCAAAAACGTTTTTTTATTTTAAATACTACAGAAGAAATTCCTCTTAGTTGTAAATATTATATAGTGTGTAGGTATAAAAAAAAAATGCATATTTTCATTTCGTGCCCGCAATGGATAATTGAAAATGGATTTTATTCTATTTATTGTTCTACTATTATAAGTAGGTATAAGAATATTATTGTTTATGTCAAAATTACAAAACTGTTTATATTCTGCGTATCGATGACATTGCTGAAATTGAAAAAAAAATGGTTCCAAAATATAACATATTATTACAAAACTCTTTACTCTGAATTATTTTTTTCTTAATATATTATTTATCCATTATAATATTTCTATTCGATAAAAAAAAAAAAAAATATATTTCTAAGTTTTATAAGTATGCCCCGACATACCTGATAACCAGCTATTTTTAGGCTAACAAAAAAAAATAGTTTTTTCTACCCATGTGTCTTGTTTATTGAAAAATTAGAACGTATACAAAAAATAATAATGTTTTTCAAACACAATTATTTCATTGATTAATTAAATCCGTCGAAGTGATTTACATAATATCCTTAAAATTGAAGTCTGTAAATGTTATGTTCTACATTATGAAAAATAAATACTCGTCAAAATTATTGTAAATATATTTAAATCATTGTAGACGGCGCAGTCAGATTCCGGAGTAATAGTGTACCAACTCATCTGTATATTCTGCGCCAGACGACAAACGCGCTACAATAATAAAACATGATATTGCACTTATATTATGTAAGCACTTATTTTATTAAAAAACATATATTAAATTAATATGATTTAAAACACAGTCTAATTCTTATTAGTTATATTACCTATAAATGTTTTTTTATCGATTAAATACGCGTTTAATTCGTTGTATTATTCACAGTGGATAATATATAGTAATAATATTGTAATATTTGTATATAGTAAATGCGCGGTTGTTGATTCGAATCAAATATAATAACATTTCGGTGGACAGTTTTTTTTAAAATCTTTAGAAGTAGCTGCTCCCATATTTATGATCTGGATATGTCTTTATAAGTAGAAAATTCGATCAGTAAAATAATATCAAAGAAAATTTTTATAAATGTCATGCTTATGCGGTTATCTCAATTTAATGTGAGCATTTATCTACTGGGCTTAACGGTAAACTAAGTATATAATATACTAGTTGTATTACTTGACTTCACTCGGGTTAAAACGAATCTATTTTTTTTATCGTTTTACGTTTTGTTTCAGTTGAAATGTAATACACAATCACAATGAACAATTGTATGGTTCTCCACTTCTAAATTCTTTCAACGTTTTTGACGTAATCGCAAAAAACTGGAGACATATATTCAACAGATGCTTAAAAGTCGACGTAAATCAGACATAGCTGAGATTGGTATTTGTCTTTATGTGTTTACAAAAAAATATATTATACAGAATTAAGAAAGAAAACCATGAGATTGTAAATCATAAAAGTAATCACTGCAATATTGTGTTCATAAGTATTTGACATTAAGATCTGTTTTTTTTTAAAATTATATATTTTGAAAACTTTTTTTTACTTGCCATATTTAAACTTATTTTTTATAATAGTAATATCGTTCGTAAGTCTTAACCAATAGCAACCATTTAAATAAACAACACAAAATTCGATTTTCTTTTGCCAAAACTAAATTCATGTGCGAGCCACCCTATAGCAACCTATGTGGGTTGAAAAAAAAATGCTATCGAGTCTCATGCAATCTATTGATATAACTTTTATTGAAAACGGTCCTTTAGTTTTTGATTATATAGACTATAGAGGACAAACAAAGAAACATTTATTTATATATGTATATAGATTAATATTATATTGGGATATCTGTATAATAATAATGACTTATTACTATATAACTATCTGTATAAACTATTTAATAACTAATTTGAAAAACACCATTCTCTATATTATTTATTATTAAAGCTGAAATCGAAAATATATTAAATATCTCTAAAATATAAACGAACTTCTTGCAAGCATTTTTTTCTTTTGAAACGCAATAGGAAATATATATATTGTGTTTATTCAAACATTTAACAAACATATAAAATATATTATATATTTGCATTGGTTGAAAATATATAATATAAGTGTACAAATAAATCAAAAAGCATATATTGTCGTCTATCGAAAGTTATTATCATTTTATGAGACTTCAATTACAAATGACCTTTCTTTTATATAATAATATAGTAGATCATACTATAAATAAGGCTGCAATAACTTAGTATGAAATCGAAGAAAAGATTGTCGACGAAACTACTCGGAATGGAAGAGTATTTTCATTTATTGACTTTTCTAATTTTCTTCGTATCGGATTAGGATAACAAAGAATCCATTGGTCTGACAAAAGTGTGCGTTTTTGTTTGTTTGTTTATTATTATTATTTTTTTTTTTTGTAAACACATTATTGAGCAAATTGAATGGTTCAATTGTTTCACACGATCTTAATCGATTGGAAATTGGTCACAGATGGTCCATTAAATAGAATTATTTGAAACTTCCCAGTAGTTTTTGAAACATTGTAAAAAATATATACTGCCATACAAAAGCAAATCAGCAGTATAAAGTCTTATTTAAAAAAATCACCATTTTTTAACATTGTTCGAGGACATATTCCAATTACGATGACGTTCTTATTAAATGTTTATAATAAAACGTCGATCAACACTTTTGAATATAGTAGTTTTAGTTGTAGAGACAATTTCGAATAACGTATGAAGTTAATTATTACAATTTTAGATCATAGAAGTAAAAACTACAAATTTTATAAATTAATTAACTGAAAAAAAAAATCTTACACCACTGAAGATAAGCTTCGAGTTAGATAGCAGGGTTGTATAATTAAAGAGAAGCATTTTAAGAAAAGTTGCACTCCACAATTATTCACAAACTTTAGCAAGATAATTTGTTAGTATGTAGGTATAAGTAAAATACTAATATTTAGACAAACTTAGAAGTACTGAGTACTAATCCTTACACTCAAACTATTTTGTTTACGATTTCTCATTTTATAAGTTTTTGCCTTGATCTTAAAGTGTTAACGAACAAATTTAAAACAAACATTTAAAGACAAAACTTCCATACAAACTAATTTAAAAAAAAGAAGAAGATCGATATATTTAAACCGAAAAATAATATGCCGTACAGCCGTGAGAATATTCTTAAGTTTTAAATAGTAGTTGAATATAAAAGGACGTTGAAGATTTTAATTATCGTGTGCAAAAAGACAAAAAATAATTACTAAATGTATCTGAAGTTTACAAAAGCGACCGTCACTTTGTATAATTAAACGTGATCTTTTATAAATCTTTGTAAATTATTTTATTCTAATGACAACTCGAAAAATATATCTCGTTATATAATTTATGGTTGGTAAGTAGGTACGAGTAATTCAAAAAATGTTTCTTTTCTGATGGAGTACCTACTTATTATTTTTACGGTCAGTGGATAAGTAATATTACGTTATATTGTAAGTCACATTATTTTTTATTTCAGTAAAATATTAAAGCAGAAAAAAAAATGGAAGAGAAAAAAATTTTTTGGTTTAAAGCTTAATTTTAAGCACTTGTTTTCGCTCTAATAACCCCATGAACATAATGGCCCTCAATAAACCTTAAAACGCCTTGTTGAATAAGCTACTTTTAAATTAGTTTCCTTGTTACGAAATGTATTGGAAATGTCTATTGAAATTGGATTTCTTCGTCGGAATAACATATTACTGATCGACGATTTTTCATAACGAGAAATAAAACTCAAAATCGACGACGACGCTAAGTATACTTACGTATTTTTAGTACATATTTATGGAATTCGTCGGATTGATAACTATAATATATTATGGTATTTAAATCGAGGTTAGACTTACGCAGAGTCATCCTGAAATGGTGGTAAACCGCGATAACTACGTAAGTAAGTTACGATTGAGCATGAAATATTTTTTTAGCGACGTTGCCACATCATCTATCATTTCGTGAACGCGATTCCCGTCCCCGAGAAGGCATCAGATCGCAGGAGGATATTTTAGATTTACAGAGACGCCGAAGAGCGGAACGCAACCACTTCCGAGCATTTACTTACCCGAAATGAATTTTCTCGGCTGTTACCTATCCCCTCCCGGGTGGTTAGATTTTCGCGGCAAGTCAGAGGGATATACATTCGACTCGTAGAGAGGAGCAAAACGGTGGCTCCAATAACCGACTATTCCGGCAGAAATAAATACCTAGAGCTACTTGTCCGAAATGTATTTCTATTTCAAATAATATATAAATAATAAAGTGTTACGGTGACATCACAGAATTTTCGATATTTTGGCCGACGAATTCGCTCAATGGTGTCAAAACGGTTTCCCATGCTCGAACAAGCAGCTGTGATGAAATCGTATTTACTAATTTAAAAAATAATTTATCTCGTCCTATGTATATAATGACGTCACGATTGATGCTATTTTCTACATAAGGATTGAGGACTATTTTATACCAAAATAACATACTCCGTTTAGTTATTATTAATTTATTCGTATGGTCACTCCGTTTAGTGTCAAAGCGTATAATAATTGGATTATTGATTTTCTTACCAATATTTATGAATCTTACAAATGATGATATTATATTAGACACGACGACATAGCGTGCTCAGAGGGTAGGCATTCGGTAGAGATATTTTTGCCGGCCAATGCTTTTTTAATTTTTTTAAATAACAAAACTAAAACGATGAACGATACCTATGAGTGGTATCTATATGATCGAACGAAAATAATAGTTTTGCATTAAACATTAGTCGATTGCATATTAATTTAAGTTTATACTTACTATAATTCGATATTGTTTGATCAGAATACGCGCTTTGCAATCACCTATATGTTGTAGTCTTATTGATTTTTTTTGTTTTAAATCGTATATTATAAATTTATATTGTCAAACAGTCTTCTAAGAAATAATAATAATAATATTTTGGTATTGTTATACACCCGTATTTAAAATAATTTATTCCCTAAAATGTTTTAAACACTCTTTCATAGTGAAATCACCATTTCGCTTAAAAGTTAAAAGCCAAAAGTCCAAAACTTTTTTAATGAAACTCTACGATATTTTCATTGGATTTTTATTGAAGTTAAAGTAAAGTTACAATCTTAATGTATTTTTAAATTTGAATTTCTTTTGAAGAGCAATCATGTTGATATTATTACTATTTGGCTTTATACAAGCGATCTGATATCTTTATTGTTTTTGATTATCTATCTTTTTGTTGAATTTCAAAAGTCACCGATGTTTAGGAGTTAATAACTTTATAAGTAGAAGGTATGTTCGAGTTTTTAATATTGTTTTCGTCGTAATTGTAATTGGATTGTTGGATTAACTTGTTAACTTATCGCTGTAACTATAAATAAGTAAATAGAACATTTTCCCTTATTACATAAAAAGTAAAATAGTTTTTGTATTTAGTATTAGTTATATAGTACAAGAAAATTGCCAGGACAGAAAGTAAAATTCTTAGTACGGTCGATAATTACCCTAAAATATATTTAGGTCCACATAATAATAATAAAATGTATTTGTTTCACAAAAATCTATCGAATTTAAATGATACGATTACCAGTTATGGTATGAAAATACAACTAATAATCGATGGACCAGCAGAACGCGAAATTATTTTTGTTTTTGAAAGTGTGCATTTATAACTGTTGCATGATAACATAATTAAAATAAAATTATTTTAGATTCTTATATTCCTGTGAACATTTGAAATTTGGGTAATGGCGTATAGCAATGTTTATTCACTTTTATTTCTGCTCGACAATAATGTCAACTCTGGTTGTCATTTTCCGTTCCAAATGAAATACGATTTTTATCCATAATCCCACAGCAAATACCATTTCCATTAATTAAAAAAAGACAAAATTGAATTACACTTATTTTGGGCACTATTTGCAGCGGATACATTAGGTCAATTAAAATAGACGTCAACAATTGGGAAAAAATCAATAAAAACATTCACTTTAAATAATATTATATTTAATCTATATATTAATAAAAGGAAATGTGTGTGTATGTGTAAGTGACCAACGTCCAAGTCTATCACACTCAAGTTCTGAAATTTGGTATATAGGTATAATCCTTTACTCGATGATGTGCACCTCGAAGCTAAATTTTAAATTTTACACACAGGGATTAGTTGCCTCTCGATAAACAAATATTTTTTTGTTTGTTTAGGGTCGCCATTGGTTACAGAAAATATAATCGTTATTACAATGATTGGATATAATAATTATTTTAGACTTATATTTTATATTTGATTAAAACCACCCCAATGAACATGTTAAAAATATATTATGTAGCTTATATCTAACGGAGTTTAAGAAGGCTTTAGGCATAGTAAAGACGGCCATTTTATTTGTCACGAGCAACACCGTGCAGGATCAGCTAGTATTAAATATACTTTACTTATATTAATATACATATATGTCATATGTCATAAACTCATAAATACATTGCATGTTTATTAGTGGTCCTGACCACTGATCGTCTATGGTGCCTAATAATATTATATAACCTAATCAAACTTTCAAAGTTATTGGTCAGTATAAATATTGTGTGTTTTAAACTTCAATAGGGCGACACGGGTTTGTTGAACTATTTTACCTCTTTCATAATTTTTTTATCATAATTTTTTACAGTAGTTATACAGAGTTTTGCCGAGAGAAAATCAAGAAAAGTGTTGTTGAGGTAATCTCATAATTGGTTTTCGATGCACTTTTCATGGCTTTCCAAATCTAGTTACGCAACGCTCGTCGTATAGTAATATATATTTAATTTTTTTTTCAATCGGATTAATAATTTTTTTTAGCATTTTTGAAAATGTTCAATTTTTATTTCATTTTCTTAGAACATTTACACTGAAATCAACATTTGTTGAAAAATTAATTTTATTACTATATGATTCGACGTCTATACAGAGGAGGCCCCTAATGTCGTGTATAAATACGTCTGAAACTGTGTGTATCGTGGTAATTCATATCGACCAATCAATCAGAGAGGACAATTTATTTGTAGGTGCCGAGCTCGTTTATAGGACGGTAATATTATATCCGTCATTAGTGTTATGAAATTACAATTTTTCTCTTAGTATTTTTCGGGATTGGGCCTGCCTCCGAGTATGATATAGACAAGCAGTGCTTACATTCCGATTTCCCGGTGGGCCTATCCTATCCGTCCGTGCGGCTACATATTTTAAAACTTAGTCGCTTTTTTGATAGACGTCGAAAGAAACGCGGCAGTGGGTGTACAGCCACACACACGGCAGTCGCACGACAAATTTTCATCTTAGACAGCATGATGAGGCGGGGTGTGGGTAGGAAAATAAATCGTAAAATAATGTGGTATGCGCGGTATATGTATTGTGGTACCTATGCCAATATTAGGTACACGGCGCGTAGGTACATATTACAGCAGGCACCCTTTTGCTTTAATGCTATTTAGTCGAGATACCGTACGCGATTATTATTTATGCTATACGAATAAATTGCGGTTTTATCGTCGAAATATGTACACAAATGCGCGTGAAGTCGTTAAAATATTATACACACGGCGAAAACGGCCTCGCGATAGGGACGACTTGACCTGGCCGTCCTCAGAACTTGACAAATATATATTATATAACACCGCGGCTTAAAGATTATTCTGGAATTAACGGTGAGCACCACCATAATAATATTTACTAGTATATATAGGCCTATATTATATATATTTATATTAATATTTATTTGTGTTAAGAACAATAATAATTTATCATGGTATCGCTTTCATCGATTGACGACCGTGCAGTGTGTCCAATCATTAGACACGCTGAAATTGTAGCCCACGAGTCCTCGTCCATGTGTGTTTGTATTATATACTATATACCAGCAGTTCCCAAACTTTTACGACCACGGCACCCTTCGGAAATAGTTTGTGTTTTGTGGAACCCCAATGTCTCTAACTGCACCAACTCAATTCCATTTTTTCGTGAATTTTTTTTTCCAAGTTTAATGTATAATAATTTTTTCAATATTCACATACATCTGACGGAACCCTTGAGATTTTCCCACGGAACCCTTAGGTTCCGCAGAACACACTTTGGGAATCGCTGCTATATACATTATACAATTTACTACTTACCAGGGACGTGCCGATAATCTCATTTTATTTTATGGTCGATTCAAAATTTGAGTATATCTACCTTTAAAATATTTAAGCTTACCCATTTATTAAATAACATATACATACATATATTTTTTAAACAGTAAGTATATACCTATTTATTTTTAAATTTTTTAAAAATTATTATATTTGACGTCATATTTTTAAAAACAAATAATTTTAATTATATATTTTAATTACTCGTGGAAACTGACCAGTCGTCAATGAAATATATATATATGTATATTTGTGATTTTTAAGTATCTAGTTCTAAATCGAAATAAAAACCATCACCGAATACTATTCTAACGCAATACGTATGGTTATATAGTACTAAAAATCTACACGTAAGGATAAGCAGTGGCGTAGCGAACTTTAAATCATAATATGGAAGCGAACAAATTATTTATGACCTACCCCACCCCACTCCAACTGATTTATACGATACTCATATAGCTGTATATATGTTTAATAACGAGTCCTTTCTATAATTATTACGTATGATAGTTCACAAAAATAAAAATACATGTCTGACCCACCGCCCACCCACCAAAATCCAGAAGTAAACGCTTCTGAAAAACATGGTTTGCTACGCCACTGAGGATAAGGACTTATGCCAAAACTATTGCTCATAGATCGGTCTAAACTAGACCATTGTCCATTGTACATTGAATATTTGTCCGTAAGTCCGACGATGTACTTAAAATGCATTATTTTTATCGTTAGGCAACAATACACTCAGGATGCACGGACATTCGCGCAATAACGCAATGCTATTCCAGTCCCGAGGGGTATTTAATATTTATAAAATAAAAACTTCGCGTCCGTTTATTATTTTTTTTGTCGCTTTGAAAATGATTAAATATAATATTGTATTGCCCGCTTGTCCGTGAAACGTGCAGACAGTTACGGATACACACTAATTATTAAACTCAGTCCCGTCATAATATTATGTAGGTACCGGAGACGTTATACCACATTTTGGGTAAAGTTTTTATACCGAGACAAATTTTATTTTTTGACCTTACGTACATAATTAAATAAATTTTATTCATTAAATAAGTATATTGTACTTATGTTTTTGAATATTTTAATTCGTTAAACGATATTATTACTTCTTACAGTAAGGTACCATCATTAAGTTATCATAAGCCGACTCCACTATAATAGCAGCTACTATAACATCACTATAATATACATATTATTATGAAAAGGAAGGCTAAGGAAACACTTTGATAAAATGAAAATATTGAGTAGTTTTTATGTGTTATATAAATCAATTATTATTTATTTCACAGCTATTGTTATAGTAATATTATATAGGAGTAGCCGAGTATTATATATCATAACGAAGTGTTCGTCATTTTTATACGGTCGTATAAAGATCACATAAACGGAAGCCAATATTATCTAATATAAAGTGCGTGAAATATATTATATTGAAACGTATTATATTATATCGTCACCGTTTAATATAAATTTTTTTTGCAAACGAGTACTCACTCGTCTTGTGCGATATACCTGCTTATACGTATACGTGCTTAAAGCGTACAACAACCTGCTGCGTGTTTGGCATTATAGATTTAGAGTTATGATGATATTATTATTGTATTCAAAGAATAGATATGCGCGGTGCATGCCACATAGGTGGAAATCCGTTGAAAATTTCAGTAGGGGGGGGACTAACATTTTTAACATCAATGTCAGCGGAGTGGCTTCGATCAAACACGACCAAAAAACTGTCCATTTTTGGGGAAGCCAATAGGACATTTGAGCGGGGGCTACAACCCCTAATATCCGCCAATGGACTGAGCGGTGACCATTATCCTTATAATCTATATAATAAAAATCTAATGCTGTTTGTAAGTCTCGCTAAAACTCGAGAACGGCTGGATCGATTTAGCTCATTTTGGTCTTAAATTATTTGTGGAAGTCCAGAGAAGGTTTAAACGGTGAGTGAGTATGAAAATGTTCAAAATTAATTTTTTAATATTGAATTTAAATTTACATGCTTTTTTGTATGGTGTATTTCGGATATTCCCGTGACCGACCGCGATAGTAGGTTTCCAGCTACCTGTAACCTGACCTTTTTTCTTTTGTGTGTGTTTTATCGTCGGCAGCGTATAGGTATGAATTGTTCCGAGAAGTAAAACCCGACAATTATTTATCTATATTACAATATATATATATTCCGAAACTACTCAACACACTGGGATGTGCGAGATACGGGTGCCATGTCGATTTATATATATATATAGATTTAAAATGGAATATCAATGAACTCCCTTTATAGCTGAAGATTTTCGCCAAACACTGCCAGTAATTCCTAGATTAACAGCTAAAAATGAAATAAAAAGTGCACGGGATCGGATAGAAAAATTTAATATGCGTGTTACAAAATGACAACTCTGTACTGTTTTTCACCTACCTAATTCTGTTTCCATTCAATCACGCACCTCATGGGGTCCGCAATCCATCGCAGGTGGATTGCCTACCTGATAATATACTGCTCGCATATTTGCGTGATATAATGCAGTGGATTGCCCACCTAGGTGATTTAGATGTATGTAAATCACTTGAAGTTAATCTTAACTTAATATTTGGCTCAGGCAACGCCGGGTGGGACTAAATTGAATATTGTTGTAACGATATTACTTAGTATATTTTAACCGTTATTTATAAAATAAAACCCATTATTCATATAGAGTTGGCATTATTATTTTTTTAAACGGGCAACGAAGTGCACGAGATCAGCTATAGTATAATATATATAAAAGAACAGGCCTATTCTAATTTTCTGACGACACTATTCAACTTTTTTACAAATTTTTTTCACACAGTTATTCCAAATACTTTCCTGTGTGTCGCCATGTCGCCCGATTTTTCATTTTTTGTCTGATGTAGGTGGGGTATTGTATTTAAAGGTTATCGCGTTTAGTGGTTTAGAGGTTTTTTAGCGTGTCATTTAATTAATTTATACAAACTATCATATATTACATATGGCTAGACTTTAAACAGTTTAATTATAATAAAATACCAATTTTTATACGAACCGATTATTTATCACACGAACGAAGCCGGGGGTTGTTCAGCTATAGTTTCTCTATATATGGTGGGACGCTGACGCTCGAGTGCTCGATTACTGTATCGCCACATTAGGTATATATATATATATATATAGGTACGCGTTATTGTTTATGCCGGCCTCGAATAAAAGATTATAGATGAATATTGTAAAACGTATAATAGTTTAAACGCGCTCGGAGATATCGATCGACGATCGCCGTTAAAATAATCACTCTGTATTGTGTGTTCGTATATTATATTATCATCGATGGGCAATCCGGACGATCAATCTTGTCCCGTACCGGTACGCGCACATCGCATACACCCTCACACCCATAATAATACAATAATATGTCATATATATATATAATATAAATAACATATTAGGTATACGTATACATATATAATATGTACTATATACGGGGTGATTCTTTTATCAAACAACACTCATTATTTCAAAAAGTGTAAGTATTTTTGAAAATATTTTTTTACATAGTTTCGAATAATTTACAAAACAACTTTTTTATTAAAAAATTATATTTTTTAATATTTTTTATCCTTATAATTTTCTAAGTTTTTTACTTTTTTGAATGACAACATGTAGTTTTAATTTGATATTCCAAAACTTCATATTTTTCTAAAAATGTTGATACATAAAAATTGAATTTAGGACGATTAGTTTATGAGTTATAAGTATTTAAAGTTTAGATGAGCAGAGTGGAGTGGTACGGCCGTACGGGGTTACCCCGCGAAATGTTTGTCCACAACTCCGCTCATCTAAACTTTAAATACTTATAACTCATAAATTAATAGTCCCAAATTCGATTTTTATGTATCAAAATTCTTAGAAAAATATGAAGTTTTGGAATATCAAATTAAAACAACATGTTGTCATTCAAAAAAGTAAAAAACTTAAAAAATTATAAGGATAAAAAATATTAAAAAATATAATTTTTTAATAAAAAAAGTTGTTTTGTAAATTATTTGAAACCATGTAAAAAAATATTTTCAAAAATATTTACACTTTTTGAAATAATGAGTGTTGTTTGATAAAAGAATCACCCTGTATATAATATGATATTATATATTATAGTGTCACGACGAGGTGCACGCGCGTGCGGCGCTCATATTATTATCGTACGACGAGACAACGATAATATACAATATAATATCATTAGATTGTTGCTCGCGAATATAATATAGACCATTATTATTATTATTATTATAGTGGCGACGAGTATTCATGACGAGCGGTACAACAGCGGTGGGTGGGTGGGGGGTAGTAGGGATGTTGCGACCATTACGCGTGCGGTGTACATATTATATTCTATATAAAGTGTATATTATATATCGCACATACATACTATATGTATATAATATATATATAAAATATATAATCTGTACAGCTCGTGGTCCGCGACCGGAAGGGCGCGGAAGATTAGTCGGTGTTAAACGACATCTGCTGCTTCCGTCGTATAATAACAATAATATTATACTATCGCGCGATGACAATTTAATATATTATAATATGCATATATCTGTATAGTGTTATTAAATGGTATTTATATATGACATAAAATATAGTACTGGTTTATACCTAGACTGGGGTAATAGTCGTCGTTTTATATGATTGCCATCACAGGTCAGGGGACTACTGTAATAACGGAGGACCACAATAAACTTTAATAATATCACTCGGAAGATCGCCATAAAAATTCGTTCATTTAATCAATCATAACGTTAAAATATCTCAGAGGGTTGTCAGTTAAGAAACATTTTAGATACTCACTACTGTTGTAGTTATGTATATATCCACTTGGCGATAAAGTGTTTGCACTACAATTCAAATATTTATTTTAATAAAATATTATTATTATTATATTTCGTATAATATATAATTTAAGATATTATACATAATATAGTACAACAGCACCACGACTCTAGAGTAAATTTAGCCGCCGCCCACTACGACCGCGGCGAGGCCGCTTCATGGTGCACTTGCATCACCACCTGCAGAGGCTGTCGTACCGTCAGCGGGGTAGGAGCTTTTCGGAGATGCCCAACAGTCCGGAACGGGTCCGCGTTTAAAAAAACACGACCGCAGTAGCCGTTATTCGTTATCTATTTTATAAAACGTTTGCACTACAAATCAAATATATTTTTTAATATATTATTATTAAATTTCGTATAATATATTATAATTAAAGATATTATATCAGCGGTTCTCAACCTTTCTATATCCGCGTACCACCTACATAGTTTGTTAGTTCATTTTTGTTTTTACTTTGTATAATAATTGAAAATAAAAAAATTTAAATTTGATTCAATTTTTTTTGGAAAAATTTAAAATAGCCAATTTGTAAAACTGTTAATAACAACAATTTTGGTGGTAAAAACATTTTTCTAAGTTAAGTGATTTATTTTATAAAAAATTTTAAAATATCAATATTTTTTTGGAATACATTTTTTTTTGAACCGTAATTAATTTTTTCAAAATTTTTTTTTGTTGGGAATTTTCAAACACGAATATTAAATTATTTACTATTCATATAGTTTTCAAAATATTTTTGTACGTTAAATTGTTATCAATTTTCTATTTTCGTTCGTTAGGTATAGTATTTCTGTAACACAGTGTATACATAAATTATATATAATTTACACCGACACGGCTATCTTTTATTGAGCTCGGCTGGATTTATCTATAAATATGCCTCTCGGATAGATGCGATAGTTATGATTTTCCAATCAAATATCTAAAATAACTTTTTCGGAAAATGACGAACGTGTGGACACGATATTATACAATACTATGGAGTACGACAAGAGCACACGACAATTATGCATTCGGCTTACCAACACAGGTTCAGCACCTTGGCGTCCTCCGACTGGTTGCCGTTCATCTCTTCGCGGACCAGTGACATGAACTTTGCGGCGCACGAGTCCCAATCCGCGTTGATCGCCCGGTAACAGTCCGTATACTTCAGGTAGTCTGCAACACGATATTAACCAGTATAAAACGCGAATCAATTGATTAATCAATTAATTTAACGTGAATTTAATGAATATTTAAAAATGTAGTCCCGTATCAGCTGTGGCGACGCAAGACTTGTTTTTTTTTCAAACGAGAACTTTTTTAACTTTAAATCATCTCGAGCAGATGATTTTTTTCGAAAACTTTGATATTGTATCTAAATCAAAATTCTAAGTTTTAGTTTCTGAGTTATAAGTTATTACTCATTAGTGTATATATATATATATATATATATATTACATAAAATAACGTTATTCACAGGTCATTAACCAAACACATGGGTAATTATATCGTTATAAACCAGATATTCACGTCATTGATCAAATACATAGGTAATAATCGTACTTACAATTTACCAGTAAAAAAAGGCGTGCTGTTGGAGTCTAGTTATTAATGTGCATTTACTTAAAAAAAAGCTCTACCGATGAAAATAAGTCCAACACAATAATTGGGCAGTGCACTAATAATGCCCAATAAATCGGACCATTAGGTATCCAATTTTAATTTTATGAGCTGCCAAGTGCCAACCATATACTTCGACATCGCAACTTTGAGATTGTCTATTCTAAATCTATCTTGATTAGTTGGTTTATTTGAATGTAATTTATTAAATTATAGATATAAACAGTATAAATCTTAATTCATAAATATCCCGTATCTGATTATTATAAAATGTTCTCATTTCATACCATATAATATAAGGTTATTAATGTGATTCGTTAAAAATCAAAATTCCAATATTTGGATATAACGCAATTTGCCATAACATATACATACACTATAATATAAAAATGGTCTAAAAAAATATATAAAACAGATGTAAAATATTTGATATATGTATAATGTATATCATACTCGGGAATTTTTACAAATTATAAAATACTGATTGATTGATATCAATTACTTACGTTTTCAATTATCATTGTACTCGAGAATAAAATAATAACTCAAGAATTACACCTGGTTTGAATTGGTATTTAAATATTTTAAAATTATCAAAAAAACTAATAAAGTTAACAATTTACAGAAAAAAGAGTGATCCTCATTTGAAAAAAAGATTAGTTTCGACACAGTACGACACTCCTCAAATGATTAGCAAAATCTAAGTATTTGAAAATATTGTCCTTAATAGTGTTGATAAAAGTTCCAAAAATCAGAATTTTAATTAATTCATTATTAAAAGAAAAAATGGTGGTCAACATATGCTCGGTGGACAACTCTGTGTACCTATTTTATATATATTATTTTTCGCTTGAGTCGAGCGAAGCGTTCTCTACATTGAATATGTTATAATATTATGTGCTATGATAAATATAAAACTTATGCCAGTTCGTGTTCAACGTCCGACCGTGGCACACGTGTGTTTCTTATAGTATCGCATTTATAGCTTTCGATAGCAGTAACACACCAGTCTGTTTCGCGTTGCAGGTAATATGATTATAATTATTGCCTTAATTACACCAATTAAATAAAAATCCCAAATCTATAACGATGGGCGATAAGCCCATTACCATATCTGACGATATGTACACCAGTGCTTCCCAACATATACGAAATACTACAACGTTTGCAGAGATAGCATCCAATGTAACATTACCGAAAATGAATCAAGCCATTGTATTTAACTCAATTAACAACATCAAACAAATCGAATACGTTACCGCAATCAGTAAAATCACACCCGCAGAAAATATTCAATTTGTATCACGCATTTCAAATAATAGATTTTGCATATTTTTCAATAGTCAAGCCGTCATGGAAAATCTACTCAAAACTCACTCTTCAATTTATGTCAATGAAATAGAAATCCCCATCCGTAGACTTATAAATGCGTCCAAAAGAATCATTCTGTCCAACGTTTACCCTACTATCCCTAATCAACTTATACTAAACGCTCTCCACGAATTAGGAATTAAAACCACTTCTCAAATTTCACACATGAAAGCTGGATTTGCAACAGATCAATTTGCGCATATATTAAGCTTTAGAAGACAAGTATATATTAACCAAGACAGTGTGTCCAAACTTCCCAGTTCAATCACAGTAACTGTAGAAAACACCACTTTTAGAATATTTATTACCGATGATACCGTAACTTGCTTTCAATGCCATAAAACCGGACATTTTTCAAGCCAATGTAAAAATGTACCCGAACAATTCAATATCATCGATATTACCGAAACCGACATAAAAGAAACTAATCATTTATCATCAGCCTCAAATGTAGGAAAAAATGCATCTCTCTCGCCACCGATTGTTAATGCTCAAAATATTTATTCCACTCTGAACAACGATCCTTTAACACCTTACCAAGCGAATGAAAATGGTGATCTTATCACTATCGATCAACCCAAAAAACATTCACTAGCCGAAAAGCTCAAATTGTCTTCCAACCAAAATGTTAACGTAACGTCTCCAAACCTAGTTAAACGTCCAGCCCCGTCGACCACATCTCTACCACCATCTCCAAAATCTTCGCACGCATCCAGCTCACCTTCAATAATGAAGCCCCCCAACGCACCTGGCGGTGAAACCCAGGCATCAAAAAACCGCAAAGGAAATGTACACAAAAAACCGAAAGTTAGAACCAGCACCAGTTCAAACGATAGCTTCTATTCAAATATCGATGAAGGGTTAAATCCAACCAAAGATTTGTTCAACTCCAACCCTCCAATGTCCTTATCTCTCGATCAATTTAAAGATTTCTTCGAAAACTCACAAGGTTGCACTGATCTTGAGAGTTTATGTACGGAACACCATAGCAGTCCAGAAAATATAATTCAAATCATTACAAATATTTACCCTGCCATAACAAATAAAAGTATTAAAAATCGTCTAACCAGATTATCAAAAGCACTAGAAAGAGTTCAAAACTTAAATTCTAGTCAGCCTTTTTATCCTAGCAGTAATGATGATGAAACCTACTAGCTCGATCCATAACCATACAACCACTACATACCAAATAAACTAAATATTAAACCAATCATGACAATTAACAATAGTCTTAAAATACTTCAATGGAATCCAAATGGATTCTTCTCAAAACTGGATGAAATCAAGTTATTATTAAACAAATACTGTCCAATCTCAATATGTCTACAAGAGACTAATTTTATCAACAATAAGGTCGGCTCCCTAAAAAATTACACAACATACTACAAAAATAGAACTAATGCTGGCAGAGCCAGTGGTGGGGTGGCAATCTATGTAAATTCAAACTATCACTCCGAAGAAATTATCATTAACACCAATCTAGAAGTGGTCGCAGTTAATGTTTCAATAAAAAATCCTTTAACAATCTGTAATATATATCTACCTAACTCTCATGATTTTGAACCATCCGATATTCAAAACATTATAAATCAACTCCCCTCCCCTTATATCCTCTTAGGTGATTTCAACAGTCACAATCCTTTGTGGGGCTGCTCCACTCTTGATCAACGAGGAACTAAAATCGAACAAACACTGTACAGCAACAATGACCTCAATATACTTAACAGTGGCCAAGCTACAAGAGTTAGCGCAAGCACGGGACACTTTTCAGCCATCGACCTTTCATTCTCATCATCTACAATTACTCCCTACATAGATTGGGATGTCATACCAGAAATATCAAGCAGCGACCACTTTCCTATCCTCATATCACTCAATCACACAAACTCCCACAATCATTATACTGGCAAAAAAAAATGGAAATTAAAAAATGCCAATTGGAATACATACCAAAACGAAATCGATAAAAATATTGAATCTACTTCTTGGACAAATACTAATAATATAGAAGATAAGATAAAACTGTTCACCAACCTCATTTTAAATACAGCCTCCAACGTTTTCGAGTTAACTAGGTACTCTGGCAAAAGACCTCCAGTCCCTTGGTGGAATAAAACCATCAAACAAGCTATACGGAAAAAAAAGACTGCCTTTAATAGATACAAGCGAACCTTAGACCTCCAAGATTTTATACAATTTAAAAAATATAAAGCGCTAGTCAGATACCTCATTAAAAGTGAAAAAAAAAGTCATGGGAAAATTTTACATCTAGTCTAAACAGTTATATTTCCCCTACCATAATGTGGAACAAAATTAAGACATTAAAAGGAATCCCCTTTACACAGATAAAAACACTGATGGTAGGGCAAACAGTTTATACAGATCCTATAGATATAGCCAACGAAATAGGACAGTTTTTTTACTCCAACAGTAGTAACTCTAGTTTGGATCCTGACTTTTTAAAATTTAAAGAAACTCAAGAATTAATTACACTACCAAGCCCCACAATAACATCAAATCAAGGTTCAATTCTCAACGATCCTATCACAATGTCAGAATTGAACACTAGTCTAGAAGGCAAAAAAAGTAATAGTTGTGGACCAGACAAAATACCGTTCGTATTTCTCCAGAACATCTCCATTAAAGGTAAAAACCTACTACTAGAGGTGTTTAACAATGTTTGGTTGTCCGGTATTATCCCAACGTTATGGAAAAATGCTAGCATTACCCCTATTCCTAAAAAAGAGCAAGACAGACATAAACCTTCAGGATATCGCCCTATTTCTGTCTTATGTAACCTGAGTAAAATACTTGAAAAAATAATTTATAACAGGCTTAATTGGTATGTTCAAAGATTCAATCTGTTATCCCCAAACCAGCATGGATTTAGGAAATTTCACTCCACTACAGATTGTCATGTAAAAATTGAAACGGAAATACTCGAATCTTATGCCAACAAACAAACCATGATTCTCATTAGTCTGGACCTTCAAAAAGCATATGATACAGTTTGGCGACATAGAGTTTTAAATATACTGAGCAAATGGCACATCAATGGGCAAATGTTACAATTTATAACATGTTTTCTTAATGAGCGTTCTTTCCAAGTTAATGTAAACGACCACATTTCAGAAAAGTTTGTTCTCGAGAACGGAGTCCCACAAGGATCCCTCCTGAGCATTCTGCTTTTTCAAGCTGCAATAAACAATCTACCTGATGAAATTTCACATCCTGTCAAATCAATTATGTTTGCCGATGACACTCATATTTATCTCAAAGGGAAAAACATTGAATCAATGACACGTCGTCTCCAAGATTGCCTAAACGACCTGTCAAAGTGGTGCTTCCACTCAGGTTTTATTTTCTCACCAGAAAAAACCAAATGTATCATGTTTACCAAAAAGAAACAAATTTCTAAACCAAAGTTGTTTTTGGGAAACACACCTTTACCCTTTGTGAACAACATAAAAATTCTAGGATTGACTTTTGATAGCAAACTTACTTGGAAACCGCATATAATTAAGACCAAAACAAGCACAATCAAAAGTATCAATATCTTAAAAACATTGAGTCATGCTGAATGGGGAGCTGAAAGTAATATCTTAATCAACTTATATAGATCTCTTGTTAGATCTAAATTAGACTATGGTTCAATATGTTATACTAATGCAAATCCGAATATTCTAAAAACAATTGATATTATTCATAACAGTGGTCTCAGAGTTGCAACCGGAGCATTTCGAAGTAGCCCCATCCCAAGTATTTTATCCATCTCTGGAGAACCTCCCCTTCACATCCGTAGAATCAAATTAGCTCTAAATTATATTGCTCGCATCTTGTCCTCCCCTGAAAACTCAACATTTCCATTTTTAATTCAAAATCGTTTTGCTAATATATTTTGCTCCAATCCCAATCTAAAGAAACCACTGGGTTTGAGGATGTTAAATGAAATGTCAAGTACCAATATTGATCCAAATTTAATTATCAAACGAGAATGCAGTGTGGTGCCTCCTTGGAGGGTTCCAACCTTTCTAGTGGATACCAGTTTGGCAGAGTTTACTAAAAAAGAAACGGTAAATATTATATTTAAAAATTTATTCAACGAAATCATGGACTCTTCTTCGTCTAACCCACAAATATACACAGACGCATCCAAAACAAATTCAGGTGTTGCGATCGCAATAATAAACGGCGATCAATCAATATCGTACAAACTACCGGACCATAACTGCATTTATACGGCAGAATACTTTGCACTCCTGGAGGGAGTCCACCTAGCCACCCAACTACCCGACTCGACCATAAACATCTGTTCAGATTCGCTCAGCGCCTTAAACAATTTAAAATATAATTTACACTCAAGCATTCTAGCAATTAAAATAAGCAACATAATCGAAAAAGCTAACAAAAATATACGGTTCATATGGACACGAGGCCATTGTGGCATAGATGGCAACGAAAAAGCTGACATAGTAGCTCGTGAAGCAGTTGACAACCCTCTGACCAAATTACGCAAATACTCCGCACCCATCGACATTCACAGAGACGTCAACACCTTTTGTACTAATTTATGGGAATCTGAATGGCGACGTACACCTAATAATAAGCTAAGGGAAATTAAAAACACTACCGTATTCTGGCCCAAACCTCATACATCGAATCGCAAAGATGAAGTTATTATCAATAGACTTCGCATTGGTCACTCAAAGATGTCCCATGGACATCTTATGCGCAGAGAAGATCCTGAAATATGTCGAACATGCGGAGAAACTCTCACAGTCAAACACCTAATCATCCACTGTCGCAATTATGTAGAGGCAAGAGAGAGTCTGGGACTGCCCGATAACCTGTACGAAGCCCTCAGCCCAACCCAGGACAACACCAACCAAGTAATCGCATTCCTCAAACTAACCAATATGTACAACCTAATTTAAGGACCCATCTCATTCTACAGTGCAATCAATTATAAATCGGCTTGTATAAACTAATCTTAAGAACCTCTGTCTAATAACACAAAATTTTGTACCTATAACTAATATTTTTTGTAAGCTAATAACCTTAGCAGTTGAAGCTTTACCATGAAATAAAAAAAAAAAAAAAAAAAAAAAAAAACTTATGCATAGTAAATATAAAATTAAAAAAAAGAATTTAATGATTTCCCGAATATCCAGAGTTATTGACAGCTGGTTGTTAAAGACGATAACCATCCGGTGTCGTGTTAGGTTAGGTCATATTATGTGAAATATTATTTTCCGCGAAATTATATATATTTTGAGGTCGTGTCATTACTATATGATAATAAATATTATCTTTTTAGTATTTTTTATGCTGTCACAAAATTGGTTTCTAGTTAATCGTTTGACTTTGCTGCTGCCACATCTTTACGACGGGGGACATGCAAAGTCTGAAAGAAAATCCATAAAACCGAGGATTTCGATTTCACTCGACGACTACTATAGTGTTTGCCAACCGTTAAGACCTAAGACCCGAGAATACACAAGAGGAAGGACAAAAAAAAAATCTTCCACCAAAACGATCGAAAACGGATTTACCCGCGAACCGCCGCCGGGAGGACATATTTATATTTTCAGCGGTACGGTAGGAGTGTATTTTTTTTTTTTTTGTTTCGTATAAGTTTGCTATCGGCCGTATACTTATTATATACATATAAATATATACACGCGAACAATTCGGGAAAAAATATATACAATAGCTATATATTGTGGTTTGGAACGGGCGCGGGACGTTGTCGGATTTCTTTTTTTGATTTTCCTCTCTGTAAACACGACGCGATGCACGCGAAAAAGTCGAAGTGTTTTTGGTCGTCGTCTTAAACGCGCAAACGTAATTTATATGGAAATAGATTTCGGGTAGGTACTATTATAATAATCTACGCATAATGTATATTGTGTATTCAGTATTATTATTATGTATCGGCGAACCGTTTTATACCGAAAGCACTCTGCAGTACCGCGGTAACCTCCGACACGTAACGGCGGTGCACGGTTCGACGACCGTCATAATGGATGATAATAATATATTATTTATTATATTTGCACACAAATCCCCGATAAATCCTTTGATCTCGTTGCTTACTATTATAGTGTGATACATAGCATATTAGATATATTATGAAAAACGAGTAACTGGGTTAAGTCCCCCTCTTATAGTTTTATAATGTCAATGACTTAAAAAATCGCATAAATTAGGTAACTCGAAACAGTACTTATTTAAATATAATAAACGTATTAAATAATACGACTAGGGCCGCATTTAGGGATTTTGTGCCCCCAACAGTTATGGCGCCCCTTTTAACATATTTTTTTCAATATCATATACGTATAGTAGTAGTGGCTAATTTTTTTTTCTCAGGGCCATAAAATTTAATTTACAATATTTTTGTTTCTAACCAACCTATACTTCTCAAATACATCATCAGTAGCCGAATTTGCTGATGACAAGACGTTACTATCAATTGATTCTTTTCATTACAATATAGTCTCTACTAGTCTACAAAATCACCTCGACCGCATGACTGGCAAGACTGGCTTACAAAATGTTGGTTTGAAGTAAATCAAAATAAATCCACTCGTGCAATATTCACTATCAAATTAACCTCATTTGTCAATGTTACATTCTATAATTGCATCCCAAACACTATTTCCCCAACATTAAAATATCTCGGTATAGTTTTATATCATCGATAAATACTCAATTAATTTCCTCGACACTTTGAATCTAAAAGACTTTTTTTTTAATAAACCTTCTGAGAATGGTAAGACTTTACTTTGTAATAACAAACATATTCCCATATTAAAATTAAACTGCTTAAATACACAACACTCTTAAAACCAATTTGGGCTTATGAACTTATTGTGATGGAACACGAAAAAATTTAATTTAATCTTTTCAAAACATCGCCCTTTGAAAACTAATTACAACGCCTCTTTCTAAGTATCAAACATAATATTACACACAGATCCAAAATTTAAAACCGTAATCGAAGAAACCAAATGTACCAGCTATCTGTAAAAGATCACACGATCGTTTATCACCTCATTCAAACCAACCCATTTTAAACTTATCCTCTTTTATCACCTCTAACTGGTAATCATCGTTGACCTCCGAAGCGTAAATGCTGCTGTCGTAATCTCCTAATATAATAACTAATAAACACGTCATCGGTGGCTTTTTTCATCACTTTAATGAGTTTTTTCCTGTCACGCTTTTCATTCACGTATCACATAATAGGTACGTTGACTGTGTCAAATTGATGTAAACTGTACATAACTTAGATATGACAAAAAAAGATATTCATACATAATACACAGAGTGATCCATTAAACTCGAAACACTCATTTTAAAAAACTATTGACGTTTTAAAAAGTATTTTTTTTACACAATTATAATTCGTTAAAAACAACATTATTCTAAAAAAAAATATTTTTACTATTCATCATTTTTTTTCAATGACAACGTGCATTTTAAATTCCTTATTCCAAAACAGCATATATATATATTTTTTTATGTACTTCGATGTGTAAAAATGGAATTTCTAACGAATAGTATGAGCTATAACTTATAAGTATTATTTAAGTTCAGAAGGGCGGAGAAGAGTGGTACCCAGAGGTTCTCCTAAAAATGTTGGACCACTACTACTCTTATCTTAATCTTTAAATACTTTTAAGTTATAAACTATTTTGATTTTTATAGATCGAAATACTCCGAATTATTATTCTGTTTCAGAATTAAGAACTAAAAATGTATATTATCATTCAAAAGAGAAAAAAAACTTAGAAAATGATAAAATGGATTTTTTTCCAACAATATTGTTTTGGAACGACATAAAATCGTGTATAAGAAATATTTTTAAAAACGTTGGTGTTTTCTGAAACAATGAGTTTCTCGTTAAATCGATCACCCTGTATACACTTTGATTCTAACTGTATCTCGATGTTCTTCGAAATTCACCCTGCCGAACCAAGACGAGCCCCACGCCCCCACGATTACCACTCTACTATTTCACGTATTATTTTAGTTACTACTTATTAACATTTCGAATAAATTTTACTTAAATCGATTAACTATGTCTCAAATAATATGTTTTTAATTATAAAAAATGCTTTCAACTTTCAATGTATATAATGTGTTTTTTGTTTCAAACAACGTCTTAAACGATTATTTATGAAAGCCCTGCTGTTACACTATGGAAATATATTAGTTATGCGTATACCATGCCT
Source organism: Neotoxoptera formosana (assembly GCA_022818045.1). Classification (NCBI taxonomy): domain Eukaryota; kingdom Metazoa; phylum Arthropoda; class Insecta; order Hemiptera; family Aphididae; genus Neotoxoptera; species Neotoxoptera formosana. Next base: position 4,066,562 of record CM040634.1, read on the forward strand.
ATTTAAATTATTAATTGTCCACAAAGCTTTTTTTTGAAAGACGTTTTTCCAATAAAAAATGTTAACTTGTCAAAGCGTGGGTTGTGTAATAACATCGAATAAATTAAAAGACTTGTAAGTCGTAGTCGTCCAATTAATAGTTTGAAAATTTAAACCGGTTAAGATTACCTGTGTTTTTGTTTGTATAAAAGAAATGCTTTTTTAATAATATTAGTCTTATTAATTATACACATCAAAAAATATATATTTAAAAAGGTAGTTCGACGGTAACTCTTATTGGCCATCGCCTATACCACATTAACGATTAACCAACAAAATCTTGACAGAGTATATTATTATCTTAGTCTCCTGCTAAACTGGGCACATTTATCGTTTAACTCATCTCCACACAAGTCTGTTTTATATTTTATAATTTTGAAATAAATGATAAGTCTTCGCTTTAAAAAAAAGATTGGATCCAATAATATAATTTATAGTGTTACAATGAGAATTATTTACGAGTGCGATTTTTAAAATTTAATAAACAAAATTAACTTGTACACAAAACAAAAATAATTAATAAATTATAATACAAAAAACAAAAAATAACTTCATTGCCGTCTTAAAAATAATACATTTTTATGTGATTAAAATGTTGAAGGTTAGTTAAATTAAATTGTTATGAGCGTAGTTTTTGAGATGTTTCATGCGTAGATAGTTAAAATATAAACCTAATTTAAATCTTTTATCCAAACTTCCTAGTTTTAATATCAAAAATGTCATGTCGTCCTATCAAAATAAATATAATAATATTATAACACCAATGTAATTCGTGAACTCACGAACGCAGCTGTAATATTATTTTTAACTCAATTTTTTTTTCTCTCATCAGCTCCCTCGTTATTGAATATAGATAAACGAAAAATATAAACGTACTACATACGTAAAAATAACGTACATTTTGGCCTAAATCTCGTTGGAATATTAGGATTGTTAAGACTCGATTGTTATTCGGGTTTGTACTCGGGAACTAAAATATTGTGAACAAGTCGTACTATTTAAATAATATAAAAAAAAACACACTTTCGGTACAATTCACTAGAAAATTTAAATGAAAAATTCTACGAACGAACTCATCAGAGTACCGTTTGTGTCGAGTTTCCGATCTATGCGGGAAGGCAGCTATGTTATTACGAACTTTTGTGGCGGGTACCCCCAAAAAAAAAAAAAAAAACGTGTAAGGGCACGGTAAAAAAAGTTTCTATATACGAATTGCGTCGTTTCAAAACCAATATAGGTTGAGGACGTCACACTACATATGTTTCTTATTTTTGTTTTCAACACACAATATATTATTAATAACGCATTGGCGCAGATCGATCATCGATGGCCGTGAAGTGATTTCAGACCTGCAGAGGTACACCTATTATGAAAATGAAAGAAAACAATATTATGAGCTATCGAGGGCATCGCGTTTTTCATTATTATTATTACTCTCGATTGAATAATATAAATTTCGTTTTAGGCTATCTATTTTTTTCAGAACGCCACCACTTTTTTTTTATAAATTAATATATTTCCAAATTATTGTTTACGATATTCCGCTGAAAATGCATGTTTTGCATTAATTCGCTTATAGTAATAGAATAATATACCTAATAGTGTTTCGTCGTAAAACCACTTCAGATAATAATTTTATTCCTTACGATCGATGAACACGTTTTTCCTATATGCTCACTGTTTACTCGGGTGAAAAACATAATATCTATCTATCTAAATATAACACAAACCTCGGCGTGAAGTCCTTTTAAAACTATAATAAAAAATGATTTCGTCATATTATATTATATGTACTTGTTGCAATAAATTATATTGTTCTGTCATAAAAGTTTGTTATGTAAAGTATTCAAAACAAGGGAACTGTAAATAGTCAGGCTCGATGGGATTGCATTTGTAATAGTGTAATGCATATTATTTTAAGGATTTGCAAAAACTATAATATTATAATAACGATAATAGTATTATTCGTTGGAATTACAACGTTTATGAATAAAAACTGTAGGAAAAATTAAGGAATAGTTACAATTTTTTTACTTCTGTCGTTTATGAGGAATAAAGTGTTATTTAGTATTCCTAACAATCGTTATGATAGCTATTCAAGTTATTAAATTTAATCTTTGGACAATTTAATAAATAATAATAATAATAATAATAATGCACTTTCTAACAGTTTTATTACATTTCAATCTTTTCCCGGATGTTCTATATGTACTTCCAATTCAGATAATATAATATTAAGCTCTGAGAAAAATGTATAACAATATGCTGACTCGATTAAACGTTCGGTTATTTCATCCCGAAGGTAGAAATCAATAAAATAATAGCTAATTCGTGGAAACGCAAACAATCGTTTTCGGATGTAATTATATACTGTTATAGACGTATCCCGCAGTAAATTGTTAATAAAAAAAATAAATAACGAAAAAAGTTTAAGCTATAAAAACTTGGTATTTGTGTTGCAATAATTATTCTCGCGAGTACATACTTGTTGTTTATATACAGTTTTTATTATACCGTACAATTATATATTATGCGATTAAAATTAATTTACCGTTTTTATTTGAACGCTTACAAACCGTGTACAATAATTATTTTGGCATTTCTCAAATAGAAAATAATATATTCCTGTAATTAATAATGATAATATAATATTAATAAAACTTTGGTCGGAGTTAATAGCGCGTGTAACCGGTCGGCATTGTAAACCGTTCGTAAATCCACACGATTTGTCTGACAATTCGGTCAGCCTGTTTATCAATAGGGAGGAAACGGCCATAATATATTACGTTTTGATTATACCGTATAAGCCTTATTAACTAACTATATATATATATGTATAGGTATCTATAGATATCGATTAAATCGCACGAATGTTCGGCTGTGTGTAAAAAAAATAATCAATTTTAGAGCCGACTCCGTCAATAAATATTATACAAGTATACTCTTTGACTATGTTTAGAGGTGATAAAAGAGCGCGAACGACGACTGATTGTGGAAAACCATTTTTAATTGATCGCGGTTTGGATTTCGGACTTTCGCGAGTAGTTACACGCCGAGTAATGTACTCGCTATTGTGTTTATGAGTTTATTTATTTTGAATTGTATCGTTTCGTAACTCGCGACACACTCGGGTCAGGGTTAAGTCAAATAAATATAATGATATATAAATCATATCTTCTTAATAGATAAAACCGAAAATTGAAACCTTTATGATGCTAATGTTCTCGAAAACTATACTCAAACGATTGTCTTAATTTTTTTTTTTTAAATGAACGATTATATCACGGAGAAGATTCGTATCTGAAAAAAGTATATTTAAGTATAATTCAAAGAGGCGCTCACATAAAGATTTTGAAATTCATGATAAAATTCGAAAATTTGTATTCTGTTTATAAACGATTGCTATTGGTTACAATTATTAGTTATCAGTTACAGTAATACAGTTTTTCCTACGTACCTACATAATATTATACATTATAATATGAGACATAATATATGAATAATCTCTGTTTATTGATATGGTTGTCAATGGTTACATATCTTATAACTATTATAATTAGTAGGTATATGGCATATACATATTTTTACAAATAAACTTATAAAAAAAAACAAATCCTCGGCACAGGCCACCATTGCGACGTTTTTCGTGGGCCTAATATTCTGGTATCACTAACTTATTTATTTCGTCTTTGACTCGGGCAACGCCGGGTGGGACAGCTAGTATATTATATTTTATTATAATATATCACAATCTACGTACCCAGAGCCGAATCCAGCTATGTCGAAGTCGGGCCTTGGCCATACATTTTTTTAAAATTCAGGATGGGGCTGCTTCTTTTTTTTCTATGAGGTGAGAGGGTGATGAAACCAATATACCCCACCTCCCCCCACGGCAGGTCACCGGGGCTGATATTTAGGTATCGTGGCTTTTTTTAATTATTTTTCGCCCGACTAAATATTTTTTAGGACTTCGGCGTCACTGTTACCACCTACTTATACGACCGTCGACGTAACCCACTATAAACTGTATAGCTTTATAGTATACATTATTTGTTTAATAATCAATATATGTGTACAAAACTTGAACAATTTTACAATCGCGAACCACTTGACGTGGTCGGGCTAGGAGGGTTAGTCAAATGCAGAACATTATAAACTACCTACCCGATATCGAGGATTGAGCATCGAGTCGTTGTTTTCAATAATTTTCCATCGCACCTAATCGACCGAAATGGTGGTTGCCAAACGGCTGAATAACGGTTCAAAAGGCCAACCCATCACTTACAGTATATTATATCAAACAAACAATGATAATAATATAATCACTATGACGATGGTTATTCGGACTTCCGGAACTGGAGATCATATCCCAGGTAGGTCGTTCGAAGCTCGTCCGAAAATGAAATAAACACGTTCAGACTTCTAAACCGATTGATGTTTAAAAAAAAAATGATCGACTCCGCGGTTTTATTTCGATCAAATTTTTTATTTAATTTTTTTTCGTACCGAGTGCGATCATGAGTTACTATTTTTAGCCAACATTACATTTTACACAAACTCGAATAGTGATTGCTATAATAATATATATGATACCGGTACATTGACTATGGGTACTGTCTGTACTCAACAAATTAATATTATTTGTTACCATCATTTTACGAGCAGAGCATTTCAAATCCACTCTTATCGTACATTTTATTCAACTTAAGTTTAAGTCAATAAATACGATGTATAGGTAATATAATAAACATAAAGTACGGATTTTGAGGGAATTTGATTTTTTTTCTATTGCTCTAAAACGAAGCTATGTCAGCTATAAATTTGATTTAAACTACTTAGAATCAGATTGCCGGAATTTTAAATGGGTTTTAAATAAACTTTTTGAAAGGTTAGGTAATATTTGTTTTTACATTATAATAGTATAATGTTTTCCGAGGACATGGATTAATCGATTTTATCTCATTATCATGACTGATTTAATTTATCGATTTATCTAAGTAACTTAGATAATAATATTGCATGTTCTAAAACTATAGGGACCTGTTCAGTCATTTCTTGACCATCTTTCGTCGTATGTCACGTACCATAATATACAGCAGATTAGTTTATCTTGAAACGACAATAAACACGAAAATATTCTCCTGCTCTAGAAATTATTTATTTAGAATTACAGTTTAGTTTCCTTTGTAAAACTGTGTAGTTCGTTATTCGTGTCAATTGTCACTTACGAAGCGCCAACAATTATTTATTGTATTATTTATCGTCTTTGCAATTTTGTAAAAAAAATTTGGTGAAGATATTTTTTCTTGTGAAAATGCTGTACTTTTTTGCAAAGTATGTGGTGTTAACGTTCCTAACTATTATTTACTTTATTCTTATAAATAATCTCAAACAGAACAAATTTTATTTACAGATTAAATGTGGAAGAAGAAAAAACAGTAGACTTGCGAATAAAAATCTGTTTTATTATAAAACCTTTTTTTTTATATAATTTAATTAGCTAATAAATATTTATTTATTTTTTCAAACCTCCTTTTTAATGTTTTTTTAAAGTTTTTTATATATAAAGCTTATATTATTAATTAATATATTACAGTCTATAAAACACGAGTTTGAGTAAAATAAAAAATATCTTACTTGTGAGTTGACTTAAATTTTTTAACTTAAATTATTTATTAAAATTAATAACACGCAACTACATACACTATTTAGACATTAATTTTTTTATCAAATTAAAAAGTCGAAATGTCACTATTAATACCTCGACATACTGGTACGTGATTATTATACTGATTAGTGATTTTAATTTCAAATTGACAGTATTCTTCTACATATTTTAAATTTCAATCGCCCCTACTTATTTAATGACTATGTATAATAACTTGACCGAAGAATTTAATGTAAAATAATAAATGCAGGACATCGTACTTTTATTGTTGTTTTAATGTTGTTATTATGTATAATTCCATGATATATTATTACATTTTCATAATATAGTTAAGTAGTTATTTTAATGTAATAATTTAATAATAACAACCGTCTTTGGTTCTATCTACGACTCAGTATTCTATTTTATAAAATACTAGCTGTCCCATCAGGCGTTGCCCGAGTCAAAGATGAAATAAGTAAGTTATTGACACCAGAATATTAGGCACACGTAAAACATGATCCTAAAAATACTTTAAAAAAACCAAAACTATAATAATATATGTGATTATGATAAAAAAAAATGTGATCATCTTATTCATGAACTTTCACACTTTCCACAATGGCTGCACAGACGACGTATAGGTTTCTTGTTTTATTCTATTAGAATTTTAAATTTTTATGTGAAGTGTGAAATAACTATATTTGCTATTTATACAACGATAATGTCGATAACTCTCATTGTGTTTTTAATAAATTTATTTCTCGTGTCATCGTCGTGTGAACATAAATATTACATATAATATTATTTTTAATCATAATAATAAATTGTAATAGTAACTCGAACTTGAATGATATTGTTTAATAATTTAGAACCATTTTGTGTATTTTGTGTTGAATTTGTACATTTTTCAATACAGGTTTGCACTATAGAGATTAGAACACCACAAAATCAAATTAGACATTCCGGATCGATTAAAACTGCCGAAAATTTTATTCAAAATTTAAAACACACACGTGGGGTCATTACAAAGTCGATTTTGCGGTTTGTGCTAAAATATGAAAATAATTTATTTTATTTCGATGATTTATATGAAATATATTATATTGACTCATATAAAAATAGAAAATGTCTTTCGTCAAATAAACTTAATATAATATTTTCCTAAATAAATAGTATTGTAATAATACGAATATAATAATATGACATTAGGTTTTAAAATCAGCTATTTTAAAAAAAAAAGTATTCCATTATCGATATACAGTGCCAATGACGTGCCATTACCACGCAGCACGCACTAATTTCTAATATCGATTAAATTTTATTAGTTTTATTATTATACAATTTATGAACTTGCTTTAAACACAATATATGTACCGTGATTAAAATTATCGAAGGTGGCGTGTGCAATTTTTTTTTTAAGCTTTTGGTACTGTCAAAAAAACACAGTGACCTGATTTAAAAGGTTAACGCTCATAAACTTTTACTGCAGAGTATTTTGGGTTGATCAAAATATGTTTTGTGGGTATACCTTTATACATGTTAAACGATTAAAAAATTTTTTTTCACGATTTTTTTTTTACTACGCGTTTTGTTTAAAAATATATAAATATTACTATCGGGGCTACAATTTTTTTCCTTGGATGAGTTCAGGCCAACACAATATTATGTCCTAACCGATTATTCGAATAAATACGATTTTTCGCATTTCGATGGTTCAATCGGTCCACTTTACCCAAATTTAAGTCAAATTCGATCTCACGAATCACGTTTATTGACATAAATATATAACACGCATTAAAATATTATGATTTATCATAATATGATATTTATTATAACATTGTCCGGAATTATAATATGATATATTCAGGGCCTTGGCAAAAACCAGTAGCACCCCTGTCAAAAAACCACATTTGCGCCCCTCTCATCCAATTTTATTTTCAACTACTATGCTCATTATTAAAAAAAAACGTTCTGTTGGTTTTAGTACAAGTACATATTTATTTTATTATATAAAGGCTTCGACCACAGTGGTCATTAGCCAGCAAAATGAAACATTCTACAAGTTATTAGAATTAAGTTATTAGATATTGTAGTATTATTATTTATTACAATTAAATAATAATAACAGACTAAAAAAAAAAAATCCTTTTATTAAGTATTAAAATGTTTACCTTATAGGTACTTAATTATTAATTAACAAAAACTTTTTAAAATTTAACTTTTCTTGATTTTATTGCTGAAAAGTCATCTATAACATCATCAAATAATATTTGGTCAACCAAACTTCTTTCGGCCAACCAACAATATGCGATTGCACGACGAGAAACGTGTTGCAATTACGCTAAAAATAAACTATGGATTTTTTTTTTTTTTGTAAATTGTTTTTATTTGAATTATGACCGCAACTCGACGAAATTGCGCCTTTCGTAAAATTTCGCCCCTGCAGGCAAATACCCTCTTGCCAGTGCCTAGCTACGGCCCTGGATATATTATGATATATTATATATTGAAATATATATATAATGCCGTTTTCAATATAATCACAAAAATATACGCAAGACATAAACTTACGTATTATGCGAGCAAATTTATCGGCCAAGTGTCATATACAATTTTGAAACATAATTATACCTACATAATTATTCTGTCCAAAAAGTTTTCCAATTATTTTTAATATTTTCCCTAAAAATACGTTTATTAAATTTGTTGTTAACCGCTATTACCGCATGTCCTCGGCGCTGATTTAACTTTGTAAATATATCCGGTTAAACTTTAGTTTTACTGCTCGTCTTCTCACAATTTTTACCCAAATTTTGAACATTATAATTTACGCAGTTTCTTGTACTCGAGAACATAACTTGCATGTACAACAATGAAAGTTCCAACAAAAAGTATCAACTCTAAACGGGCACGAAGGTTCCCAGAGAAACTTCGCTTTAACCTTATTACCTAAGTTATGCGTTATTTTCTAGGAATGAATCCTACAGAAAAACGTCTTAAACGTTTTCCAGATCCACGTAACACGCTGAAAAGCATTAAGTGTACACTAAACATAATATAATGTTACTTCAGATTTACATCTAAAACACCACTCATTTAAAGTTTCTCATCGTACTCGATCGTGATCAAGTGCAAATAAAATAAATAGTTAGTTAAATCTCGAAAAATAAAACATTGTAAATAAAAACTGAAAGTACAGTAGTAGGTATCTACCGAATTTAACTGGTGGCAGTTCTGTGATCGTTTACCAACTACAATATAAATCATCAAATAAATAACGATGACCAAAAATGGTATAATGATGCTTCCTAAGAAGATAATAATAATAAAAATATTATTAGTTTTAAAACAACAAACTAAATTCGTCACGTTTCTAAGTCCGCTCGGACAACAGAACACAGATTCAGTCCAGATGCGTGTCCAGCGGGCAGGCCTAGTAGGGTAGGGCCTATCCTGATTTTGAACCCTTAAATATGCTCAGAATTTATTTATATGATGAACCTACAAATTATTTTTATAACCAGGCCTGTCCCGAATTTCAAAACCGGAAACGCCTCTGCGATTCACACCTATATGGCTATATATATTATATCGTCGTTCACGGGAACAAACCTCCTATGTGAATAAAGCAAAGTTTTCAGGAAACACAATAAAAAAAGTTTTAAAAAAAAAATCACATAGGAGTTTTTTTCATAAACGATTTATAGTTGGTAACACATAGGAGGATTTTATTCAATAAACAGCTTATTTTTTTCGGGATACCAAAACCTCAAAATCATAAATTTGCACATAGGAGGTTTATTCCAGTAAACGACAATATATGCATGAAGCGACGATTTATTAAAATAAAATATCGTGTCCCTAGTAAAACGTGGGTATAGTATTATAAAGTGTACAGATGAAATCTTTTGGGAAAACTTTAAAGTTTTCGTACAGACGGTGACAGTCTTTGGACTTTGAAGTATTATAAACAATTATTTACAATTATTTCTATACCTACACAACTCATTTATAATATAACGTGCTTTTAAATCTTGGTTACAATAGGCCCAAGGGTTATTAAGTTTACAGTTGTAACTTTAAGTTACGCAAACACTATAATACTTATCAAACAAACATGTTTATATGAGAAATAACGTATTAATATAGTCGGGTGCCATGATGTAAAATTAAAAAAAAGGTCGAAAAGTGGGTACCGCCCAGCCAGGTACAGTAGGTGTTGAGTGGGATCACTGCGTGGTATAGATGTGGTAGATTTGAATTAAATTATGTAAAATCATTGTACACGAAAAACGATTCCGAGCGAAGGCTGTCAGTCAGCCTACATTATACTTGGTGTGTTTTATCATATAATATTGCTATTAAATTGATTTATTTTATTATTAACACAAAACAGTAGGTTGAATTAATTCTTACCGAGAACATTGCGTTTGCAAATGTCATTGAGTATATACAATATTATAATAATATACTTAAAAAGTTCCAAGCACCCACGAAAAAAGTACCGCAAAATAACTAAAATTTTTATTATTCACTTAAATATCTAATTTTGTTCAAATTTAAACTTAAAATGTCTATAAAAATCAACTGTTTAAGTATTTAAATATTTAAATAAATATTTATTTTCGGTTACAATATAAATTTAATTACTTACGAGAAATCTTGTTCTAAATTTTCAATCCATAGCTTTCAGAATATATCGAAAATGTTGTGGTGTATAGAAAATGGTAATATAAACATTTGGTGAAAATTGCATGTATCTACAGTTATTCTTTTTTGTGTTACTCCAAAAAACAAACTCAATTTTGTCAAAGAATTGATTTGCGAAAAAATTCTGGTTTTTCCTTAATTTTTTTTTTTGTTTTTCCTGTCATGATAAGAAATTATTGAGAATTTTTATTTTTTACCACCCAAAGTACCAACTAGATTTACTTTTCTATCAAAAACGATGCCGAATTAAGAAAATCAAAACACTTTTACAGCTCCGAAATGGGATGACAGACACAAAAAAAAAAATCATACACCATTGTAAAATCAATACATTTTTTGCTCCGCTCAGAATCTAAAATTAATTATTTTATATAGATTTCAGTTATGGTTATGTAAATTAATAATTCTTAAGTTCTTAGAATTTGGATTATTTCTAAAAAAAATAGAGTATTTTTTATTCTTCTAGTGAGCTATTAAGACCTTATAAGAATTCTAAACTATGCAATTGTGCACATTATAGTTCTTTCATCCGAGTGCATGGAGGAATTTATTGATTTTATAATGAGTAATGACCGTAATATATGTTTTTTTAGTTTTCTCTAAAATTGCTTTTTCGTATTGGGCCACTTCAAGAGTTTCACAATTATAGTTTCTTAATAGATTGGAATTTTGACACAGTTGGTAGTTACTTTAGAAATTTATTTTTGAAATTACACATTAGTTTTCAAACACTATTAGGTACCTAGTTTTAACGAATAACTCAGGTTCGATTACCGACGGTAATGTGTGATTTTAGATTTTAAGTTTTAATAAGCTTTGATTTGTAATGATGGATTACATTCGATTCTAAATCTATTGTCGTATAATATTTAGGACATTATACTTGTTATTTTTTATAAACTTTTTATAAATGAATTAATACGTTTCAATACCAGTTCCATAATATTATAATATAGTAAATTTAACTCTATTTAGACTTGTTTTCCTGGAAAAATAAGTATAATTTTTTTTTTTTTAGTTTAAAATACCTTTGTTAATAATAATGACTTGAGCCATGGTTAATGGTATTAATTATAATTAAATTAGATACATTTAATTTCATTCACCTCTTTGAAATGTTTCATCGTCGCACAAAAATTTGAACGTATATTTGGCTCCAATGACGTTGTCGCTGACCATATTTTTTTCATCTAATGATAGACATAAATTTGAAAATTCGTCGAAGCACTTCATTCCCATTTTGAACCCTCTATATACAAACATAATAATTATTATATAATGACATGAAATTCAAAAATGATCAAGTATTTTATTTAATTACTGATCCATTTATCTCAACAAAAAAGGTTTATCAACACTATCAATATACCTAAACAATACCGCTGTTAACGAATAGAATAAATTGTGACTTAAAATGGTATTGTATGACTGTTTTATCCGTAATTAAATTATAATACTCATTCTGGCATTATAAATATTTATGATAATGTTATAAAATTAAAAAAATGTTCATACCAAGTTAAAAAAATAAATAAAATAAATTTAAGCTAAACACATTTTTGTGTATGTTATAATCATTTTTTAAAGTTTATTCCATTTTAAAAGCATTGTTCATCACACAAAATAAAAAGTAAATATATTATTGCAATTTTATAGGAACGCGAATACGTATTATATAAAAGGTGATCTATTTTAGTGTCAACACTCATTATTTCGGAGTTTTAATTTTTTTTTACATAACTCGATGTCATTACAAAACAACATTTTTAAAAAACTATTATTTTTTGTTTTTTATACTGATAGTTTTTTAAGTTGTCACTTATTAGAATGATAACACACATTTTTATTTTCACATTATGAAGACTATTTTTATGAGTATTTTGATACATACCTACAAATCGAATTTCGAACGAGTAATTAGAACAAGTCTCCTTGTATCGTCCGCAAAATTTTGATCTACTACAACGATCATAAGATATACGCATTTGATTGATAACTACTCATTTAAAAATGTATTTGAACGTTCTAAAGCATTTTAAATCACGTGGAAAATAATATTTTCAAAAAAGTTAATACTTCTTGAAGTAACGATAGTGAAGAATGCGACCGTTCAACGGAACGCCGTGTATGTAGGTATATTCACTCGTCAAGTCTCTATTATTCACTCGAATTGTGTCGTCCTCTGTTGTATGTTAATATAATATGTACTAACATTTTACTGTCTTCGTATTAATAATTCAATCTCAAATATAGTTCCGGCGAACCGGCGGCGGCATACGCGTCTTTACAGTTACATAATGTCTTAAGATTAATAAGGTTCACTGGATTATCTCTGCAGAGCACTTGCATATAATAATGCAACTAAAACACAAATATTGAAAACTACTCGTGGATATCCGACAATGAGGGGAATTCGACTTTATTAATTCGTTGTAAATCATTCCTGGTACAATGTGGACTCGAAACGGTTAGGTACGATATTTTAAGGGATCACGACGCATCGGGCGTTAAGCTCTAAGCGCATTTTATTATGAATTATTATGAAGTGTACAACAGTATACAATGATATAATAACGTATGGATTATTTTATCGCTTGAATCGCGGGAAAAATAACGAAACTAAAATTATAATAATAATAATAATAATAATACAGCCGACTCTCGATAATTCGATAAGTTGACGGGACTGTTGAAAAACTTTGAATTACCGAGACTTCGAATTGTCGAGTGGTTCGAAATAACGAGAGGGCGAAAAAAATTCAAATTACAGAGAGTTAAGAAAAAAATTTTGTTTTTTTTTTATTGAACATATTAATTATTTCAGTAAATTAGGCGGTACATATCAGAGTTATTTATTTATACGATTGTATAGTAATAATTATTAACAAAAAGATTATAAGAATACAGATGAAATACATTTGGTGAATATATACTTCGAATTGCCGAGCGTTGAACGAATGACATTTCGAATTGTCACGTGTTAGTAGCCAGTTTTCCCGAAATTTAATTTCGAATTACCGGGTGTACTTAAATGCATTGTTTTTGTTTTTGAATTATCGCGTGATTTTCAAGGGACCGTGTATTTACTTCGAATTGCCGAAGGTTTCGAATTATTGAAGGTTTGAACTATCGAGAGTCGACCGTAATCGTTTGTAAAAGTGATTTTTTCGTTTTGTTTCACCTACTTGCAAACTACGTCCACGTCGGCCTTCGATTTCGGAATACCCGTCAGACCCGTATGGTCCAAGAGGACGGACACGTTCTTCAGACAAGTGTCCAGACTGTTTTTGCACAGCGTTTCCATGCTGCCGATGTCTCCGCCTGAAAAAGAAAATTAACATTATTGTTTGTAGACGCGCCGTATAAAATGTCGTCCGGACGTTCAAAGTCTACCCCGGCCGGGAAACGTGGCTCAAGTTTAAAATTTCTTTTGCTTGTCTTACACAGCCAATGCTCTCTCGGACAGCTGTTAAATCCCTATCGGCACAAAGTATTCAGTGCACAGCTGCAGCGTAATACACGTTCGGGGAAGAAGACGCCGTTTATACGCCTACGTCGCCGCGCGCACAAAGGTTGCGCAATAAAACTTTCGGGGAATAAACATTTCGGACCCAACCGATCGAGTCGAAATTGTTTAATCATCGGCTCGGATATAATTTATAATATTTAATGACGATACGAGTGAGAAACGCATTGGTCTTACAACGCCGTTTCAAATTGTTTATTCTATAATATTTTCCGGTTAATAGGTATGACTTGTGTGGCCCTACAAAGGCGTAAGTGCTCGAAAAGTTTCCCGCAGCACGCTCTTATAAAATATAAGAGATTGGTTATCGGAGCTACGCGGCACGAAGCCTCGCGTTCCTCCATTTTTCCGCCCCCGTAGTCTCTCCGCGAGTGTAACGAAAACAAACTCGAGACAATTGACTGCAAGTCCTTTGAATCGTAATCATTGTTTTCGACTATAATAATACGTATAACAATATAATATTATATAGGTAGGTACCGCCGTTCCGCGCAGTGAATCGAGATGAGTGATCGAAATTAAATTTCTATTCGAACGTATCCTGACCGGAATGTGATTAATAATTTGTACTATATCCGGGTCAAACATCAATTATTATTAATAATCAATAGATAATATCTATTAGATATTAGTTATATACCTTTGATCACGTAAATAGCAATATTATACACTTAAACTATTATCGCCTATCAAACGATTTTTAAATTTGATTGCAATATATCCGAATTTCATTGATTTATAGGTACTTGATTACATTTTAAATATTATGTTACAATGGAATTCGACGAAACTCAATCGATCACCGACTTGTTAATTAGGTTTTTTTTTTTTAAAGCAGTGTTTTTTGTTTGTCGTACAAAACAATTAACATTATTCTGCAATAGCTATGGGTATAGTATTAAACTAATTGAACTGACGTTAATTTATTCAGTTATAAATACTGTATTTTTTTTAAACATTTATTGTGAGCTATTAATCATTATAATATTATTATATACAATGTATATAGGCGTAAATTAATTTTTTGGGTATTTCGCATGTTACCTAGACTAAAGAAAAGTAACGAAATATACAAAATATTGATTTAGACGATGATAGGGAACGTGTAGTTTGTTACCGATCTAAGAGTATTTAATCATTTAGATGAATATAAAATAGATAGTTATATATTTTAAGTTCGTACGTTATAATAATATATACTAATATAATGTGTAACATTTTTACGTTCTTTGAGATTCAGGTTTATAATGGTTATTATTATCCGATCGTTTGGTTTTGGTCATCATCCGACTAAATTATACGAATCCAATATTGCTTGTGAACAGAATACTAGTTATTAATTAGTATACTTACTATAGCTGCTTATTAGTTATCTATACTACTATAATATAAATTGAAGTCGCTTTTTTTTGTGCGGGGTAAACTCCGAAACTACTTATTCAATCGTCGTGCAATTTTTTTTAAATTAAAGAGAACATCACAGAGAAGGTTTAAGGCAAAAATTTAGTCCGATTAAGTTAATGAATAATTTGTTATTATTAATTTAAATAAACGTATAAATTGTACACCTATATATATTATTGTACATATTGTGAGGCCCACGGGTTTCCAGCTACCTGCAAACTGACCTTTTTGTTCGTCAAATTGCATTGTGTTTGATATCGGTGTTATTCTGAGAATTTTATCGCACGTACACCAACAACATGTAAACTAAATATTCGTATTGATCTAAATCTATTACTATATGTCTATATCCTATACTACTATATAAAATAAGGTCGATTTTTTTTGTTCTGGATAAACAATAAACTCCGAAACTACTTATTGGATCGTCGCGCGTCGTGCAGTTAAAGAGGACATCACAGAGAAGGTTTTTGGCATAAATTTAGTCCGATAGTTAATAAAAAAAACTTAATATTAATTAAAATAAACGTGTAAATTGTATACCTATCTATCTATATCTATACTAATAGGTATATACAATTTAAGGAGTTTTTTACGACCACGCTAACCAAAAAAACTACTGAACCGATTTGGCTGAACATTTTTACTGTTATATACTAATATCTGACAGTCTGCTGAAGGTTTTAGTACCACTTTTGATAGTAAAAAATAAGTTGACAATTCTTGAAAAATTAAAAAACAAAGCTAATTTTTGGGGCCTCACTACGATGTCCGCAAGAACAGAACTTTTTTATGTTCCCATTTTGTGACAACAATATTTATCTTTTTTCCATTTTTTTTTTCACTGAGATGTTCCAAATATCTTCCCGAGTGTCATCACTTCGATCAATTTTTAATTTTTTTTGTCTGGAAGGGATGGGGAGGGGGTGTATTGTATTTAAATGTTCCAATTTTCTGACGACGCTATTGAACTTTTTTACAATTATTTTCACAGATTTGCTCCAAATACTTTCATCAATGTCACCACATCGCCTTATTTTTAATTTTTTGATGAAGGGGTGGGAGAGCGGGGTTTTTATTTGTATGTTACCGTTTTGTGACGACACTATTTAACATTTTTCCAATTTTTTTTCACAGAGTTATTCCAAATACCACGTTGAGTATCACCACAACGTTCGATTTTTAATTTTTTTTTTGTCTGGAGGGGGTGTATTGTATTTAAATATTTCAATTTTCTGACGGAGCTATTGAATTTTTTTACAATTTTTTTTCACAGAGTTTTACCAAATACTTTCTTGGATGTCACAACATCGCCCGATTCTTAATTTTGTTTTGTCAACAGATTAATTAGCATTTATTTTGTATCTGTATTCATTTTTAATAAAAATATATTTATCATTAATACCGCTAAAAAAACATTTCAATACGTTTTCATTAACCGTTTTTTGTATATATTTACTTGCCGATCACATTAAACGATAAAATTTGTATAAAAAATTCTACATATCATCTTCCGAATGCAAAATAAATAACCAATCACGGGCGAAGCCGTGACGGGTCGGCTAGTTACATATATGTATCAAAATAATTTAACAGCCGTTAAAATGATAAATTATCTAAAACGATTTGTGTTGAATACAAGAATATTAAACATTTTGTTACTGGTATAGCGTTTGAAAACTTGTCAGGTTTAAAAATTATCAGTATTTATTGGCATTCGAATGATTATAATGTGCGGCGATGGAAAAAATGAAAAAGAATTGAAAATCAAAACATGAAAATATAATTCTCTTAATATACTTATATTGCGGCAGGTACCATAGCACAGTAAATATATATAAATATATTCGTTCGAAAACATCATTTTAATTCCGCGTAAATTTAAAAACGTTAAAGGGTCGTTGATGAAAAAAAAAATGATAAATGTACATAAGTAGATTCACTATATTAAATAACTTTATAACATGCGTTGTTTTGTCGTTTTTATGCCCCAATGTGGGAGCTTAATGGATGTCAAAACGTCACCGTAACTTTTTTTTTATTTATTTTTTATTAAAAATAAATCAGTAATATTATTTGCGTACGGGTGGCACACACCTACCCATATATTTATAGGAGCGGCGTGGCAATGCAATTAATGGAGAATAAAACGGGACAGGTTAATGCCGAATGCAATCAACGTTTATTGATAAACCGGCGACTAGACTTTGCCATTAATTCGGATCGAACATATATTATTATAATGTGTTTTCATATCATTATTGCAGATGCTGGTGATATAGTATTAAGACGTTATAATTCAGTCGACGAAATACGCAATACAATTGCCGTATACGACTCTACTCGTGTGACACAATAAAATGCAATTAAAAATAAGACACACTTTTAGATCAGACCAAATCATTAAAGCGTCCCGTTGAGAACACACATTTCACTGAATATCGAACGAAATACTTACGCGCCAAGTATATAATCTACATTCCAATACCGTTCGTACGGATGCGTCTTATCGGTCGTAGAGACCTAGAAAATTATCGTAAATGTATTTAAATCAAAGACTACAGCGTGTGATATAATATGTAGGGAAAATCGGGGCAAGTGTATTAATCTAGTTTTAAAAATGTTTTAAGACGCCTATATATAGACGGAGATAAAAAATATTGATGTTTAACGAACATTGTTTATATATATTGCAAGTTTTATCGATAATAATTATTATTATTTAATTATACGAAGGCAGTAAATATTAAGGCGCGTCTACAGATCTCCGAAATAGGTAGATAATATTCTTCGTGAAAAAATTATTAAATTATGTTATTTTAATGTCGAATATTAAACAGAGTTAATTTAAAGGACTTATTTGAGATTTATAAAATGTCATTCGACAGAAATATATTAATCCACCATATTATTGTGCCATTAAAATTTCATTTTGATATATTATCATATTATACCTATGTGCAGGGTTTTTAAAAACGTAAATGACTTAATATTATTGAGACACCAATAAATTACCAATATAATTACTCTTAGTATGTCGAAGATTGTCTGTAAATAAAAAAAATCAAGATAATCTACCTTAGCGGGATAATGAAACCTTACCGCTTATAACCTTACTCGATAATGGATTGAAACCGTAAGGTTTCCTTACCGAGTTGTGCACTCAAATCCAGCAAATAATAATAATTAAATCACTGGTTGTATATATTTTAATCATCTACTACTAAGGCTGTTGTTAAAGTACCACATTACAATATTATTATTTCTAATGATTGCCCTTTTGCTGCAGTCGTAGACGACATCACGTCGTCGGCATACATGTGCGTTTAACGTAAATAACAATACTTGATGGGAATTTCGAACACATAATATACAGGGTGATCCATTTAACGAAATACACTCATTATTTCAAAAAGTATTAACGTTTTTGGAAGTATTTTCGTTACATGGAATAAAGTCGCAGTCGCTACAAAACATAATTTTTCAAAAAAAATTTAAGTATGTTTTAACCTTATTATTTTTTTTAAGTGTTTTACTTTTTTGAATTACAACATACAGTTTTAACTTTATAATTCAAAGCAAAATACTTTTTTGAGTATTTTGATACATAAAAATCGGATTTTGGGCGAGTAGTTTATGAATTATAAGTATTTAAAGTTTAGATGATCAGTGTGGTTAGGTACCCCACAAAATGTTGGTCCACTACTCCGCTCATCGATTCTTCAAATACTTATATAACTCTTAAACTACGCTCGTCCATAATTCGATTTTAATGTATCAAAATACTCAGAAAAGTATTCTGCTTTGGATTATAAAATTTAAGCTGTATGTTGTAATTAAAAAAAGTAAAAAACTTAAAAAAATAATGAGGTTAAAAAATATTTTTTTTTTGAAAAAATGTTATTTTGTAACAACTCGATACCATGTAATAAAAATACTATCAAAAACGTAAATACTTTTTGAAATATTGAGTGTCTTACACGGATCACACTGTAGAAAGCCATTACACTGTACACGCACATATACATATATATTCCGCCGTACATTGCAATCGGGAACGGTCCCTAAACGGTTCGCCTCGAGGACTTGAGGGACGAAACTACGCCATATTCAGTTATGGCATAATCTCTCCGTAGTAATTATTCATTCTAAAATATAATCCAACTCTTATTGTGTCGTCCCGTCGGTATTCTGAAATTTTAATCATTCCAATGGCGCTATCTTAACGCAGAATATTACAATAATATCTCCTCTCGGTAGGTATATGCAAATTCCGGTTTTATAAATTACCAATTAGTGCAATATAGTAGTATCGAACGCTTTCTATGTTTACTCCGAAATCGAAACTGCGGTAACGCGTTGTCATAATGAGGGCTGTGCATTTGCAGGAAAGTGCATTTTTTTGGTGATTGTAAAACGTAGCTTTGCAAGTACATAATTTGAATTGTATGTAACTACGAATCCATTTATGCAACTTTTATTATGCATTTTTTTGACGTTTTTAATTGTTTAGGTCATTTTTGTGCATTTTTAGGTCATATTTTCTTTTTTTAGTTCATTTTCCAATATTTTAATCAAATTCCGTCAATTGAGGTTTGAAAATTCAAATTCAATCAACATTTTTATTCTTTTTTTTCTTTTCCATGCATTTAATGTACTAATTATGTATAATATCCTGTTCCTAATATTAATATAAATATAAAAATTAAATTGATATTGCATTTTATACTATAATTTTTGGCATTTTATATTCCTTTTTTTTTGCATTTTAAGTGCATATTTTATTGCATTTTGTTGACATTTTTAATGCATTTTTTAAGGTTCTTTAGTGCATTAAATCCACAGCCCCGGTCATAATAATTAATAATTATTACTAGATCTGGATAAGTCGTGTCGCGGAAACATTGCGGTTTTATGCGAAACTTATAATATTGTTATGCTTTTTCAAAATCGTATCTTTTATTGTTTTAGTGTTTATTTGGGTACAATTAAACACACAGTAAAACGAATACTACGGTTTGATAAAGTCTTATTCGTACCCGACGATTCGAGACAAACGAATTGGACCAGGGCTTGCATTTGAAAAAAAAAATTTGTTTTTACGTTATTTACAATTAAAACGTTATACAAATTTTGAGTTTATCGTTATTCAAAATTTAAACGTTATTCGACTTTTGTGTTTATCGTTATTCAGAATTAAAACGTTATTCAACTTTTTCGTTTATCGTTATTCAGAATAACGTTATACAATTTTTGCGTTTATCGTTATTCAAAATTACAGTACAGTACAGTACAATGTTATCAGAGTATCACTATTATTAGCTATTGATAATGAAATTATTCTATTAATACCTACTTATTACATTTCAAAATAATATCTAATGCGGGATCTCCCGGATAGCCCGGATACGGAATAAAATTAATTCTTGGATTTAATAAATAATTGAATATTATTATTAAATAATTGGAAATTAGTTATTTCGTTTAATGGAATACAATATATTATACCGTTTTGCGTTATGTTTTGTTTAATGACATATCATATATTTCGTTAAACGTTATGTTTTGTTTTGTGTTATTTATTTATTTATGTTTATCGTTTTCCGTTATAATTACGTTTACAAATTTCAATCGTTTTTTGTCGAAAAATATAATGTCATAATCATAACGTTATTATAACGTTTGCAAGCCCTGAATTGGATCAAACATTTTTCATTCGTAAAAAAGTGAAATCATTATAATCGGTATTCGTTTACAGAGCTCTGCGTTATGACTTTGGGAATATAATATTATTGACACTAAAGGCGAATAATCTCATCCTTCGAGACGATATTCACAAATCATTTATTTATGACGACGGCGGTCGTGGCAAAAACTCGAAATGTTCAGTCGTTCATCATACAGAGCGGCAGTGGTAGCCGGGTTGACCTTAGCATCAAACCAACATTCTATCATTTTTTTTTTCTTCGATAATATCTACATCATAAGACAAGACCTTCTATACATTATTGATAATCTGATTTTACCTATTCGTATCTTTGGACGTGAACTATTATATATATAAGTCATGACTGATCGCCGGGCATTGAAAAAAAAATTGTTTTTATAAAATAAATATATTCGGTTCGTCGTATTTTCCGATTAACATAATATTTTCGTTACCTACTTGACGTGGTTTTTGAAACTTTTTGTACGGTTATTAATAATTATTTAGCTGGATTATGTAGTTTGGTAACTTTAATGAAGATGAAATCATGATGGTGATTATGAAACATATATAACTTCATTAAACTTTTAACGAGTATTTAACTCGGTTTCATGTTAACGTAACCGAGTTAGGTACATAGTCTTCAGATTCATATTATGACTAAACCAAAAATTATTTTATCGGCAAAATTATTTATCATTTCTCATACTTTTTGTTAATGGCTATATTTTTTAGTATCGTTGTTTTTATTTTTGTTTTAAGCACAGCAATAATATTTTACTAACTTTTGAATTTTCAAATATTGTCCCAAAGCTTAAGCTTATTGGGACATGAATACTGATAAAACTACAAACAACTGACGAGGAAAATATTTTTTCTACGTTGACCGTACACGTTTTTGTATTTTGTAATTTTGGGAAACGTATGCATTATTTAAGTTTGAAAGTTCATACTTTGAAAAAATTTCCTTTTCATATTTACAGTATGGATTTATCGTAAAAAAAAAAAAATCAAATTCGAAGAATTCTTTAGGAAATTACAAATGCGAGTTTTTAAATGTATAGTTATGCGTAAGACAAAGACTGTATAAGATGTGGGAACTCATAAAATATTTCGAATAATTGTTCTTTCCTTTTATCTCTATAAATAAGTAATTTTGTTCGTAAAAAACATTATAGTTAGTAGAAGCTAGCATATTTAATACAAATGACGCCATATTGCAGAATTTCATCTTGAATTCTTAACATATTACATTAACTAAGCTTCGAAACGGTATATAAAACGCAATTATTACAATATTATCGCATTAACAAATAAATGGTATTATTATAAGCTACCTACCTATAGTTAATTAAAAACACCAATATTCCGAAATTAAATTACATTTTGAAAACTGTTGAAATTCTATTTATTTTATACTCAGCACATTTTGCCCGATTCTTTGAATTCAAATTTTTAGAACAGGTAAAACATAATAATTGCTCCAAACGGATAGTTAGTACATTTTCCGCGAACTGATTAAATATTATTTAATATAATACCTAAATTACGGTATGGTTTTTTTAACGAACCAACCCATTAATCGTAAAATAACAATACGCGTGTTTCGTGAGACTAACGATTTTTTGATACAAAACCAAAAAAAAAAACACAATTAATTTCAATTAGTCATAAAAAAATAAACGAACAACGTTAATGTTTAAAATATATAGTTATAATATTGTTATATTATATTGGTTTTTTTCATTCGTGTTGGTAAAATCAGATATTAATTGGAATAATTGAAAGTCATATTTAAAATTTATGAATCTGCGTCGATAGATGGTTTCTTCGAGTCACGAGACATGACATAACATGTCTCGATCAATCGCGTTTATTGTAAAATAATTGTTTGCAGATCGTGTAAAAAATACACCTATAATAATCGTGCAAACAGTTTTTTTACGTCTCATACAATAATAATTATTATACGAACAGGTGGCGATGATAATACACAATCGACAAGAACCGTTAACGACTATATTATATAATAATATTGAAATGTACACGGGTTGAATTTCGTCGTACCCTCGTTGTTAAACGTTTGAATAGTTGGTGATTTTTAACATAATAATGACGTAATGTAATAATAAAACGGGTCCGCGCGTCGTAAACCGTCAAGTCAACACTGCGGGGGCAATATCGATGGTATATTTGAACAAATTTCACTATTCTCTGTCGCAAACCTCGAGTTCGAACTGACGCCGTTTTTATGAACGTTTTACCAACATCGAGTTCACGCCTTTAATTCGATTTGACGGGCTGCAGGAGCCACAGACCGCGAGCATAAAAAAAAATATACAATATTAATGTGGAAAATATTATGTATTATTACCTGACTCCTCGTTAGATTTATATTAAACGTTTTCTTGATTTTTACGTATTTTGTCGAATATTTAACTTTAGACTCTGATAAAAAAAACTATATAAGACTATTACGCTCAACTTTTTTTTTTAATTTTCAATTACAACTAGTGATGAAGATCTTTGTATTACGCGTTTTGACCGATTGAAACAATTTTTATCGACTGCAGTAATAAAAAAAACCCCAAAAATTGATTATGGCTATAAATATCTGAAAAAAGTCAAAATATATTGTAAATTGTATTGTGTATAGAAAATGTTTAGATAAACATTTGGAGAAAATTCCATGTCATTATATTTTCTTTTGTTACAGCACCAAAAATCAAAATCGATTTTGTCAACAATTTGCTTTGCGAAAAAATCCAGTTTTCCCCCCTCCAAAGTATCAGTTACATTCGCTTTCTCACCGGCAAAGATGCTGATGAAGAAAATCGGAGCACTTTTACTGCCCTAAAACGTGATGACAGACACGAGAAAAGAGAGAAAAATAACACACATCGTTGTAAAATCAATACGTCATTCCTCGCTCCGCTCAGAATCAAAACGAGATGAGCATGCAGAAAAATAAGATCACTGGTTTTAAAACTGAATGGATATGGTGGAGGGGGGGGGGTTCTGATATTCTAGAAAATGCAGACGGGAGCGTTGAGCCGTCTAGAATTCCTGCGTTAAATCGACCACTCCGTATAATAATATGTAATATAATGAGTTTGGATCGTTTGGTCGTGTGGCGGGAGCCGAGTGCGTATTATTTTTTTTTAAAAGATTTATTATTCGTCAAAAACCACCGTGACGAAAACTCTTCCGACTAAACCACACACGTCACGATGACGGTTCGGAGGTAATGTCGGCGTTTTCACGACACGTACCGCGTGTGTGGGTTATTCACCACCGTTTTTTCGTTGTTCGGCTCGAGTAAGTTTCGCTCTGCCAAATTGACGAGAAAATTAAACTCTGCAGTGTCGCGGGGTGAGCGATGATAATAATGTACAGGATATTGTCGCTCGCAGTGGTACGTCGGTCGTGTAATTTATATTATTGTGATAAAACAATATTAATAACGTAATAATATCGTACGCGAAGACGCCGGAAGCGTCGAGCAGTTGGACGAAGGTTCGTTTGTTATGGTTTTTTTTTTAATCTTATTTTCACATCAATTTCTTTTCGGTTTTCCAAAAATGGTATTGCCAGTTGCCACAATATTTTTTTTCAAAGAAACGACTTGTGGTCGACGACGTTGCAATCATATTATATTACACATTGCTGCTATTAATATTATTATTAATGACTATATATAGCTATGTAGTACAATACTGTTATAGTGACGGTAGTGACCTGTTAAACATAATATATTTTATTTTTATAACAAATCTGATCTAAAATGTTCATACTTTACGTCAATGGAGTGTTTTCGTCGGAGATTAGAAATAAGACTTATTTTTCTTTTATTCGTTATTATTTTTTTGTATATCGATTAATATAAGAAATATATTATTAAAGAACACAAAAAATTGTATTAAAATGTTGAAATATTAGTTTCACGCCATTGAAATGAAATGTTCAAACGCCAAACTAAACTATATTATAGTTTGCATTATCGAGAAAAATACTGCTCGAATGTATTTACAATTAATACTCGTATGAATAAAAATATTCAAATAAAATATATATCAATACATAAACATATTTTATGTATTTATAATGATTATTATTATTGTACATATTATTTTGTGCACGCCGTTCTTAAACCAATTATCGCGACGCAAAGGTCAGCGACTTATCAACCTAAAGTATACGCGACACGTTTGCACCGCAACCAATTTCATACGACAAATTGGCTCGTATTGTGTACGGCGAACTTTGAGACATTTTTTTTTATTTTTACATAATATTTTGACTTTTTTCATTCCTTTCATTCGTCGTCGGTCGTATGGTCGGAATCAATTACCGCGAGTCAGTATACTTACTTATTATAATTAGGGTTTTAAATTTGAAATATTTCAAAATTGAAAATTTCACTCCTCATGAAATATATTTTTTTTACATATGCAGTAGGAACGTAGATGATATTACTATATTAGTATTTTTATATATTACTAATTATTATTTATTAGTTATTAGTTTATTACTCCTATTTTATTTCGTAAGAGAAACCTAAGTACCTAATAAGTACCTGCAGGTACCAAATTAAGTACTGAATTGTATTATTTCATACCTGTATTTGTTTGGAGACAAATAATATTATTTTGAACGTTTTGAGACGAAAATACATAATAGATACATTATTGTATTGTATTGTAATGGGAATTAATGTAAAGATAATAAATTAATAAATAATAATTCACAAATGTATTGGTAAGTATATGCTTTATTGATTAGTGACTACTGATTAGGTCTAGCCGGTCTAGGCCATCTTCAGAAAGCTACAGACACTATTGCACTAATCACTTTAATAAGCAATTTGTGTACGTATGCATACAATTATAGACATAGGTAATTTTAAACATGTACTACTCTCGCTCAAATTAAACGGGCGTAGCTTGAAAAAAACTTTTTTTCTATTTTTTTTTTATAATCTTTGGTGTATTTGTATTTCAAGAAAATTAATAATCGGGGTCATCAAAATATATTAATGTCGACTCGGTCTAATCCCCCGGACACGACTCGCGCATAATATGTGCGTGCACGCCGCGAAAACGCGATAATATATAGGCTGTGCCGCGTATAACACTATGTTATGGTAATATATAGATTCGAACGGGTTATGACGCCCGCGGCCGAATTCTCTCGTATCGTTCGTCGCACAGCAGTATAGGTATATATGTGAGAAGAGACGAAACCGTGCACGCGAGATAAAATAATATAATATTATCATGTACCGTAACGTTTCGCAGAAAGCCTTTCACACGCGACACGCGACGGAATCAGTCGCACACGCCGGGCGAGAACAGAGGGCAGACAGTTTATTTTTTTATCTTTCGCGCATACTTGTTATACGTAATATTTCCAGACGACGCGCCGAACGCTCACTTTTCCGTTCCCCTCGCGGAGACTCGGGGAAGAAAGGTAGAAAGAAAAATGATGTGAAAAATAACACCCACTCTTTTCGTGCCAATCGTACGTCGCGGAAAACACTATAATATAATACTACGACCGTATATATACACATAATAATGATGTACGTCTGCACTTTCTCGCTTTGTATATACAGTACGATTATGTAATAAACGACACGCGTGAATTCGACCGTAATATATTTATCGGGAATGGAACATCAACAGTCCGGGGTCGACGGCGCGAAAAAACATTTTCATCCGGCGACATCGCGATAATATAATATAATCGGATGTGCGGCCGCCCGCGTCATATATTTTGAAAAAACGTCAGACCTTTGTGCGTAGTTGTTATAAATTAATGGTGCTGTATATATATTTTTTCTTATTATACGTTCCCGCGTTTACCCCTCACCGCTTGACGCGTGTGTGTCCGGTGCAGAAAACGAATCGAGAAATTCAACACGATCTATTTTAATAATAATATTTTATTAAATCGTTTGTGTTTATTACAGGTTCGTTCGACTTCGGAATGGAGTTTCTAATCTAATAACTTAAAATTAAAAACAGAACCTATACAGCTGATATCGAATCTAAAAAGGATTGTGTCGACCATAATTATTATGTATAGTGTAACTAAAGCAGTCGCTCCGTCGTCGATCGATGTCTGTGAATTCTCCGTTGTTCGCAATCAAAAGGTCTCAATCAAACAAAGTCGTCAGAGCACTATAAAATAAAAGTTATTTTAGTTGTTTACACGTCGTCATAAATATAACGATTTATTGAGATATCAACGTCGCGGTTGTGACGAGACAGCGCGTGTACCGGCCACCTACACACCGATGTACCGAAATTGCCTACACACAGCGCCGGCCAACGAATATAAAGAATAAATATTGTTATTTTAGACAAACATCGCAAACAAAACAATTTAATCAATCGTATTACCAACAGAACCTAAGTACATAGTATTTAAGAATCGAATGACCTTCTTATTAGGCAAATTGTTTTTATTACTATTCGCACAACGTCAGAATGGCGTGTTTTCAAAAACTATATAACGATAATAGTGTAACAATTGATTGCCCAGCTGCGAAATAATGGTTTAAAATGATTTGCGTTGAAAGCGAAATGTGGAAATTTGTTTTCGATGTAACGTTTATTGTTTTGTTTTTTTTTTTTGAATTTTTCGTATTTTTGCATTAGTTTCTCGTCGAAAAAATTGTTTTTAATGATAAAAATCCTTTTTGCGTCGGATCGCTCGAATACGTTTATTTTATGTGCTAGATTAGCCCCGATACCACCCAAACCCAATCGGTCATATATTGATATATAATAATAATGTTAAACACGAGTGCTACGAGCGAGCAGCAATGGTAAAAAAAGGACGTGACTGACGCGAGTGGATTACGAAATGATGATTTTTTTTTTTCAGGATCGCTATTTTTATATTGTATAAATTGTACTGCGTTTCGATTAAAGGTAAAACGGGCGTGCCTTTGCATATGTCGTCCTGACCTGTTCCGAGCATCCACGGTCGTTCCACAATAAGCGTGTCGTTAAAAGGCATTAGAAACACAAACCGGCCGCTTTCGAAATGTATAAACGAACACGATGGGTGCAATATATATGGTAATACGCGTTGGATGTAGATTTGAATACTATTTAAATTGGACGGGAAAACGTCGTGTCGATAATTACTTTCAATAATTTGCGCTCGTCGACGAAATATTAAATCAGTGGAAACACGTGTTCATTGTTCGTCGTTGTTTAAATTTTTTTATTGTTCAAAAACGAGACTTAAGCCTCACTTGTGTGTAGTAAATCTGCAGTGCACGCATATATTATTTATAATATATGACTATAGAGTGTAAGTTTTCGAGAAAATCAAACGGCGAACGACAGCTTTATCGTGCGCCGAAAGGCGTTGTGATTGACACGAGATTCCGAGGATCTAATAATATAACAATAACATTAATTTAAAGCCAGCGGTCCTCCGACGTGATAAATATTGTACAATATATTTTTGTTTTCCGAAAAACACATCTCGTTCGATAAACATTGTAACGGATAGTATTCCACGTCAAATTAAACAACTATAATACGTACTATATTATCTCGACATTGACGAAAAAATATCACACGGTAAAATACTGTTTGATAATCGAATAGCTCTATAATTCACGCCTCTATATAATATTAAATAATATATTGTACACGATACGTTAAGCCGATGATTTTTGTTTTATAATTTAGGTACTATTGTATTTTCTGTTCCGGTAGACATAGCACAATTAGTTTTTCAGTATTTAACTATATGCTCGAATTTATGCATAAAACCGCAAAAATGCAATGCAAATAAGAGGTTTTTTTTAATTACTGATTGGTGAGTTGTGAACGGTCCCTGTGCAGTAAAAAATTTTCTCTCTGCACACAAAATTCAAAATTGTTTAATATCTCTTATATAGCGCCAAAGAAGATGGCATATGCTCAATTGTTGCCGATCAATTAGTATTTACACGATATTATATCATGGATATTTAATTAGTATATTTAATAGTAACACATTTTTTTCTTTTTCAAAAAAATATTCGTACATTTATATTTTTTATTTTTGATATTTTAAACATCATATTTATGAAACAGTGTAATATTAATATATATTTTTTTATAAAACGATTAACGGTGACACAAAATGTCATATCACTATTCAAAATTTCGAAAATCCGTAATCATTTTTGATATTTGAGTGGTTATTTATAAGCAAAAATGCGCGTAATTCCTATGATAATTTTTGGTAAAAAATAAATTATCTAAAATTTAAATACCCACACTAGTTTTAATCAGTCCTATTACTAACAATGGATTCAATAAAAAAAAGTTGAACGTGTTGACAAATTTTATTTTAGAAAAATTTATGAGACGTTTTTATTTTGAACCGTTTAAAATACAACGTAATGCGCGTATGTATAATATAAACTATTTGTATTTTATGTTTTATTTATATGTATGAATAATACATTGAAACAAAGTTTATGGAGATAATGTTCCGCTTGTTTATCGGTTACTAACTTTCAAAATATAATATATATATTTATTTAAATAAAAGTAATTTAAAATCCATCCCTTTGAGTTTCAATTAAAACGTTGATTAGCATGTGCAGGTACTCGCCATATTGTTATTAGGATTCCTCGGTTATGTTCCTTGTCAAAGTTCTTCTCTGTTTGAGCTAAATTTGTGAGTGTGTTGTAATGCGTATTTAAAATAATATGAATTATGGAAATCCAGGTACCCTACCCTTAATGTAAAATGTGTACAACTTTTAATGCACAAATTGAGATGAATCAACCCCGCATGACTATGATTACCACGTTCCAGAATAAAATGGAAATTTCTGTAAAATGTTTACGGTTGTATATAGTTCTTAAATTATGTGCATAAAATGATACTAACCATAAATTAAGTAAACCATGGTTAAACATGGTTACTGGTGTGAAAGTGTTTTAAAAATACCCTTAAACACATTTTTCTCTTAAAATGAATTTATACTACACATCGAGTTTACTCCATAAAAAAATAGATTAAATTGTAGTAAAAAATGTAAAAATGTATTCTTGTTATTAATTTTACGAGTCACGTATTTAATAGGGTAAAATGTCAAAAAGTAATTTATGCCCCCAACTCAAAAATACGGAATAATAGGTTATAAACTATTTTTTTGTTTAAGAGTCTATAGTATAGTTCCGATACTCGAGAATATTATCCAAATAGTTATAATATATAGTCCATTTATGTTATATAGTTTGAATGAAACAATGTTAGTATTTTCTTTGAATATCATCATCATCACTTTATAAGTGGGTTTAAAATTATAATGATCGGAATTGGACATATTTTTACTGAAATGAATACGGAGTAAAAATAAAAACAAAACACTTAATACCTTGTAGTATTACATAACTAAACAGCGTTTTCGAACCATTGAAATTCGATTTGAAAAATGTTTTCCTAGTAATAATATTTAAAATCATAACTGACGAAATAACAAAGAATTAAAAAAAAATATTAATAATCTATATAAATAAAAATCTAATGCTGTTTGTTAGTCTCGCTAAAACTCGAGAACGGCTGGACCGATTTAGCTCATTTTGGTCTTAAATTATTTGTGGAAGTCCAGAGAAGGTTTAAACGGTGAGTGAGTATGAAAATGTTCGGAATTAATTTTTTAATATTAAATTTAAATTTACATGCTTATTTGCATGGTGTATTTCGGATATTCCCGTGACCGACCGCGATAGTAGGTTTCCAGTTACCTGTAATCTGACCTTTTTTCTTTTGTGTGTGTTTTATCGTCAGCAGCGTGTAGGTATGAATTGTTCCAAAAAGTAAAACCCGACAATTTAACTATATTACAATATATATATATATATATATTCCAAAACCACTCAACACACTGGGATGTGCGAGATACGTGTGCCATGTCGATTTTTATATATATGTGTATAGATTTAAAATGGAATATCAATGAACTCTCTTTATAGCTGAAGATTTTCGCCAAACGCTGCCAATAATTCCTAGATTAACAGCTAAAAATGAAATAAAAAGTGCACGGGATCGGCTAGAAAAATTTAATATGCGAGTAATGTTACATAATGACAACTCTGTACTGTTTTTCACCTACCTAATTCTATTTCCATTCAATCATGCACCTCATGGGGTCCGCAATCCACCGCAGATGGATTGCCTACCTGATAATACACTGCTCGCATATTGTCCGTGATATAATGCAGTTGATTGCCCACCTAGGTGATTTAGATGTATGTAAATCACTTGAAGTTAATCTTAACTTAATATTTGGCTCAGGCAACGCCGGGTGGGACTAAATTGAATATTGTTGTAACGATATTACTTAGTATATTGTAAGTTGTAACCGTTATTTATAAAATAAAACTTATTATTCATATATAGAGTTGGCATTATTATTTTTTTAAACGGGCAACGAAGTGCACGAGATCAGCTAGTAATAAATAAATCGTTTTGTTAGTAGGTACTTGACATTTTAATTTTTTATACAACTCGATTAGCGATTTTCAAACTAAACTCGGACGGTGGTTGTTAATTAAATTAGGCATGTGTGCGTAAGTACGTGTATACGAGTAAATAATAACGCGTGTTTGTTTTGTGGAAATTAATTAAATTACATTTTAATTTGTAACATTTTAAAAATACTTGATTGTCAGAATAGTAATTTATTACCATAGGATATTTATTTTTCATTAAATTGTATTTAGCACCAACGATTATTGTTGTATTTAATATATAAATAGATGACAAATATTTTAGTCTGCAACGAAAAGTTTCTAACAGCCAATAATTCGTAATAACCTAATTATAAATCCGTTCAAAGGAATGACAAAATAACTAGAAAGCCGTCGACCGAGTTTTAATAATATGGAAAAGTTTAAGTTATTTTTTCAATTACGGGAATTTCCCTTCAATGCGATTATATTGGTATTTTTTTTTTTTTTTTACTTCAACTGTTACAATAATCAGGTTATTTCGTTTTATTTGTTCGGCTGAGGTCCAATATGACTTGTATTCGAGGCGATGGCTTAGATGTGTTAATAATTTTTTCATTCGTTCTCGATGTTTTCCCTACTTTGAACCGATTTTGTGCACACGATGTCATTATGTCAACGTAATAATAATATTATAAAACAGTAAATACTATGCAAACGGGCAACTAATTATGAACTCATACCTTTTCGTGAACGGCACATACCTAGTATAAATATTTACATTTGAAAACCTCATAGTATATATTGTGTATGATTTTAACTTTTAGAATATTTACGAATTATCATACTATGGATTTGCAATGACGATGCACATTCGTTTCTGACCACTCGTCAACGGTCGACAGAGCGTAGTGCGGCCGAATTGTGTTGTCGACAACTATTGTAATCGAATGATTTGTACAATAATTTACCTAAATCGTTTGTTAAGTAGCGGTAATATTATTAAATTAACGGTAATAAAATCAATCGCGTATCGCATAAATAAAAGTGACCAAACATACATAATTATTGTATTGTTGTCACAATGCGAGGACACATCATCCTCGGGGAATTAAAAATGTTTTTTATTTTAATACTGCACACGACGACGTCGGATACGTGACTATATTATGTGCGCAATAAACATTCGCTGCACACAGGCCATCATAACATAGCCGGTAAACTATTATATATATTATATAAAATTATTATTTCAAAATAATTATAATATCAAGTTTGGAGTTGAGTTTGCTTGGGTATTATAATAAATCCGTTTTTAAATATTGTACAAACAAGTCGAACGGTTTCGGTGTTTTATATTATCGGTTAATAATATTTTTGTTTTAATGCCTCAAATATATGCGCAGGTATAAACTTATTTGAAATACCGTTTTGCTTGCTTGTGTCTTTAATTTTAAACAACCTATGTAAACATTTTCGTAATTATAAAAAAAAAAAACACACCCGATAAAAGCACTAAAGAAAATGTCCTTTACAAAAACGTCTAATGGATCCACGTGTACCGTTACTAAAATATTATTATTCAGACTCATAAACACGGAATGTCATTTATGCTGTGCACTAAGTACTCACGAAACAGACCGAGGAAACGTCTCCTTAAAACATTGTGGAATAATTAATAATATATTATTGTACACTCGTATTTTTGATATTTGATCGTACTCCGCGTGTTGTCGTTGTATTGTAACAGTGCACTTCTTATATATTATTAAGTATTGTATTTTGATATTGTCAAATGTTTGGGTTAATGAAAACAGCGAGTTGTTCGAATGGCGTCTGAAAAGTGATTTTCCGTTTAACAGAATTATTAAACGCGTTATTTACCTTATTGCGCTTACAACATACACCATACTTTGGTAAGGGCTGTTATTTTTAACTCGTAAAAAAATGTACAATGGCACCGAGCAAAAACAAAGAATAGGATACACAGCAGACATCATAATATTTTTTTAAGGGTTTTGGAGCTGAACTTAAATGTCTTAAGTTTCGTAGTTAAAATGTCTTTATCCGAAATATCTTTTGACTGTCATAATTGTGCATCGTATATTATTTTATATATTATGATACAGGTGAAGCAAATAGCACACTCTAGTGTTAACAGGAAGTATAAACTAGGAAGTAAAAAAATAAAAAATGAGTGGTAAATATGCTCGGTTAATCGTCCTGTATGAGCAATTTATACGAGTTTTATATAAAATACAATTGATCATAACCTCCATTTTTCCCTATTATAATGAATTTATTTCAATTTCAATTTACAGAATTTTCAAGTGTTCTTTATATTGTATTTCTTTAAAATGTTCATACCATTAAATAGCGTCCCGTGGCGATGCAAACTTATTTTCTTAAAATAAGTACCAACCTTTATTACTGTAAATCGTTAAGAAGATGATGATGTACAAGAAGCAAAATTCAAACGAGTATTTTCTGAGTTATTTCTAAAATGTATGCACTAATGATAATAGTCCCTACTTCTATTTTTACAAACATATAAATAATTTTGGATCTAGTATTTCGTATACTCTAGTAATTTTCACAAATTATAAAAATACGTTGATAGGTATAATTTTAAAATCATCGTGGAACCCATATCTTTCATACATATTATTATAACGAACCTATTCCCTTAGCACACAAAGTCAAATTACCCCTAATTGCTCGTTGTACAGTTAAAATTGCGGTTCTCGTTTGAAAATAGAATTTGGTATGACCACAAGGTACTTTTTGAACGGTACGAAAAATCTGAGTATTTTAAAATATGGTTCTCATCAGGTGTACTTAAAAATTCCAAAAGTCAGAATTTAAATAGATTGGCTATTAAAGTAAAAATGAAAATCGTCTTGTATACGTAAATATTATCTAAGTCTAAAATAAAATACAATCGATAATAATAATAATTATAATGTTTATTATTATTGTCCGATAAAAATGTAACATGTTTGGATTTGTATCGGTAAACCATGACCATAACCAAACGTAATGATTTATCCATGATAATAATACTGGCTGTAGTTGTAGATTTACGAAAATATATTTCTAAGTAAAATACCAAATTAATTTAATTTCGATAAAATAACATAATAATATGTATTTATATTTATTGATAACGATGACAATATCGCTACAAGAGTAAAGAAAATACACTTTAATAACACACAGTGCAATTTCTTTTATTAATTACAATATTATTGTGTGGCGTTATCGACATTTTGATTTGTTAAAATTTGAATTTCGAATTAGAAACCTATTTAATTGACTATAATCAAGTAATAATTACAACTGTTACAACTGTTGTTAAACAGTCAAACGGATTATTGTTGGCAACGTTTTCTTTTCTCATTAATATTTTAGTACTAATAAAGGTAATTTACAATAAAATAATAACGTATAATCACGTTATTTTTTTTGTGCATTTCATTATATTCGTATTAAATAATTATAAACTCTGTAAATTATTCATTTAACGCTGATCCAATAGTGTATTCATGATAATATTATATATAATTTATTTGGACGACAACATCAGAATATTGTCAGTTTGCGTAGGTACCTTATAATATTATTCAGAATACAAATGAGATGTAAACTCTATAGAATATGCTGTTCTAATGAGTAAGTACTTGAACTTCTTAAAAGTTTGTAATTGAAATAAGAAATATTATACTCGTAAACATATCGAAATCGTTAAATTGAATTCTACTTTTACATAGTTTATATAGGGAAAAATACATATCTGTTTTATTACGTTCATTATAGGTACATAAATAAATATGTAAAATATTGTAATAGTTCATAATATGTATCGAGTTCGTAACAACGTTGTAAAATAATAAAGATCTCAGCTAAATAATAATTGTAGATTTTATCGTTTTCAAACATAATTAATAATAAAAATAGTAAAATTGGTTTGGATTTAAATTAATATATATTATACTAGTATTATAATATTCATTATTAGTAAATCTTATTAATTGGTTTATTTATATAATATATATATTTTTTTTTTATCAATTCACATTTTATTATACACTCTAAATGATATGTTTATTAAAAAACTTGACTTTGTACTATAATTTATTATTTAACACGAAAGTTTCTGAAAATGTATATTCTATTCAAATATCATGTAAATCTCACTTTGTCCTGCAAACGTAATTGAGTTTTCTACCTAATTAGAACAAAATGTCATCTCTATAATTTCTGTATTATTAAAAAACTTCACCAACGTTTTTATTTTTATTACTTCGTTAACTTTATACTTATATCAACACGTTTCTATTAAAATATTGTTCAATAGGTACAATTTATGTTATTTTAATTTATAGTCGTTAAAATTTGATTCAAAATTAAAGGTCGTATGATTATTGTTTTTTCTAGCACGCAGTTTAACGCATTATATATAGAGTTATCAGCTATGCCATAACTTTTTAATCGAAATATGTAGACTGACACTAACGTAACAATTATTTAATATGTTGACACACCAAATTGTTTATTATAGTTATACCTATCGTGACTTTTGTAATGGTTTAGTACGTTTTTGTCTTCTATTACAGCGATATTACTGTTGGGTCTAAGACACGGATGGCTATAACCGTCAACAAGTAGTCATAAAACTGATCCAAACAAGTAGCAGACAACATCGCATCGGTTCTACGAGTTTTGTCAAGTCGTATCATAAATATTTTAAAAACTGAACAAAAAAATATTTAAAATGTGCTCAACGAAATGTAGTAAATTGGATAATAATTTTTCATATCTAATCGTTTCATATAATCAATAATAATTGTATTCAGCAAATATACAATTATATACCACCGATGAATTTAAATATACAAGATACGATATGTTTGCAACTCCCATTTAAGCATAAAGCTCTTTTTGGCATAAATATATTTTAGTATTGCATATCAACACAACTCATGTTTTTTTACATTAGCTGCGAGTCCTGCGACGTTCAAATCCAAATAAGTAAAATACAAATATTTTTTGACAGCGAGTCAATAAAAAGTCTGTCGTCCCTGACAAAAAGACTAGAAGCATCGCAAAATCGCTCTAACTACTAAAAAGTCTCAACAGTAAGCTCATTGCGATTTTAAGACTTTAAATTATTTATAAATTTATGATCTTATTTCACTTCGTAAAATATAAAGACGTTACCGGTCGACGTAGTTGAAATACATTTTTCTTTTAATGTTTTATTAAAATAATGTATAAAACAAATAAATCAAATGAAGTAATAATTAATATTCAATAATATGGACAAAATATTGAAATTTCAATTTACAAGCCTTACCCGTATTTAAATTGAAAACAAAACTTGCTTTATTGAAAATTAAAAAAAAAGATTAAATCTTAAGGAAAAATGGAAAAAACTATTTCTGAAAACACTGCGAAATAGCTCGTTATAAAATCCCGTGTACAAGAATTGTGTCAATTTCCAGAAATTTGTACTTTCAAGTTATTTAACGGATGATGTAGTTTGAACATTGCACTTTCAGTAGACGTTTATTACACGAATAATATTCATCTTTGACTGTAATAATTCTCATTATTTGTTATTTTGTCCACTCTCAAACTATTAGATGACTATTAAAAATTTAAAAAATTAACTGTTTTTTAATAGTTTATATAAATTTATGTATACTATGTTGAAAAAAACTTTGGATGTCGAAACTGATTATAGTATAAACCAATAAAAAAAAAAATTATACGAGTCGATAGGAAAACGATATAGATGATATGGGAATTTTTATTTCCCTCGTATTTACATTTAATTCTATAGTATGTATGTGCGAATTCAGTTATTTTGTGGTATTAAAATAAAAATAAAATAATTTTTACTGTCACTGAGAGAGCGTTTATGATGGAAAGCATTGTAAAAAACCACGGTTCAAATAAATTGAAAAAAAAAACAATTAAAACATACGCTGAACGAATATCACCTATAAATGCACCATGATACACATTTATTGTAGTGTTGAGCCGCACAATATGAATTATGTGTAAAAAAATACTGTGTGAAAAACAGAAAATTGTAAAAATACAATCGTGTACCTACTACGCCTGTCCTATAATATAAGCTATTAATTATATTATCGTCACACAACCAAACGCAGATCATGATCACACAAATCGATTTTTTAGTATGTGTTTTGATAAATTTTACGAAACCAATATTTATTTTGCGGTTTTTTTTTTTTTTTTTTGTATCGACAAAGACGTATCAGTTTTTTTCTTGGAAAAAAATTAAATTACATTAATAATACTGATACCTATAATATCATACATATTGCAATATTGCATATTATTATTCTGTACTACTTACTTGTACATATTATTGTATTTGTAAAGACATCAAAATACACAACATTTTTTCCGAAAACTAACAAGCGAAATATTATTTTTTAATAGTATCTACTTATCTTCTTACCTAAATATTAGTTTTCAATAAACGTGTAGGTAACAATTAACGGTCTGATACGAATCATAAAATTCATCATTACAATATCGATTGTTTGCGCACGAATTATTTGATATTTGTTTCTCAAATAATATCAACATCAAAGTTGTCTTTGAAACGAACACTGATGATAATAAATTATTATTATAATTATTAATAATAATATTATGTACTACTGTAAGCAAAAAAAAACTTTACCTTTTTTATTTATTTATTTAGTTAAAAATTAAATTGCAACATTTACGCCTTTGACATTATTTTTTAATACAACATTTCATATCATACGATTTACAACTTAACTTCAAACTGACATGAAAGTATCAACTTTTTATTTCGGATTAACTTCTACAAGTATTTGATTGCATACATAATATTTTAAATACGATTTTATTATACTTTTACTTTTATAATAACATTCCGGCATATCTCTCAAGAACTATTTTACCGAATTCATATGATTGATTTACATTATAATGGCATTGTATGATTTCATGAATAAAAAATTATCATGTTTTTGCGTTTTCAGTGAATGTGAATTTCTTTTATTCGAATTTAACAACAGGTCTTCAGGCAGTCTAAAAATATAATATGTGAGATATTTTCTAAATATAAATTCATAGACGTTTTTGTCATATATCTATTGAATCGATCAATGTGTAGATGACGTGTCGATAAAATACATCGTTTATGATAATCTATTAAAATTAATAATCCTTTAAGAAAACTTGAAAGGTTCTAACGGGATTAGTGAGATTAAACGAAGCTTGAAAATAGTACAACATTTCAAAAGTGTATGTTTTTCATAATATTATCTGATTTGTTTTATTTTTCCGTTAGCTTTTACGCAAATAAAAATTATATTTGTGTATTATATTATTGCTTCGTCTATGATTAGGTCGGTAACCAACCCGAACACATCCTTCAAATTATGGTCCAAAACCATTTATTTATCAATTTATGAAATATTATAATGTCTTAGGCGGATGCATTTAATCAATTCAAGTCAAATTTTTAACTAAAATGAATTCTGTCAAACGCAAGAATTGACTTTATAGTCCAACGAATCTGCATGAAATGGAAAATAAGAATGGAAAAATTCTCGAAACTATTGTTAAAATAAACATTTAATCTTTCGTTCGATTGTATTGAAATTGTTCACGAAAATAATTATATTAGAGAGATATAACATCTGTAGACACTCACATACTACATCGGATAAATCTCAAAAATCCCGAGATTTGTTTTATATAAGTGTAATTTAATTATTTTAAGTGCAAGACATTATGTACGACAGTACAATAATAATGTATTTTAAATTCTACGAGGTGAATCGTGAACCGTGGCGTGAGTTATGTACAGGTATAAACGATTTCTTTTTTAATTTATTAAAGAAACGTTACACAATTATTTCGACGTTATTGGTTTATATATACATATTATATTATATCACGATGCCAGAATATAGATCAGATAAAGAAGAAAGAGAAAAACGTGACAGACCAGGGACCCTTTATGAAATAATCGTATCCGGCTGTCAGCCAGAAAACGTCGTGTCTTTCCTCAGAAGCATCGAAATGAAGAATCGCATTTAAAATAGTAACATAGGTAATATAGATATAAGTCGTCCTACATTAATGTAATTAAAGTGACCATCCGGGGACTAAAAAATTATATTATATTATCGCCGTAAAGCCATAATTATTGCATATATAAGTCGCACTAATATTAAATGTTTTTTTTTCGATTTAATGACTACAAAAAAATAACAGCTTTATCTAAAACTTTTTTATTTTAAATAAGCGGATGCGCTTCCAGTCGACATACAAGTGATGACTGTTGACACTCGAGTGACACTGCCGAAGACGATATTAATTACATTTTTTGAGGATAGATCACAAAAATAAGTGAAAATAAATTATAAGTATTGTCAGACCTTAAATATAAGCCATGGCGTACCTCGGGGAACAGTCCTTGGACCTATATTATTTATAATCTATAATATGAAGCGGCTTACTAGATCTAAATAAATTTTGATGCCAAATTATTTTGTTTTGCTAGTGATGCCGTCATATTATTAAAATAGAAAAATATTGAATACAACAAAGCTAACCAGGTTTTTAATATGGTAAAATATTATGGTTTAACAATTATTTTCTAGAATTTAACCTTGACAAAATTAAACACATTGTATTCAGCATACAAAATGAAAAAAATACTAACGTATTGAAACCAATTGTAAAAGTATTTTGGCCTTAGAAGTTGTATTAATATATTATAGCAGTTGAGATATGGAAATCTCTAAATATTAACCAATATAACAATCATTTCAGCTTTAAAAAATATTTATTAAAATTAATATACATAGGTTAATTTATTTTTAAGAGCTGATAATCTTATGCGTATAATGTAAATTCATTTTTATATATTTGCTATGTGTTATTTTTGTTTCTTCTTTGCATATTAAGTTTTTGATTTCGCCTTTACTTTGTATACCTATTACTTCTTAAGTAGGTACTCCTCGCCTCCAACACAAGCATTGCTCGAAGGAGGTGAACAAACACGTCATATTAAAATTTACCTAATTTTGTGTAATAATAAGCTTTAATACAAATCGTAGGTATTACATTTTTTTTTTACTTTCGGTATTCTAATTTTCAACGAGTTGTGGTAATTTTAAAACCGAAACGTTTTACACGTTCTCATGACTCGCTTAAAACTCAAGACATCGGAGTCCAATCCACGGTAAGACATTACCGTATTTCCGATTATGGTCTTACCACACGAAATTGGAACCGTTGAGCTCACGTTTTTCACGTCCTACGGTATTGTCCATATCGTTCGTTTAAAATAATTATATTATAACATTATTATAAAGTTGTATTCCCTTTTTGTTTAATGTGTACATAGCTCGGCACTGTGGGGAATACAAGACGACATGCATTATTATGAATATTATACGAGTTGATGTAGTTGCTTTTTTTTATTTGTTCAGCATTCGGACGGTACCTATATATGAAACAGACCTATCCTAATAAATAATGTATGTGGACAAAATGGTTAGGCAAATATCATGATTCACGAACGAATTCGATATGAATGCAACTACCTATAATAATAACCTGACGTAGCTGAAAACGCGACAGATATGTTGTTTTGAATTTATTTTTAGTGATTATCATAGCTGCGAGCGGTTCAAAAGAATGTGTATAAACTACGAGTATATGAGAATAATAACACGACGCGATTGTATCGAAGTGAAAAACAATACACAGTGAAACCTCTAAATACCGGACGACACTCTCGGTCGCTGAAAAAACCCGTCCGCTGTTCGGAGGTTTTCACTATTTAAAGTTGTCCGTTAGGGGAGATTTCACATACAAATTATTATAAAAACGGTGAGGATCGCGTAAGAACCAACATTGTCGCCGTCATTTTCCGATTTTCGTCACACGAAATCTGGAAAACCGAGGTGTGTGTTTATAATTTTTTTTTTTATTCTATAATTAATACAATAGCGTTATGTCAATTGCTTTTGACGGCATTGATGATGAATTATGAGGACTTCGGTATCCAAAGGGTACTGCGCTTTTAAAACGCGGTGGATACAATGGGACGTAGACCATCAACTCGCCCGGATAAGGATGATGATTATAATACAACCTGAGTAATTATAGTGTCAGAGTATAATTAATTTTTGACTTAAAGACATCGTTTGAAACTTCCCGAAAGACATAATACAAAAGACATACTGTTTCAACAATAATAAAATCAGAAGCGCACGATAGTAGCATAATATTATATTATTATTATTATTATATAATATAGCGAAATTATATACGAGCAGCGTAAAAAGCTGTAAAACTAAACGAAAATAAAAACTTTATATTTTGTCGATTTTTCATTTCTTGTTCTTATAGATGTACTTTCTCGTTTTTATTAATAACATGGCTTATGATGCTTATATATACATAGCTAGCAGTAGAAAATGTGGCTTAGAAAAAAAAATAGAAAACGTCTTTACCAGTTAACCTATCTCCGAAAAAAAAATTGGACCAATGTATCATAAATGAATTGTTCGTATACTGGCAATAACCTTATTCATTTACGAAACCTTGCACTTTTCAATTGTTTTTATTTTTTTGTAGCTCTTTCAATTTGTCTTCATTTTTTTCCATCGTAAGTTAATTGTTTCTCTTTTGATGAATTAAATATAGCCCTCGACTGGGTTTTCAATATATATACTTAACTTTGTATTTGATATTTTTGTGGTTTTTACAATCCACCTAAACTTAGGTTTTATTTTTACTTTTTATCAATGCATGTTTAGTAATAAAGTTTTGATGGGTTTAATACTTCTTTTTTATTTCTATAATTGAAGTCTTAATTAAATTCAACTTTAAATGTATGATTTATTTAACTGAAATATATCATATTTCACATCGATTATGACCTATCACATCGATAGTCAACGTATTAAATAATAAATTCATAACCATAAAATACAACAACACATTAAAATGTGAAATTGATACAATCGATGTAATTTTAGAGCTAGTTAACAAAAATAGAATTAAACAATACTTAGAGTTAGTACAAAGTGTGTTTGTTTATGTATGGTTTGAGTTAATAGACTTAGTTAAAAGTTAACTTGTACAAAATATCAAATAGACTTCATCGTGATCTTTAACGGTAAAAAAAACTGTCGTTACGCATTTAGGATTTCTTCGAAACTGTTTTGTCGTCGTTGCCATCTCTTCACATAAACATTTTTACCATAATTATATAATTATTATGGTATGGTTCTAATTTTATTTGTGTACCCGCAGACTATTATATT
This sequence comes from Neotoxoptera formosana, assembly GCA_022818045.1. Taxonomy (NCBI): domain Eukaryota; kingdom Metazoa; phylum Arthropoda; class Insecta; order Hemiptera; family Aphididae; genus Neotoxoptera; species Neotoxoptera formosana. Next base: position 4,109,433 of record CM040634.1, read on the forward strand.
TTAGGCAATCACCTTTTATTTTTCAACGATTGTACCTTTACATCTTCTCATCGACATAATATTTTTAAGTACGTTATACTGTTACCTACATTCAAAGCATTCCGACGAAAATGACAAATATTCACTGATTAGAAATAAAATTCAATCCAAACATATTTTTTTATTTTATTCTTAAATTAGTGGTGGTATATTAGTCAAAGTATGAAAGTATTGCAGGGTAGATTAAATAGAGTCGTTTGATTTGATTTTTTCAGTAACTGAAAACAATTTAAGATCAAAGTTATAATAATATTATACCGACCTAATTTCCAAGAAAAATTGTATTTAATGTATTTCTTTCCGCTAAAAATCAATAATAAAATTAAAACATTTTCAATAAATTCGATATCATAATATTTTGTTTTATAATATTTTTTAACGATTTTAGTAAAAATATAATGTTTAGAGTTATTATATTATAATACACATTATGCGTTATTATTTAAAATGTATTTTTTTTACCCAGTGAAATAATTTATGTATTATTTTTAATTACTAAAATAAACTTTATTATATATGAAAAAAAAAATGCTTACATTAAAATCCTTTTTATTTTATTATTATTTATTATTAGATAACATTATATTCGTATGAAAAACCATTATTCAGTGTATTATTTCATAATATTACGTTCAATAATATTGTAACTCGTTTGGATTTAGCGATCAGCTGAGCATAACAAGTTACAACAAGAAAATAATAATATGGTACATGCGATTAGTACACATAGTAAGGAACGTATCAATAAATATTATACTAATATATTAAGATTATTAATAGCATTAATTGTTTTACGTTATCGACGGTTCTGATTTTAGTTTAAACTTTAGATGGTCTCTTGGCCAGAAATTTCTTTGAATTTCCAATTTGGTTTACCGTGCGGATGGTTTAAGAGGACATATAGCTGAATTCGGTGGGTTCCTGTTAGTGTTAAATCGTACACGGAATCTTCAAGTCGTGAAGCATTGTACAACACGAATTTTGATTGTATTTGTACATTAACAAACGAGTTTTCATTATATTTACTCAAAATACGGTTAATCCTTATATTTGCCATAGTAAAATTGATAGATTTATCAAAGGATTGACATTGTAGTATATTATAATATTATTTTATAATACAAACACTGTAAGTCTGTGTACATGTGCTGTTAAATAAAACACTAATTAATAACATTCGTACCTGCGGTATAATAATTTACTTTCCCGCCAGAAAAGGCAGACAGGGAGGAAAAAAACACACATCATTGTAAAATCAATACATTCTTCGCTCCGCTCGGAATCTAAAATAAAAATACAAAATCAAGGAAAATAAGCGAACTTAAATTGTGAAGAGGACCCTTTTGTATTGTTAACCACACAAAACCGAAATCACTTCTTCTTATCGTGTCCGGATCACTTATCTATTTATCCCAAGAATTCCACTAATTCGTATATATAGAAAATGCTTAACAGGGTGCATAACGTAAAATATTAAAACACCTTAGCGAATATAAAACAATTTTAATAAGTTCCTTTCAATCACAAGATTATCAATTTGTTTTATTAAATTGTATTTTTGCTTAAGTATTATATAACATGGCTTATATTTATGGTAAAAATTGAATTAAAATAATGCGAATAATAATAGACTGCAAGAGCTTGTATAGTATTTATTATCATGGTAATATTTATTTCGCTAACCCTTTGGTGTATTGTGTCTAAATAAAATAATATGTTATTACTCAAAAAGAATTCACTATCAAAGTTTGTTTTAAAAACTAAACCACTTTTGTAGTTTTGTGTAATTTATTCTTAAATAAAATTATTTAAATCAATTCAATTATAAAAACGTTTTTATAATTTTAAATTCAAAACAAGTTATGTCGTCGTTTTCCGAACTGTGAGTAGTATTTAAATAGCTCGTATTTATTATTTTTATTGAAACAATAAAGCTTGTAATTCAACATAAAAATTGCATAATTTTAATAATTTTAAATAAATCACATATAATACCTATAGTGTGGGAAAATGCATTTCGTAAAAAAATGTAATTATCTTAAAAAAATCATTGTACAAAATGTTATTAGATACGTAACATTATCAAGAGGTATATTACTGCTTCATCTATACATACAATTGTGATATATTCAGTGTATTGTAAATACTAAAAATTGTCCGATAATTGGACTAACGCTATTGTTCATTAATTCATAACACCAAACTCTATATATTCATGTGATTTTATGATTTTAGAATTTTCGTTCACCTCAAAGCATCTTATAACACTAAAATGTCATCGTATCGTTAGTGTATACTTAATAATTACATAAATACATATCTGTGCAACGTACTTTGTTAAAAATGACACTAAAATTCGTTCATAATATATTTAATATCAAATTTCAAGCACACTTGTTTTTGTTCATATTATACTACCTAGTAACAAGTTTTATGATTTTTAAATTAACGCATTAAGGTCGCTGTGCACAGTACTATATTATTATATCAAGCTTTTAGTTTAATGATATAATTTGAAAGAACATATATTTTTGTATGTATGTCTATATTATGGATATTCGGCGATGTCTCTTATTATATTTCAACAAAGAAAATATTATTATTTTTTAGATTACAAAACCTGAAATATTTTTTATTCACGACTATTAATAATAATTATAGTAACAATGGTTTATGTAATTATTGCAATATTTTTTTTTTTTAGTTGCGATAATCTTATGGATAATTGTTGTTTTATTTTGTTTTGTATTACACCATTGATTAGCCCATGACCGTACTAAAATAATTATTTGGGTACCTACTAATTATTATACATTTTTTATACTATAAACAATTTAATACAATTGTAGTCTTAAAGTGTATATAGGTACTTTATTAATTAATATTGTCACTGAAGTACCTCCGCTGAGAGGCCTCTTCTCTCTGCCTTTTCTTTCTATATGTCATTATTTTTTATTTTTTATCACTTAAGCTTATTGTCCTAACTAAAACAGATAGCATAATATATAATTTTGATAAAAAAAAATATATGTATAGGTAGGTGGATACATTTTAAATAAAAACTTTTTGTTAGCGGATTTTATAAGTTTAATTCAACTATGAGTTATTGATTAAAATTGGTAAATTTATGACTTAACCTATTTTATGTTTAAGTTTAATTTCACATTAAAATACATAATAAATATGAATTTAAATTAAATGTTTGTATGTGCCATCACATTTCATAGTTTAATTTTTTTGTTTTTCGCGTATGATCTTGACACACGTCCATTGTGAACGTCATATTATATTTATTTTTAATTAATTTGTGTAGGAGTTAGTGGCGGGGACGAATTGCATTGCTACGCACCGAACGAATTAGAAAAAAAATATCTAAAATATTTCGCGTCTGGTATGCAACCGTTTGGAGGAATCGTTGACGTATTTCAATCGACGGAGGTGAATTGTCTCTATTATGATATCGTCAATAGCGATAGGTCAGATCGTCAAATATCGTAATTTTTAATACTATAAAATAGTCATTAATTCACTATAATTATCGTTGCAATAATCCAATACTTACAACAACACGCGACCAACGCACAGACGAAAATCCACGAGTACCCGAAGACCATAGTTGAGTGAAAAATTAATTTAAAAAAAAATAACAAAAACAAAAAAAATACAGTAAAATGTCGTATTTTCGTCTCCCGCTCGGGCGTTGAATATTATAATATACTGTTTAAATACGTCTGAAAAATTGCGCTCGCACGCGGTAACACTCGCGTGGCTTTATGTAATAACGAGAGACAATAATATATTATTATTATAATATTATAATAACGGTTATAATAATAATAATGACGTTGACGACGACGACGAAAATAATAATTATTTTTATTTTTATTTATATTATCATCACGTGCGTGTCGGACGCGGCGGCCGTTGGTCACGCGGACAACCCTCTCGAATGGGATGCCGATGACTGTCGCGAGCGCAGTCGATTTTCAAAATGCTCCGCCGGCCGGTAGGCGCAATATCTCAGCCGCCGCCGCCGCCGCCGAGCGTTATAATAGTTCGGCACAGCGCCACGCCACGCGACTCCGGAGTGCGAGAGAGACCGATTGTTCGGCGAAAATTGCGTACGACCAAGGTATAATATTGTCGTGTTATGTGCGCGCGTAATGACATTATACATCGTTGTACATATACATAATCAGGGCTAGGGTTTGTATGGTAATAAAAACGATGAAATATGCATATTAATAAAGATAATTTCTATTAAAGTCTAGTTATTTCAGTAGACCTCGCACATTTTGCACCATATAATATCATTATAGATTCTTATCAAAGTCCAGAATGCAATATTATTATTATGTGCGTTTGTTTCTCACCTTCGACGGGTGTCGTGCCGTAAACGCAGACCTATAACACCTAGGTACACGAAAATATTCAATACCACATCGTTATTATTGTTACACGTCATATTATCATGGTCAATTACTCGGACATTTTTGGGCTAAAACAATAATAACCGCGAGTCGTGTGCATACGCATAAGCATTGACATTACATACTATAGTATATTTGCATTGGAATATGTACGCGTGACTTATAAAAATAAAATGTAAAAATATGCACATCGTATTATTTTCACATTTTTTTATTCCAGTACTCCAATACTATTTTCGTCATCTGTGCCGCGCACCTATACGGCTATACGAATCGGAAGCGAATATTTTTTTGTATAATTTATCAAATGGAAAATTGTAATTTATTTTACAACATGTCAAGATTTTGTTTGAATAATTTTTCACCACAAAAATACAGCCCTTGTTCGTACGACGGGCATTGACAACTAGTTTTTGAATTTACAAAATGCATCGATAGGTGTGTACGGTGATGCGTGTAAGGACTTCGAGTGTGTGCTGTCACGGCGATTTTTGAAACTCGCCAAACTCTCCGCGGTCCGTCCGTCGCGGCGCATTCGGCTTTTATACTTTACACGCGTTCTACGCGCAGTCAGACGATCGACGGTACGACCTTCTCTTATTACATTTTATACGACACGTTTATAGTTTCTATAATATATTTTATATTATACAGATTTAAAAACTACTCCGTGGATATGGGGGTCCATGAAAAAAGTGTTCGCGGTCCGCCAGTTGGTCACCCCTGTTATGGACCATCGCAATGTGTATGTTATTATTAATATAAGTCTACGAGTATAATATAATGGAATGCAAAATATATAATGATAGATTGATGTTTATTTTTTAGTTTTAAAATACATAGAAACTTATAATGAAATTCTCCAAAAGCAATGCTTGAGAAAACCTGAGTTCTCGAGTGACGTTGATGTTTTCACACGTGGATACATTTAAATTAAAAATATATAAGTTGAAATATCCTAATGCGCAAAAAGTAAAATATTAATTAATCAATTGAAAATGTCATAATATTAGTAAGTTTAAATAAAAAATAAATAAAAATAAAAATACATTCGCATAATTAGGTTTTTAATATTTTAATTAATGCTATTTGTATACAATACGTCATATACAGGGTGTCCCAGGTCTATTTAACTAATGCAATAACTTTTTTTTTCTATTCAATATTTTTAAGTTTTTTTTTTTTTAATGATTTGTAGAGCTCTGCGCTATAATTTGTATATCTTATATTTTTTTTTTTTTTTACAACAAAAATAAATAATTTAAATTTTTTATTTAATATTTTTCTAATAATCCAAGATAGCTATTTCATAAATAAGTATTTAAAAACCATTTTGGCGTTTAAAACTTTTAATTTGGTTAAGTCGTTGATTTTTAAACAATTTCCAAAGTGTGTTAAAATTCAAATTATTTCTTGCTAATCACTGTTAGGTACTGCTGTAAAAGTTATTGCATTAGTCAAATAGACCTGGGACACCCTGTATATGATTTAGAAATAAATATACTGATATTTAAAGAAATACAATATGATTGAATACTATATTACAATAAGAATAATTTTTTTTTAATTCAATCTTACGCCTTAGGTAATCTGAATTCAGAAAAAAAAAATTTTTTATGGTGGGTTTTTTAATGCAGTGTTGAAATGTGAAGGCGTAAAATTCTGATTTAAAAACATTATAAAATTCACTACCTTTAGATAAATAATTGGTGGTCAGTATGTCACCAAAGACAAATTCCTGCGCCAACTAAATCATGTGACGTTGAAAGAAACTTCAGCCAATACAAATTAATACTACGAGCATTTATATTCAAAAATCTAAAAAAAAAATATGTGGTCGTCACATGTAGCACGTATTTTTTACTATTGAATGTGATTTACGTAAATTTATCAATAAAATAATAAATATGAATGCGACAAATAAATAAAAAAATTTTAATTTTTAATCTCAATTATGTTATATTAAGACTGTCGCCAATCACTGATTTATTTTAAAAAATAAATAATTTTTTTTGTACATATAATTTTTTTAATGTATCTTTAAAAAATGAAAATGCATATTTTTGCATGTTATTTTTAACAGCCCACGCGTACATTACACTGCAAATATGTAATGTCAATGCTTATGCGTGTGTACACGACTCGCGGCTATTAATGTTTTAGCCCAAAAATGTCCGAGCCCTTGACCATAACTATGACGTGTAACAATAATAACGATGTGATATTGAATATTTTCGTGTAGGTATTATAGGTCTGCGTTTACGTCACGACACACGTCGAAGGTGAGAAACAAAAGCACGCAATAATAATATTACATTCTCGACTCGAATCTATAATGATATTATATGGTGCAAATTGTGTGAGGTCTACTAAAATAGCAAGACTTTAATAGAAATTATTTGTATTATAGGGGAAAAAATCCCATCTACCTTTGGTTCGTATTATTATTATTATTATTATAATTGAGCGTTACGATATCTACCTGTTGCTGCTGCGTAGGTACCTCTACGCAGTAATAGTAAATAATATATTATTACTAGGGCCCGAAAGTCCAGCACTTAAAACTATCAAAATATGCACTAAATATGCATTTAATTTTTTTTTTCCAATAAGTGTTTTTTAATTTTTTGTAAAAATAATAATTAAAAGATGAGGAAAAATTGTATTAATATGGTATACGTTGTATTTAATTAAAAAATATTACAATTTACAACTAGGGATTTTGACAGGTTTTCAAATAAAAATGAACTCGCCGTATCAGCCAACATATTTTTGTAAAGAGAAAAGCTCCGTTCTACATCAACAGAAAAATTGGTGCATTCTCGAAATGTATGAAGTCATTAATTTGACCATCTTCTGGAAGGCCGTCTGTTGTTGTTTCTTCTCCTGACATGATTTTCGAACAAATATATTTTGTTATAAACATTATTACATATTTGTAAAAATAACACAAGTTATGTGTTTTATTGTAGTAAAATGCAATAAAATGCAATTGTGTTTTAAAATATGCATATTTATGTAAAAAACCTCAAGATATGCGAAAATATGCAAACTAAAATTTCATTTTTGAACTCGTTAGGTTGTGATTCAAATTTGCAGTTGAGTTAAGTAATTTGAGTTAAGACACGTATTTAAGTTACATTTTTCTCAAAGTTACGACACCAAGTTAATTTGTCCAGCATGGTTGTAGAAACGTATTAATTATTATGTGGTACCCATAATTTATTATATTTATTAAATTTACCATACTATTAAGATTGAAAGGTTTCTATCACGGTGGATTATTTCTAACATATAATTTCTAACTTAAGCCGCGGTTGTACGGTACTGACAACTTGATAATTAATTATAAATTTTCATGGTTTTAGCATAACAATTGATTATTATCAACTCTAACAAAAAAAAAATGTTTATAAACTCATTTTTGTATTAGGTAAAAAAAATGTTTTTATCATTATAAATATCACATAAAGTAACGTATTTTAAAATATTTAACCACTACCATAAACTAGTTTTATACATCAAATGCATTAAAAGTGTATTTTAAAATAATATACCACTATACCTATAACAATTATAGTTCAAACATTTTTCTCGTTCAATTTATTTAGTAGATAATAGTAATTATAAAATTCTTATACAACATTTTTTTTTAAATACAGATTTAAAATTATATATAATTTTTTTTCTTTCTGTTTTAATTGTTATAACAATATATTTTTAATACCTAATATTCTTACCATAAATTAATATATTAATTTTTTTTTTTGCTTGAAGACACTTTTTAGTAGAAAAAATGCTCTAATCATAAGTTTTGAAAGTGGTTTTCGATGGTATCAAATTATATTTAGTTTGTGCTTAGCGGGATTCAAGAGTAGATATTTCCTAGTACTCATTAAAATAGTTGGAAACAAATAAGAGGGCAATTGGATCCCACTCTACTGTACATTATAGGTGTCGTATTATACTCGCGTGGGTCACAGAAATGTATGTGTTAAATTTGATTTCAATAATTTAGAACTATTGGGTACAGAAAACGATTCTGAGCGAAGACATAATTGAACGTCGTAATTGAATGTAATTTATTGCCAAAAACATTGCAATTTAAAAAATAATTTGTATATACTTTAAAAGTTTCGAACACCCATAAATAATATTTTTAAATTACAACCAAATAACTAACATCGTTATTCTTCGATTAATTATTATCTGATGCGGTCTAAACTTGAACTTCAAATGTCTTTAAAGAAAAATTATATGAATATATATTATGTTTTAGATTTGTCTGTTACAATATGAAATATTCACGAGAGACCTTATTTTAAATGTTCAGTCCTTAGCTATAAGAATCGAATACTTTATACATTTTGAACTATAAAATAATTTGCACAAATCTTATCGACACCGACTCGCTTGTGAACTGCGGTATCTACACTCAAAACCAAATACACCTTGCTCAGTATTATATGACTATTCGTTTTGTCCTTGGCAAAGTCGGTTTACACAGCTAGTGTAGTTATATAAAAAAACCATACTTTAAATTTTTATCAAGTGTATATAATATTGTATTGCTATAAAAAAAAAAAATACAAATATAATGGCTGAAAATTTACGTCAGCAACTGTTGTCATGGTGCCGATAGATATTGCATATAGTATACATTTATAATATTGTATTTTCGTAAGCAAATAATAAACATAATTTCGGCATACGAACGAATAGGTTCATATTGTTTCCAGACCGTCCAGTTCATTTCGACTAGTGTCAATTTTGAATGAAGATGACGACGAATTCGGTAATGTCGTTTCTGTCTTTCTGTCTGCTTTTCGAATCACTAGGTGGGATCAAAGCGAATCCCAGTTTTAATACCGTCCCTTCTCGTGGTTCGTCCATTTCCCACTACTCGAAAACGGATTGGAGTGCGAAGACGGCCCTCGCCAACGGCCATCCGAATGCTCAAGTCGACGACCACCATCGAGCGTCGCGGCCTCGATCTTGCTCGAACTGTCCACCGCACGACGGCTACCCGCAGATGACGGCAAATACGCGGTGTCTAACGCAGTGGCCGTCCACGACGTGCCGTACGCTGCCTCCGTGCACGACGTGGTGCACGCCACCAATGTTAGTACTGCACGTCGAAATTCCGCAAGGACCGTGCAACACGACGCCACAACCGTGCAAGACGGCGTGCTTAAAAGATCGATGTCGGACCGAATACCGCCGTCCGAGATCACTTGTCACCAACACCAGAAATCCGTACCATCGGCCCGTAGGCGAATATTAATAGTAATTTCGATGGACGCCGATGATGCCTCCAAGCTGCATGATGAGTTGTTTTTTGTGTAATGTTTAGTTACAAAACATATTTATATATATTCAATATCAGATAAAATATTAAGCTTAAAAAAAAACAGTGACTTGAATCTATACTTGTTATATCATTATAGGTAGTTCTATACAAGACAGTATTTATTACTGTTAATTAATAAAGTATCGATAATATATTATAGTGCCTTTATTTTAGTTCAATAATTTATTAATACTACACCCATTAATTATATATTAATTTTTGAAACATAGTGTTCAATAAAACAAAAAGTAAATGGGATTATATTAACACAATATTAGAGTTGTGTAATGTACCTTTATGTAAAAAATAGATGAAAATAATAAGAACTGTTGAATTTTGGGGGTCATATTATGTGAGAACGCCTGTCTTTACAGGTAATACTATTTATATAGGAATCCGAGTGAATTTAGTTGAATCTGTACAAGAATTTAATTTTCGTAATTTTGATATATGGATATAGGTGAAATATAAAAGTTACGTATGTCACACTAAACTAATCATATTGTCATTGGATTTGGAAAAAAAACCATTTATAAGTTATAATTGTATCTTATGATTTATAACGTGTATTTCTGTAAATTAAACTATACTCTATATTACATTTCTATTTAATGTACCTACCTATAATATGTATTCATTATTATTATTCTACGGCCGAAACGCGGCGAAACAACAACTTTTGAGTTAGGTATTCGAGGTAACATATTTTATATAAAATATGTTTTTACGACACTTCGGTAGTATTAAATATATATTTAAAAAAAAATGTAAATTTGATCCTCAAAAAAATATGAAAACATACTTTGCGTAGACTTTGACTCTTTCGGCATATCCTCGTGCCGTATCTACTATCTAATGTGCACAGTGCGCCACCACGACGCCGACGTGGAACTCTCTAACTCTTCTAAACTGAAAATATTATTGTGATTTATGAAAAACTAAATCGTACTTAACACAATATGTTTTTCGTTATTGAGATCTTAGAATTGTGAATCGACTTCGTTCTCTGCAACGATTTTGGCAATTGCCATAGATAATACATATTATATTACATCCTGCACATCAGCTGATATTGTAATTCAATATCTTTTCATATACCAAAGAGTTCCAGCTAACGTTTTGTTCATTGAACTGTGAAATGACCATAACCAAAATAATTTATAATTGTAAATTAAAATTACAATAATAATATAAAATATTATTGTTTTAAAAATGAGTATATTTTTGTATTATTTTTTTTTTAAATTGCAGCTATACTTTGAAATTATTATGATAAAGCAATAAGCTTTAGATGTTATTATAAATACAAATAATTAAACTTCCACGACTCGTTTCGCGCATGACGTTTACGAGCACAGACGTCTTTATACGCAGACGGCCAGCTCATTTCTGGTGTATAGAAGTGATGAAAATCGTTTTCGAATACTGCACAGTTAGCGCAGCAATAGCTGCAAAAACAATAGTTTTTGCTTTTAACGGGTTTCGATAAATTGAAATTATGATCACTAAAACCGACGTCCGAGAACTTACGATATAGGTTCTTAATAACACTGTCTTATTGATACTATTATAGTTCAATCCCCGCAGTGTCGTCGACCCACTTTTCCGGTTAGGTCTTATCCCATCCGGCGTGGTTAATATTATATTATTATTAGTAAGCTAACCACGACAGTGATGTACATTTAGTGGCCTATCTCTACGACGCCGTACGAACGTAAGTTTACGATTTTGATAATAATATTTGCTGATAAAATAACACTATATCGATCGTTGTAGTGGCCAGTAAAAACAACTACAGACTACCTACAACTACTATCGACAAAGAGATAAAATATCAAACGAATAAATCTACTTAAAAAGTTTAAAATATAAACGCGTTTTATTACAAAACTTGTTTGAATTTCAAAGCAATATTGTTCTAAACACTACAATTTGCAACGTGATTAATTTCCAACGTCACGGTGACGAGTGAATTTATTTAAACTTTTTTACCCACCAAGTGAGAGTTAACCAAAAATACATTTAAAATATCATGCAAGCGTAAGACCAATGGGCAATGGCCGTCCTGTTCTACTTTGAATATTTTAAGTTGAAAGTTCTAAGTTCTCTCTAATGTTCATGGACAGGACGTGCGTATGTACTGGCTGCTATTTGCTATATGGGTTATCATATTATATTTTATTATTAATTACAGTGTGACCAAATGTTTGGTGCAACAACGAGGCAAGTCCGGACTTACCTGGGTTTTGCACAGAAATTAAGAAACAAGACAAGTCCAAATCAATGATATCTCCGTTTATATGGAACGGACTTATCTAGTTCTTGAAGCCACTAATTGTGTATACTCTTTTTCGCGATAAAACGGGACCGTCTTCCGACCGAAACTGGTCGCCGCCGCGCATCCCCCACCCAAAAACACAAAATTGATACGTCATTCTCGCGGTAGCCGGTTGCTCAGGTTGCTGTGGCCCGACCACTGAACTGTATATTGTTCTATGATACTATATAGTATACAGTGTTCAGTGGGCCCGACAAACAGGTCGTTAATTGTCGGTAACTGTCGACTGCGTGGAGGGGATTTCACAGGCTGACGTGCCGGTTGGTGCCGGGGGGGAGGGTGTAACTCTATACAGTTGTAGTTGATCTGATACCACGTTTAAGACCCGCGGCATACCAACATAACTAAACATCTAATATTCCCTCAATACGGCGACACTTCAATATTTACGCGGATGAGTCATCTAAATATCTATTTTTTTATAATAATTTTGTGTTTTGAAAACGAGCGGTTTGTGTACAATTTATAGTCAAAACTGTCATCGAACAACACCGACATAGGTATCAACACGCAGTTTTTTTTAACTTTATTTGTCCGTGCTCCGTTCTATTATATTGTTTCACTAACTTATATTGTACTATTTGTCTGTTTTACATTTCTCCGTCATCGTTTGTTTATTTATTAGTAGTTTTTTTTTTAAATAATAATAAATAGATATGCCTTCCAATCATTGTACCGCCATTGGATGTGATACTAAATTAATCTCTTTTCTATGGCTGGAGCTCATTCTACATGCGCAAAACGGTCCCGTTCTCTCGTGAAAAAGTGGACTTGTCTGGTTATTGCACTGAACCCTTCATTTTGTCCCCGCGAAGTCGGCCAACACAGCTAGAGTGTAGTTATATAAAAAAAACCTTACTTTAAATTGTTTATCAAGTGTATAACAATTGTATTGCTACAAATATAATGGCTGAAAATTTACGTCAGCAACTGTTGTCATGGTGCCGATAGATATTGCACATAGTATACATATATAGTATATATTATTACTCTATGGTATACATTTATAATATTGTATTTTCGTAAGCAAATAATAAACATAATTTCGGCATACGAACGAATAGGTTCATATTGTTTCCAGACCGTCCAGTTCATTTCGACTAGTGTCAATTTTGAATGAAGATGACGACGAATTCGGTAATGTCGTTTCTGTCTTTCTGTCTGCTTTTCGAATCACTAGGTGGGATCAAAGCGAATCCCAGTTTTAATACCGTCCCTTCTCGTGGTTCGTCCATTTCCCACTACTCGAAAACGGATTGGAGTGCGAAGACGGCCCTCGCCAACGGCCATCCGAATGCTCAAGTCGACGACCACCATCGAGCGTCGCGGCCTCGATCTTGCTCGAACTGTCCACCGCACGACGGCTACCCGCAGATGACGGCAAATACGCGGTGTCTAACGCAGTGGCCGTCCACGACGTGCCGTACGCTGCCTCCGTGCACGACGTGCCGAACTCTACCGCCGTGCACGACATGGTGCACGCCACCAATGTTAGTACTGCACGTCGAAATTCCGCAAGGACCGTGCAACACGACGCCACAGCCGTGCAAGACGGCGTGCTTAAAAGATCGATGTCGGACCGAATACCGCCGTCCGAGGTCACTTGTCACCAAGACCAGAAATCCGTGCCATCGGCCCGTAGGCGAATAATATTAATAGTGATTTCGATGGACGCCGATGATGCCTGCAAGCTGCATGATTAGTTGTTTTTTGTGTAATGTTTAGTTACAAAACATATTTACGTATATTCAATATCCAATAAAATATTAAGCTTAAAAAAAACAGTGACTTGAATCTTTAAACTTATAATATATACTTGTTATATCATTATTATAATATGATGCACACATTATTCGATATTTTCCATAATTAATTATTGTTAATGTATTTATTACGAAAGCAACCGTTATCAAAAGACGAGTAAGCGTTTTTCAACGCCCCCCCCCCTTTATTTGAATTACACAATCTATACAATTTAGTACAATAAGCGTAAATGATAATACGAATAAATAAGACATGACGATTTGACATATTATATAAGACGTGTAGGGGATTAATCAAAAAGAAGGTCGCGGCACCATTTTCTTTTCAGCCTTTTGGGGGGGTTTCCAGGGATAGGTAAAGCCAAATCTTTTGCGAGGTTGTTTGGATGGGTTTTTTAGAGAGTTGTGGTAACGACTAACGAGTATAGAAATTTGTAGCAGTTTTTCTGTTGTTCTAAATAGTATATTATAATATACCAAATATTATAGGAGGTTTTTTTTAAATCACTAATTGAATACTTGGAATGTTTAAATTGTTAATTAATTGTACTTAAAGTCTGAAGCATAATATACTAGATATTGTAAACAGACTAAAATCATAACTACTATTTTAATCGCTAACTACTACCTACCGCAATTCTGAAGAACAAAATATTATAATTTGCAATCACACTTGGACTTAAACAAAATAATATTTTATACTCTCGAAAAATAAAGTATAATCATACCTACTGATTTTTAACAATTTCGTAATTTATGATAATAATCAAAACTGTCAAACATTAATATTATTATCATTATTATTGATTCGATGTGTACCCTTGTAGTTTCCACGTCTCCTAGCCACTGATTTAGGTTGAACACGAATACGTCTTCCCCGTTTAGAACTAAAGTAATAAATAAAAAACAATTAAAGCAGCATAATACAATTGTATATTTGTTAACATATTTATTATATAGTAGATACTAATTAAACATTTACCTAGAAGCACTATTAATAACAAAGTCTACAGCTTGAGTTGGAGTAACTCTACTTTGTATATTTTTTGTTAAAATAGTCAAATATTTCATTGATGTTTCTGAAACATCTTTTTGTAAAACAAGTCCAAGATTATTTATAGCTTTTGAAAATTCTGTCCACTTTTTTAAAAATTGTTCTGTTAACAACTGCTGCCTTGGTACATCGTTAGATGAAGTATCATGTGAGTGTGGTTGGTCTTTTGATGCACTACAGTTATTTTTATCACTTTCTGACACAATTGTTTTAGTTTGTTCAACTAAAATATTTTTCTCCATCAGAGATGTTTGAGGAGATGATAGTTCATTAACATCCTGCAACTATGAAGTTCACATCATAATTAATCTAAAATATATTGTATTTAGAAAATGTTGTTTTATAGTATACATTACTTCAAAAAATGGTTTCGGTGGACATTCGTTACCAAGAGCAAGCAAAGCTAGAATATAGCGATCATAACAATGAACTACTGGACAATTTGGAAATTCTTTTGTGTTTGGAAAATGCTTTTTCAGTAAAGCTTGATGTTTGCAGAATCCCCCTTGTTGACCACTATAGCAGCTACACCAACCAATGATAGTATTAAACTATTAACCTCCTACATTTTTTTACTGTCTTTAGTACTAGGCACTTTATATACATAATCATCTATTTTCTCACCACAGTGCATATATCTACTGTTGACAATTTGTGTAAGCTGCATTTCAAAATGGCTTTTTGATCTTCTGTTATAAGCAAAATCTAACAAGCGATTGATAAAATATTTATCCTAAATTATAGCAATGAATTCAATAAGTGCAACTATGTTATAAGCTTTTGTGCGTTCCAAAACAATTTCTTTTAAAATACGAATAGATGCCTCAGAATAACTTGTTAGATGATTTTGTGTTATAAGACTATTACAAAGATTTATTGAGAGAAATGTAATTAATGTTCCAATCAAAACTTAAAAATAATCAATAGCAGATTGGTTTGTATTACTATTAAGTTTTGATACTTTTTTAAGATAAAATATTTAATATCCATAAATTATATATTTCTACTTCTTAAAATAGAAGAAATTTAAAAATGATGTGTTTACTTTTAAATTCAAATTTTAAATAATAAAAACAATACATATCATTATTATTATTATTATTATTATATAATAATTGTTTAAATAGTTGTTAGTATCAAATATTTGTGTAAAATGATTTTATTTTTAAGCATCTAATAAAGAATCTTAAATTAAATAATCATTTGACATTGGTCATAAATTAATTATAATTGAATTTTATACTTTTCTTTGTATTAAAATGATACATTGATATTAGTATAGTTATACAAATTAAAAATTAATATAAAAAAAGTTAATTAAAAATAATAATAAAATATGGTTTATAATTAGTTAAGAATTAATTTCAAAATACTTTAAAAATCAATTAGTTCACAAAATTTAAAGTGACAAATTCTTGTATGAAACTAATTCTATATTACCACATTGGTACCCATATACTTTTTTTTTACAGGTATAGGTGGTACAGATTAATTTATTTTCTGTACTATAGGCCATAGTGTCATGAAAACATAGGTAATTGCATACTTATTAGATAAGGTTTTAACATTATAATATAATTATAATTTAAAACATATTTTGTTTTATTGTTTTATAAGCAATTAAGATTTATAAGATTATGTTAAAAGTAAACAACACAACCAGTATAATTAGTTACATAAAATAACACACTGTAATTTAAGTATAGTTATATGTTTATAAGGGAAGTAAAAATGCTGAGATGACACTTTACAATCTTGGGTAGGTATGGCAGTTCATAATATTATAGCTACCTATACTATTTTTATGAATGTAGTGATTAAGGTAGTCGACATATTCGATCCATGGCTACTGTACGTTAATGCGTTGTATTCACAGTATTAAAATTTGTTTATTAATTTAACTTAAATGGGTCTGGATTACTTTATTAATCTATTCAATTCAACAGATTTACATTAGTTACCTATCCTACAATTTATTGTTATAAGTTATAAGACATAATTAGTTAGTTAAACAATAAAATATGAATTATAATACATTTATAAACATAATTTATCTTTGTTCACACTATTATATTAAAAATTAAATTTGATAATTTAAAAAATAAAATAATAATAATAATAATTAAAAAAAATTTAAATAAAATCTTAAAACCATTATTAGTTTATTGTTTATTTTTATCATTACCTCTAATCCTCCAAAGCAATTTGGAAAATGCTCAATAAGCATTTTAAATCCTTTTTCATATGCTAAACTTGTTTGTTGCATGTGCACCAAAATACCAATTGGTACAGCATCACCTTTAGTTGCAGTTAAAATTACAGTAACTGAGGCCATCGAAACATCATAGATTGAGCTTGAATCAAGAAAAATTATTTCAGAGCGGCTCTGTAATTTTTGGGCTCTTTGGTTTAAAGATGTAACAATTAGAATTACCCAAGGACTGGCTTTATTTATTTTAATAATTACACCTGCAAATACAATTTAAAATTTTATATCTATATATATAAATTCTTTTGTATTACTAATACCATAGAATAAGGTGAAATTTATATATTATATATATATATACACAAAATAAAAACCTTGCTTAAGATATTCTGGGATTTTTTCTTCCAGTCTATCAAAGGAATCTTTTACAGTACCATAATTTTCAGTTAAATATTTATGCCACAGCCTATACACTGTCCAAGGTCTAGGATTTAGTGCACCATTTGCTAATTTAACAATGTAATTTGGTAGTGTTTGAAGTCTTGATATATTTTGTTTTATTGCTTGACAAGGGGATAATCCATCAGCAAAGTACTGCCAAAAAATAGTTTTCACTTCTGGGTCTATAAATAAACGTTTTAATGCATCGGCACTAGCACAGTTATGCTTATGAAAAGGATTTATTTTGATGATAGTAAGTGGAGGGTCTCTTTTTAAATATTCATCATTATTTTTTGAACCCTTAGTAACCATCTTTATTAATATATCAATAAATCCTTCACAGTTCTGATTTTTTTTGCTGTTTGTGCTCTTTCTGTGTGAGCTATAACTGCATAGTCACTTTTTGTGCATTATAAGCCTTTAACAGAATAAATAATAAATAATTTAAAATGTGTCTAAGTTACTATACATTAAGTATTAAGTATGAGAGTAACTTTATAATTCATAAAAATATTTTAAGTTTATGTTAATCAAAAATAAAAATTAATTAATTTAATATAAATGCAGGTTTACTTTAATACTAGTAATACACTAATACCTACTATTTGTATAAATGATTTTATAAGAAAACTATAGTACTATTTGTAACTATACTACCTATGTTTTTTGGTTTAAATTATTATTTTGTTTAAGTCCAAGTGTGACTGCAAATTTTCAAATTATAATTTGTTCTTGTTAATTAGGCAGTTGTGTGTAATATAAAGAAGAAATGTAAAAATTAATAAACTACAAGATTTTAGTTTGTTTACAATAGCATGCTTTAGACTTTAAATGCTTATCAATTAATTAACAAAAATATACTGACCGACAATTATTCCCTTTGTTGATCCTATTACCAATAATCCAGTTGCTGTCATCAAATTTTCCAAGTTGTTTAATAAATTGTTGAGCATCATCTTAACTTTCCATAGAAGTTCGGAGTGTCAAAACATGTTTTGTTGATTGATTTAAAATCAACTCGCAATTTAAGTCTTCGAAGTTCTTAATTAGTGATTTTAAAAAAACCTCCTAAATAATAATTTATAAAAATATTACTAATGCAATATAAATATAAATAGTCTGTAGCGAATACCAATAAAAAAAAAATATATATTTACCATATTAATTAGACTTGATATATAATGTAATTACTATTATTTGTATAAATGCTTTAATGTAATTAATAATTATATTAAATTATAAATAGACGAAACGAAATATGATAATATAATATCATGTCATATCATATATGATATTAAATTTAAAAATAAAAATAAATGTAAAAAAAAGCGCGAAATTCAAATGAACCAATTATAGCAGGGCGGTTCTGAGTGTACCCACATTTGCAAAATACGCCACCCGGTCAAACGCTTGCGCGACATCGAGAAAGACTGCGGTAGAATATTGCTTTTTTTCCAGCGAGGATGAAATTGTATTCGTTATGCGATTAATTTGATGAGTAGTGGAGTGGAAATTACGGAATCCAAAATATGTATTTGGGATATGGGATTATTCCTGAGTTAGATATTATTGGGGTTATTCTTTTGAGGATTAGTTTTTCCAGAACTTTTGAAAAGAAAGGAAGAAGACTTATAGGTCTGTAAGATGTTGGAGAATCTGGGGGTTTGCCAGATTTTGAGATTACTATTATAATAGAGAATTTCCACTGAAGCGGGAAGTATGAAAGACGGAGTATGGCGTTAAAAATATATGTAAGAAGAGTAAGAGTTTTCCTCGGTAGATGATTTGCAACCTCATATGTTATGAGGTCAAAGCTAGGAGATTTTTTTTGGGGAATTTCGATATGCAGCGTTCAACTTCAGCTGGTGAAAAAGCTTTTGATGGCAGGGACATTTGCAGAGGCGATAGCAAGTAGTTTGTGACGTCATTAGATATAGCTGGATTATTCATATTGGTGTGAGGTTTAAAAACTTCAGTTAAATGGTTTTGGAAGAGTTCGGCTTTTTCTGTATCATTAGTGCCCCATGAGCCATCAGGATTTTTAAGAGGAGGGAAATAGGGTTTGTCCCTAAGCACTTTTTTTGTAGTTTTCTAGATAGAACCGTCTTGGATAGAGAGAGATGCTATGTGTTTGTAGTATGAGTCGTTTCTAAATTTAGCTAGTAACCTCTTTAAATGCGCTGTTAGTGTATTAAGACGTGTTTTGTCTGATGGGTATCTAGTGGCTTGCCATAATGATCTGGCACGTCTTTTTTCTGTTATTAGGTTACGTATATAAGTGGGTAGGTTTAGCTGAAAATGTTTTTGGGGATTTGTGTATGGGGTGGTAGAATTCCATGCGGCGCACTGAATGGATGGGGTTAGATTTGTTGTGGCATCTTCGATATCGTTTGGAGATTTTAATTTTATATCTAGTTTAGTGTTTTTAGGAGCAGGTCGTTGAACTTTATCCAGTCAGTAGTTTTATTTACTAAATAAAGGTTGTTGGATCTGATGGGAGGTGAGGAATTGGTAGTGAGGCAGCTGAATGGTCAGAGTGTAAGTCATTAAAGTTTTCTACGTGGTGAAAGAGGTGACTTGGAACTTTTGAAATAAAAAAGTCAAGTATATCTGGACTTTAGTTTGGGGATGTAGGCCAGTAAGTTGGATGTGGAGGAGAATAGACTTGGTATTGTTCGGGAGAGATGAGCTGTAATAGGTTATTACCACGGGGGTTGCTTGTTCGACAACCTCAATGAGGATGCTTTGCATTAAAGTCTCCGCCAACAATGAAGTTGTGACCAAGCGAAGTGAGAAACTGTTTTAATTGTTGCGTTGTTATGTTGTGTCTAGGAGGGCAATAGGCCGCGGCTATTGTTATAGGAGTGTGGTTTAAGTTTAAAGAGATTGCGCAAGCTTGTAGATAGTTTTCGGTTGTGTTAGAGGAGAGAGTTGAAGTGTTTAAAAGTTCGCACTAGTATTGTAGAGCCAGCGTGTGCACTACCGTCTGGGTGATGAGATTTGATCAGGTGATAGCCAGGAATGTTTAATTTGGAGCGTTCGGTAAGATGGAATTCGGATATTAGAGCTATGGCTATTCTTTTCTCGTGCAGCACGACTATTAGTTCATTTACGTGATTTAAAATGCCATTGCAGTTCCCAAGGAGGATAGTAAGAGAGTTTGATGTGAAAGAGTTATTTGCCATTATTGTTTTCAATAAGACGTGAGACTTCAGTGGTAACAGTAGTAAGGAGAGATATTAGTGGGGTTATTATAGACCTAAATTCTGATATGAAGTTGTTAAGAGTTGAGTTGATATCGGGTTGTTGAGTTGTGTTAGGAGGTGCGGTATCTTGCTTTATGCCGGCGGTTGCTTGAGAGTAAGATCTTTGTGGCTTTGAGGTTGTGGGGGGTTAGGGTCTGAGTGCTGTCTGAGTGCTAGCTTTTGTTCCAGGGGGGTTTACATTTTGGGGGGGAGGTATATGTGTTGATTTGTAGGGGTGTTTTTGCAGTTGCTTACGAATTTGACATACTCTGTAGTTGGCCGGATGGTTTCCTTGACAGAGAGCGCAGGTGGGAGGAACGTCATTTGGTTTATCACAAGATGATGATGTGTGATTTTTACCGCAGCGGACGCAGGGTGGGGTATAACTGCAGTAAGCACGAGTGTGATCGTAATCCTGACAGTTTGGCACTGTACTAGTTCACGGCGCTTATGCGGTTCCTCCACTTTAATTTTGGTGTGGAAGATGGAAGTGATATCAAAAATTGTTTTGCAATTTTCATCATTTGCCAAATCCACAAGAAAAAGCGGAAGTGGTATTTTTGTATGCCGCTGTAGAACGTTAACTACTCGCAGTATAGTGAGATTAAAGTTTTCCAAAGCTGATTTTATGTCTTCGGCAGGCCAAAGAAGGGTGGAGGTTGCGAATTACAACGCTGAGAGGCTTTTCGCTATCGAGTTGGAAAGTATGAAATTGCACATTGTTTTCGGCATTAAGAAAATGAATAATTTGACGATAGTTGTCAGAGATATTGGCTTGAAGCTTTACGTTTTTTAGAGAAGTCTTACAGTAAAAACCGTTTTCTCCGACGATTTTTATCGTTTTTATTTTACTTTATTATGTAATAATTTTTGTTAAAATTTTATCTTATTAAGTTTATACATTGAAATCACATCAAACATTCAATTAAATAAACTGTAATGTCACTCTGTTGATCAGAAGATTGATGAGTTAAGATAAATTTGCCGCCGGCCGCGGCCCGGCCGATACACACAAACACGAGAACTCGATGTTAGATAAGTTCAAAATTTATAATTTATCTATTTGTGATTATGAGATGTGATATGAGATGTGTATTATTTATTTTTCTAGTGCGTAATAATATATTAAATTCTAGTACTAAAATTATTATAACGATAACACGGAGCCTTGTATAGGCAATTTAGCAGCATTTCTTTGGCGCGTCCATCTTTTTCAGTATCTCACAATAATTATTGCCAATTTATTATAATATTAGAGCCAATATTTTACAACTGATTTTGAGTAACAAGATTTTTCCAAAAAAGATAATAAATGCTAGCTCACAAATAAACAAAACAAAATTCAACAATTTATTCGAATTCTATTTAATACAACTACCGAATGTAAAATAAATAATTCACAGTTTACAGTATATTTGAAGTTCTTTAATTACCGTTTACCTCGATTGGTATAAAATGCTTTAGTCATCGTGTCGACATTTACGTCATTCAGTCATTGGTTTAATTTAGGACCGTCAGTCATGACAACTCGTGAATTAAAAATAATTGTTTCTCACCATTTAAATACCGCACTCGTTTGCAGCACATGTCTTATCCATATTCATCAGTACATTGATGGTATTTATTTGGTTAGTCTATAAACAGCTAAATAATAATAATAATACGTCAATTTTGTATCATTTTATAGTTATGGGTATTATCAATATCATTATCATTTATTTCTCATATTAGTTATCTACGCGTATCTGACGCGTTTTTTAAATATCATAGTAAAACAATAACTCAACATATTATACCCTAACAGATTTTTTTTCTGGATATATTAATTTTGTGCACTCTGTGCGAAGTCAATGCGATAAAACTAGGTAGTCCCATGTATCTCAACTTGATAGCCTATGGAAGTTACAATGTGACGAAACATGGACTATTGTTTTGCTATATCGCATGCAGTAACTTCTCGTGTCTGGACATTAAGAGTCATATTAGATTTTCCGAGACATCTATAGGCTTTAAACTTGTACGTCTCACTGCCTATAGTGAGATGTCTATCTGAAGTCTCGGAGATAATATTTTGCACATAGGGCTACAACGATTGTCGGAATCACAATCGTATGCTCGCCAACGAAGTACAATAGATAATAATAATACAACGCGAACATTAATAATTATAATATAATGATTACTGATTATTACATAATAATATAGATTAACTTATAAAATGCCGAGATAAAGTTGCGACAAGAAGCCGAATCGGTTAACCGGGGAGCAAACTAATTGATCAGAAGATGAAGAAGACGGGTTACACCGGTGCAAATCTATAATCGTTGTTTTAGGAACCCGAAAAGTTTCCTGCAGGAATCAAGATCAATAACAGCGACCACGAACAAAAGAGATGTCTGAACACAGAGTGTAACGGACGCGAACTTATAATAATAATTTATAAATATTACGACATAATAATATTATAATGGGATATTGGGATGTCATATATAGATAATAACTATAGGTAGAGCCTATGCTCGACCGGAGATTTTTTAGGGGCACGTTAAAACGTATGTAATTAACATTTTACTATATAATGCATACCTATTGTGTATAACAATGGAGATCGTGGACATTTTATTAATTGTCCTGACGGTGTGATAAAATCGAAAATATTTTAATGCACCCCTACGCCAAATAAACTAACAAAAACATTGTGAATAATAACCGCGGTTATTTTAATTTTTATTGTAAACTGTCTTATATATTATTTAAAATTGAATTTTTAATTTCATAAATGTGTGTCTGCAAATACAGTACATTAATGTTGTGTGCACTAAATAAATGTACCTACATTAAACTCGATTCTATGTGCATACAAATATGCAATGTAGTTACAATTTTTTTAATTTTCAACTAGACTGTACTTTGATGTTTTTAAAAAAATTTAGGGGCACAATTTTTTCCAGGCTCGACCGGAAATTTAAGTCTGCGCACGCCTATAATAATAACGGTGCAACACTAAAAGTAAAATTGAAAATAAAAATTAAAATGTATTATATATAGTCGCCTTCAATAGCTGGTACCTGCGTATAAAATAATATGATGTATCGCGGTTTCTTGTCATAATAAAATAATATTATTATAATCACTGAAAATAATATAATACGGTTTCCCCGAGAGTGAAATCGCGGATTCATAAGTTCATAACTATTTTGTATAGAAGTGTAGTATCCCAGCCTTTGGATGCTAAAGCCGTTGATGGGTGCAGGAATGAAATAATTTAAACTCAAAGTGTGATATATGACTTAAACTTTATTAAAAACATAAAACTGTATATTTCTTGTGCCCGGTCAGAGAGTCCTGCACTACATGCATTTGGCCAGCCCCCCCCCCCCCAAACGGAAAATCTATAAATAAACTATGCAGATATTTCGCACGTAATTCGCACGAATTCGCACCCCTAGTTTGGGAATTCGCACAATCTTCATTCCTCTCCAAAAAAAAAAAAAAAAACATTTTTAGCAAAAATCATAATAAAAAATCAATTTCATAAAAAACTATATTTAATAAAAACCTTGATTAGATAAAACAAATTTAAATATAAATAAAAAATCATAATATAAATTTTTTTATCAAATAGATTTTTTATTATGATTTTTTATTTAGATTTAGATTAGTTTTATTGCACGAAGATTTTTTTTCATTGGATATAGATTTTTATCAATCGTAGATTTTTTATAAAATAAAGCATTTTTTATGAAATAGATTTTTATTATGATTTTTTATCTAGATTTAGATAAGTATTATTCAATCAATATTTTTTTCATTGAATAGATTGTTTTCATTCTATTTAGATTTTATTTTAAATACTCATTTTTTTTATAAATCAAATTACATTTTTAAAAAAGTCAAAGTTGAATAAAAAAAACTAATTCGAATAAAAAAATACTGGTCCTCAAACTTATAAAAAGTCAGTTAAATACAATTAATTCAAATTACATAATGAATAAAAATGATTTATATAACTGACTTTTTATACGTCTCGCCAGCCCCCCCCCATGGTTTTTTTTGATTTTGGAGGGGAAGGATGGTCGTGCGAATTCCCAAATTAGGCGTGCGAATTCGTGCGAATTACGTGCGAAATATCTGCATAGTTTATTTATAGATTTTCCGTTTGGGGGGAGGGGGCTGGCCAAACGCACGTTCCTGCACTGGCGTGAAGGTGCTTGTACTGGGTCTGGTCAGACACGTCTGAATGTGAGCTGTCTCGGGCTCCCTTATCATATATCGGGGCTACTCCTCCTTAACCAAATGGCTTTCGCCCTATCTAGCTGTACTGCTCTTGCCTGTCGTGTATATGTGTGGGCGGTTGTGTGCGAGTGGGTGCGAGTGTGTGCGAGGATTCTCGGAATCGCCACCGTCCTGCGGTTTCACGATAAAAGCGCGACATCCCGCGTTGATATCCACGGACGTCACTCCCGTCGTATATTATATTTGACTATTATTAATTTAATCTCTATGCCAATACTATACCGAGTGTTTACTCTTTTGCAATTTTGGTAGGTTTCTAATTTGTTATTCGTTTGTTCTATTCTCGGAATCCCAATTCTAGTTTCCCGAGGTTGTTGCCTCTCATGTTTGGCAATCCATATATAACGCCTCCCTACATATCTCAAGTGGTTACACCTGGTCGACTCAACGTTCGTCCGTGACTCTATTTCTAATATATTGTGCCAAAAGTACGAGGTTGCCCCTTACCCTTGGTGACACTATATTGCTCAATTGATCCGTAATATCTGTTATGTACGCAAGGGGGGCGTCCCCGTTTTCCGGTCCAAAACTTACCTTTTCGTTTACCGCCAGTGCAATAATATATATTTCGTTTTTCCGCCACCACAAAGTTCAGATTGTTTATTTTTGTAACCCATGATTGTAAGAATGCAAACAACACCTCGAAACCAAATTTTAAAACAACAAAAAAAAAACCATTGTTTAATTTATCAGTTCAAGAGGGGAGAGATATTTCGATACACATTTGTCAAATCAACAGCATATAACTATAATAGAAATAAAAAATGTCATAATTTTGACTTGTAATGACATTGTACAATATTCTATGATTGCAATTATTTTAAGTAACACACGAATGTGTTTTTTTTTTAATATATATATATCTTATATATAAAATTCTCGTGTCACAATGTTAGTTAAAATACTCCTCCCAAACGGTTTGACCGATTTTTATGAAATTTTATATGCATATTCAGTAGGTCTGAGAATCTGCTATTATCTAAGTTTGTATGCTGTGCGATAAGTGGTTCCGGAGTTATCGCCTCTTAAGTGCAAAATATTAATCAAGGCTGGATTTTAAATCTTTTTAAGACACGGTCTCGAGTTCGATTCACGGTAACGGTTGCAATTTTTTTTTCATTTTTTTCAGCTTTTTACTTAGCTATTAGTTTTCACTAATGAATAGGTCTAAACTCAAGGATTTTTATAGGCGTGGCTAATCTTAGTTTTGTTAACCGAGTTATCTTACTATTATATAAAGAGACAGTGTTTGTTTGTTTGGTCGCAAAAATCTCAAAAAGTAAACAACGGATTTTAGTTTGGTTTTCACTATATTAAATAGGTCTAGATTATAGGGGAAGGTTTTAATGTGGAAAAATTAATTGGGTGTTGAAAAAAATAACAAAAATGTAAAAAAAATTAAAGCCTTTATTACTTACAATATACTCGCACTTGCCGTCGTTGTATCAAAGATGTCTATAGTTGAAAATGTGTCTATAAAAGCCGGGGGAATCCCGGAACGGTCAGTATAGGACAGCTATATAAAAGATGAATAAATTGTAGGTGATATACTAAGTTCACTGGGTCAAATTTACCTATGAAAAGTATAGCAATAGCAAAGCGTTGCCGGTTCAGCTATACATTTATAAAAATAAACAAATCTTCGGCATAGGTCTTACGCACCTCATGGGGTCCGCAATCCACCGCAGGTGGATGGTATACCTAATAATTTACTGCTCACATATTTCCGCGATCCAATTCAGTGGATTACCTTGGTGGTTTGGATGCATGTAAATCGCTTGAGGATAATATTAACTAAATATTTGCCTCAGGCAACGCTGGGCGGGACAGAATGAGACGGATCAGAATTTTCTAGATAAAACGAATAAAAATACATAATGACCCAAAATATAAATTTAATACTGTAGTAACGATATTACTTAGTATATTTTAACCGTTATATTATAAAAAAAAATATATTATTCATATATAGGTATTTGGCATTATTAATTTTTTTTAATGGGCAACGAAGTGCACGGGATCAGCTAGTACGTATATATATTTAATACCTAATCAATTACCTAATTATTTTTGTTATTTTAAAAATCATTGCCAATTATTAATAACTCCACGTGTTTTCGTGAGTTACCAAAACATACAAACTGAAATTTGTGGTGGTGGAAAAAGGAAATATATATTATTATACTGGCGGTAAACGGAAAGGTCGATTTTGGCGGAAAAGTAGATCACCCACGCCAGGTACATAGCAGCTGTATACGAAAACGTTGTCCGATCTTATTTCAATTATTACCTAAACTTATCCTAACAATATTTATATTTGACTCTCGAACGAGTAGTGCGATGATCTTTAAAGGTTTCGCCACTCCGTGGTAGCCACGGTGTTTTGTCGTGTTTACTCGTGTCTTGTATTCACGAAAATCTATTGAGAACTCATATAAAAAAGTACCTATATTCTTGGCATCTTGAATTTATTTATAAAATCTCGTGCAATAACCCGTCGGAATCGGGTAGATAAAAAAGTCATGTATTGTGCGGAATCGTGTGTCGCATCTTTTTTCGTATCTTTTTAATCAACAAATGCCTAGACATGTTTAGTAGGTATTTATTTAAACAACGAGCGCATAATATCACATCTCAAGAGTAAATCCGATTTCTCGTTTTTTAAATATTGTGACACGTGCGCGACAGATGCCGTTGCCGAGTTGACAGAGTGTCTTGTTACTCTTTTTCTCTTATACATACTCGTAAATGCCATTTTCTATTTTTTGTTCAAAGAATGCTACAAAATATTTGTATTCACAGATAAATAAATTGAAAATCAAACACCGTGGAATTTCAGAAATGTCGGTTTTTTTTTAACTCTTCGGTAATTTCGAAAACACGGTTTGAAGAATGCACTGCAGAAAAACTGCTAAAACATAGAAATTACTGAACATTCGAGTTTATAATGAAACGGATTTTTGTCATTTTTATGTATTTCAGTATTTCAGAAAATAATAAACCCGCGTCGGTTATAGTATTAATCATAGTAATACAAATATTATGATGATAGTTTAACATTATATAATGTCTGTTTTAATTTAATGGCGTTTTCACACGACTGTGTATACTACCAGCGTAGATATTTTTTGCATAATATACTAGTTATAAAACTTCAGACATTTTTTATGCGGAGCGAGCACATTGTTAACATCAAAGTAATCAGTCAATAAATACATATATTTGAAAAGTAATTACTACTTTATATAAACTATAAAGTATTAAATAAGGTAATGTCTCCAGATATTCTACCAACTGAGTCTTTCTCCGGTCATACGAAATTCGAGAAAAAATTGTATTATGCATGAGCACCAATCAAAGAGTCAACGCTAACAATATTCAACTACATAATATATTTCTAATATTTTATTCCGATTCGTTTCAGATTTAAATTATATGATTATCTCGCTATTTTTCCTCCTATCAAAAGATAAGTCCTAAACAAATGTTTTATTGATTAATAGCAGTAGAATTCTCTTAAAGTATACGAGTGATTAAGTAAATACATGTATGTATTATAATATTATGGTTGTTTAACTGCTATTCTAATTCTATATTATTTTATTCATTGTAACCATTATTATTGTAATGTTTGAGACATTTTTAATGGATGAATAAACAGAATCTATACTTACCTATTGGCTGCTGATATTTCAGTATAAAATAATAATTATTTAAAACGGTTATTAATTATTATAGAGGTAGGTGCGTAGATTAAAACTTAGATTTGAAGTATTAAAAACAATTGGGTTGGAAAAATTAATTTAATGAACATTAAAAAGTTTGTTTAAAATGGACGTTTTTCAATAAATCGTGAATGACTTGAACGAGTGACAAAATTAATAGTTAATTAATGGTTTTGACAGTCGCCGATAAATTAAATTATTTCTACAGCAAAAGAACCAAGCGTTGTTATCGTTTAAAATCGTCTTCTCGCAAAGGATCAGCATGCCCTTTAATATTATAAAGGCATCCTTAATCGCAACAGCCCCGACGGTTCTGCTATAATAGGTAGGTACCTATACTATGGAACTATAGCACTTAAAATAAAGTACGTATAATACATAAATCTATAAATTACCTGCCTACGACGAGACATTGAAAAACAGCGTTTTTAGTATTGATAAAAAAAAATGTATACAATTTCATTGTAAAACATATTATTTTAACGAAACGTGATCATCGAAAAATCCTTGTTCTCTGTGAATATTAAGAAAAAAACGGTTTGAGTCGTTTAAAATATTACTTTTGCACAGTGGTTGATAATTATTATCGTCTGTTGCGCGCGTGTACGCCACTTCGACGCAATCGTTTTACCAAAATAAGACAGTTTCAAGGAAATTAAAATTAAAGTTTATTAATTGTTTAACCGCTTAGTGGCTACCGCTCGTTGGCAATTAATATTTGAAAGTCGTACAAAACATAACACGCGATTCGTATAGTATAATAGCTCTGTACCTAATCCGCAAGCCCGCAAAAAATGCAAACTTATCACAAAATATCACGTATAGTCATAAAAATTAAGCTCCGTCGACTCATATAAACACTCGAAAACCCAAACGATATTATCTATCCAAATATTCGACTACATAGAATTTTCTCAATGAATATCAATATTCGTTCGTTTCAATCGTGTACCGCCTTGTATTATAGCATACATACTTAGAGTATACACCGATTCTCTAAAATAATATAGATTTTTTTTTTATTATTATCAAAATATAAACTATCCGCTGCATCAGAGGCCATTGGACGCGTATTACGTTTTATGTAAATTGATGCATTACAGAGATATTAATAAAACGATACGTAGAAAAAAGTTTTAAGATATAGGTAACAGATAATGAAAAAAGAGAAATAATAAAACAATGGATTTACGCGTATTGGGTATTATAAAATAGTTAATTGTACGAACGTATATACGAACTACGAGCACATCAAATACGGCCATATTGACATTGCAATTTAATTAAAACTTTCGTTCATACTTTTTAATATTATTATTTAATAATATAAGATATATTATGTTGGTATCGTATTGATCATTGTATAATAATAATTAATAATGTATAGGTACAATATATTATGACGTATATCATCGCGACTATATCGTTATAATATTATACATACCATTTAATTTTTTTTATTGCTATCCTGCATATCATTATGAATGCATTGACTACCAAGGCGAGCTGTCGTTTAACCGTCAAACCCTGAGCAGGCGGGAATGGCTTGCAAAGAGGATGTCGTAGTACCCTCGGGTGTGTTGATCAGTCTTGGTAACGCATAACATAATATTATGGACAATTTTACGATAAGAAGAATCCATTTTTCTCGGTTATTTTTGATATTGTATAGTGAATTGACGTAATATCAAACTTCAAGGCGAGAATATTATACATAGGTCACGTCCGTCGTAAGCTTTATATTATATTTTAATTTTGAAGCAAGTGAACACTTTGAAATTGTAAATTGTGTGTTCATTTTAAAACCCTCATAACCTGTCTTAAAATTAAAACATAAAAAAACCTACGAGGTGCCCTAGATAATATTTTATATTACTTTTTAATTTGATATTACGTAAATTCACCGTAAAATTAAAAATAAAAATAACACGTGTAACGCTGAAAATCTATGAACCCGCGGATTCTCAGTGCAGTTTGTTTGAAGTTAATATTAGAGCCAATATTTGCATGTTATCGAAAATTTGCAGAGGAGAATATATTCAGTGCTCAATCGAAGAGTTTTTAACATATTTTATTTAATAATGAACTCATGAGCATTTGAATATTTTCAAATTTCAAATTAATATAACTCTTCATACAGTAAACACAAAAAAAAGTATTCGTACAATAGCACAATTTAACATATTCTCCTCCAAAAACTCGATAACAATTAACAGGTAAATTTCTCTAATTAAAAACTTTAAATAAAGATAAACCATAATAACTGATAAGAATCCGGTAGGTAGATTTGATAAGTTACGAGTGTGTAAGACACAGACAACAGTGGCATCATTTGAGGGGGGGGGGGTATTCGCACCACTCTAGATTTTTATGGGCTGGTCAAATGTTTGGACTCTTGGTATGACAAGGAATAATGGCCTCATACAGGGCCGCTTGCCAGTGTCCAGAGCTCATAACCACTGTTACCTAATCGGTGGCATTTTTAAGAAACATACCAATAGTGAAGAATATTATTGTTTATTATAAATTATAATATATTGTGACACTCTAACAGCTGATTGATATATGGTTTATCACGAATGATAGGTACGACGATACGATCACAATTCACGAATTAAGATTAAATAGTTGACAATATGTATTGACAGTAGTTATATATATATAGGTTATATCTTAATATTATACAAAAAAATAATTTGGTCTTAAGATCTAAAGAAAAAAAAATCAGGCAACTATATGGCCATTAGCATTTAGTGGGGGATTACGGTTGGTTGAGGAATAATGTGGGGACAAGGATTCGTCGCTAAATGCCCGGGCGGTCACCCATCCGAGAGCTAGGAACACCGGACGATGCTTGACCTCAGCACACACATTAGTGACTGTGGTCAACTACCAGGTCCCGGTTGAAGTATTATTCAATATTACGATAATGCCATAATGGTCGTTTCGCCGCCGCCGCGCTAAAATGATTATTTTATTTGTTTTTTATTATATCTTTCGTCGTCGTTCGGTCAGAAATCGTCGTTGGGACCCCAAGCCATGATCGTGTTCAACGGCGCTAGGTCTTGCGTGCTCCACGGCCGCAACATGTTGTTGCCGCTGATGCAATAACACTGTTGCTCCTTGTTGTCCCTGTGGTCCTCCCGCTTGTCCGGCTGTGCCGATTGGCCTCTTTTCACCGCGAAATTCTGCGTGGGAGTCACGCTGAAAACCGTATCGTAAAATCAAAATAAAATATTCCCACGTTTGTACAACACAGCACTAAATGATATTATTATTATGATTTTTTGACGTAAAAGACCGAAGGACAACAAACCGAATTCACAAATCTGGTCGTCTCCGCATAGGCCGTCTTAACGTCGCAAACGTTTATCCGAGAAAATCGTGACTTTTACTGTAAAAATTCTTACTGGCGTATAGTAGTAGGTATATATACTATTAGGACCTTAATTAGGTATGGCTGTGACAGTAAACGGTTTTGAGATAATCGTCGAGAGATTTGAATTAATTTAAATAATTGATCAATTCGTCTATAGCGATTAAAGCATTAACTAAATAATTAAGTGTATTTAAAGAGGGATTTAAAAAGGTAAATATATTTAATTCAATGAGTTTGTCATAAATTACCAACTCAAATTGATAAATGCATAATTAAAAATAATTTATTATTCTACTTATTACAGATTTAGTCAAAGTCTTTTCCGCGACTTTCGTCACTTCTTTGTAATTTAATGATGCAATTTTTGTTTTAAATTACTAAACTAATATTGTTACGGACTAAAATACCGGTGAAAAACGAAAATAAAGCATAAGAGAGTATAATTCATACTCTCGACATTAATTTATAACCAATTTTATTTTTATTTTTAATGGACCAAAGAGGTTATGGATAAATGTAAGATTAATATACGAATATACCTATTTAAGTTTATGAATAAATTCAGAATCATTTTTTGTATGTGGTGTACGCAATATATATATACTTTTCATTTCAAAACAGAATATCACCTTTTTTTAACCTTTTTTAGCAAATAATTAAATATTAATATTAAAATTAATTTTTTCATGAATTATACATCATTTACGTTTATAGTCAAAATTCCCCAAATAATGTAATCTCCTGCACATTTTACCCAAGTATGATTTATTTAACAGGTATAATACATATTATTTAAATTTGTACATTATGTTTCGAAACTGATCTTTATGTATTATATTATTAAATGATTACCGATTTATTTTTGCAGTTTTTGGTCTTATTATCTGTCGTTCATTTTTTTCGATGATACCAATACCTCCAGTTTGAGTTGAAATACTTCTTGTGATTATAATTGCTTTGCTGTATTTGTCAACCGACATGTCTTGACTCTCATAACCATACATGCTTAAATTTTTAGACTGCTTGTTTAAGAGTTTTCTATTTGTAATTGTGTTACCAGAAGTTGAAATTTTAGTCTTATCATTTGTTACTAGCATTTCAAAAATAAACTATTAAAATGTTCTTAAGAGAATATATTATATGAAACAAATACTTACCATCATGTTGTTGCTCTAAATTAATCGATATAGGTTTTATAGAATCTTGGTTCTTAATGAATATTTGAATAAAAAAATTATTTTAAATGGCTCTTTTTTAAATACTGTCATAGCAAAACTTACTGCAATTTTTGCTGCTGCATTCGCCACTATTTCGACTTGGCTTTTATCAATATTTTTATCACTTTCTGACATTATTACTAACTGTCTTAAGGGGTCGTGTAATTCTGAAAAAAATTACTTACATTAATCCACACTCTTATCTAATAAATATCGTAACATTTATGTATCAATCAAAGTAGGAATAGGTACCATCAATCGATTGATCTTTTGTCAGAGTCATGTCTAAATCATGAGCAACAGCAATCGCGTCTAGTGCTGCTCCTAGTGCACCAGAAAGCCGAATTTGATCATCTTTTGCTTCAGAATAGGACTTGCTTTTATTTTTGGTTCTAATTACAAAATTGAAAAGAAATTATTTTATTTAATTTATAAATGTATAGCTAAAAGAATATTACATTGATACGCTTTTAGTGACCGGAGAAGACGCTGATAGAGACGATCTTTTCCAAATCATATCTCTTAAATTTTGGCCAGTGCCTTCTAATCTACGAAGCTCTTGAATGACCAACTTTCCGCTTTTCTTAAGTATAAAATACATTTCAGTTTTTCATTAAAAAATATCAACAAAAAAAATTTGTTTTTTACAACATTTTTATTTAACCAGTTAAAGACAGCAGTCCCAAAACGAGATAAGAAAAAAAAATTGTATCATACAAAAGCGCCAAAATTCCAGATGCATGTGTGCTTCGTTCCAGATATTGAATGTGGAACTTTATCGTTCAAAAATGCTAAACGCTTAATCTTAATCGACAAAATATGTCTATTTGATAGAGCGTCAGAGTTTTTGTGTGATGACATAATTACATCGTAAGTAGGTATAATCTTGAGTAGTAAGCATCGGCATTCGCGTAATCTATGCCGCAGAGAAAATTAATTACAAAAAAAATATGAATAAAGGCATTTTACGCATTTCGTTTGATGAAGAAATGTTTAGATTTCTTACGATCTTATATTATGGATTATAGACGATTTTTAATATTTTAAAATATATAAAATATTAATATTGGTGCAAATGATAATATTTCTTTTTAATATCTTTTTATGTCCTACTCATTTTGGCGCAAATTATATGTATTTTTATACGTTCGGAGCTTATGTCATATAGCCGTATTTAACATACTTTTATAACACAACATTACTTAAAATGTCATATATTTAAAAAAAAAAACGCACGGTATACCTTCCAATTTATTACGGCACCTTTCCGCTGTTTTGCTCTGGTTTGACTTTTACATTTGATCACCATGAATCCTCTTTGTTCCGGATTTACATCGTCGCCGGGAGCCAGCTGAATACTATATTCTTCGAGGTAATTCCTGGCTGCTTTTTGCGGTACAGCTCTCTCGAGGGTGACTACAATCTTGGCCCACTGAATAAAGTATACGTAGGTACATCAATGCGTTATTGTGTTTGTAGGTATTGGGGGTTATAATATGGTGTTTAATTTATTAAGAGGGCTCTAAGCTATTAGATTTTTCATACATTTAGACCAATAAGCTGGCAAAAAAAAAACTTATTTCTAGTGGTCCAATTTTAATTTTGAAAAATAATTTGAACTCGTTAGCCTCTTTTCGATGTTTTGTATGAAACCTTTTTGAATTGATTGTCCTTTTTGGCTCTTTTAAGTGCATGTTAATTTTGAGAAATTAAGCAAAGTTATTTTGAACCGTACTACATAAACTATACAACATTTCCAAAATCTATTTCCTACAAAACATAGAGTAAAGGCTAATAAATTCAAATCATTTTTCAAAATTTAAATGGGACTACTAGAAGTATGTTAATTTTTCACCAGCTTATTAGCATTATTCATTGTCGCTATGTGTTCAAAAATATTGTGGAGCATGCTTTTGATGACTTGTGCATGCGCGTACGTGTGCTATATAACATAGTCGTCCCGTCCGCCCGCATTCGCACTAACACAGAATATAACAAATGGCACTAATAATCATTTACGACTAACCCAAAGATGGGACTGGGACGGTGAGCCGACGGCTGACGAGCCGACAACCGAAGAGCCGACGGCCGACGAGCTAACGGCGACGTTGGTTATTATTAAAGCGATAAAGATAATATTATGTTATATACCCTAGCTACTGTTATTAACTACGAAATAAAACAGTATATACCAATCGAAATTTATAATTGGTTTGATGAGACTTATGTAAATGGAAAAATTCGTCGAACATTTAGAAATGGAACAATATCTCGATCTCCACCCTTATTTCCACCAGAATTTTGGTCAGTAAGTCATAACAACAAATTTGATATACCTCGAACTCAAAACAAGGTTGAATCATGGCACAAACGTTGGAAGACTTTAATTGGAGTGAATCATATTGGCTGTTTAATTTATTTAACATTGTATATATTTAATTTATAACTCATAATTAAATCTGGTATTTTAGGTCAAATAGAACTAATACTGTCGGGTGAACCAAAGCTTCGTCAACATCCAAAATATGCTGCTCGTAAGAAACGGTTAAATAATATTATTAGTGATAAATGTAATAGGACCCTCGTAGATTTTCTAAAAGGTATAGCTTATAATATAAAACTATAAATGAAATTTTTCTTACAATTTTTCTAAACGATTATATTAATAATATGAATAATAAATGTAACTATTTTTGAATTTTTTTTTACATTAATACACGATTATATTAATAATATGAATAATAAATGTAACTATTTTTGAATTTTTTTTACATTAATACATACAATTTAGATACCCTGTCGGCCTGATATCTTGTCGGCCAAACGCCGTCGACCTTATATCCTGTCGGGCCTATTGGTTGTCGGCTCAACGTCGTGATCCCCACAAAGATTACAGGCGACTACGACAAGATTAGAAATTGCCTAATTTTTTCTCCTTGAATAAAAGCCACTAAGAGCCGCCTTAAGTAGAATAACATATTAATCTGACCCAATATTATCGGACCCGGACCTATTCGCCGCAGACCGTTTCGCCGCAGACACTTTCGCCGCGACCGATTCGCCGCAGACCCTTTCGCCGGCGAATCGGCAAAACAATATTAAGGAAAACCGAGTTTCACCTGAGGTGGTTTTACACAACAAGTCGAGGGATATTTTCGATTTGCGGAACGGAGCGACGGCGCCGAGGAGCGTAGCGACGAGTGCCGATACACGCGTAATCACTATAACTTTAAATTTCCATAACTTTTGAACGGTAAGTTTCCGGAAATTTTTTCAAACACTTTTGAATTCAGCATAAGAAACCGTATATTGAAAAAAAAATTATATATTTTAACTACAAATATATCATTAATCACCATTTTGTTATTGCTATTGTTGGCTATTAATGGCGAAACAGTCCGCGGCGAAAGGGTCGGCGGCGAAACGGTCGCGGCGAGATGTCCTAGGCCCCAATATTATTATATGTTTCACCTGTTTCATCCATTCCTTTTCGCTCTGTTCGATCACGTGCGCATATGTGTTGCCCATCATAGCTATTAACATGTTGAGTAATAAAATAGGCACCAACACCATGAAAACAGTGAACACGGTTTTGCTGAGCGCGGGGTATACGGTGTAACTCAAATCCGCGTACTATGTAAATAAAAAGTGACAAATTATATATATTATGATCGTTAAGTGAATTGCGTCAAAGAGAATCGGCCTCGACTCACGTTGTAGTCCCCCATAGTAATTTGGAATAGGGCCATCCACGTAGAAGGGTAAGATCTGTATAACGACGTGCTGACGTCTGGCGATCCTTTGTAGAGGAAAAAAAACGACTGCGTGAAACCGGACAAAATTACCGAGTAGATAACGAAGAAGGTCAACATGTCTCCTGTGATCATCAAGTACACCATAGTCACGAAAGGACCGGTCAGGCGTATAGCACTAAAGCACGGCATTCGATGTATTACTCGTTATCAAACATTTTTTTGTTTTTTGTCTTATACATGCATAATGACTAAATTATATATTATTATTATAATACCCGGCAAAAAACATCAACAAAAACCACGATCCGGGAACTGCGAATACTAATATGGCTTCCTCCGTCTGTTTGTCGCCCATCATCCTGGGTGGTATACAAGCCAATATCAATAAATTTGAAATCAAAAATATCAATTTTGCCGGTTCTTTGAACTATAATCAAACGCGCTGTTAATAATTAACACAGTGGATTCAGAACGTTTTGCTTGGCCATTTACCGTTTGTTTTAAAAATCCTACCAGACCTTGGTTGAGTATTTCTCCGCCTTGCTGAACGATTAAATATGACAGCACTCCGACTACTGTTCCGCCTTCAAAACAATACCTTGCCACGTCTTGCCAGTCTTCCGCTTCTCCCAACAGTGGTTTGTCTTGGTCTACGGGTCGCAGATATATAGAAATACTCAACATGATCAGATGGATGGACAATATAACTAAACGTTTCATAAATTGTTTCTTCGGCCGAATGAAAAAAAAAACAAAATAAAAAACATTATAATTTAGCTATTTACGCTTGAAAATAATAATAATATAGATATACATACTCGAGCAAAAGTTTTCCACTTTTCTTCTAATAATTTTTGAATTATACCTCCGTCGAGCATGTCTAAATGTTCTTCTTTGGTACCGTCCAAAATTATAAACAATACTGAATTCCAATCTACGCGGCGTAGTAATATTTCAAAATAATATTTTACTAAATCACCAAAATACATTCCGTATAGATTAACAAACTTGTTCTTCCGTCTGGAAGTAATGTGTCTAATGCGCTTAAAGGATATGCTGAACATGTAATATTACTATATCTCCAAAATTCTCGTGCGCTTAGTTCCAACATTTCGCGGAAAACACTAGTTCTTGCTAGTTTGCACGATAGTGTTAAAGGCGTTAGTCCTGCCACGTTCATGATGCCGTTACTTGCTTTCACTTTGGGATGTTTCAACGCATAACCAAACATACTCTGGACAAAAAAACGAATGATGAATTTATATATTCCACTTAAATATTCTTACAGGTACTCATTACTCATTACTCATTACTGATATTCATTAACAGATTAAGAAGTGATTGACTTTTTTTTCTTTTGGAATGACTTATATCTAAATATTATACCTATATAATATGTTTTCTCAACTAAAAATGTGTTTTAATAACAAATTAATCTAAATAACTAATTTTATTTTTTGTTATTTTTGAATTTGTTATTTTTTTTTTGCTTTTTAGGACATTTTCTGATATTTTTAAGTCACTTTTTGTAATTTCGAGTCATTTTAAACTAATTTCCACCAGTTAAAATCATTTTTTTTTCGTTTATGATTTATGTCAAATTTTAAAATTCAAATAATTTAAATACATTTTTTTAATTATTCATTCGATAAAAACTTTTATTCAAATTTTGTATTATTTGTTAATTAACATTTATAAATTTTTTCATAAAAATAGAATCACACTATGCATTTTGTTGTATTTTATTATTTTATGCAAACATGAATCGATTTATAAAATTAAACGCATTAACATTAGCTAGAAGAAGTATTACCTATTTATTGCTTTTATGGGAATTGTAGGTCATATTCGCATATTTTTTATGTCATATTTTTTTTAGGTCATTATGACATTATTTATTGATTTTTCTGCTGAGCCCTATTCATTAGTAAATAGTACTAATAAAATATAAAAATTAAGCAATGTGAAATATTGTGAATACTGTAATAAAAATGTTAATTGTAATTTGATGAAAAAACTCGGGTATTTATTGTTTGATAAAATTAACATCCATAATTGCATAAATAAGAATCCTAGATAGTCGCTATAATAATATTCCGTTCTAGGTTCGCGGACTGACTAGAATGCTGGGAAAAAATATTTGCTCCAATCTATATAAATGTGCCATTATCATATACATTATGTAGTCCTATTTTCTTAAGTTAACATTTACATAATACAAAATATATAATTTAAGAACATGATATAATTTTTATAAATAACCTACGTTTTTTGTTATTAATTGCTTTTAAATTATGTAGCTTAGAGTACCATTTTCTATACCAGTCTGCGCTTGTTCCGTTCTACAAGCTATTTATTTATTGATTTCACCTAGTCATTTTAATATAAAAATCACAGCTGTAGTGTGCCAATGTGATTCATCTGAATTCAATGATAAAGCATAATTTCATACGAAAAATGATTCTGAGCGGAGATCAGTGCACAGCTTTTATTTCTAAGGATAGGTATTTTCAAATTATTTATATTACTATTAGTAGTACGATAGGCTATTTTTGTCATGAACATCGTGTTAACGGTAGGTCAATAAATTGGTCTCGTTTACCTAATAAACGTATAGCAGACTACCGCGTACTACCGTTCCAACTTCTGTCCACAGAAAATTGAACAATAAAATAGGAATACACCAGTCGTAGCGCCACCTCTCTGGTTTTTACAATGACATGACTTTAAAAAAAAAAGAATTGCCTGAATCGCTCACTAGACAGTGTTAAAAGTCTGTATTGTAAACACGTGTCTTTCATTCTTTCCCGGGTGGATTTGGGTGCTGCTATAATATTCACGAATACATTTAATACAACATATAATACGATGACTGCGTTTGGAATGTTATTATGATTACAACATATTATATTGAACCTGTTTGGAATCGCGATTCGATTTGCGACCAAACAATGGGTGTTTAATTACTTACTAGTTTATCACAAACGACCACCATGTGGAGAATCATATTTCCAAAGGAGTCCTGGGCGTCGGGGTTTGCTCCGGCATCAATCAACAGATTATATACGGTTTGGTTACCACAACAAGCGGCCCACGCTAAAGGCAGCTCCCCGAGATACGCTAGACCCTCGTAATCCGTGTGTTTGTTATTGATTTCTTTGTTCTGTTGGTCGCGTGGCAAGAAAAAGCTCCCTAAATCGTATCATTTTGCAGTGTAATATATTTTGTCCGATTTATAACGTTTAGGCGTCAGACTTATAAGTAGGACGGTAGAGGTTGGTACCTATTGCTCTTTGACAAACATTTGCTCCGGCGTCGACCAAGTCTTGGATTAAATCGTTGTTGTTATAAGCAATAGACAGATGTAACGCACTGGCACCTATAAATAGTTACGAAAATAAGACACCACGAATGAAATAAACTGTTTAAAAAATAATAATATCAAGAATCTACGAAACTCTATAGTATAGTGCAATACCTATAACTGCACTGTATATGAACTTTTTTTTTACAATCTATATATATAATAATACAATAAGTAAATTTGATAATTTATAGAGTTTTGGACATAGGGTTTGCGTGACAAGAGAAAATATTCAATGATGTAACTCTACAGATGTATTCAAAAAGTAAAAATGACGTTATTGACTAATCAAATTCAAGTATACACTCCATTTTCATTTTTATTTTTTTAGAATAAAAGGTCTCTGGACCATTTTCTTTTCAGTCTACGTGTTGCATCGAGTAGCCCGAAATAGGGGGATTTGAGTGATGTAGTTCTTTATGGAATCTCTTGTATAGTTTAGAAGCTTGGACAGAGATGGATGTTATGCTTAGGTCGTTAGATCGATTACTACTTAATACCAGGTGGCGTTGGTTATTGTCCTGAGGGATATTGATTAGAATGAGACTGTATAACTTTTATATTGGAGTTTTTGGAATTTTTCGGGATGCTCCCCAGTCCCCAAATGTGGATTCCATAAGGTATAATAATATGAACTTAAACGAGTAAACTTGATGTCCCGAATAAAATATGGCAACAATGTCGGGAAAAATAGATGGACTGCTGCAAATACGTGCAGAATGGAATAATACAGGTGTGTCGTGTTTCAACTGCAAGACGTACCGAGATATTCTTCGCCTTCCACGACGTCTTGACTTAACATCGGGTAATGTTTGAGAAGCAGTCGGGACAGCCGAGTGTGTATCACGGTGTCGCATATGATCAACACGTGCAACAGACTTTCGCCCAGTGATCCTCTGTACTGCATTTGCCAGCACGCCACGTGATCCACCCATCTTGTCAACGGATCGTGAGGACCCGGCCTTTCCTCGACATTAACGGCCACCTATAGATAATATGGAAATAATAACGAATTCTTACACTTTAATATGTTATACCTAAGTATAAAGATAGCCGATAGGTAGCATATAGTAAATACCGTGACTACAAAAATACCGAAAGTCAAATGACAGCGATGATACGAAACACCTACCTAAGCATAAAATAGCTACAACGCGATAAAATTTCGAAAGTTCAAAACAGCTACGATTTCTTAAAACGCGATAAAACGCGGTCCTAGTTGAAAATACCTAAACGATGAGATATATTTAAAAACGAATAAAAAATAGTTTAAAAATAGATTAGAATTATTATAACATCAGTCTACCCTAGTCGTGGGCCGGATTAAGGAAAAAGCATTCGGGTGCCTACAGCAATATTTACGTTTTTTTGCCGCATACATACTGAACCCGGACGCACGCAATTGATTGTACGATGGGATACAATAATGGTTGGTAAATTGTAACAGATAGGTAATATGTGCCGGTACAAAATAACCCAATGTGTATTGTTTTAAAAATATTTTTATTGCAGAGCAGTGGGCCCATTGGGTCCCCGTCAGCCCCTACGTGTATGTCACGTCAGTATAATAATATATTTACGATGTACGCAGGGATGGCGCGAGGATTTGCAGGGCACTGGGAAAAATAAATAACAGTCGGTTTCAAAACAAGAGTCAAAAAGTTAACAAAACTATTTTGTACAAAAATAATTTATTACAAATATTATAGTTTCAATAAATAAAATGTTGGAAATTCAGTAAAATCTCTGAATGGTAGAAATCATTTCAGAACTGCGGGGCCTTAATTATAATTTTGAAATCGAGGGGGGCCCGGGGCAACTTCCCCGACTGCCACCCCCTCCCCCCTCGCGCCGTCCCTGGATGTACGTAGTACGCACTTCAATGGATATAATATAGTATGAACGTTAGACGATATTCTTACGTGTTTACGATTTTGAAATTTCCATCTCAGATAATCATTTCGGTTTATCACTTGACCTTTGCCGTTGTTATACATAAGGCCGGGTAATTTTTCGACAATAAATCGTTCAGCTTCGTCCTGGCCACCATTATTATACACGTTGATCAATTCTCCACCTTTTTTATAGTCCGCTAACCTTAATATATGTAATAATATTTACTTTTAATAATTTAAATGAAAAATAATTTGAGTTGCTTACTTATACAACAAACAGTCGTCTTCGTTAGACGCTTGAGAAATCACTCTGTCCAGAACAGACCCTGAAGCGGTTTTCGAGAATGAGAAATCTGTGCAACTTGCACAAGAATTTCCCATTTTCGTTTTATTATATAATTTATCTTTGTTATAAATTGTATTTACTTTACGAAAATTGAATCGAATAATTACACAATAATTTAAACACTGGGAATACTATATATAAGCCATCGATCAAATGCATTTCGTTTCCCAGGTAACTGTAGCTTTAATGTCAATAGTATACCACATAATATAACCATAACTAAACATTTTTGGATTTCTACTATATGAACAATGTATTACAGTTTTTAAAATATTAATAAGATATTTAGTTAATTTTAATCTCACTATATTTCATATTTTTTAATTTTTTAAACAATCATAAAATGCATTTGTTTTACATATCAGATGATAAAATCACTATACACATATATATTTTGTTCAATAGATAATATTATAATACGGTTACAGATACCTGTTGCGGTTATATCAAAATTAATTTTATTCGTGAAAAATATTATCTATATTTCAACGTGTATTCTATATTTTTAAGACATTATACCTAGGCTAAAAAATATTGTTATTGATAAAAATCAATAACCAGAATAGTTGAATTTTAATATTTAATTTGAAAAAAAAATATCCCATTCGAAACAGTCGCATTGAATTGTTTTCTTATTTGAGTTATTTTCACAATAGTTTATTATTCAAAAAAATATCGAGAAACTTAAAAAATGTAACAGTTCATAATTATACTATTTTATGTATGTATTAACTTGTAAATCTCAATAATATACAATATTAACTGAACTGTATTAAATAATGGTTTTAAAGAGTTAAAATTGTTCAATTTATTAAAATACTTTTAATATACTACACTATATACGTTATCTTATACTAGCATAAGTCGAAAATCATTTTATTATATTTGTACACTGATGACGAAAAATAAAGTTATATATCGATTTATGTTCTTTCTTTTTGACGGTATGTGGAAATAAAAATATTGAAACAATCACAACCGTTTTAGTTTTTGTAAAAATGTGTACTAAATACTTAAATATTAAGCTTTGGATAAAAATTATTCCTTTTATATTATGAAGTGTTCTATTCCCTTAAAATGATGAACGGAGAAAATAAATTGTTATTATAAATAAATGTCATCAATATTAAATATTTCAAAAATTCGACACATATATATATATTTATAAGTTTACAACTTGATAAACGGAGAATTATACAATCAAAAATATTAAACCATCGTCTTTATTATAACTCAGACTGCAAAATTAAGTTTGAGAAAACAGACTAGTCTTATAAATTCCGAGACAAAATAGTTTATTGCTTTTGTGCCCACGCGTCAGTACTTTAAACCTTTTTAGAAGGAAATTCATAATAATATATATTTGAAATTAAGAATTGTACCTACCTACTCCTGTTCTTGAAAATTGCCATCGTATTTATTTTTATAATAAAATAAACCACTATTTGTATAAGATATTGACCTGAACCATGTTGTTATTAAAATATTAAATACTTTTTTAAAGCTATTGTTTGCTAATAATTAGTTAATAATATATTTCCCGGGCCGAAAAATATCACTTATCAGCCCCTGACGGCTTTTACTCGTCCGTCCAACTATTTACAACTTTAACACCTCGTGTGGTCATGACATATTATTATGGTCTATAATACAGATGAGTTTCCCAAATTGTTCAAAGATCCGTTTTGGAAAATTTTCAAATGTTGACGACCCACGACATACTATACTGACTGCTTTTATTTTTTTATCATTGTTCGTCGCTATCGTTTCGATAACTTTTAGTACGGCGGCGTTGTGGTGACACCAGGCACGTCACCGAGGGGGGGGGGTCCTTAGGCCCGCCCCCCTAAGAAAATTCATTAGCCCCAGACTGGGCCCCTCAATTAAGTCACTTTAATTTTCAAATATATTTTAAATATTATGGCGTTTAGTTGTCCCGAATCCATATTATATTATGTACTACTCTGTATAATTAACAAACGTACCTATAACAAAAATTAAATTCCAGATTTTTTTAGATTAAATTTTTTTTATAAATATTGTATGATAACGAGAGGGGTGATTGAGGTAGGTACAAAAAGCAGAACATTTTTTTACGGAAAAATATTTATCTGGTT
This sequence comes from Neotoxoptera formosana, assembly GCA_022818045.1. NCBI lineage: Eukaryota > Metazoa > Arthropoda > Insecta > Hemiptera > Aphididae > Neotoxoptera > Neotoxoptera formosana. The sequence continues at coordinate 4,154,396 of CM040634.1, forward strand.
ACGTGCCTGGGTAACACGTCAACTGGTACACTCGTATAATCTTCGCGGATAATGATGAAACAATTCGATAATCACAATATATTAACATGGGGACTAAACTGTATGTCTGTATATCTAAACCAAAGTAATAAAATATGTACAACAAAGTTTTTTTTTTTTTGAAATAAGTAATATACAAACTGTATCAGTTGACACAATAATAAGCATAAGAGTATAAAAAAAAAAAAAAAACAATATAGTTGCACGGAAAATACTGCATCGTATAACATATTCTAATGTATAGATATATAGGTACTCGTATTTATACATAAAATATAAAAGATGTATTTTTTATGTATTTTATACTGATCTAATATTTAAAAAAAATGTTAATTTAAATCTTTCTGCGATTGTTTGACAGTTGAAAATCAGTTCTGGTCCAATAGTCCATGTGTCCTATAATATAGCCTGTATGGTACATCGCACGTCATGATGTTCGGACGCAATCACATTTTTTTTTGCATTCTTCCTAGTGTTTTTAACTTTGGTGTTGAGTACATGAAATCGTACTCTTTTATCTTTTTTTTAGAAAATAATATCAGAAGCCAATAATGTTATTATTTTTTATGATTTAATTACCTGTTAATTTATATTTTATGGTTTGACCTAATATCCATTTATGCGTGTCAGTTACTGACGCTTACTGCTTAGATTTGGGGCCTCGAATTCCAAAAAATGAATAGGAAAATCGATTTTAAAAATTACTTTTGCCCTGGTCCTTGCAAATCCTCCAAAGACGGGCCTGTCGGCGTAGAAGGATAGTACTATCTACCATGGACAGTGTATTATAATACGGTACTATTATAGTACCTACATATTATATTATGATACCTACTTGACTAATGTTCACGATTTATGATTATAAAAATTAAATTTATTAATATTATCTTGAGCCATGCTACTTTTGCAAAAATATATGCAGTGCACGGTAAAGGCAAACGGTTCGTCGTCGTCCGGCGGCAGATGATGCTGTGCGACCATGTCGGTGGAAAAATAATACCAGCTATAACTCTTCCCTACTCGATGTCGTTATTATTACGTCATTATCACCGACTGAGACGTAATGATATTATCTTCTAAGAATCTTTATTATCTATGGGTGGTTGTTATTGTTTATAATTTGTTCGGTCCGTTTTCTCTGGCCGCAAAGAACCGCCTGGCCTCATTTTTTTTCCGCCACAATCCGGTCAATCGTCTCTTATCATCGGCGGCACCGCGCTTGTAGTGTACGATAGTAATAACTATAATATAACAGACGGCTATTGCAATATTATTAATTGCAGTTTACCGTTCACCGTCGTGTTGTTGTCGCGATGCCGTAAAATAATATTATTCGTCTAGCAATAAACGAGTCTAATTTAATACGACCCGGGCCGGGCTCATATCGGCAGTCCAGTTCTGAAGTTTTATACTGTTCACGGTTGTACAGAGTTTGTCGGCATCATGAAGTAGGCGGAAATCATACAGTGTGGAGTATATTGTAATATTACGATTTACGACCTTGAACTGGTTAGGTACTCGTTAATAATTAATGATATTATTCATTATTATTACTACCTTCTAGTCTCTACCACTACCTACCTACGACCACTGTGGTCAGACACGCAGTGATATTTATTGAATTTTCATTCCGAATATTGTTCGTTCATGTTTCGTTATGTCCAATGGTGGTGTGTTCGACCGGTCTGAGCACATCTCATAATGTTATAACGTTCCAAATCCAAAATATTGATACACAAACGCGTTCAGTTGGATTCCTTCGATTGTTTCGAATTTCAGTACTGTGAACGGTTCGTAAAGACTCACGTTTCGGCACAATGTCCAGTAAAAATGTGAAAAGCACTAGGGTCGAGTCCGAATTGGCCGGGTGTCGAGAAGAAGGAAATTGGTCAAAGATATTGGAGCTCGTCGAACAGTTGTCGTCCGGCAAAGGCAAGTACATTCAGATAATATGATGTATACTTCACAGTGGTCTGATAGACAACAGTAGTTCTGCAAATGTATTGCATCGTGAATGCACGGTAACGAGATGTTAAGGTGTTGACGAGGTGATTGGACGGGTTTGAGTGCTTAGGATTGTAGGAGTTGTCAAAAAACTGAAATATAATACACTAAAAATGGATGTCAAAGCTTTTTTTTTATCCGTATTGTAATAGTCACTTATGTTATAAAAAAATAACTTAGAACACTTAACAAACATGATAGTGCATTAGACCTTTTTGTTCAGTCATGTGATTTGTTTACAAATTATAAAGTAAATTTATTTATCAATCTTATATAATTATTAGTAAAATGACTGTCGAGCATATCATACAATAACCTGAAGTTTGCACCACCATACTACTTTTAAATACCTAACTGTATTGTAGTTCAACGATATTGTTTAAATCAGAGTATAACTATAACTATGTCTATCATATATATAATATACAATTATATCGTGTACTAAGTCTATACAATATCAATGCCTATCTTGTATGTTTTTATAAAACATTGTCCTGTGAATTATAATAAATACATTATTATGTTTAAATAATTAATAATTTTTTCCATTTTTAGCAATACTGTACAATTTAATGGTCGGCGAAGCAAAATTAGAAATGTTTTTAGAGGAACACCCTCCCATTGAGAGCAACATTGCCAAAGCTTGTGGTGGTCTTACTGAAGCCAAATCATACTTGACCGAATCGATTAGTGAGCTCTCTACACAAGTAATAAATTAGTAATAATATTAGTATAATGTTTCCTTAACTAACTCAAATCAAATTATTTCTAGTCGGGCTTGAGTATTGATAGTCATATGTTACTTGCTAAATTGTGTTACGCTTGTGGTCATTATGACGAAGCGATGGAACATTGTACAGAAGCCAAGTTGAACTCAATAATACAAACAGATTTACAAATCCGTAATATAAGGATATTGTCCGAGTCGTTTGCAGTAAAAGGTGAGTTAGGCTTATTCAAAATTTTACTGAAAATAATTTTCATTTTTACTATTATAATCATAGGTTTGTGCCAAGAAAAGTTAAAACCCTCTTCCAGTTCTCGTTTTAAAAAAACAGAATGGATTGAAAGTGTTATTAAAAACTATGAACAGGCGGCCAATTTAGGAATTTTATATTTGCAAGAATTGGACAACAAAGAAAATCAGCTCATGTTGCCTTCACCACTTGGTGGTAATGCACCATTGATCACAAGTAACAATTCAACATCTACAACAGGTATTTTTTTATATTTTTTCTGCTTTTATGTACTAAATATCTGAAGTAAATTTCTTTTACAGGATCTCATTCTCCACAGCCTGTGAACATGACACATTCTCTGAGTATTTTAGTTGAAACGGCAATCTTGAGACTGCCACTATTGCTTATTGAGAGTTCAAACTATGCTGGTGCAATAACGACATTCAGGTAAAACAATGAGTAAACATATACTAACATAAATCAAATACCTATAACTATGATTTTTGATTAGGAGTATAATATCAGCTTGTGAAGCCCATGGTAGTCATTCCATTCGACTTATTTTAACATACCAGTTTGCTGAATTTCTTTTACGCAAAGTCTCTCCAAAATACTATTCACTGCCAACTCAAAGTAGTAAGTTCTTCATATGAAAAATTGAATTCAAAAATAAAATCTGATTTAAATTATTTTAGCTCCCTCTAAAAAGCAGTCAACAAATATAAGAAGATCAAAAAAATATAATACTATTAATATGTTCATGCCTAGAAGCGAACACGAAGAAGTAATATTATTGCTTATCATAAGGTAATTGCTAAATATTTAAAAATAATTTCAAATTTAATAACTGTACCGTTTAACAACAGTGAAGCAATGGCAGCCAGAAATGCTGTTCTCAGTCAATCGCCAGAGTTCAAAGAAGCAAGAATTAGAGCTTTTAGTTTGGCCACAGCCATTTATGATCTGCTTACTTTTGCGTTAGTCCTTTGGGGTCAATATAATATGTTGTACGAGGTTAGTTTTTGATTGTGTCTATTCAACTAACTTAATTTTAATTCAAAACTATAAAATTTGATTAGTCTTTTGAACGTGCAATGAAATTTTCTGCTGATGATGCTCATGTTTGGATGCAACAAGCTTTATGTCTTGAAGCTGCTGGTCGTCATATTAAAGCTTTGGAAGTATTAACTCAAGTCATATGTATGCAACCCAAAGCAATTGTTCCATGTTTGTTAGCTGCTCGTATTTGTTATCAACATTTATTTAAGGTTTACCTCATGAATTATATTAATGTGAAAAAATATAAATACTAATTTTAAATTTAGATGGAAGAAGGATTAGGTTGGAGTCAAGAAGCTCTTAAAAGAGAAAAAATGCACTCTGAAAATTTATTATCAAGATGTAATCTGTACATAGGTATTGGAGCACAGTGTATGGCATTGACTTCGTTTTTGAAATCAGTCAAAGATAAATATCATGCCCTATGCTTTGAATCTCTTACAAAGTACTATTTTTATACTTAAATTAATGTTAATTATTGTTTATTATATATATAAACTATTATTATTTTAGAGCACAGCAATTGGATCCCAATGACCATCTGGTTTATTATTATTTAGCGTTTTATTACGCGTGTTTGGCTAAAGTGCCAGAAGCTACAGCTAAAGTACGACAAGCATTGACATTGAACCCTGAACATACACCATCATTGCAGTTAGCTATATTATTGTTGAGTGCTCAGAAAAAAATAAACGAAGCCAAATCTCTTTTAGATTCATCTTTGGAAGATTTTCCTGACCATATTGGTTTATTATTCATCAGGGCCAGAATTGAATTGCATACAGAAGCATCTGATGTAATTAAAATAATTAACTGTTTTCATAAGCTATGCATAATATTTATTTTATTTTTGTTTGTATATATTTCAGGTTGCACTTGTGACAGCTAAACATATGCTTTCTATGTGCAAAGCTTCAGCCAGCAACGAAGGTTCTCCATCTATAGAACACACCGATACTCGTAGTATTTTTCAGCTTTACACGACTGAACTCTCAGACAAAGATTCAAGTAATACACTCTTTCATACAGTTTAATATTTGTTATATTGATTATTAAGATAACAAATTGCATATTGAGTAGATTCTCTGGGGCCAGCGCGTATTGAACAAGCCTTATCAGAAGTAGCATCATCTATTAGTTCACTGGTACCCCAACGACCTGTGACCAATACGGTGTGGCACACACAGCAAAACGTTTGGTTACTTTTAGCGGAGGTATACTTGTCCCAAGAACAATTTGATTCAGCAAATAATTGTTTATTGGAAGCAGCCAGTATTTTCCCATTATCACACCACATCATGTTCATGGTAAATGTGCTTAATATATCATTTAAAACCGATTTGTATATGTCTACACTCCTGTGGATTACCTAATTAACATTTTTGTTATTTTATAATTGAATATTTGTTTGCATTTGTATTATTATGATTCAGTCTCATAGATGCACATAGACGATAATTTTTAAAATACTGAAGTCTGCATAGTTTTACCTCAATAGAAAACAATTTAAGATAGTATAGATGGGCTACAGTCAAAGTGTAATAGGTATTACTATTGGTACTATCTTAAATCGTTGATTTGACCAAGGCCTATCTCACTGTGTGCGGCCTTTTTAGATTTTTAGTTTTCATATTTTTCCTGTTGCTATAAATCATCTTATTTTATATTGACTTCAGAAATAAATTCTTTCTCTTACTGTGTCGATACAGAGAGGATTATTTCACGAAAAACGAAATGAGTTCAATGAAGCGAAACAATGCTATCAAAATGCGGTAACAGTTCATCCGGCTCATTTGAAAAGCTTACAACATTTGGTAATTACATCAACGTTTAGTCTAGATTCAGATTTTTTATCACTGTACTTTTGTTATACAGGGTTTGATGTACCATTATCTGGGTAGCCACAGATTGGCAGAAAAGACATTAAGAGATGCTGCAAAAATAAATCCATACGCTCCAGAAACATGGTATGTTTAAATTCACATAGATTGAATATAATGTTCTATATTTGTAGCCATTGGATTGAACATTACAGGTACAACTTGGGGAAAGTTTTGGAGAGTTTAGGAGAGACTGACAGCGCAACGGACAGTATGGCCACTGCCCTGCAAGTAGAGATGGTCAGTCCGATAATGCAATACACAAGCATTCCTTTGCCATTTGATTAAAACTATTGTATACTTTTAGTATTATGAAACTGTATGATTTACCTAGTAGACAAAAAGTAACTTAAAAAAAGAAGGAAGGGGTTCCCGTTACCATATATTATTATCTATTAAACAAGTTGACATGCTTGTTAGTTGGCAGTATTAAATTATTTTAGTTTAAAGTTGTACTTATTATTTGTCTTATTTGATAATGTTTGTTATGTTATTTGATCAAATCTTTATTGTTTATTAATAAATGTAGCAATTTTGTTTATCCATAAAAGAAGAACCTTCATTCAATTGTACTGATATCTATATTATACAGAATAGTGTCTTAGATTGTTGTCTTATCAGTTTAGTGAAACCAATCAAATAAAAAGCAAGTCCTTCATATTTTGAAAATGGCATTGCAAAACACAAATAGACAATAGTGTTAAATAATTCAGTGGATAATATATTATTATTACTTACAAAATGATCTAAATAACTAATCTATCAAGTTGGGTAAATAGCCAACAATAATTCTGTTTCTAAATCTGGTGATTAAGCTATTACATGAGGACCAAGTGGATACATCCACCTGTCTATTACTCTCTTGATGTCAATATCAAAGGTTTTTGAAAAATGTCTAAAATGTGGATTATTTGTTTTATTAACATTTGATGTTCAAATTTGGATGAAATTAAATATTTAAAAAATAATAACAACTTTAGTTATTTTGTTGTAATTAAAAAATATCATTAAAATTTGACAAGACTTGAAACTTTTTATGTACATTATTATAATATTATACTAACCCAGTGACACTTTTAAAATGTTTTAATAAATTTTAATCTTAGAATCACTTCTGAATCGTTTTTTAGTATGCAATGATATAACTGTGATTACAAATTTAGCACATCAATTTACTCAATGCCATGTACACACACACGACATCTACCTTACAGCCGATCAGTTACCTACTTTCCCCTTTTTTAATGGTTTAACATATTATAACACGTTATTGCAAGTTTGGTACATTTTTACATTTTACGGTATATTGTAACTATTTATTACTTGTGGTGTTTGTAAGAAGTATTGATTTTAGTGAGTAGTGACTTTATAGGTATAGTTTATAAATAAAAATTTAAAAGGTCTATAATTATTTGTCATCATCGGAGTTTTTGAAGTCTCCCAATAAGAGTCAATTTTTATTTTGGATCCAACACTATAAACCAAGGCCTCCTGAAATTTAGAATTTTGCATGGAAGTTTTTGAATTAGGTCCAGTCTTGAAAAACAGATATTCCTTTAGTATATATTATTAATTGTCTATTCCTCGTGAACCATAGTGCATTTAAGCTTATCTGTAAGAATGTGTTCTAAAGGGTTTGTACTTTTTTGATTTAGTGGGAAAGGCTGATACTGGGCAGGTGTGGGTGATTAATGGACAGACTATTAAGGTGTATAGTAAGAATAAGGATTTGAAATTTACTGAATAGAGCATAGATTCTTAACCTTTTCTGGTCCATGGACCCCTTTGAAATATAAAATATAATCACGGACCCCCTCCATCATCAAAAAAAAAATTCACAGGGTGTCCCAGGTCTATTTGACTAATGCAATAACTTTTTTTCTATTCAATATTTTTAAGTTTTTTTTTTTTTTTGTAATGATTTGTAGAGCTCTGCGCTATAATTTGTATATCTTATATTATATTTTTTTTTTACAACTAAAATAAATAATTAAAATTTTTTATTTAATATTTTTCTAATAATCCAAGATAGCTATTTCATAAATAAGTATTTAAAAACCATTTTGGCGTTTAAAACTTTTAATTTGATTAAGTCGTTAATTTTTAAACAATTTTCGAAGTGTGTTAAAATTCAAAATTATTTCTTGCTTATCACTGTTACTGCTGTAAAAGTTATTGCATTAGTCAAATAGACCTGGGACACCCTGTATATAAATAATCTAAATTTTATATATAAAAACATTGTTATTTTTCAAGTGGCAGAATGCGTTCAAGACATTATTATTGTTATCTTAAAAACGCTATCAAAAGAAATTTATTTTTCGGTTATTGAAAAAATTCACAGCCACTCCGTGGACCCCCGAGTAACCATCTACGGACCCCCGGTTAAGAACCTATGGAATAGAGTTTTCATTCTAACAAAGCCTTGAGTTCTTGTGATATGGATTTTCAAGGTATGTTTTTAGTCTAGAAGAACATTGATGTAATGAGATAGGTGTTATCTTGAGTGAGGATTGTAGTGTTGTCAGCAAACAATGCAAGTTGTTTTTTTTTTGGGGGGGGGGGTCAGCGATGTTGTGACAGTAAATATTCATGAGGGTTGGACTGATCTTAGGACTGATCCTTGGGGAACTCAAGCGTTGGTTTAATTTTAGATCTAAAGAGAAAGACAATAAGTTTTGCTGATAACACTTAAGTTATGATTAAGAAAAAGTAAATTAATGAGTTGTATAATTTATCAAATTATGTTGTGACTTATAGCAATAATCAAAAGCTGGTTTATGTACTTTTAAGTTCAAATTATCTTAAATAAAGCAAATTACGTACTACAATTTTAATTAAAAGCATATCAACTATAAATAAAACAAATAAAATAGTGATTTATGATTGGGATTTGGAAACAAAAATTAATTAGTTGTCTAGAATTAAAAGATTTAAATACTTACGTTTGATCTGTGATAGTAACCAAAAATTAAATAAAAATGTTGAACATGTTAATGTAATTAAAAAACTAACCTAGATGTCTAAGAACCTTTATAAAAAAAAATATGAAATTTAAATTGATGCTGTAATGCTGTAGCAAATTAATAACATCCTAAAGTACTGACATTTCGAGTAGATTAAATTATTTAACTAAATAGTTAAGGATATTTTTAAGAATTCTAAGTGCACTTCTACTGATCTGATGTACAAAGAACTTTTTATTGATTGTTTACATATATTGTATAGAAATAGATTACTCCCGTGTCATATAAACAAACATTTTGGGAACAGACTTTAACATAATTATTGAACAAGATCAATAGAATGACATAATATTTTGGATACCTACTTATACCGCTTGAACCTTATTATTAACTAAAAATCAGATAATTTTGTGATAATGATAATATACTAATAAATTATATGATGATATGATAATCAAAAATTAAGATATAGGTATTGATATAATATGCCTTAATTTGTGTGTATAATAAATAATAAATCATTTTATGAGAAGAACTTTTTATATTATAAAAATTACAAGAGACAGATAGATTTAATTTTAAAATAATTAAACAAGTGAGTTTTCTCAATAGTCTCTGGAAAACCGCAATTGCAATTTAACAAGTTTACATGTACCAGTGTATCAAATTATGATTAAACCTTGTTAATCTTCTTAAAAATTGTGATTTTGAACAAATATTCATAGCATTCCAACCTAAAAATCCATTAAAAAGAATAAGTAATTTGTGATCTTAATACCAGATGACATTTATCATTTATACTTACTGTGTTTTAGCGGACTGCCAATCCTTGCCCCATACGTACATTCCATGGTTGCGGACCAAAACTGCAGAAGTACTAGGGTATTTTTTCAGGGCAATTTCAAAAGTATCAACTAAATCCCTCTCATACTTTGAATTTTCAATTATTGGTATGATAAGCTCTTCGTCGTTATCATAGAATTTTCCAGTCTTTTCGTTGAAAATTCCCTATACAACGTATACAAATTAATTAATCTATTAAAATACTATTTCATAATTTCTACTTACTTTAATCATTTCTAAGCCGGTAATTTTTATTTCATTTTCTGAATTTAATAAGCATAATTTCACTACTTCCTCTGAATGGACATGTATTACAGCTCCTGCATTACGCTCTAAATTTTTTCCATTATATTATGTATATAAAAATTGTATTTAAATATTTTTCTAATTTACCATTATAGCAACACATGAATATTGGAGTACATTGGCTTTTTGATAATTTTTTTTCAGCTTTTGGAACTATAATATCCTCACCATTCAGGTTTTGGACAAATATATCATCAGGTTCAATTTTTTCTTTTTGAACACCCGATGGTGCAATAAAAATTTGGTCACTAATACATCATACAAATTTATTAGTACAATTTCTCTTAATGTTATTACATTTTTAAGGTAATTATACTTTATTTTACATATTCAAATTATATATAATTGTAATAATAAAATATTTAATGAGCATGATATTATAAACTGATTTTAAAATTATGTTATTCTATTATACTTACATAATTCAAAGAAAATTAAGATGTTAAATAATAATTACATACTTGTATTTTATACTGATGCCACCGCCAGTCCCGGTAACCCAACCGTTAGAATAGAACTGTCGGCATAGCTCGGGAATTAAATGCCGAGGGTGATCTTTTGAATCATTATTCTGAAACATAAATAATAATTAATTGCTGCTTATTCCTTATTTATTTTACTTAATTCAATCTATTAGGAGAGACAAAACAATTTAAGTTGTTAACTCAGTATAGTAATAACTCCTATGAAATAGGCAAAGAATTCTATTAAGATTTTAATGTCCATACTCAACAAAAACTAAATATCTGACTTCAATTAGACTTTATTAAATACATATAACCTTACATTAGTTACATCTGACTCATAACTTGACTAAATGTAATTCAGTAATTTTTGTAATTTATTATAAAACCGATTTATTAATACTTACATAATCCATAATTAGTTAAGACTTAAGACAAACGTTTAAAGAGGAAAAAAATCTAAAACATGCGAGTATATTATATAATTTGAATAAGAAAATATAAATGCAATTTTATTCTGATTATATTGTAAGTTAATATCTCAAATTTTTCGTTATCTCAAACTAAATTTAAATCCCCATAAGCCAACCATTACTATAAAAATTGATATCTCAAAACTTTTTTCAGTTCCCCTTGAGATTTGACATAACGAGTTTACTGTATTATAATTCAAGTGCCAGTGTTATCTTATCTACTAAAAAATAATTAATTTTTAACATTAAGAGTTTAGTATAGGTTATCTAGTCAAAATACAATAGATAAATTTCTGATAATTTTAGCCAATAAAAATAAACGCGTAAGACCGTAAATGATAAACATAATTATTCATATTATTTTAAGCTATTAACTTACAATCAATATCTCTTCTTCATGATTAGACCCAACTTCTTGGTTACCCGTATAAGTTGTTTCCAACATAGCAGGTTCCTTGTTAGGAGTGGCCTGTCTAGTAGATGATTCTGCCTAAATAAGTAACAAACATTAATCAACAAATGTTAAATTAAGTGTTAAATATTTTAATAATAAAAATTATTAAAATATCTTTTGATGAAGTATTTTTTATTATTGATCAATGTTCCAACAAACAAAATATTTTAATAAGTAACATGAATTGATAATAGTTGAAAAAATATTATTAATACATTTAAATTAAATGCCGTAGAACATAAAACATATTTATAACACATATTATGAATATTTTATTGTTTTGTTTACTTGTTCAGCAAGGCACATTATGTTTTAGAAGAGTAAATAAAAATAAAATATACAATTATAAAAAAGTTGGTATAAATATAAAGATAATAAACAGATTTAAGAATATAAACAGATATCAATTATACACATGATGCAGAGGCAATTTGATGTCACATTAACTTTTAGATTCTGAGCAGATCAAAAAATGAAAATATTTGAAAATCTTATATGGTTTTTTTTTTCAGTTTTTGGGCAGTAAAAGTGCTTTATGTCAGCATCTTTTCCGATACAAAATGAATCTAGTTGGTACTTAGGGAGTCAACAGTAAAAAATTCCCAATAATTTTCAAACGCATCAGGAAAGACAAAAACAAAAGTGGAGAAAAAACTGCAATTTTTATGCAAAGCCAATTTAATAAATTTAGTTTTTTTGTGCACAAATACAAAAACTAATAATTGTAGATACATGAAATTTTCATTAAATGTTTATACTAGCATTTTCTTTACACCATAAAAATTTCAATATATTTTGACTCTTTTTAAGCTATTTATAGGGTTAAGAAATTTTTTTTATTAAATATAATATATGTTAAATGATAAAAATTAAAAATGTTTAGGCCTCATAGAAAAACTTTAAAATGTAATATAAGGTTTCTTATACCTTGGTAATAAAAATTAAAAAGAAAATTGAGTGTAAATCTACAGTAGTTTTATAAAAGAGTCTAAAGTTAGAATTTTGACAAAATCAGAAAAATTTGAGGTTTTTTTGATTTAGAAATTCATAAAATTGTTTCTGTTTAAACTTAAGATTTGAAATTTTAACATAAGATTCCAAGATATTTTTTGACCTTTCACAAAAAAAAAAACCAGAATGTCAAACTAATTTTTAATGAACGTTTGAAATTAGACATTGGATAACTTTGGACACCTGTTAACAATTTTCTTATTTTGTTATAATTTAAAAAACGAATAACTGTAGATATTTGAAATGTTCACCTTAATATGTTATAATTATCATTTTCACCATAACATTTTAAAAATATTTTGACACTTTAAGTCAGCGGTTCCCAAACTGTGCACCGTGGTGCCCCTAGGGGCACCGCAGTCTACGGTTCATAACAAATAGTTTAAAATGTATAGATTTTTTTCGTTATTGATAACCTACAGCAGGGCACCGCGGAAAAAAAAGTTTGGGAACCGCTGCTTTAAGGTAATTGTAAGCCTAAGAAGTTTTTGGTTATTTTTAAATTTTTGGTCCTTTTTATTGATACAAAGGTTTATACAATAGTTTATTGCCATATTTGGCTATTCATTTTTGAAAAATAATAAAACAAGCAATAATATGAATAATATTTAATTTAATTATAATCTAAAAAAAAAATTCAAACAAAAATAACAATTATTTATTTGCATCAGTTATTAAATGTTGTAAAAAGTGTGCCATTGAATAATAATTTTTAGTAGCTATTTTATTAAGCATAATTTGTGTTAAATATTTTAAAATTATAATATTCATTAATAAGATAAGATAATTAATAAAATATTTGTGTAAAAAAAAAAAAAAATACAATAAAATGGTTCTTTATAATCAAAGGGTCTTTAAACTCATGAATTTACATATAAGTCAACTATTAAATATATGATTAAATGATATAAGTTTACCTACCTTATTAGTCAATTGTGAATTAGATGCTAAAAATTTGTTTGCAAAAAATGAACTTATACGCTGGTCTCTGCAATATAATTTGAATATTTCATCTCATTATAAAAAAAAAATTTTTATTAAGAATTTTAAACAAATATTTAACCCTTTCATTGTCAATGATGCATTTGTGCGTCCCGATAACCTATCAAAAAAAAACTTTAACAGCTAATTTTTAATATTTCCAAAAACAAATCAAACTACCCAAAAATAAACATGGTAAGATAATTTCCAAAGAAGTTACTTGCATTTTAATATTTTGTTTTATCCAAGTAAACCAAAATGTTTTCATTTTAGCAATTTATTACGTTATATATTGAACAATTACTCAGATATCGATAAATGTCGAGAAACCCTGGGCGTATACTAAAAAATGCTTTAAACTAATAAATAGTTATTTATTTATTTTTTATTTTTTACTAGTAGTTATTAATTTAGGGATTTCAACAGGTTGAACAAATTTTTACTTGACCTGGCAGCGTATTAAAATTTAAGTGCTTAGCAATGAAAAGGTATAAATATTATTAACAATTTTTTTTTTAATACTACTTTTACTGATTTGTCGTCTTACTTGTTCATTGCTGCTAAATATTTAGCTTCCTCCACAGCTTGATGCCATTTGAATTTTAACTTACTGCGAGAAACCTGAACCTGAGAATACAACAAAAAATTCATAAAGACATATATTTCCAAAACAAAATGATTATATTAATTGACTGTTGATCAATGTAACCTAACCCAAAAACATATTTATGTCAAAATGCATTAAATTATAACTGTAACCTTACCATATTAATCATATTTAAAATTACAAATTGTTTAAGTAGTTAATATTAATAATAATAAAACAATAATGTTAAGTAGTTAATACTTACTGATAATTTTGGATTTTTGGAAAATGCTTCTTCTTTACCAGAGAACTTTGAAATTAAATTTGTTTTAATCCAATTTCTTTTATAAGCATCATTACAGTAATAAATATGCAACATGGGTACCATATTCTCATCTAAGATGTAACCATAATTAATTAAAATCAAAATTCTTCATTTCAATTAAATACTTTATATAAACATACTTTTAGAAAACTTATTTGTTTCCGGATCTGTAATTACAATCGATGGCCACAAGGGATACTTTCCGGGCTTAGCCCACACCATGTCACCAACGTTAAATAAATTCCTCTTGCCATTACTTGTGTTATTATATGAGGCTGTTGGAGAGTATTTTCCATTGCTTTTTTTGGTCAATATAACATTTATTTGGCGGTAAGACTCACCTAGTGATAAATTGAGTTCTTCATTATATTTTCTTTTATTAGATACACGACCATATCGACTTTTTATATGATTTTCATCCGGTTTCATATTTGATCTAGATTAATAGAAACGTTGATTATAAATAAAAAAAGATAACATTTTATTGATAGGTACACAAGACAGTGGTGAACGCAGGAAAAAATTTCGGGGGGGGGGAGGTTTGAAAAATTATTTATAAGTAATACATTCGTAGGTCAGTCAGATCAGATAATTTATACTTTGTTTCTGATATTTCGGGAGGGGGGGGAGGTTAACCTGACACAAGAAGTCACATTTACCTATTTCTGACAAAATTTTTATTTAAACAAATATATATATTTTTTAAATGTATTAAAGTATGGACTATGGCAGAGTCCCTCAAAAAAAAAAACCTGTGGAGCTCAAACACCCTCTATACAATTGTACCGAAGGTCTAACTTCCCCAATGGTGAAAATATTTAATTACATACTTTTAATGGCATACAATAAACAACAATACTACTACAATTAATCACTTAATAAAGAACAACAATTTAGTTTAAAGATTGTTTGGATGTGACAAATGACAATTAATAGTATACACTGTATGACAAACTGTTTGAAAGTGAATACTCCAATGAGAGATAATTTTGTACTGAAAAAAAATATTAATTAGTTACCTAAGTAATGAGTATCTAATTAATACTTCTTAATAAAAAATAAAATATTAAAATAATATTATTAAACCTTATATGTAATAAGCATGGCTCGTAAGCTCATGCCCTAAAAAATGCCTAAATAAGCATGCATTTATATACTTAAAATTGGCAAAATATGCATTGAAAAGTTTAAAAAAATATGCATTATGCACTAAATATCTAAAATAATGCACTTAACAAATGCATACTTAAAAAATCATAAACAATTTTTGAAAATTTATATTTTTAATATTATATATATTATGTATAGACTGAAACACTGATAAACTGAATGAAGTAATTACTACTATGCATATAGCTATTTAATTTTAATCATTTTATGTTGCGGCCAAATAGGCAAAAAACCTCTAAATATGCAAAAACATGCAAAATAAGACTTCACATATTTAATCGAGATATCTTGAAATGGATTTCTATGTCATCTAGCATTATGCAAAGGCATGAACTTACGACCCCTAGTAATAAGGTATAACTTAATATATTATATAGGTTATAATATTATAACCTATAAAATTCATGACAAGTTAAACCAAAATTAATTGTGCACATCATTAGACCTCGTACAGTATTTTCATTCATTCTTCCTCTTTCATCCGACTACCAAGCATTATTCAAAAAAAAATTTTCTACTGGAGCAGAATACTGTTATTCTGTTATTCAGTTCTTCATTATACTGTTCCTGGCATACAAAAGATATACTGCAAAATTAATTTTAGATTTGGAGCTAAAATATACTTTTCTTTGAAATGACAGAATAGCTTCCATTAGCTGGGACAAAACTAATGACCGGCCAGGACACCGGGACATGCTGTTAAAACAGGGATTAATGGCAAGCCTACCCGTATATAGCCTTTAACCACTCTTACGTCTGATCGAATCATGGGGAGGGAGCACGACACTTTTAATGAATCCAACCAAAGGCAGATGAATCTATTACAATATATACATAATTGAACCTGATTCATCATCCAAATTTCAATTTCAGTGTTAGAAGACCAACAGAATCGTCGTCCAATAGGTATTCTAATATGGAATAAACCTATGCAGTACGCGTTATACAAACCAACTGCATCATAAAATTCTCCAGTGTCACCGTATAAAAACATTAAATAGTATAATAATAATTATTTACACACATCAATACAACACAAGTACAAATAGTAGAAAAAAACGGACGTGTATACATACAGATGGAATGTTCGATGAATGGACGACTCGTGTGGATTTTATGTTAACTATTTTGATTAGTTAACGGCGGACAGCAGAACACCTGAATACTTTGAACATAACTATTATAAACACTATTGGAAATCATACACAAGTCTCAGTATAACACTTAAAATGCTGTAATTTAAGAGAGTCACGAGGCAACACAAGACACAGCACGACGGCACGACCACAAAAATTTGACAATAGGGACAAAACTCGGAAGATGTCTACTATGGACTTACCCAAACAACAAACACAGAAAAATAAACAAAAACAAACGAAATTGAAAATAATATGGGATTATCGGAATTTGAAAATGATTGTTTTCTTAACAAGAATAATCAGGCTGTAACTTTCAACTAAAAATCATTTCCCTAAATAATTGGCGTCACTGTTGACATTATTTGATACATTTATAAAAAGAACGATAAACGATAAACCCAGAACCACCAACTGGGCAGTGGGAACGATCAACGATATCTCAATATCTCATTGGTAATTGGTATACACATTACGCACTGCTGCTGAAGATGAGGTGACACAGCTTGCACACAATATTCCGGTCACAAATTTTCTCGGCAGTTTGGTAGTACAAATTACAAGATATGTAGGCAGCGCCACCATTCGCCCGAAGGCCGGTTTTTATATTGAGAAATGAGAATACGTTGTTTTTAATATAAAAAAAGAATTTTAAGGAAACATTTTTTAATTTATTTTTCTTTCTTTCTAATTTTTTTAAGAAAATTAATTTTATATATTTCTTTTCCTGGATGGGTGAAAAAAAGGCAATTTAAATTTAAACATTCAAACCATATATATAAATATACTAGCTGATCAAATCCACTTCGTTGCCTATTAAAAAAAATTAATAATGATGTTACGTTGAGGGCGAAATACATACCATAACCTATTTCAACCCTTTACAGCCCGTTTTTAGTATTAAAGTAGCTTATATCCTTTCTCAGTGTCTAAACTATCTATGTACCATATTACATATCTGTGGTATGATGACAGAAGCCGATAATATGTCATTTTGTCGATTTTTGGAATATATTGTTTGTATAAATTATACATTTATGCAGTATTCATTTTGAACATATTAACTTTAAATTGTGTAAGCCTATTTACTTGATGATAAATTAGTTACTTTAATATTTTAATACGCCCAAATAGAGTCAAATGCAGCGGCGAGTGTCGAGAAATATAAGAATCTAAATCGTATAAATACCATTTGAAATATTCATATTTAATGTCTTTGGAAATAAATTGACTCTCTATTATATTTTAGGTAGTGTTTTTTTGAATTGTATTCGTTGTTATGGATGTATTCGACTCAATGTTGATTCGACACATTTATGATCTGTCTTCGATTTGTACCCACATAATTGACACACATTCAAAATGAATAAAGGACGTTTGTCGGAGAAGTTCAGGCGCTTTGAGCAAATGCGCTGCGAAATCTTGGCCGAAGATACGGAGATGGGATTTGCTCAAAGCGTCCTGCCGGATGAGCCACCAGCGGGGGTCGTGGCGGAAAACAGCTGTGGCTTTACGATGCAGTCTTCGGAGCAGTCTGATATGGCGGACGAGGAGTCCACAGCCGACGACCCTCCGAAGACCACTGGGCCCGAAATCGTCGTCTGCCGCTCGAACAACCTCCCGTCGACAACTCTAACTGGATGTCAGTTGGATGTCCTGAATGAAGTAGCTCGGGAATTTCTAGTGGCAAGAAAGAAAGCCGTACAGAAAGCCCTGCTCCAACCACCGCGACCGGTGTCTCTGGATCCGCTCGCCATATGACGACGATGCAGTGGTGCTGTCGCCGCCAGCCTCGCTGGAGGATTCACAAGACCGCCTGTCGTACCGGTCGTCGTCCATGATATCACTGGCCAGCACGGCATCGACGGAATCGTGGACGAAGTGGCCGAAAACGGCCATGTTGCAGACACTGCTAAGGTTTGAGGAAGTGTCTTCCGAAATCAGCAACGCCCATCCTGATTGCAGCGGAAGACACTTGCCTACGTTACCGGCGTGTCTGCATCTACCCATGAGTTTAGTGGAGGACAGCGGCGAAGAACGTCCACAGCCGTTTAAAATGTCAGTCTCGGTGGCCGGAAGCGATGGCACGATACGGGCATGTCAGGAGCTACCTGTGACTGCAGTGGAGGACAGCGGTGAAGAACATCCACAGCTGTTTGAAATGTCAGTCTCGGTGGCTGGAAGCGATGGCACGATACGGGCATGTCAGGAGCTACCTGTGACTGCAGTGGTTGACGGCGACGCGGGACGTCTGCAGCCGGTTGAAATTTCAGTCTCGGTTGCCGGAAGCGATGTCGAGGATCTAGATGATTATATCAAGACGGAGGCGGCCGTAAGTCCACGGGGCAGAAAGTCACTCAAGTCCTTCTGTTCGGCCCTCGGAAGGGGTCTTTTGAGGATCGGCAAAAGAATGATAATTTGCTTACCAAGACAGAGGTCAGGTTAGGTTGAAATTGGGTACCTAAGCCTATATTAATATATTTTTTCTTGTATCTGAAATATGATATTCTTCGCAGTGGCGTAGGTAGCCAATATTATAACCCGCCGGTTTAACGGGAAAATTGTTCATTATTATTGTTATTATATTATTATCTTTATAATAAAATATGTGTGTATTATAGAAATATTTAGAATTGTATTGTTTTATCATATAATGCACATTATACATACACGAGTGCAGAGAATTGCTTACATTAGGTGTTTAAAAAATAATTTTAAGTTTCTGTAATCTGTTCGACGGTTAATGGCAAATATAAGACCTCTCTTGGCCATGTCGACATTTATTATTATTCTGGCATGTTTATAGTGGTGTCATAGTAGATTGCAAACAGTAGACTTGCTCTGAATGTCAGTTTCTAAGCTGGCTCTCTCGCTTTATAGTATTCGTTTTAAAAAATATTTATCATAGTTCTGTGTTAAGCTTCTGAACTGCAGGGGCATCATTTGTGGGATGTAAAAGTGTAGAAATTTATCCCACAATTTTTTTTTAAACACACCTTCAATGCACGTATAGATTAATGATTGATGTAGATAATATTTATCGTTGTTTTATAATTCGTTGTAGATAATTTATAGTAGGTTTAAAACAAATAATAATTTTGTAAATTTACAAAAATGTGTTTTTTGTGGCTTTAACACAATGTTTTACGGATAATAAACTTCAGTTCTATTCACGTCATATTCTAAGACTGTCGTTAAATAGTACGGATTATCGCCGATATTTTAGATTTTTTTAGCTTTTGCATCTCATGAAAAAATGTGTAATGACGGCATGACGCCCATGTATCTGAAATGTTAATTATGTCTTGTAGATTTTTTGATTCAAGTACTGTCATATTTTTTTTCTGATTGTCATAAAAAATTTACAAAATCAGAAATAGGAATTTGAGCATAACAAAAAAGCGTACATAATAAGGAGCAAAAAATACATTTTTATATGTAAAAAAGAAAGTATGTATGTGATCTCTAAAAATAATCAAAAATAAGTTTAAACTTATTCTTTTTTGTAATTTCTCGTGCTTAACACGTTCAATGCTGATGTTATTTTGGCATATCACACTATCACTCTACACTCTACGCCAATATTTTAAGAGAAAGGACGTCGTCGAATTAATTATGACTTCAGCTATACCTACGCCCTACGGTGTGGTGCTGCATCGTATGGCTGGCGTGCGCACGTATCGGACGTAATTAAATTTGTTCTTACTAAAATATTATAATAAGTGAAATTACATTTAATGTTCGTTGGAGGGTATCCGACATCGGCATTGAATTCTTCCAGTGGCGTAATTACGGGGGGGATTTGGGTGACGTATCCCCCCCCCATGACCTTTTTTTTAAGACTGGTTTACTACATTTACCTATGTACTTCTTAATTTATAATATTATTTTTTTTTATTGATGTCAAATGACTCGGCGAAATAATATTATTATGAATAGTCTATATTTTATACTTAATAGAAATATTACAAAAAAACACAAATCCTTTATGCTAGTTGTACATAAATACTTCGTATTTCGTTATAAACGCCGCCATGCAGGTGTATAGGTAATAGGTATCACTATGACACTATTGAAATATGTTTTGTGTATGTTTTGAGTTTGTTTATGCATTGTGTAGTGCTGTAGTTTTACAAAAATAAATCACCGAGCGGTAAAGTATTATTTTATCGTGGATCGACGGCGCTCGACGATTATCAGATTATTAATTTATCTAGATTAAAGACTATCGTCCTATTGAAGTATTGAACTAAAAATAACTTAAAATCGATTTGTATACTTAATCGGA